>CM071157.1:5000-605000 GCA_036417725.1 Clanis bilineata | reverse complement strand
GCAGTGATTTAATTGTGTTGGTTTGTTTTTATCGTAACATATACAGGTAAAATTCTATAAACTTAAAAGTAAGCCATCAGCGGATGTTTAGTCGGGCGTGGTGTGGATTGTCGTAGTGAGACCATTGTCAGAGGTCCGTAACCAGCCCAGAGAGCAACTCTGACTTTCAAGTCATTGTGAATAACATTTTGCTTGCTTAAATCATATTGAGGAAACCTGCATAGTTGATATTTGTTCGTATCGTGATATTCCTTGTGTAAGGGGCACAGGAATTACAGAATGACACTCTGTAATGAATCTTCACTTATAACTAGTTTTCAACCAACTTTAAAATTAGGTATTTCACAATTAAATGCTTCGGCGATATTCTTTGTTATATAATAGGCAAACGTGAACCAATTTTAATCATTGTGTTAGATAGTCCTTACTCCAAGTATGATTTGGTATAAAATTGGTCAAGATGTGTTTGCTGGTTTTAAAGTTGTCAAAATTACATTATTGCTTGGATGTTCTTTTTATAATACGGACAATAGGCTGTTCAGTTTATATCTTGCGCCACGCGTCGAGTTTCTGATTAGCATCAGCCGGCGACCCTTGGCTTACCTTTTGTCGTTCAATCATATTGCCAGTTTGTGCGTACCTTTTCAACGACCCGCTACAAATACACGAAATCACATGTTTCCACATCTTTTATTTACATTTTATAACTTAACATTGATTTGAGAATTACCATGCACATGATATCTAGTTTTTTTAACAGCTATTTTCCAGCCGGCCTCATCTCCATAAAATAAAATAGTGTGGTGTTGGCGCAACCCGCTTTTTCAAACATGTTGTAAAAAGTATTTGGCTTAAGCTTTACGGCCGCCGGCCTGTCGTAAACCCCCTTTAGGGGAAACAATTTCTATTGACTTTTTACACGGAGTTACGTATGTAATTCAGGTATAGTGTTGTTATTCTCAGTAAATTTTGCAAATATACTGAGAATACCTTCTGAAACTTTCTTCATAGCCTCTCTACACACACATACACTAAGACTACGGACAGGAACTCAGGGGCGGCGGCGGCCGAAAAAAATACCGACGAATTGAGGACCTCCTCCTTTTTGGGAAGTCGGCCGATAAAAAAAGTGAGATTTTCGGAGGACACTTGAATCATACCTGCATTACTTCTTCACACTAAGGGTGGAAAGCAATGGAAGAAGTAAAGCGAGCTACGCACATCCCTGTTGTATTATTTCCACAGTAAATGAACGTGGTTATTAACTCCGGTCATGAATGCAGGATTAAACTCGGCGGCGCTAATTAATCGAGATATTAAATAAACAGTTTTTGTCATGATTACTCGAGAATTTTCGGGAGTACTGGCGACTTCGTTAGTAGTCATAGGCTTTTGAATTTTTTGGTTGAGGGGTGTTTACTGTTTATGTCTAGTAAGGACGAGGTTAGTGAAATTATTTTTGTACTAATGTATGTTTGTTATTTTAGTATATTAAGTATTATTATTTCTTATTCTTGCCTCCTTGGTCTAGTGGCAGTGTATATGGACTGTGAACCAGGAGGTCCTGAGTTCGATTCCCAGATTTTCTAACACTGTTTTCCCGGGACTGGATATCCCCGACGGGGGTTGACATTAGGCAGGCAGCCGGTCGTAAAAACTAAGCTAAATACTTTCTGCAACATGCATGAAAAAGTACGTTGCATCGACGCCACATTCATATGGAATAAGGGCAGGTAGAAAGAAGTATTATCATTGATGAAAGTGGATGAAGCGAAAGTAGTATGTCAGAATCGGGCGAAGTAGAAATCCTATAGGATAAAGCCGTGACATTATGTATCTGTGTATGATTATAACTACTTCGTATCAATCGCAAAGTTGTTTTCTTATCATATAAAATAATAGATCTATTTTAAGTTACTTTTTATCTATATTATGTATATGAAAAATGAATAGACGACTCGATAACCTCCTTTTAATAAGTCGTTTGAACATACGATATAGTTATGTTTGCCACAAATCTCCGATTTTAAACTGAATATCAGTTAAAATGAGTTCATAAAACTTAAGTATGTAGTTGGTCGCGCATATGCGGAACCATAAAAATATAATATTTGTGTGGCTGTGACACTATAACACACGTTAGAGTTGCGGACGTGACGTCATTCGATGTGCATCCGAGTGATCCGGCTGTGCTGCAGATGCAATCGTGTAATATTTTACAGCGGAGCTACCAACAACGGTTTATATAAAAAATCATAAGTTTAACTTACCAGACCGACTTCAAATCCGATCGTGACCAATTTATATGGGACCACCCTTGAAATAATATCTATCGAACACAAAAATAATGTTTAAAATAGGTCCACATTCGGCGGAGATATCGCTTAACATAGATTAAAAAAAATACAGACGAATTGAGGACCGTCTCCTTTTTGGAAACCGGTCGAAAATATTAGCTATTGCCCTCGACTCCGGTCGCCTGGAAATTAATTTCTGGGATAAAAATGTTCTAAAATAAAAGTAGCCTAAGTTATTCCTTATAACATCGGTTATCTCTAACTATCTCTATCAGTGAAAGTCCCGTCAAAATCGGTACAGGCGTTTCGGAGATTAGCCTGTTCCAGACAGACAAAAATATATAATACATTTTTTTATATATACAAATTTACCGTATATACTTTCATATTGAAATACAATTATTTAATATATGATTAGTTAAAATTATGTTAATATCACAACGTGTCCGATCTGTTAGGAATAATTTAATTTTTCACATAGAAAATGGAAGATTTCCTCCGTTGACGGCAGTCTAAATAATTTAATAGATGCGAAAGCTCTTGCAGGTTAATTTTGGGCTTCCCACTCGTCGGTGCGTCAAAAATAATGACGTGAGCTTAAATTTCTTAGCGACTTGGAAGGAAAATTCTTTTAACCGTATTTTAGAGGCCTGTGATTTGAAAAGAGCCGCTTAAAAATAATAAATAGTTAGTTTTATTTATCGCGCAACGGAGAGTGGTAGGAGGAGTAGGAATTTAGCAGCTCTGAAACACGAACAATATACATATTATATACCTCTAAGGGCGACTTGCACCACTATTACTAACCTACAGTTAGTCCTAACCTCGAGTTAAATTGAAAAAGATATATATGAAAGGCATGTAATTCATTACATGTAATTAATGAAATGTCATCATATATTATTTGTAATTACATGCAGTATATTACATGTAATAAATTACATTTCCTTCATATATTTATTTTTACAGCCCGGAGTCTGGAATTTGTGCCCGATATGGCTATAGGCTCGCCCCCTATCACATCTGGGACGGAACAAAGCTCGGCGAAATGTGGGTGTTCTAGTTCGCTAGGGCGCCTCTGCCTACCCCGTCAGGGATACAGGCGTGAGCTTATGTATGATGTATGTAATTATCTTACTGTGGAATAAGGACTGTCTTTTAATTGTGCATTTGTTTATTAATTGGACGTAGATACGCAAAAAGGATCCAACCCACAAAATTACACTTTTGAGATAATGAACATTTAAGTTTAAATTGTATTTGCTTATTCATAATATATTTTGTGATTTTGTTGTTTTGGGACATAGTTGTAAGAATATTGTTGTCCTTTTTATAGAAATAAGTTTTATTGACCTTATAGAGTAATTTAGAAAAAATAGACCTTATAAACTAATTTCGCATACTCAGATAATTTTCGACCATACTGTGGGTTGGATCCTTTTTGCGTATCTACGTCCAGTTATATATAAAAAGTCATTGACACCAAACCGAAACATTAAGTTTAATATCGCAAGGATCTAAAAATTTATTGTCACCGAACTGGAGCTTTAAAATCCGAATAACGGCACTAAATAACGTTCGGAAATAAAAAATAGATGGTTGAAGCTGATCTTCGGAAGCGTGGGAGCGCGGGAATTTCTCGTTAAAGTATCCATATTGGAATACCGGCGGCGACCGCGGAACGTTGCTTTGTCGCCTCACTCGCGTCGCGTCGCTGGAACTCGATGGGCACTGGTTAGCATGCACTCTGTTCAGGATGTGGTTGGATTTTATTAGATTTATTGAGAGGTATACTGACTGATCTTTTTATTAAATATATACTGTTAAACGGCAACACTATTTGTCAGATGGTAACACCATTGAATGGTTTTTATGTTGGCAATACCTGACTCTGCCTGTCGTAGGCTGATGTACAAATGAAGATGATTGATGGCCATTCTATATTTGACCATCAAGGAAGTAACATTGAGTAACGCGTTTTGTTGATATTGATGTGTGAAACATTTCAAAATTATTTATCGTGAGTCGTGACAAACCGCCGAATATTCATACACTTAAGTTCGCATTAGGCCGCCTTATCTGTCAAACGAAAATCAATGTAAGAAGCCGTTAAGTTGAGTAGCGTTCCAGTAATTGTAAGTGATGCTCGTCGAGGTCGAATGACTAATATTGTCTCCTTGATCGGAACCAGTCTCTTTTACAGTTAAGAGAGGCTAAGCCTCAGGAAATGTCTCCTGAAGATTTTATTTATTTTCTTTCACTGTTAAAGCGAGCAATAATAAAAAAAAATAATCGATTACTCAAAAAATGCAATGGTGTCTCAGGGCTGGATTTGAACCTGGGCTTCAGTCGGCAGTCCCAGCATTCCCAATTAAGCATTCGCTGATCTCGATTCCTCATTGAATTCGCTCAAATGGGTATGAAGTCTGATAGACCAAAAACACCAAGACCGTCTAAAAATGTGTAAAAGATATTTCATCGTTAAATAAAAGTCCTAGTGATAATTACTTACTTCTTAATTACCTTATCTTCTTGACATGTTTTTTTTTAAAAGACAATCAGCATCTAATGCTATATCAGTAATATTGCTTTAATTCATCAAATTTAAAATGTGTTATTTATTGTGCCTATTTATCAAGACGTTGGAAGCAATCTTTCTATGTTAGATTCACCGCCAGCACAGAGGTGATACATTCTAATGTATTCATGAAATTCTAGTGCGGACCTACGAGTACCAATACGAGTCACCAATTGATTGTTGTGTGTATCTTCGACGCTTCTTGTACCCGAGCGGGGATACAATTTGTCACACTTGACGACAGCTCGTGAGGAAACGGTACTCGTATGGTGTTGTATATGGCAGGTCTTTTCTCGTATCATCACGGTATTATATATATTAATGAGAGTCTAGACTGAGGATCCGTAGCCAAAAATTATTACAACATTTTAATTTCTTCATGTCCATTTCTGCACCTCTTCGTATGTTTGTCACAGTCAATTTACTTGTAAACTTTTGACACTACATAGTTTAAATTTAGATGAAAGGTGTATTTTTAAACCGCTGCTCAAGGGTTACGTGAAATTAAAATGTGTTTTCTGGAGGCTCTACGAAAAATTGGAAAATTAGTTGGATCAAGATAAAATATATTGAGTTCTTTTTGAGTAAATGGGATTTTAGTAATTTAGGTTAGTGTGGAATTCACAAGGAATTCTATTAAAATTTGCAGCTTATAAAGCAAATTAATAACTAAATAAAGTAATTTTACTGAGCTCAGTTTATATTCTGATAAACATTCTACTTTTTTAACTAAATTATTTTCATATTTTAAAAATTAAACTTCGCCAGCAATCAAAGTTTAATGAACCTAAACTTCAAAATATCGCCCTCATATAAGTTTAGAGGCTAATAAAATATTACTCTTGGCACTTGAGCGTACTCGGAAACTTCACCATAATAAAGTGCATCTCAGAAACTGAACAAATTGCACCCAGTTTATTATTGATGGAAACTTTTCTGGCGGAATTTCAATCGAGTAAGAGATAGCTCGTCAAATCCAAACACCAATTCTATTGTTGAATAATGCATCGTCCCGTGGCCACGTGGCCGATACATACATTGATATTTTTGTCTTGACGTATTTACTCATATTTTAGGGTTAATTTTTAAAGAGCTACATAAAATATTTTATTAGGTAAATAATTGTGACGTTGTGGCAGTTGATATATGAAACATCTGTCAGCTTGGAAGTTTATCTGTAAAATGAGTGATTTAAACAAGTAGTTAATTTTTTATGATTGATTGTTAATATTGGTGGTTTCTTTGTGTTGTAATCAGTGATCGGTCTGGGTAGTATGCTCGCTTAAAAGTCTATGCTTGTGGCGGCGACGTGTGCCGGGTCGGTCACTTCCCTGCAACATGGTTGAGGAGGCCAATGGCTGGCACATGCGTCATACTCGTGAACAGGTGCTGCTTGTGGGGACTGGTCTGCTCAGAGTTTTATTACTTTTACTATTTGTATCCATCCGTCTAGTTTGCTGTTTATTCGCCATGCCTGTGGGAGTCGCTTAGCAATCGAAATAGTACGTTTAAATTTACATTGAGGCAACCTTGTTGTAGATTGGCTGCTCTAATCTAATAATAATATCCATAAATTCATGCATATACACAATATAATCTGTAGTGCTTGGCCGAGGCTCGCACTACAGGTAATGTAACCCCTTAAATGGGAGTATAAATAAATAAATACAAATAATAATAATAATACACCCAACAGTCACACACATAGTCCTGACCCCACACTAGGTGTACCCCGTACCGTGGGTATCAGAAACTATGAGAGACTTTAGGTCTATGGATTCGATAAATGATTTGATGTGATTTATTAGTATCTTAGGACATATCTTGCTACATGTATCTGAATTTTTATTCGCACTACACAAGGTGAATACTTTGTGACTGTATTACAACGGGCAGTACAAAATACTAATTTAGATGCCTATCTATCTCTCTACATCACACACGTCGTGATCAAACATATACGAGGGTAAAGACTATCGTATCTTAGCCGAGTGTGTTCCATCTACTTTTATTGCCTCTGTCCTGCGTACAAAGTGAATTTTGATGCGACCCCGCTTTATGTGTTTCGATCAAATGTTTACAGTTTTCTTTTTTTTTATATTTATCATTCTTTTTCTTACTGTGTATTGGTCTGAAGGCTAGGTTGGATATTTTGTAACGAAAACAACTTTTGGATAAATATGTTTATACGTTTGACCTTTTTGCATTAACATATTTATAGTTGGTGAGTTATTGTTATCCATGTCTTATGATATTTGTTCTGGGTTGCTACATACTATAGAAACTATTTTTATCACGCTCAAGATAGATGAAATTCGTATAGATTAGTGTAAAAATGTAGTTAAATTATAATAATTTAGTTAAAAGTATAACAGTGTATTGCTTATATTCATTAAGAGATTTATCCCTAGATTCTCAAAAAATTCAATATACCATTAGGTATACCGTCGCCTAGTGATCGAAATTCGACCATAATTCATTTAACTTTTAAGTTTGAACTTGATTAGGGTTCTTTTCTCAAGAATAAATAAATAGCTTTTTGCACTTTTTCTCCATATAAACGTTAACTGTGTCAAGTTTTATGTTAATCCGCAAATATCGTAACAAAGTACAAAGTTTTCGCTTCACGTTTTAATATATTGATAATAGTTATAATATCAGCAAGAGTATAATAACGGGTGATTAGATTTTAGAAAAAGTGATGTTCTAGATTTGTATAAGATGGTCCATGGTTGTGGTTAGATGTTCAACATTTGAAAGGATTTTAAAGAAATAATTTTATAAAGTACTGGTACTTGAATTTGTAACTCCTATTGCAATAAACTTATCATGACAATGATATTGGCATCACAATGACTTATCTCTTTACTAATAAATAATAAATACACCGAACAGTCACACACCTAGTCCTGACCTCACACTAGGTATAACCTGTATCGTGGGTGTCAGAGACTATGAGAGACGTGCGGTCTCACAACACCCAGACTTGAAACAAATATCTGGGCCACACAAACATTTGTCTCAATGCGGGAATCGAACCCGCGGCCTCTCGCTTCACAGTCGGCTACTCGCCCACTGCGCCACGGACGCTGTCTGTGTTACTCTTTAGAAAAATATATATAAATTACACATGTAATTTAAAATAAACTTGTCTTTGGTACGGGACGGTCCTGATGTAGCATTTTGGCTATGCGTTCGGACAAAAGTGCTGAGTTGACTTTATTTTTACTTTTTTTCTTGTTTCCAGTGGTAAAAACCGAATTCAAATGTAAAACTTTTAAACTCAACGAATAGCGGACGCTGAACATTGTTTAACCCATTTTGTATTTTCATACTAGAAGCTATTCCACGGTATAGTCGGTAAAATTAAGACCTTAGGTAGTAGTTAATCGGTAAAATTAAATCGTACTCAGTTACGTGGGATTTCCAACCCCTATTCCCTTATTTTAAGGTTTGCCGTTGCAAACCAATTGAGCAATGATACTTTTAGTGTCGTTGGTTTCTATGGACAGTGGATATAGCTTACTATAAAATGACCCACTTGTCTTGTTTGTCAGTCTACCGCCCTGAGGTCTCGGGTTCAATTCCCGGGTCGGGCAAAATGATATTGGATTTTTCCATATCAGCTCGGAGTCTTGAAATTTTATGCCCGATGGCGATAGGCTCGCCCCATATCTCATCTGGGATGGAACTAAGCTCGGCGAAATGTGGGTGTTCTAGTTCGCTACTGCACCTCTGCCTACCCCTTCGGGGATACAGGCGTGAGCTTATGTTATGCTATCTAATATCTGATGACTGATCTCACATCACCTCATGCAAAATAAATATGACATAAATCCATACAATTGAAGAGTATTATAAAGGCTTGCGAGAGATAATATTCATAATATTTTATTCAGAGTCGAGGTTTTTCCATTGGAATTTAATTTCAATATGTTTTCATTCGCCTGAACTCGAGGCGTCATCACTATTTGGGTCACGTTGGAGGGAAAAACATGCCCTCGTCGCTTCCCTTTTGTGCGGGGCCAGTGAGAGCGAGTTTGCGTTTGAATTATTTATTTGTATAGTTTATCTCATATTATTGTTTGCTAAGATTTACCACTTATGATGATGTTCAGTAAAACTGTAATCTAATGTTTTCCTTGTGAGAGAAGATCAACATTTTATAAAATGATTTTAGGTGTCATTTTCAGACATATAAAAAATTCAAAAATATAAAGCATGACTTTGGTGGTCAACATAATAATGCCGGCTGGATTGATAAGACAAGCGAATGATCGATGCAAGCCCAGGAATACAAGAATGTATACCCATATTCGCGCCAATCAACCTTCAAGTCATGTCGCATGCAGCTCTAGAGAACTTGATATACATAAACTGGCTGATCCTGAAATGCGTGCCACACAAATAGTGTGTGTTACTGGGGTAGGCTTTAAAATCATGTGTACGATAGCTATCAAGGTTGAATATCTGATTACCAGCAAATCTACTTACTTCCAACTTACCGCCAAAGTACTAATACTCTCCCGTACCCGCTCCCGCTTCCTCGCCCGCGTGTTTAATGTCCACAACCCTACAATCGAGGTCGAACCAGCCGCATCTCTTGAATGCACGACTATTTGTCTTCATTGCTACGCGGCCCTGCGTTACTACTGACTGCCGACTTCAAAATGTTTATTTATGTCTGATGATGTCGCAATCAATTCTCATTTAACTTGATGGATTTAGTTTTTAGAAAATAGGTTAGTGAGAAGAAAGGTGAAGATTGGAAGGATATTGTTGACTAGATTTTTATTGGGTGATAAATGATTTAGTTTTCTGTTAGTTCCTCGGTTTATTTTACAATAAGAATTAAGTGCAGTCCAAATAAAATAATAACCAATGGGAGATATGGCGTCCTTAGATACTCACCAGAATCACTCACCAGAATCACTGACCAGTAGGCCAACATGTTTTTTTTGACATTACTCTTTAGCGACTCCATAAAATATTTGTATGACAAACACCTCATCGCCTCTAGCGGTTACGCGGGGAACTGACGTTTTCCATACAAATGTTTTACGTCCTCGCTCGCGTAAATACGTGCATGCAACAAACTCATGGTTGAGCTACTGAAGTATGCACTTCATATGACACGCCAGCTCTTTCGTACTGTAGATATAACTGTCTACAGATTGGTTCATCTATTTCAGATATTAATGTATCAAATATGATCAGTTTTATTTTAAGAATGTCGCTGTAACAACATTCAATTGCAAGGAATATAAATATTACTTGAGTAAAATTGAAATAAAATTCAAGTTAAAACTTATGCTTAGTTTCAAGCAGCATAAACGAGGCTTGAAAAGCATTTTTCTCGATAGGCCGCAGCTTGGCTGCGTCCCTGGCATTGCCGATGTCCATGGGCGGCGGTAACCACTTACCATCAGGAGGGCCACCTGTTCGTCTGCCTTTCAAGACCAATAAAAAAAAACATGAATTACGTTTATTACTTGTATTACATGTCAATTTACTATCAAAATATATTTGAAGCACACATGAAACAAAGTACTCGTTTTATTTAAAAAGCATTCAATGAATAGTTTCGTAAACAAAACCGCACTTGAACATTGGGATCGCACTTCTCTGTTATCCTCGCTAGAAAATGGTTGAAACAACTTTTACAAATTTTGCATTCAACTCTCAAACACTTTACCATTTACATACACTGTCGGCAGCAGTTTCGAGGAAACGTTTTTATATTTCCATATACGCTTAGATACTTGGAACTGTCTGGTCAGAGTAAATAATTTCGACACCCACTTTTACTCAAGTTTACTTACGTCCCATGATATGATGACGAGCGGGCTAATCGTCATATCGGGTATAAAAAGACTCAGGAATGTTTTAGTCGTGCCGCGTACGCAAAACAACAGTAGGCCAACCATGAGATTTTTTGGCATAACTCGCTAGCGACTCCGTAAAATATGTGTATGACAAACACCTGAATGCCTCTAGCGGTTCCGCGGGGAACTGTCTTTTTCCTTACAAATATTTTGCGTACTGGGCTACATTTTGCCACTGCTCCTTACTAGGGATCGTCGCTTTTTCTTAACATTTAATCGAACTTATATCGTAGAAAAACCATCCGTTTTCAATCTTACTTCTGATTCAGACTAAGCAACGTCGATTTCTTCGATAAAATCCGTCTTTAGATAGCGAATCGGCTCCTTGAGCGTCGTTTAAATGAAACCTAATGAAATCTAGTCACAGGAAACTCGATTTCGAACTGTTTCGTTCAATGGATGATCTAATTTGGGATAAATGTCAATTACGTATTGGAAAACTGTTTATTTGTTGATGATTTTGATTTGGTTTTGATTGGCGATATTTTGACTGTAATTTGTAGATTTGTATGAAACATGTTATGATTTTATAGATTGGGTTTGGTATTAACAGAAGTAAGGACTACTTATATATTATAATATTTTTTTAAAATTACATCTTTAACTTTCTCTTATGTACTATTTCAGGTCGCGATTTAGATTCGTTCATGTACAGTTTGTACAGTATATTAAATAAGTTGAAACGTATACCTACCACAGAACACTTTATCTAATGTAAAACATCGATCGCGGCATAACAAAATATATTTTTTTATTCCTTTTGTTCAAGATTAAGATAAATTCAAGGGTACAACTAGCTCATGTATAATCAAATTGGACATAAAAAAACAACTCCATCTGTACCAGACAAGATACACAGCGCGGGGTCACAAAGAATCAATCGGACAGCGGGAAAGTGTTTTCTTTTTCAATCATTGGACCTCCTTTGAGAATTCCTTTCCACATTGGCAAACAAACCGACCCATAGCACCACAGATTACAAACCCTCGGCACATTTTTCTCACCAACTGTGGTTCTCGAAATATATTCTTATAAGATGTTCTAAGCTGTGTTTTCGTGTAGTGAGGGTTAGAAGGGCGCTTGATATAGTAGTTAGAAAATAAATTGAATATTGGAAAGTGGCCGGGGTCCTCGTATTTCGTTTGCGGAGTGCAAGTTCATTTCGACACGGTACGTCGTAAAGTTAAACTTTGAAATTATGTGTGGAGCTTCGATTTGCGCCAATAGTTTCAGTTGAGAAGTGGTAGAGTTGTAGTTTTGTGTTCATATGTGTCGGCTCGACCGGGGATGTGCCATTGTCTGACATAAAACTAAATAATTGATAGCTTGCTGGTGTGTTTTATAAGGCAAATTACATACATACATACATACATAGACTCACGTCTTTTTCCCATAGGGGTAGGCAGAGACAACGGATTTCTATTTGCTACGATCCTTACACACCTCTTTCGCCTCATTCAGTCTCATTACATTCTTCATGCATGCACGTCGGTTTAGGGTACTTTTAACTTGACCTTTCTCGAGTAAATCTCTGACTTGGTCAGAGAATGTTCGATGAGGTCTTCTCCTTCCAACTCTACCATTCACACTTGCCATATATATTTGCTTTGTCAACCTCCTTTCATCCATCCTTTCTACATGCCCAAACCACCGCAACATTCCTTTCTCATAAGGCAAATTAGTTGAAATGTATCAAGAAAACAAAATCTACCACTGCTTTTGCAAAGGCAATGGTAATACAATTTACACTACACACACATAGAATTGAGAGAGAGAAAGAGATAAACACTCTCTTACTCATACATTTTTGCACCACGCAGATACTTCTAAAAATAGTTGTGTGCACAAAGCTTTGTAATTCAAAAGTAAATAATATTCATACACAAAAGGGCTCTCAATTCATATTACGTGTGATAAAAATTCTCCATGGAGAACATTATTCGGCGGCCGGTGCGTGATTTGAATCGCTTTGCCACGATCCCTTTACGCCTTTTATTTTTATTCCGAAAGATTAGTTGTATGCATAAAGAGCTTTTTATACAGCTCAAAATAGGGTGCGAGCTTTTTATGATACTAAAATCCGGGATGTTATCTTCGAATCCGATTTGTGATAAATACACTCAATAGTACATTAAGGCGGTGTGCAGACTGAGCAATGTGTTCGAGTTTCGACAACTAGCTAACAAATGCCTGTATATGAAGTTTTTTAGTAAACTTTGCCGACGGAGATGTCGTGGAATTGACTAGTTTTTTGAGTAATGATGAAGACTTTTTGATGCTACAATTAGTAAACGTTAACGGAAATTAGCATTGAAATTTTAAGTAATTTTGAAACTGAACTAGCATACAAGTGCATATCACCTAACAGTTTTTAAAAATGTTGTAATAAGTATCCTATATATTACAAGTCACATAAATAATTGCTGGTGGTAGGATATTCGTATCCGACCAGATGGCGACCACCATACACATGGTGCTAAAACCTGCCATAGTGACCCACACACCGTGTGTGGTTCGCATTCCAGGACCAGCCAGTGTACTTCCGGCTCTTTCGATGGCTTGCATGACTTGAAGATTGGTTGAGACGGGTATGGGGGTATCCTTGTGTCTGCATTGGGCATCCACCTGTCTTGTCGGAAGCCCCTCGATTTGCTTCTTCACTCTTTGGATTCGGAGTGTGAAGAAGCATGAATAAGCCGGCATAATTCTGGCGACTGGTAATAAACCCATTGTGTGTCAGCGGTCGCTAGTTTTTTTGGACTGCACTACGCTTACCATCAGGTGCGGTGTAGTCACTTTGCCATGTCCGGATTAAAAAAAAACTATTTTAATTGAGTTTTAACCAATATTCTCAGCGTAAACAGTAAACGTTAGACTACAAAAAATATACCAGCTTCATTTTGATGAAATTATTTCAATTTAACAACATAAATATCGAACTAATAAATCCCGACGCTAAATAAAGGTCCGTGATAAACACGGCCCATAAAACCGCGGTCGTAACCCCAAAAAAAAGTAAACAGGACGCGCGGCCAAAAACAATGAGGAGTGGTGTACACAGGCCGAGCTGAAAAATGAATATCTCGCAAAACGAATCCGTGAAGCCAAACAAACTTTAGGAACGGAAGCGGGAGAGTGTGCGATGGGTTTGCTGAAATTTTCAGCGTTCGCCCATGAATAATTTTTGGGAGATTATTTAAGTGGCATTTGAAATTATTTTGATAAATTACAGAGATAGTGTATCGGTGTAACATTCTAGGAAATTTGAGATAAGCTAGTTCTCTAAAAAATCTGCTTGAATCAGGTACAAAGAAACAGATTAAAGAAACATACAGATTTTAGAACTTAATTTCGTCTCCTATCTTGAGTGCGAAATAATTACTTTTACATTTTACGTGCAATGTAAAGCTTCTAATAAAGTAATGCAACATTCAAATAAATGTACAATAGGTACTGAAATGCATAATATTAATGTGATAAATAATACTTCTACGCTGAATTATTCTCGTATTAATATGGCTCAACAATAGCGTCCAATATTCGAATTCATTCAAGAACAATTTAATTTAAATACTGAATCTGGATTTCTTAGAAAATACCCAATAGAGCTCCGTGTTCCATTATGCATTATTAATGCTGATACTCGCTCTGAGATATTTCTAGGTTACCAAGTATTGGGTAACGTGAAAAGGAGCGTTACTTATTTGAAAGTTGAGAGTGGCGTAGTATCCACATACTACGATTCTTACCATCTTATCTTTGCAAACTTTTGGAATCCTACAATACACATTAACAGTAAATGAAGGCATCCCGTTTCAGATATCCTGTATCCTACTGAATGTAATGGATATTGGTTGTCTTATTTGTCCGATAGTAATCACGATGACCCTCGGTGGACTTCATAATTCGTTTGAATTCATGACCCTTTAAAAGTGCTCACTGGCAAAAAAAAAAATTATTAATTTATAAAATGTCTTCTTTAGAAACTGATAAAAATATTGTCCGACTATTGGATGTAAGAAACACAACATAACACAAGCTCAAG
The DNA here is from genome assembly GCA_036417725.1 of Clanis bilineata. NCBI lineage: Eukaryota > Metazoa > Arthropoda > Insecta > Lepidoptera > Sphingidae > Clanis > Clanis bilineata. The sequence goes on along the minus strand of CM071157.1, from coordinate 590,195 downwards.
CCTGTATCCCCGAATGGGTGGGCAGAGGCGCACTAGCCAACTAGTACACCTACATTTCGCAGAGCTTAGTTCCGTCCCAGATGTGATAGGGGGCGAACCTATCGTCATATCGTGCACAAATTTCAGACTCCGGGCTGATATGGAAAAATCCAATATCACTTTAGCCGACCCGGCGATCGAATCCGAGACCTCAGGACGGTAGTCGTACCGAAATACAACCACGCCACCGAGGCAGCAGAAATTAAGAATAAAATAATTATATCGGTAATAAGTATTCATTTCAACAGAGAAGCCATAGTCAAAACAGCTGACGAGTGCCTAACAACGTAATTAAACACAACGTTCAAAATGTAATGTTATTATTTGTTTTTACGGAGTGCAAAACTCGTTGAACAGTGGAATGCTATTTGCTGGAATCGCACAGCTAAGTCTTTACAAATCAAACAAGTACGGAGCAAATCTCGGCTGTGATGGCGCGCGGTGCAAGCAGATACAATTCAGCGATATAAATTAAGCCAGAGTGTTTGTGCACATACATATTGTCTATAAGCACGTACGTACGTATGACCGACCGGGTTTGCATCCGAGACCTGAGGAAAATAGACCGAGTACATATATGCAATTAACAACACATAACATAAGCTCACGCCTGTATCCTTGAAGTGGTAGGCAGAGGCGCCCTAGCGAACTAGAACATCCACATTTCGCCGAGCTTTGTTCCGTCCCAGATGTGCTAGAGTGGGAAACTATCGCCATGTCGGGCACAAATTCCAGACTCCAGGCTGATGTGGAAAAATTCAATATCAATTTGCCCGACCCGGGGATTGAACCCGAGACCTCAGGACGGTAGTCGTACCGAAATACAATTGCTATTTGCACTACAATAAATCACACATTAATAGGACAGGTTATGTCCAGTAGTCCGAGCACGAAAAACTAATGTAAATGTAAATGTATTCGAGTTCGCTGCGCACTGATGACGTTTGGTTAATATTTCATACAAATTTCATAGACGCGCATCGAGCTGAAATACATTTACGGTTGTCAGAAATTTTCTTGCTCAGGCCGCAGTACTGCATAGACTTGCGCATTTCTATAACGTCAGAAAATGAATGTTCCATTATCTTCTGTATCTTGCGTCCCGTCCATTTAACTCGCGGTATCCGCAACAAGCCAGGCATTAGCGCGGACGTGCTAGATTCCCAGAACTATTTATAGCCTTATTTGGAACTCATTTGTCTTGCCGCGCCGGCTACAAAACAACAAGTTTGTTTTATACGATGAGCTGATACTGCTCTACTGGATTTAAATCCAAACGCATTGCGCTGAGGAACGTTTGTTGAATCTGTTTTGTGATTATATTGGCTTTAGATTGATTGTTTTTAGGGGTCCGTAGCCAAATCTCAAAACCTTTATAATTTTGTCAAGTCCGCTGTTCTATCTCTTTTTACTCAAAAAATTATTGGTGCTACAATACACGAAATTAGGGATTATTTTATAAACTGCTACTTAAGGGAAATGGAAATTGAGAAAAGAGTTTTTATTTTTTGGTGTAGTAGATACATTTTTTTCTACCTGCCCTTATCCCACCTTAATGTAGGGTCGGCGCAACACACTTTTTCAAGCATCATGCAGGGAGTATTTGGCATAGTTTTTACGACCGGCCGCCTGCCATACGTCAACCCCTATATGGGATCCAGTCCCGGGCAAATTAAATTAGTAAATTTACTTTGCCCGACCTGGGAATCGAACCCAGGACCTCCTGGTCCACAGCCCATACATGCTGCAACTAGACCAAGGAGGCGACTAGATACATGTAACATGTTAATACTATAGCTATACTTGATGCTCAATATCGGGGCAATAACGACAGACCCTAGCATCAGCCCAGAATAAAAAGCAATACAATTGTTTATTCAATTTATTTTCGACTGTCTCATTAGTTTAGTACAATGTGTTAAGGATGAAAACCGTGAGGTCCAAGATCCAAATCCCAGGTCAAACAACCGTTATTGTTTTTAAAACAAAGACTTCAATGTAGAGGTAGTATAAATATTTCAATTCAAAGCTTACGTCAGTTGCTATCACAAGAAAAGATGGAAATAAGCTGAGCAAAATAATAATGCTCTACTTCTCCAGATAATTTCTGCTTACCCCTTCGGGACTACAAGCGTGAGCATACATTATATATGACCGCGTTTTCTGGCACGAAGTGTGTTTTGTATTAATATGCTGTAGCCCCAAGGGAAATATTGTCTAGGAATAATACCCCAGACCATTAACGGATCATAAAACGATTAAGCTAAGCTTGATTAGGAAAACATAAAACTATGTATATTTGATATACAGTGATTCTAATTTTTTGTGTAGTGGCAGGGACTACAATATACAAATTTGGACACGGCTGGATGATAAAAAATACATAACATAACATGATAAAAATACAAATGATGATAACTGTAGTTTGATAGAGTTAGACGGAGTATGTTCGGTTAATTTAGAGTGGCATATTTCGGTGGTCGTGACAACTCCAGATGATCGAAATGCCAACGTTATAAAACTATCTATAGACTCATTACTGATGAAAATAAAGCATTGAGAAGAGAAGATTTTTGAGTCTTTGGGAATGGCACTGCGCGTTAGAAGGGCAGTAAAATTTGTACTGTCAGTTTTCTGAGACAGATCCCACTCATGCTGTAGAGTGGAGACTAAAAGTAAAAGAAATTCGTTTTATTAGCAATTGCCACGTCATGATGTTAAGAGATGGGTATAAAACATAGTGAGATGCCTCGCCGTGACGGCTATGTAATGCAACTTAACATCTCACGTTTGAAAAGCTGGATGGGAGCCAGTAGTCACGATTAGTGGTCCGAGAGCCTGTGTAGTGGGGGATTTGCAGAGTTTTTATATACGTTAATATTTTTGCGCGAATGTCTTGAGTCAAACAGAGTAATGTTTGAAAGCGAGTTTTATAAAATTTAATACTTATTACTAAAATAATCTTTAGATTCATGATTTTAGATAAACTTGTCAGACAGGCAGCTGGTCTTACAAAAAAAATTACAAATCCTTTATAAGCCAACACCCCACATTAAGGTGGGAAAAGGGCAGGTAGAAAAAAAGAAAGAAAAACTTGTTAAGTTAAATCGTTCGATTCAATTTAATAAATTCGAAGGATGTAGATCATATGGACATTGATGAAATAGTTTTTTGACATCAAAGACTGGCAAACGTACAGGTGGGTCACCTGAAGGTAAGTAATCTTCACCACTATCACTATAATTAGGATGTAAGTGGTCCGGTGTAACTACTGTAAACTTACTAAACTACAACTTAGTAATTACCTAAATCATCACCACCATCTCCAAGCCACGCAAGTTCCAAAAAATAAGGCCTATAGAAATTGGCATGGGGAGGCAGAATTGGTCGCAGGAAAGTCTTTGTCCTCTATGTATTATGTTAATACTCAACTGATGGAATGGTTTTGTCGTTATACAGACTGGTATACCGTAAACAACAGCAACATCCTTCTGGATAAATCACAGGTATGTCGGTTTTCTTACCATGTTTGCTTTTCCGGGATAGTCGATATTAATATAATCTCCCTAAATATTATAACGCACTATGAATTTTATCCTAAAAACTTTTAGTATTTTTTCACTAAAATAAACTGAAATACCTATACGATTCAATATCCATTATGGTGATCCGTCGAGTGGCATTTGACGAATAAAAGCACGAGCTCGTGCCGGCTCTCCCCGTGTCCACAGCAAATGCGACGCGCTCGGTCAGAACAACTCGATAAACTATTGCAAATAAAACTGTTTACACTAGGATGGACCTACATAGCTGTTAGTATTAATACGCACTGGTTAAGTGTGACGAATTGATGTAAGATAAGTAACAAAATACTTCAGTTATGTCATAGCGTTTGCTGAAATATTTTTTTTGATAAATACTAGTATAGAGTTTACGTTTTTATCTAAATTCTATAACTAATAATGATAAGTTACAAATTTTTAATCGTTAACCTTGGGGCTTGGACTATGTACTAATAAATTGCATGTTTTAAATAATAGCTCCCCATAAATAGTACGAGATACGTAAAATGCGGGATTGTCTTATTGAAATCTGTGTTTATTGATTTAAAAAAATATATTATACAAGTTGTAAGAGGTAGGGACAACCAAAATATTCAAGATGTCAAAGTTAAAGTAGAAAAGTCACAGCTCTTTTCAAAAGACTACAATTCTTTTACATTTTGTTATCTCCACGCAGTAATTCTCCTAGACTACTAGTTGGCCTAATAGCCAACCAGAGGCGTTCCTTCAATGTCCCACGTCCCAAATTTAATAACATTTCCGCTGGAAACCGCTCAAACTTTATTAGCCGCTGTAAAATTGTGAATGGAAACCGCGGGTTAGTGGCGATCCACGTATGTACTAGAAGTTGTAGCTTCACAGCTTGTTCTGTCCCGTCTATTTCAAAGTTAAACGTTTCGTCTATTGTCTGTTATAAGGTTTCATGTACAATGAAATAGGTAGCTGACTGTTAATCATTTATTTGTTGCTAATTAGCATTTTGTTCACAGCTCGCGTGAAGTCTTTCTCTAATTATTAGTTATCACTGAGTTGAAAATGTTGTTACTTTTCTGCATATAACCTATTCACATGCAAAAAATATTTATTGTATAGTGTTTGCGTAAAAAAGAATAACCGAACATACTGCGTATAATGTGATATTATGATCAATATTTTACCGATACACCTAAGACTTCGGCCAAGAAATCAACCTAAACATCGGGATAAACAACTACAAAGTTTTTGTTCAATCCCATCAGAAGGTAAGCCGATGTAACATGTTAAGTCTTAGTGTATATATTCAAGTCACGGACACCTTCCATGTGTCCACTTATAAGGATCCCTAACTGAAGCAATCACGGGATAAGGCGTGACTCGTAGCGAATACTGATCCACACTCAATACAGTAATGTGCGTACGTTCATCATAAATGTTTATTTGATATGGATCCTTGACGTTTGGTTTAACTTACCCTGTCGTGGAAAGGTAATCAGATTGGATTATTGAAGAAGCAGGTATTTTTACAAGGTCTCCTTTCTTTATTTGATTTAACTGTTTACCGAGTATTTCTTCTCACGTAATTCTTTTATGCAGTTATGTTTGGCCTTTGCCCTGCAGTGGGAACACCATGGCTGATGTATACAACGTATGTATATGTACTTATGTTGTGTGTTGCATAGCTATTTAATATTTTTTGTCCAGTTATTCTTGGATCTTTTTATGATAACGCTTAGATAAACATTTTCTAAGTTTTTATGTCTCAAAATAATGACACATATACATATAAGCTAACGGCTGTATCACCGAAGGGGTAGGCAGTGGTTAACTAGAGAACTACGGCACCCCCATCTTGCAAACATTATATCTATCCCTTGATATACGGGGCACCAATTTCAAATTGTGTGTACCTTGTATGATTTGAACACAGACCCATTGCCTAAGTACGTTGCTACTAGACCATTAGTAAACTGTTAAACCGCCTACTTTGAAGTACATAAATGATCTGCTATAATATCATGTTTATTTATAGTGGTTTTAAAAATCTATACTACGGATATAAGAAAAATTAATTTATTTGAACAAGTGACTCAGATAACTAAGAGTGGGCCCGATCAAGTTCCCATCGTCAAAATATTCATAAAATGACGGAACCCTAACGCGTTCAGGATTGAAGATCACCACATTTTTACGAGCACACTTGACTAGTCAGTGCTGTGTGCACAATTCGTACGAGAAATATCGATAAATATTCAATTATGTCGATGTTTATTTTTTGCACAGTAACTCTAATTCTTGCTGATAATTATAAATACTTACTATAATCAGCGATGCAGGGATCTATATTATCATTCATTTGTTTCGGTTTTAACTCTTTTCATTTAGCAGTGACACAAGCAAAATCCATGATTTTTAAACGGTCAAGAAACAACCAATGTAAATAAACTATTTTGGATGAAAACCCAATGTTTATCCACACATTTCACAACATCTATCTAAATGAGGCTTTAGTCTAACGAAATCGTCGATCGATTTTTACATTTGAACTGAGTAGCACTATCAATTTTCGAGTTTTTATTCGACATTACCTTTGTGACACTGTGACTAAATACATTCTACTCTCACATGCCATAAAAATAATAATAAATCGATATCGCTGGATGCAGGCCGCTTCCAACAGGTCCATCTGGAAATCTTTGGGGGAGGCCGATGCCCAGCAGTGGACGTCCTGTGGCTGATGATGATGATGATGATGATGATGGTGATGATGGTTATGAATATATCTTTTAATTTTCATACAAATATGTTGAACGAGTAGCAATGCTTTATACGCTTGATTCGTATACGTAATTTGAAGTTAATCACTATAAAGCCTCTAGAGGTCAAACTATCGACATTTACACATCACTACAAACACTTTTATAAGTCTTTACCCAAATAATGAGGCACTCTTGTCATTCCCAAATTTTATTACAATGATTTTGATTTGATTGAAACTGGCTTACGCGGCGAAAAGTTACGGAGCCCGTGTTGGCAGTAAACTGTTTTATGGTCACCAGTGGGACGTGGAGCTATTGTTATTATTAGTGTTTGGAACTAATTCTAAGGTATCGATACATTTATTTCTTCATTTGTATTTATTATTTCCTTCGAGGTTATAGGTCTGTGTTTAAATTTTTTTTTCTTGTTATAAGTAGGTATCGTAGGTGTATTAAGATGATTGATCTGCTCGTTTGCGTTTATCTGTTATGAAGACTAGTTTGTTTTGAATTCATAATATCCATATAGAAACAGTGCAGAAGACATATAGAAGTCCTACATTTGTTAAAGACATTCGTTCTGCAACTTGCAATTATAAAAATAAAACGTCAAACACGGAACCATTTCAAGAAAGCTTTCACCGCAAGCATATCTGAACATGACCTAAATCGGGCCTCTGAGGAAACATCACCATCTATCCAAGAACTTACCTTAACTCTACGATTTAAAGTATAATTTTCATCAACAGGATCATACGCTAGTTTAGAAAAGTCACAACAGATTTTCTTATTTATATTTCAAAAGATAAGGTGGATTTTAGAATGTTGTATAGCGTGGCCACTCCGGCCTGTGACATGTCCCACCGGTGGGATTCCAATGTACACGTACAATCCTGTTTTGTCTAGAATTGGCTTAACTACCGCCGTAAAGTTACTTTCCTTTGTCGCGTGGGAGTTAGTGAACTGCTGTTATGACATTAAGATGCGGGCTTAGTTTTGAATTTGATTATGTATGATTGAACGGTATAGTTCATGTATCTCACAAGACACGCATTTTCCTATTATCAAACTCCATTTTGCCTATATTTTATAATATTTTATAAAATATAGGCTATATTACTATTTGCTATGTAGTTTATATAACAAAAATGTAAATAAAATCATGTAAGTGAGCAGTATAGGTCTCACTATACGGTTCAAAGTACGGGTGTCTTTGAGTAATATGTAGAATATACTATAACATTACTCAAAAACGATTTATAAAATATCTTTGTTTTCATCAGTAGATACCCTACAACTCTAACAACTATTCTCAGCTACGAAGAAACTGTCATCTGTTACCGCTTAGTTGTCGTTGTGATATAAATAAATACACCCAACAGTCACACATCTAGTCCTGACCCAACACTAGGTATAACCTGTATCGTGGGTGTCAGAAACTATGAGAGACTTTCGGTCTCACAACACCCAGACTTGAAACAAATATCTGTGTGCCACACAAACATTTGCCTCAATGCGGGAATCGAACACGCGGCTTCTCACTTCACAACCGGCTACTCGCCTATTGCGCTACGGAGGCTGTCGAATATAGGCGACTACTTATTTCTCAAAATATTATAAAATTACATGGATAACCCCAAGCTTTTGCAAAAAAATTCCTTTAACATTCCCACCAAAGCAGTTCGTTTTAACCCACCTTTGTACGTGCCGAGTGCAGGTTCGAATTATAGGTAAAATAGTTATTTAGTACGTGCCAGCAGAAATTCCAATATTATAAGCAAACAGCACAATACTGATTTCTTAAGTTTACACGAATATTATACATTGAAATAAAACTATTTTTACGGATTCTATCGCGATTAGGTTTTAATTATTATTCCCGACGTTTTTGCTTTCTTCTTCTTGCAAAGCCTTCGAAACGGCGGGAATAATAATTAAAACCTAATCGCGATAGAATCCGTAAAAATCGTTTTAGACATTGTACAATAGTAGAAGTGTAGACAATTACGTCTACAGCACGAAATGGGCCGGCTCGACCGGTTTGATGCCACTGTCCAACACAAAACCGACGTAAAGTGGCACCTCGCTGTCGCGTTTTCTTCGGCGTGTGTGATATCCGGTAGCCCAATTCCCCCTCCCTTTCTCAATCTAATGGGATGAGACAAATATCCGTCCCTTCCATTCCAACCTTTTAGGTTGGCAGCGCACCCATGATTCTTTTTGTGTCTTAGATGTCTATGGGCGGTAGAGATCACTTACCATCAGATGACCCACCTACTCGTTTGCCAGTCTCTGCTATAAAAAGAAATTGATAGTTTACATTCTGGTATTCATATCCAGGACTTTCATGGTTTTTGGCATTCGTACACTGGCACTTACACTGCCACTACAACTGTGCATTATAATTTAACCACAAACTCATCATGCCACCTATTTGAACACGGTTCCCCACCACGATACGTTAAATTGAGTGAGCGATAAAAACGTAAAAAGCCCATTTTCTTGCACACATTAACACGTTGTAAAATTTTATGATCCTCACATAACAGGTATTACAGGCCGACCATTTTTAACAGGTCGTTATCGAGGTAAATTACTGAGTCGCTGATGTACTTCTTTATTTGATTGTTTAATGATTTTCCTTGTAATAGCATTCGCATATTCCTATTTTCGTATTTTGAAGGAAGTCTGAAATTTGAATTTGGATGTCTGAAATGGTATGAATACAATTTTAAAACATTTAAAGTTAAGTTAGTTTAAAATTCTTTGTAATGAAGAAATTGTTTTTAATACTTTCATTTAGAATCCATAGAGGTGGAAAAATATATATCGGAGAACCATAAGATGTGCAAGAATTATAAAAATGTCGAAGAATACTCTGAAAAAAGCCGCAAAAACTATTATCTTATTTTAAACTTGATTTTGTTTAAAATGGCCGTTATCCCCTTGTAGCCGTTAGTTACGGATATTATAAAGTGGACAAAAGACCCACTAATATTAAAAATAAAGTGCTGTATAGCAAGACAAAACTTGTCCTTAATTACACCAAAATCACAGCTCCAAAACACGACAAGCGGAAAGCACAGCTCTCTACTAAAACATTTAAAGATTTCTGTATCCACACAAATAGAGTAATAAATCACGCGGCATAGAGTGAGAGTCCACTGACCGCCACGACTGGCCCATTACCGGCGACTTGCTTACAATGCGAGTGATGTATAGCGTCTTTGATTTATGTACGACAGACCTTTTGTATTTTGTCTAAAATTCGTATTTTGTGTGTTTTCTATCAGGATTGTTTATATTTATTGCGGTTGTCAGGAAGTGTAGTTTTCTATTGAGTGGTTGTTTAGTTCAGTTATTTTTATTTATAACAGGGTCTGTATTCCGTAACTTAGTGTCGATGCAGCTAAGTTCATAACACAATCACGCTTGTATTTCCGAAGGGGTAGGCATCGCCGAACTAGCGAACTAGAACACTCACATTTTCGGGCAATGATATCCAGATCCATGCGAATCATTTTATAAAAATCGCCTTGCCTCACCAAACATTCGTACTTAGGACTTTCTGATCCATAGCGCATACTTGGTGCCACAAGATCAAGAACTTGCAGAGCTAGTTTGCAAACTTCTTGGACCAATATATCACTCTTACCTTCTGTAAAGGCAAGAGCTGTTTGCATAAAATTCCATTACTCAGGAGCGTAACTTAACTCATAATAGTTACCTGTTTAGTACATAAAAATTTTTATAGCGATGTTAATTTGCTGTATCGTCTAACATCGGGTGCATAAACAGGATGATTTCAAAAGTCTTGGCCCAATTTAGGGGATTAAGCGGGCTTCAATATTAGGTAACAAATCTCTATCGAAAAGTGCTGTCAATAGTGTCAATTGATTGACAGCTTCCGTGGCGCAGTGAGCAACAGACGAGAGACCACGGATTCGATTCCCGCACAGAGACAAATGTTTGTGTGGCCCATAGATATTTGTTTCGGGTCTGGGTGTTGTGAGACCGAAAGTCTCGCGTAGTTTCTGATACCCACGATACAGGTTACCTAGTGTGGGGTCAGGACTATGTGTGTGATTGCTGGTGTATTTATTTTAATTTTGTGAATATTTTAGAATCATGTTTGCTCTTGCCTTTCTGATGTGATGAGATGATGATAGGAGGCAGTAGTTCATAAAAGGTGTCTGAAACAGGTGTCTATCAAAGTATTTTGGCTAGTACAGCCTCGGTGGCGTGGTTGTATTTCGGTGCGACTACCGTCCTGAAGTCTCGGGTTCGATTCGGGTCGGGCACAGTGATATTGGATTTTTCCATATCACCCTGGAGTCTGGAATTTATGCCCGATATGACGATAGGCTCGCCTCCTGTCACATCAGAGACGGAACTAAGCTCGGCGAAATGTGGGTGTACTAGTTCGCTAGTGCGCCTCTGCCTACCCCTTCGGGGATACAGGCGTGAGCTTACGTTATGTTAGTTTGGTTACTAAAGTGTTTTACTATGGTTTAGATTATAATTTTGGTAAATTTTACATAATTTAAAAAGAATGGATAAGAAATATTAATATAATAATTGAAGTGGAAGCGATGGAGTAAGAAGGGGGATCCTGACTGTGGTTGTGTTGGGAATTTGTTTAACTTGCACCACACGCGGTGACGAGATAATGGCGTCGTAAGGAGGGAAGTGGCCGTTAATAATTAACAGTTTAATCTACCACCATCGCGGAACACTTTGATTATTGTAATAATATCGATTCAATACACGCACGGTTTCAGTGTACTGCTCTGATGGATTAATTACTCTACATATTAGTGATTTAGATTGCATTTTGATGAAGCCGTTGCAGTACATCGCGTCGCTTGCAAATGCTCCTATCAGTTTGTTTCAGAAGTACGATATCACGAATGGCCTAAAATGACTGAGACCCGCTGGCTAGTTTTCTTGGATAGAATAGTTGCTATTTGTATTTAATCGATTTTTCTTTGTGAAATATCGCTTGCTATAACGGTGAAGGAAAACATCGTGAGGAAACATGCATACTAGAGTATTTCTTTACAAGAATTTCGAAGGTATATGAAGTTTACCAACCCGCATTAGGCCAGCGTGGTAGACTAAGGCCTTACCGCTCTCATTAGTAGAGGAGGGCCGTGCCCAGCAGTGGAATAGTAATATTACAGGGCTTATATTATATTATTATTATTTAATTGATTGTATCTACTGGTCTTAAGCCTTGCCACCATAATTACAAGTTACGACTGGCATATCTGCATTGTGTGTGTACTGATGCGGTGCCACTACTTTACTATTGAGGATTTGATCTTCGGTTGGTTAAAGTTACAGGGGGTGACATCAGAAAGACTTGTGTCCGATATAGGGATAGGCCCGTCTTCTATCACATGGGACAGAAATTAAACAAAAATGGATGAACTAGTTGCAACACTGCTTGGATTTTCGGAGAGGATAGGGGTGGACGTCTGTGATAATATTATGTCTCGAGATGACTACGGTAGACCAGTTACTTAACAGTAGTTACTTAATAGTGCACTATAAGGCTTTACTTTTAAAAACAGTTTAACTGAGCAAATGGTAAAGAATAGCCTGTCTCTTTTATTTTCAAACAATGTGACGCAAAGAAAAAAGTGACAGGCTATTCTTAGCCATTTGCTCAGCTAAACTGTTTTTATAAGTAAGGCCCATAGTGTGTAGTTTTAGTACTGTTTATGAACAGGCATTGCGTGTACCATCAGTGATCCGAGCGGGAATAATTTTGATTACCGAATTAGTTTGGACTTCGATGGCACTCACTGCGTACGGATGATATTTGCGATAATACTTCATAAAAATGCTATAGACGTATATGAAGCTCGATTCGAATTCGATTGTCAAAAATGTTCCTGCTTTCGCTTTAGATCAATAGCCTCCTACTGCTGTTCCGTCATTAAGGCTATAAAAATGACATAACTAGAATAGAAACCCAACTGGAAATCAGAATTACGAAACGGAAACTGGAAATCAGAATGTATGACTATTTTTATGTTCATCCCTTAAACATTATTTCTATTTTCACTTCCCCTCCACGTCCGTGCGCAAATAAATTTTCCGATAAATAATTCCAAATAAACTGGAATAATATGCCAGTTAGTAGCAATAAAAAGTTGATTCTGCTTTATGGTTGTCACGTTACCATGCATGTAGGTACTGTGTAGATCGTAAAATGTTTACAGTCGACTATTTGCTTTCTACACGGACTGATTTTTGATAAACTGTGTTCATATTGATTTTATTGTGGGGAGTTTTTATTTACTGACATCTTACGTTTACGCGAATGTTATACATTGAAATAAGACGGATTCTATCACGATTTGTTTTTATTTTTAGGCCCAACGATTCGAAGGCTTTGCAGTCACCCAGTCCGACCAGTGACCACGAAGACTGCAAAGCTTTTGAAATATTGGGCTTAAAAATAAAAACAAATCGTGATAGAATCCGTATAAAATTTGTATAAAAAAAAATACTATAGTATTGGTCTATACATCCATCAATAGCTTATGGTGGAGTACGCTGTGGATAATTCATTTATCCTTCACAATGTAGGATATGTAACGTTATGGATTTGCAGATTCGATACTTAATAGGGATAGTTGAGTTTTGTATACAGCATGAACGGGGAGGCTCGACCAGTTGACACTGTCTCATAGATTATTATATAGCGTTGATTCTAGGGACCACAGATATACTAGTTGTTTATGAGTATTCTTAGATTGTACTACACTTACCATTAGGTGTATCGTAATCACATATCCGTTTCTAAATATCTCCACATCTTTATCAGTCTTGATCCCTTACTTAAATGCGTAATTTATTCTTTTAGTCCATCATTTATCATCAGTTAACCAAAGTCGAGTGTCAGTTTCTGCTGTAAAAAAATATTTACGTTGTTCTGTAAGACAGTGGTACTACCTCAGCTGAACCAAAAGCCGACCTTGAACCTAGCAACAAAGGAATTTAATGAACTAAACTAGCATCCAGATGTATATAAATGTATATATTGTCTCAGGATGTCTATTTGGCTACATTAACATGTACTTAATTAACCTGTTCATTGTAGAACGGTAATCAAGTGAGCAGTCTGATGGAAAACGTATCGTTGTGGATGTAATATGTATTAAGATGCAATCACGTGTTCTGAATATGGACATCTCAAATTCCAGTACAAATGTACTATAAAATGTGCTTAAAAATGACTATGACCAAAATACCATGATTTTGCTAATGATTGACTGCCTCGGTGGCGTGGTTATATTTCGGTGCGACTACCGTCCTGAGATCTTGGGTTTGATCCCCAGGTCGGGCATAGTGATATTGGATTTCTCTATATCATCTCGGAGGTTGGAATTTGTGCCCGATATGGCGATATGCTCACCCCCTATCACTTCTGGGACGTTATTAAGCTCAGCAAAATATGGGTATACTAGTTGGCTAGTGCGCCTCCGCCTACCCCTTCGGGGATACAGGCGTGAGCTTATGTTATGTCAATTCTAATAGCTTCTTGAATCTATTGGATAACAAAGAAAATACGAAAATATTTATTTGCACCAACTCCATCAAATAAAGAAGAAATTTTAGATGTTGATTAAAGAACTCTTTACTTCCTCCGTGTTGGTCTGATGAATGGGAAGGATCTGCACAACAACGGCCAGCATAGAGCGATCCGTCTTGAAAAAATATATGCAATATGAAGCGGTACGCCTTGAACACTTTGATACTACACACACACACCCGGGCTCGCCCCCTATCACCTCTGGGACGAAACTAAGCTCGGCCAAATGTGGGTGTACTACTTCGCTAGTGTGCCTCTGCCTACCTCTTCGGGGATAAAGGCGTGAGCTTATGTTTTGTCTGAATAGTAATAGCTTTTATAGCTGTCAAGATCCTTAATACCCTTTCTTTTGAGAAATCATTACATTCAGAACTCACAAGAACATTACATATCTAGGCCTTAGCTCATTATTATCATAATGTTCCCGAAACAATCAAAACCCTATCACTGTCTTTTATTTAAATCTTTAAACACTTTATTAAAATAAAAAGATAAATCTCGTCACAAAAAGAATAAAGATTTACATCATAAAGAAAACTCTAATACCTTAATGCCCTAATTTTCAATGAAAATAAACTATGAATAAATATTATTTGAGGAGAAAAGATTAACCTTTGAAGTTTTCAATATGAAATTAGAATGAGGGTTTGTCAAAGGGCGCCTCCGCAAACTCGCCGATGGTATCTCGAAAAAGTTAAATTGATACATTTTTAACAAGTTTCGACTTGTCTGCTCTTATTGTGATGCTGTTTAAGTTATAAACTTTATTTTGGTTGCATTAAATATGAATTGAGGGTCTTATTTTATTTAAGCTGAGTTCAAGTGACAGCATTACTTTCAAACTATGTGACATAAGGAAAAACCTGTCAAAAATGTTTTAAAGTTAGCCAACACTTACAATTTTTAAGTATATCTAATAAATTAAAAATCGCCGACATACTTTTATTTTCACATTCCTTGCCGTCCAAGTGATATCAAATAAATTAGTAATTCAGTTATAATGTCGTCTAATTTACTACCTCAGTGGCGTAGTTGCATTTCGGTACGACAATCCCCTTTCGGATATACAGGCGTGAGCTTATGTTATATATACAGTAATTTGTGAATTTATCAATAAATAATGGCAAAAATAATAAAAACATACAAGGAACCGGCGACCGCATTTCCCTTTCAGACAAATATTATATATTTTTATCATACACGAATCCTTATAACAATACGTTCCACGAATCATCTTACCGCCTATCAGTCGGCCCACAATCCACGGCAAAGAGTTTTTTCATAAGTTTTAATCAAAACACACCCTCCAGGACGTCGCCCCGCTGCGCCGCGCCGTGACGGCCTGTCTCCTTTATATTAAAGCCATACCACGTCTTATTACCATATTTCGTTGTTTATCAATGCCTTGCCAACAGGAACCAGCGAAATATTGAGGATTTTTAGAAATACTTTTGCATATTATTGTGCAGGCCGGTGTGGCGCAAAATAGCGCGTCTCAAATGTGGACAAGGCATGTGATTTGATTCTGTTCGGAAGGGGGTTCAGCGGCCTGAGCAGAAAAAAATCTGACAACCGTAAATGTATTCGAACTCGATGCGCGTCTATGAAATTTGTATGAAATATTAACCAAACGTCATCAGTGCGCAGCGAACTCGAATACATTTACATTTACATTAGTTTTTCGTGCTCGGGCTACTGATTTAATAACGTTTATATTTAGGTAGGAGTAGCTAGACGAGAATGCAAATATTCAACTAATATGCTCGTACTCTTCCCCCCAACTGCCTTAAATCCTACTCCAATGTTGGGTGAGCTCAAGAAACTTTTGTGTTACAAAAAAGTTTCAGCTTAATCTTTACTGCAATCCCTCTGAGGGAATCCCGGGTAAATCTTGTTAAAAAAGTCACGTGTACAGACTTGGGACTCGAACATAGGATCTCCGGGTCTAGAGCCCATATAATCTGCCACTAGAAATAGGAGGCCACAAACTCAACTAATATACATAGCGGCGTATATTATTGGTGTCCGTTCAGATAGCTATGGCTTTAATCATCAAAGTTATTGAAATCACTGTAACATAACTACACTTCTAAAGTTAGCTCAGCACGTGAACTCTGCTCCAAAATCAATTAGTATATTGGTGGTCAGTCGTATTTGAACGAAGTTATCTTATTAACTCGAGACGATGGTCAAAGTTTGCATAGATCAAGTAGAATGTGGCTATAGTGGTGAACTTAGACTGACTTGGAATGCAAAATGTTCAGCGGGATTTAGTGATATTAAAGGTATACGTGGCGTTTAAAATTGAACCATAATGCTTGGTTCTTGTGATCTATTTGTTAGATTTGTGCTAATTATTACTATTTTTAATATAATAAAATGTATTTTTCATATTTTTTCTCTCATGGAGCAGATGAGCACATCGATATGATTATATACATATTGCTAATTTTAGGGGTATTTTATTCCAGAAATATGGCAGGAAAGATTTTGCGTCTGTCGAAATAATGCTAGTATACTTAAATACTGGTATTGAATAATAAGTCTATTAAATAATTATCTATAATTTCCCAGTTAACAAATTACAATTATAAAACAGCAACACTGAGTAAAAGGGGAGTAAAGCAAATGAACCATAACAATTGAGTGTCCATTAACTACTCGGCTGACGGCTCACAGCAAAGCTTTCCGCGTCAAAGGCAAGCTCACTCGGCTTTGTATCATGAATAGAGATACCAACGATATAACCAATTTTCATAAATTGATTTTTAATTTTTTTATAAGTTCATATACCTAAGTTTTCATTATTTTTTAAGCGTCTTCTTAGATACATAATTGACGTTATAGTCGAAAAATGTATTAAACATTTATTTTAAATAATTATTTTATACTAATAATACTTTTTATTTTGCAAGATTGTGATGACTACTATTTACTATTTACTACCCATAGACACCCACAAAATTAAAAGATTATGGGTTCGTTCCTTATTATATAGGAATGGTCAGCGGAGTAGATATTAAGATGGAGAAGGATTTGGCCTCACAGCGTAAATAAAACAGCAAATCTTTGTTTCTGTTTAAGGTCGCAAGAAGTCGCTGGATGCAGGCCGCTTCCAACAGGTCAATCTGGAAATCTTTGGGGGAGGCCTATGTTCAGCAATGGACGTCCTGTGGCTCATGATGATGATGATGATTTATGTTTTCTTTAAGAAAATTTCTCGTTTGTCTCCTCTGTAAAAAGTGGTATTTAATTGGTCGACATGTATGTTTTCAAAATTTGTGTTTACAAAACGCTTGGATACAAGCGTGATCAACTTTCAAACTTTTATTTAAATATTGTTATCCATAGAGTAAAAAGAAACCGAAACAACGCGCTGAGCTCAACGTTCTATACTATCTATACGACATAGCACATAATGATGCTATAACTGAGCAAACTCGGCGACGTCCAACTAGTTTATCTGAGCTGTAACGCGCTGAGTGGCGGAATCGAAAGATAACTTCGTATTGTGCACGATGGCACGGGACGAAGCAAAAATGCTCTACGACGTACTAGACATTTGTTTTTGTTTTGTTTTAGATGTAGCACCAAAGGCTTCTTATTATAAAAATCAGGATCGTAATGATTGCTTAAGTTTACGTAAATGATACATAGAAAAGTATTTGTTTTTACGGTAGTCCATATTTAGTCGTAACAGTCCATACATATCTAGTAGCCTTCTGAATACAGACAGATTGGACAGCCTTTGTGGTGCAGCGGGCGAGTAGCCGGCTGTGAAGCGAGAGGCCGCGGGTTCAATTCCCGCATTGAGACCAATGTTTGTGTGGCCCACAGATATTTGTTTCAAGTCTGGGTGTTGTGAGACCGAAAGTCTCTCATAGTCTCTGTCACCCACGATACAGGTTATACCTAGTGTGGGGTCAGGACTAAGTGTGCGACTGTTGGGTGTATTTATTATTGTTATTATTAACTAATTTACAAACTTTTTTGTATGGTACCTGACTGTACCATAAAAATGCTTATATTTATTATATGAGTCTGTTCAGTTTTGAACTATAATATGATTGATATGAGTTTTAGAAGAATTTATCGTGTGACCTATATTAGATGTTATTAATATGAAATATATTTTGTGTAATAAAGATTGATCCTAAGCATTTTGTTAAATTCTGAGAATTTTTAGACAAAAAATATTTGCTTAGTATTTAGTGATTGATGATGTATAAAATATTTGGATATTCATATTTGTTACGCGTAAAAATTGAACGACAAAATATCTTGCTAAACATAATTGTTAATAATAAAATAGCCATTCACGTTTCGTACATACATGTCCATAATTTTTTCAGTGCAACAACTTTATTTATTGTCCTCTCGGGTGCCATGTCATAATATTGCACTTGTACCCAAAACTGGTCATCCGAGCTGTCCATAAAGTTTGGACGCACGGCAATAAAAACTTTATACACCCACGTAATGCGTCTCTATCAATGTAGAGATAACTCTACATTGTCTTTGATATTGCAGATACGTTTTTAGGTCGTTTTAATGGATTAATGATGGCTTTCAATGTTTTAGGTGGGGAATTGTGATTTTTATTGGTACAAAGTTTTAATGATCATTAAATCATAATGTTCTCTTTATCTCGGAATATCTTATAGAGGCAATTTTTTTCTACGTGCCCTTATCCCACCTTAATGTGGGGTCGGCGCAACACACTTTTTCTAGCATGTTACAGACAGGATTTTACGACCTGCCGCCTGCCTGACGCCAACACCCTATGAGGGATCCAGTCCCGGGCAAATAAAATTAGAAATTTGCTTTGCCCGACCTGGGAATCTAACCCAGGACCTCCCGGTCCACAGCCCATACATGCTAGACCAAGGAGGCGATTAAGAAATAAAAATTATTTTGGGTGGAATTTGTGTATTAATTTTGTTAAATAATGTTTAATTTTGTCTATATTTGTTATCAGTATCTGTCTGCAGCTTCGCTTGCGAGATGATTTGTGGAAAAACTAAAAACCGAAACAGAAAAATTGATCCAATTATATTCTCAATACTTTAAAAACTTTCGAAAACTTGGATTATCAAATAGAATTTCACAAGTTCGCGTCAGAAATTGTATTAAGGTTAATTTCTTCACAAATTACAGGCTTAAATCTGTAAGTGGTGATTGTGAGGGTGTCAGAGGCTTCGGCGATGGTCGCCCGTGGTAATTACAACGCAGAACAATGGTACAACGAGATGGGTGGATTGCGTGTCGCTCTCTACTACGGTGCAGGAGCTGGCCTGTTTGGATTTAACAGGGTTTTTTTTGTAGTGTTTACCATCATTTACCATTATATAACTAGCTGTTGTTCGAACCCTTTCTTTTGTGATAATTCGATTTTCCCGGTGTAGAAAGTTGTCTAGTGTGCTCTAGCTCTTGGGTTCAAATCTCAGGTCGGTCAAAAGTAGCATTTTTAACAATGCACGGGGCTCAAATCAAAATCAAATCTTTCAGAGCGACGTCAACAAGCAGTCGTTGGTAAAAACTAAGCCGAATCTATACCGCAACATGCTTAAAAAGTGTGTTTGCCAACCCCACATTTATGTGGATTAAGGGCAGGTGAAAAGAAAGAAAGTTTAATAATAAAGGATCGTAGCTCCTCGCCTATACGCCAAAGTAGTCGACGCAGAAGTGTTCGGTAATAAAAGGTTATTTTGAGTTAATGACGAAAATTGGCCGCGAGCGCGATACCAAATTATACCAGTGCGGAGTGCGTTGCTTTTTGTACGGCACGAACTGAGTGGAGTTTCTTTTATTTTTGGTATTATTTAAGTAAGATTTGAAAATAATTGTGTTTGTGCTGACTTCTTAGGTCAATAGTTAACAAAGGATCGAGTATAAAAGATTTTGAGACTCGAAAATCAATCTTTTGAACATGACACTTGTTAAATGTCTTAATGTGGTGGTTCATACTCTGATTGGGATCATTTATAACAAGTTTAAAAACTTAACGGACCGACTTCTAATCCAAATGTGACCAAATTATATGGGACCACCTTTGAAATAAGCTCTATCGAAAACAAAAATAATTTTGAAAATCGGTCCACATTTCGCGGAGATATCGCGTAACATACATAAAAAAAAATACAGACGAATTGAGGACCTCCTCCTTTTTGAAAGTCGGTCTAAAACCAGTCATAAATGAATGGTAAAACGGTGCCGTAGTAAGTTTTAACAGTCTGTCGACGTTACAGTAGACGCCGTGTATATCAATCTCGATAGGATTATTCTTTCACGTCATTTAATCTAACTTTGTAGCCAGAATACACTCCCTTTACCATCAAGTAGAGTAGTAAATTATCCTGATAAAGTAAATTCTCTTGAACAGATTTCTGAACGAAGCGAGATTAGTGGTTGAACTAGTGTCAGACATTTTAAATCTTGACTTAACCGCTGTTACCGCCACGGAACGGTCGGCTTAGGGTACTTTGTTAGTTATTTGTTTGAGCAAGATTCCCGCAGTTTACATCAAGACAGTTTTTCAAGATGCATAGAAGTTTGTAGTAAAAGTTTTGTAACGGTAGTTTTTGTTCTGTAGTCGCTGGAGAATCATGATAACAATATTTTTGAATCGAAATTGAAGTTAATTTATTCTTGCATTCTTGAAAAAAAAATGAAAGAACCATTTATTAACATCTAGTGGGGTAGTAGCCGTGGTACACATTACATTGAATAGGTACAAGATGCAAGTACATTAGACTATACAGCTATTTAGGTAGGTTGTGGGCCGGGAGGTCTTGGGTTCGAATCTCAGTTCAGACAACACGATTTTTCTAATACGATTTGTCCGGAACTGGTTGTCTACCGGAGAAGGTTGACAATTTATACAACATGCTTGGAATCGTATGCTGCCCCGAACACCGTGAAGAAGGCAGCTCGAATGAAAAAACAGAAGCTAATTTATTGTACTTTTAGCGCTTGTTGTTTTTACGCCTCTCTTAATGATGATTACAGTTGGCAATAATTGGCTTTGATTTTCTAATGGATCAGCATTATTGCCCCTCTTAATTTGGTGGTTATAATTACATTACCACCAACTCATACACTACTTACTTCCACATAACTACATACCCATATCCTCGCAGAAGTAGACATAGGTGGGGTCAAAACATGATCCTGTTCTATAAAACAGTGTGTAAAGTCCGAGTCTATCGCTAAACTTTCTATCAAAGATCTACATTATCATCGCTTTTGTTGCAATATTTATGCGTACATATATTTCCATATCTCCATAAACAGCACTAAGGGTCTTAAATTATAGGTTTATCTGTTGTATTGATAAGTAAATCTGAACCTTTGCAAAATTCATGGCGCTATTAACAACAGTAACTATTATCAACTGTCTGTTATCTTAATGTATCGCTTTGTTATTCACTTTTACGAGCGTGTTTTCAAATAAACCAATTTAATTCTTTTTACTTGTATTTTCAAATAAATCAGTTTCATTCTTTTCATTTTTTTTCACTTAGTTAATGTTCAAAATTCCTTTGGTGATTTTGTATTAATATAACGTTTTGTGTGAGATAAGATCTATTGTTAATTTACGTTTCGGTTTTCGAATTTTGATACAAAACGCATGGTCCGTTATTTTTCAAATTAGTTCGTCCCTTTCGTAATTACAATACTATTTATTGTAGAGAGTGAGAGTGAAAGAGACAAAACAGTGTTCAACTTAAGTACAGCTTACATTTTTTTATAAGATCATATGTTCATATGTACCATCTATCACATAAAAGGACAGCTATGAGTTTGATGAATTTGAAAAAAAAAATCTAGATCTGTATTCATCTCTGCTTATCCCGTCCAGGATACATGCGTATGTTTGTCTAATGTTCTCGCATACAAAAAGTATTATTTGAACACAGTAATTGTGATCCACCATTAAGCATCAAATAAAAATTCATAAAAACATTGTACATGTTTTAACCTTCCATCAAAATGTTCCGAACTCGCATCCCTGTGCATTCGAACAATTTAACACATTCTGTATGAGGAAAGGTTCCGACATTCGCTCACGATTTCTCTTTTGTTTGATATATTTTTAAATAACTTGAGCAAAATGAATTTCTGCTTTAGTTCCTTGCTAATGAAATGTTTTGAAATATAGTGGTGATTGAAAAATGTATTTTGTTCATTTTTAATGACTATCATGGCGGGTACACCAACCGAACAAATCGTTGCCTGTTGCGTTCACACCAACAAACTTTCGCGATTGTGTGAATGTAACAGGCATAGATTCTTTCGCCTTCTTTCGGCCGGTGTGTACCCGCCATCAGGAATATTCTATTTATTGGGATAACCTTACTGTTTATTAATTTTTACATGAATGGGCTGTTTCCCATCAGCTTACCATAAGATTATCTGCCTACGCGAACCAGTAAGTAAGGTGTAAATTACATCGTCCTGTTTTAGATCTGGTTGTATCTGTATTCGAGCCCTTCCTGAAACCCGCTATTGTTTATGTTTTGTGGTTACTTTTTGTGTCGTGTCAGAAATATACGTGTTGGCTTAACTCGGGATTGGAACCCAGGATCTCGATTCACTAGATTAAAAATATATTAATTGATTACATAGTAGTTTTTTATTGAGATAAAGCTTGAAAATAAAATCACGTTTAAACAACCAGCAAATCATTAAAAACATAGATACGATGAACAATCCGCCTCAAATACTCTGTAAAGCAGATGTACACGTTTTTATATAGAGTTTGTTTTTTAAAAAGGCAATTTAATGTCACTTCGAGGCTCATTCGCAACAGATTAGATCACAAATAGGCTATTACGTCGGCTAGAAATTATATTGTGATACGAATCAGTAATGAGACTGCTCACCTCGGTACGATATTTGAACAATAATGTAGATACTGCTCTATTTCAAATTTTCATTACGAAGTGGATAAATGTTTTTGCATGGTAGAAATACTCTGCCGACAAGTTTAAAAAAAATACGTCTAGGTATTTTCTTTCTAAATGCCCTTATCCCACCTTAATGTGGGGTCGGCGCACCACACTTTTTCAAGCATGTTGCAGAAAGGATTCGGCTAAGTTTTTGCGACCGGCTTCCTGTCTGACGTCAACCCCCTCTGTGGGACCCAGTCCCAAGCTAATTAAATTAGAAAATTTGGTTTGCCCGACCTGGAAATCGAACCTATGACCTCCCGGTCCACAGCCCATGTATGCTGCCACTAGACCAAGAAGACGACAGTTATTTATATAGATATACAAATTATAATATCTAGCTAGAAGAAGCAAAAAGGGCTAGTTTAAAAAACAATTTTTGAAGAGAATAGGTACAATCGGCTCCAATATTGGTATCATCTTTAATATTATTTTTTCTTTTCTTTCATTGTTACGTTAAATAGTAAAAGAGACATCGTTCTTCAAAAGACCCAATATGATCTGCTGAATATGTCAATTCACTACATTATTTAATGTACTTACTCTATGGGTATTATATTTGCCTATATAAGAAATAATTCAATATAATAAACTTTTTACAGTACTACGCAAAAGCTTATTTGAAAGTATGTACACCGCGCCGCGCCGTCCTTATTTTTGTTTCAATAAGAACTAGGCAAGGATGGTTTTTAGTAGGCAGTCTATTGATACAATATCAAAACCAAACAATTTGTGTGAACGACGTCGACGTCGTTAAGGACTATTAATAACTTTTTCCACCAATGGTTCAGATTTTGTTGTATTGAGAGAGATTCTAGGAACCAATACAGTATTTATACAGCAGGTCTAGACGAGTGGGTGGTAAAAAGTCTAGAAACGCCTGTTTCACCGAAGGGGTAGGTGAGAGGCAACAGCACCACATCTAGGCGAGCCTATTTCTGTCTCTTTATTTGAGATGGTACGAGCATAATATTGCTACATTAAATACAAACACTAACAGCGGGCCATTAATGTGATGTTCACATAGAAAAGTTTTACACAAATTGCGTCTGCGTGACCTGACATTGGAAACCACAACTTCACGGTTTCCAAAATAAGTATACCACTGTTAGATCAACAGGAGTATTTAATTTGCTTATAAATCTTCTTCAACCAGTCCATTTTCCACTTATATGTGTGCGCAACACTCTTCAAGTCAAGCATGTTGCAGAAATTTATCAGGTTTTTACGATAACATTAGATATAGGTAGTTGATAGTTATGTAAAACTGGGAGTGAATAAAAGTCTATAGGTTATATACTTAAAATAATATGTAATAAAATGACATTTCAGCAACTTTCACCCCTACTTAGGAACTTTTACTATGCGTGGATGTGCTGCATGCACATCCAACAGTAAGGTTCCTGCATGCCGGCTTTTAATAATCAATCAAAAATCTCTGCAAATGTACCTACCACCAAATGCATTAAACCAAATCTACACCCATGTAATCACATTGCTTATCCTTAAGCCGTTACCAGAAATACGCATAAACGATTTTTTCGCCGCATTCGGCTTCGTCATTCCACAAAATCTTTCTCGCACAACGTTCGGGCGCGAATTTCTATTATTTACTATGATAAATATGGGATTTGAGTAATGGGCTGAGGCATGTGAAGTACGCTTGGAATATTCCACACGTTATTTTATTGTAAGAATGCTTTTATTTGAGTAGTTTGCTAGTTTATAACTAAATAATTATATTAGTAGATTTTTATTTAACAACAGATACTCATAAGAAGCGATAGCTCAGTTGTGAGAAGTACCTACGGATTGTCATGCCGATATTCTTCGTGGGTCCGAAACCAGCTGCAGGATTGTGATGTGTCTTGGGTAAAGCGTGTTATAGAAAGGTTTCAACATAAATTTTACAATTGCTTGCCTGACTGTTTCTGGAGAATCCGGTCGTTTAGAAAAATCGCTCTACATGACCTGGGTTTCGAATTTATACGCCTTTAACAAAAGTAAATTGACCTTTCATAAAGCGCTAAAGGTTTGGTCAAATCCATTATTCTACGGAATTAAATATATATTTCGACATCGATAAACGAACGAGTGGACATTTTTACACAAAAAAATATATGTACTTATATAATGAATATTTAAATCTGTACTGTCGCGGTAAGCCGACCTAAATCGGCGCCGCGTGTGTCATCACATCGGGACTCCGCCTAATATCCCCTGACACGATGCCTCGGTAAGTCGAAACCCCAAAAAGTTCTGTAAATCGCAAAAAATTAGTTATATGTGAATAGGATAGTGCGTTACGAAGATCTAGATTGGCATAATATGACAATTATATAGAGGTGCATCTTTGGTAGTTATCCAAAATAAATTAATTTGTCATTACATTACGCATGATTATGCGTATATCATCATCATATACATCTTCATATACATATACATCATATAGACATCGCTATATTATCGTGGTAAATATTAATATAATGGTATATAAATAACAGCACAATTAAGGACCGATTCTGCAATAGCTAGATACTTTTTTGAAAGGAATAATTCCGTCAAACTGCTATCGAATACTAATCAAATGTCGATAAATAATGTTCGCCATCTCTTTAAATAATTCAGTAAAAACCTCACCGTTAGTTGGCTCCATTTCTGTATGACGGTAAATAGTTCTCGGCTACTGTCCTTAGCTCGGAGTTAATGTGACACTCGAAGTTTGTGTCTGTTATGAAAATTAAACTTTCCACTCAGAGGTTTATTTCTATGTTGATATTTTAAGTGCTTATTATTGCTTACGGAGTTGCATATACCTCTACATATTTTTTGTTGCATATTAGATTGTGGTATGGTGTTTACCAGAGATAATACAGTTTTACCCGATTGCCACGGAAGAAGGTCAACGTTTATAAGTTTTATGAATAAGGAAATGGACTTTTATAATATATATATTTTTTTATAGCAGAGATTGGGAAACGAGCAGATGGGTCACCTGATGGTAAGTGATCTCCACCGCCCATAGACACCCAAGACACAAAAAGAATCATGGGTGCGTTGCCAACCTAAAAGGAGGGAATGGAAGCGGAGGAAAGGGGATTGGGAAAGGGAGTGGGGAAATGGGCCACCGGAAATCTCACTCACCGAACGAAACGCGACAGCAAGCTGCCACTTTATGTCGATTTTCTGTGAGACAGTGGTATCTAACCGGTCGAGCCGGCCCATTCGTGCTATAGACGTTACTGTCTACAGCGTGGCTCTACCACTTGTAAATTGATCACTAAAAATATAACCCATTCAAAAGACTATGAAGACATGACACGTAGTACTAAGTACGATTGTACCTCTATTATGTTATATACTAATGTGTATCTTATAAATTCAGTTATTAGTATTATATGACATCCTCCGTGGCGTAGTGGGCGAGTGGCCGGCAGTGAGAGGGTTTGATTCCCGCATTGAGATAGAGGTTTGTGTAGCCCACAGATATTTGTTTCAAGTCTGGGTGTTGTGAGACCGTAAGTCTCTCATAGTTTCTGATACCCACGATACAGGTTATACCTAGTGAGGGGTCAGGACTAGGTGTGTGACTGTTGGGTGTATTTATTATTAATTATATATGTATCTATAAAAAATTGACTGTAATTTTTTTTTCAAACTACTTAAGTAGTAGAAAACCCTACACTAACAGCCACTAATAGTCAAGTAATCCTAACTTACTCTATTCATAAGAAACCCCGTTAACTCGAACAAGAAATCCCGCCCCTACTAAAGTTATGAGAGTCCTGCATTTGATACTCTTTAAGATTTTATCCTGCTGAAAGAAATTGTACTTCGTGGATTATAACGGAAAAATAATATTATATAACTTCGGAAATTGCGGCTTCAAAGTGTATCCCTTTTGCTTATCGTAATCGGTTTTTCGTATATTTTAATGCGGTTTTAGTACGTGGAGGCATAATGTTGGCGCGAATTTTATTACTTTCGTATGTATTTCGTTTTGATGTGTTGACAGATAACAGCTTCGTGAATTGAAATGAGAGAATTGAAAATAAAATTGTGTAATATATTTATCGTGTGTGTCAAAAGATGCAGAGTAATTGAGTTGGAAAATCTTATTTGAAATTACTATTCAAAAGATGCTAAATGTAAAATGGAATTGAGCGGTTTTTGGTCGTAACAAGGAGAAATAAGATTTGAATTGAGCTTACTTGGCTCAACTGGCAAGAGACCAGTAGAGATACAACTATCTTCAATTAGTTAGTTTCTTTTTCAACCGACTTCCAAAAAGGAGGAGGTCCTCAATTTGTCTGTATATATTTTTATATATGTTACGCGATATCTTCGTCAAATGTGGACCGATTTTCAAAATTCTTTTTGTGTTCGATAGAGCTTATTTCAAGGATGGTCCCATATAAATCTGGTCACGTTCGGATTTGAAGTCGGTACGTTAAGTTTTTTAACTTGTGATGTTCAGCACTCTTTGTGATTATTACTTTCCCTACGAGTACTAAAACTCTTCTGAACTTTAAGGGAAAATGCGATCTCAAATACCATAACACGATCTCAAGTATTTGATTTAGGTACGTTTCATCCGGGGATTATGGAAGCAGAAGAGCAGACAACACCTGATGGTAAGTGGGTACCAACATGGGCATTGGCAATGCCAGGGAGGCAGTCAAGCGAAACAAAACAATACCAAGCAAATAATGCTATTTATGATAAAGGTCGCAGGAAGTCGCTGGATGCAGGCCGCTTCCAACAGGTCGATCTGGAAATCTTTGGGGGAGGCCTATGTTCAGCAGTGAACGTCCTATGGCTGATGATGATGATGATGATGATGATGATGATGATGATGATGATGATGATGATGATGATGATGATGATGATGATGATTGATGATCCGAGACAAGAGCGTACCAGGAACAGAACCCAAAACCCAATGGTTTCATCGTCTATACATACTACCACTATATAAATGACGCGATAATAATAAATCACTCAGAAAAATATTCGATTCAGTGAACACTTTGTTGAATTAAAGCAGACGTATGGAGACTATATTTGTCTGGAGTAATTTCGCTGAAGAAAATACGAAATAGAAATTCAATGAATTATTCCAAAAAATATGTTATTGTATTCGAGGAGATGGGGTGTTAGGTTTGGTAGAAAACTCATTAACGTCGTTACTTTCTTTGTCGTGTCGTGTCGTCCTACGTGTTCTTGGAGTGGTTGGTTAGTGTTCAAATGAAAATGATTTCTATTAACATAAGCTCACGCCTGTATCCCCGAAGGGGTAGGCAGAGGCCACTAGCGAACTAGAACACCCAGATTTCGCCGAGCTTAGTTCCGTCCCAGATGTGATAGGGGGCGAGCCTATCGCCATATCGGGCACAAATTCCAGACTCCGGGCTGATATGGAAAAATCCAATATCACTTTGCCCGACCCGGGGATCGAACCCGAGACCTCAGGACGATTTCTATTAATATCTATATTGCGTCAATAGTGTATTTGTTTTAGTCATTTTCCACATGGCTTTATATCACTCGAATGTGGGATGTGCGCAACACACTCTTTCAAACACAGAAATAATTCGGCGTATTTTTTTTCCAGTTTTTATGTATCTATTCTATCCTACTGTGTCCGACTGCTGGGCAAAGGACTCTCATCTTTTTCCACCATTTCCATCTCTTTTATGTAGCATCTTCGAAAAATCGCTTTTCTTAAGATACTAACACTCGATCTCCGTCTTTTGAACGCACAATGGTGCAGTCTTTATGGACTTCCATAGACGTCTCGTAAGGTAAATATGCTGAAAGTGACATAACGTTGTGTGTAATATTTGTACCATGCATACAAAGATGTTCCCATGCGGCATCTTATTTCCTGTGACGCACATGTTGACCGATGGTAGGAAGTAGCTATGAATCGGAAAGATTGGCGTAGTAAAATCCACAAAGCTGTTGAAAGTTTTGAATTAAGGCGTCACGAAGAGCTTGACAAGAAACGCTGTCTCCGTAAAAATCTACATATACTTACACATTTAACGATTCTGGTCAGCTTCTGTGCGCAGTGTCATCGAATCTTCAAGACCAAATTTAGCTTTGCTAGTCATCTAAGAGCTCACGCGAGAAAGAACTATTAGCCTTGGGTCGCTGTCACCGGATACGGTGAAGAGGACACCAATATATTTGCAGCATGTTTTTCTTGACGGTCAAGACTTGACCTCTTGGCTTTGGGTTTAGACTCCGATTTCGGAATTTCCGATTAATTTTGCTTCTGCTTTATTCCTTTAGTGTTGTGATTCACAACACTTATACTCGTATGTATAATACTATTCGGTATTTAATAAATATCATGTACCAACACAAGGGACAAAATGAAATTCCTCATTTTTAATAATCTTTATTAATACTCCCATCTCTCTTATTACATTATATTTACAATATACAAAATCCAAACATTCGTAAAGAACGGCTATGGAGTGAATCCTCGACGCACATCGTTTAGTACAAATTTCATTCAATTACATCCAGTAACATTCTACTTTATCTTTAAGGAACATAGCTAGGTTTAATTTTGTCTACCGTGCTATCAATATATTAAACTACTTTACAAGTATACAAGAAGATGGAAAAATTCAACATTTTTGAGGCTCCAACTCTATTGGTGAATCAATTTTCGAAGTGTTAGATACATTAAAGATCCAAGTTAAAGTAGAGTTATTAATAAATAATAAATACACTCAACAGTCACACACCTAGTCCTGACCCCACACTAGGTATAACCTGTATCGTGGGTGTCAGAGACTATGAGAGACAATCGGTCTAACAACACCCAGACTTGAAACAAATATCTGTCTCAATGCGGGAATCGAACCCGCGGCCTCTCGCTTTACAGACGGCTACTCGCCCGCTGCGCCACGGAGGCTGTCAAAATATCTGTCTCAATGCGGGAATCGAACCCGCGGCCTCTCGCTTCACAGCCGGCTATTCGCCCGCTGCGCCACGGAGGCTGTCAAAATTAGAACATGAACATATTAAGAATCGTATCGTATCGTATCGGTACGTACACAAATCTTGATGTAATGAAACTAACTTTAATTCGCGTCCCCGTTCGCGTGAAGGTTTTCTGTAATCACCGTACCTATATAACAAACAATTTAGATTACTGATACAACTTTGTGCGTTTTTTACTTTGATCCCCTACACCATCCCTGTTAAGTTATTTTGAGACAAAAGGTACGTAGGGTTCATCTTACTTTATATATTTTATCATAATCGATTAATATTAGTTATTAATAACTCGTATGTTACAGATGTTACAAATTATATTTTCGAACATTTCCTGTAAAAGGCAGATCAGAGATCCTTGTCATGCCGAAAATAATTTGAGGACAAATATATAATTACGAGTGATCTTGTTTCCACGTCCAACTTGACATGACGTGGGAGGACAGGACTAATTTAATGATAAATTATTTATTATTAGTTAATTGAATATGCTAATGTTTTTCTAAAAAGCCAATGGTCAAGTTGTAGGCTTATGTAGGAGACGGGCATACAGCCTACCTGAAGATGGTTACCGTCGTCCATGGACATTGGAAATACACGGGGCAGTTAAACCGTGGAAATGAACGGAATGGGGATAACGAAGGGCATATAATATGCACACCTGTATCCCAGAAGGACTAGGCAGAGGTGAACTTACGAACTAGAACACTTCAACCCGCCGAGTTTATTTCAAACAATAACTGTTACGTTTACTCTATCACGTTACTTTGACTTTTACTTTCGATGTAGAAACTGGTTATTACTACAATATTTCGAGAATTGATCCATCATAGAGCTGGTGTAACAGAATTTGCAATGCGTTAAACTTCATAATGAACAGTCCATAGATTCTTTTTATATTCGTCTAATTGTGATGACCGACTAGCGAGCCAAAAGCACTGCAAAGTAGGACGATTGTCGAGCAGGCTTTACGGTACACAAAACTGCGGTTTTGCAACGTAAACGTGTGCTAAAACCGCGGCTTTACTCGCTTGTCGATCAGCGTTATAACATGAACGGGAGCTGTCGTCAGAAATTATTATATAATCTTTACTATGGGTACCTTCAATCTTGTTTCATCCACTGGTTATTGTAATAATACATCTTTATGACTTACGTCATGCCACGTTTTAAAAACGGACGTTCCATTATTAAACATGTATTTTAATAACATTATTTGAATATGGAACATCGTAATCATCATCGTATTTTAACAGTTCTCAATTCTCGAAATCGACGATAGTTTGCGTCTTCTCCATTGGACTAGCATCGCCACTTTGTGGATACTATAAGGAACTAAAAAAATGTACGGAGAAACTGAAAACTATCGGCGATTACGAGAATCCAGAAAAAGTCGTACTAAGGAGAAACTGACTGACGTATCAGCGTACAGCCGATACTATTGAATGTGAAATTTTATACTCGGCTTCCTTTTATGACGTAGGCGAGCACTAAGAAAGGGTGTTTGGAAATTCATTCATTCACTCTCACACGGGCACAGCCGCTGGTAAAAGCTAGTTTCTTCATATGGCGTAGGCTTTAAAGAAGATGCAATGGTTGACACTATTTAAATGCTATTTTATTTGTTTTCAATATTAATAACACGTTAAACTGTAAAGTTCATAAACCATTTTAGGTCTGTTACTATTACAATTACAACTATCCTCCTTAAGTCTCTGAAGGTAACTTTACACAAGTTTGGTTTAAATTAGTGGAATGTTCAAGTTCTGTTTGAGAAAATTATTGTTTTGGATCTCTTGGTCGCACTTTGGCCAAACTTGGCAGTTTCGGTTGTTGGCAAGTACATCCTAGTTGCATTAGGGTCAGTATATTATACATACAGAGCTTCGTATGACTGTAATAGTGGCTCTTATATACCGAATGTAATATAGAAATACCGAAATAAACTCAAGGGTTATCGCGTCTTGTAATATTTTAATAATTGTCAACATTGAGATACGCAAGTGCAATGTATGGCAATTATATATGGAAATAGTTATAGCATTAGGGCTGTAGTAAGCTGTGGCCCAAGCAGGAAAATTAATAAAAATCGGAAATGTACTCGAGCTCACAGCGCACTGATGACATTTGATTAATATTTCATACAAATTTCATAGACGCGCGAACTCGAATACATATTCGATTGTCAGAAAATTTTCTGCTCGGGCCGCTGATGCCTACAATCTTTAGCTAGGCTGTAAAAGGCATCAGTTTTAATTAACTTCAGACGACACTCCCATAGTTTAAATAGAAACGTTCTATGAACAGAAATAGTTTTTCACCACACTAATGGTAGTCGCTACGTATCGGTAAAACAACAAGTTATTTACATCAATACGAAATATTTACAACGCGATCTGATATAAACTTTATTCTACGTTACGTATTTTATTTTATGTACAAAAATGACAATTTACAATTGATTTTATAATTAACTGTACGCGGAATGTAAAACGCTGTAAGCGATCGTTGCAATAAATATAAAATAAGCTGGAATGGTAATAAAAAAATAAATGGTTATATTTTATTATATTGAGGCTCCCCATAATTATTTTTAATGAGCGATTACAACTGTATCCAAATATCTATAACAATACTTATATCATCGCTTACAGCAATTCTTTTTAATATCACACAAATTTTAAAGAAATAACACAAAAAAGAACTTACTTGTAGTTAAAACGATGTAATCAAATTAATTCATATAAACAATACGAAATTAAATAAGTAATTTATTTTATAAAAAATCTCGATAAGTATTGTAATAACGACCAAGTAAACGTCGTTATATTTTTATTTTTCGTTAGTGAAATTGAATTTTAGATTTTTATAACAATTCACTAATTCTTCGCCTTATATTATTTATTATAACTTAAATTAGTCATTAAAATCTAAGTCATCAGTTTCGGAGGGAGCTTCTGTGTTGTCAAATATTTTTCATACGGTTCTCTTACTTTGTAATGTTATTAAAATGCATTATTGATATAATAATTGTTGCATTAATAATACTTACATTAATTAATTAAATGTTTTATTTCGTGCATGCCTCTCACAACCCGTCACAAATTCATTCATTAGAAATTGGAATGTAAAAGCTACTGAAAATAACTATCTTTAAAATACTCATTAATTAATACAGAATTATATTAGTGAAACTAATTATTTCGTTATCAAAATAAATCTTAATTCACAACTCAAACGTATAATAATAAATTATATAATTTGAAAATAAATACAAATTACCAAGAAAAAATCCCGCATTCCTCAATCATGTCCTAAGATATAAAACCAAAAGGCTCCCTCCCACACGAGTACGCCATCAAGCCGATCATCTGCAGATGGTGGAGGAGAGTAGGTACGTCACGAGGGCACAGCTCAGCTGCGACGTGAGGTAGGACGAGGCCCTGTTGCTTGTCTGCATCGCTGCTGGGTGCTCACCTAGGAAGAATTCGTAATCAATAATATCTCATGAATGTCTTTCAATTTACATACTGATTTCTTAAGTTTACGCGAATATTATACATTGAAATAAAACTATTTTTACGGATTCTATCACGATTAGGTTTTAATTATTATTCCCGACGTTTCGAAGGCTTTGCAGTCTTCGTTGTCACGGGTCAGACTGAGGTGTCATTTGTCCAAAAAGGTTAGTGTTACAATATCTACCATCACTTTTAAATTATACAAAATAAAAAAAGGTTAATTATTTGTGTTCCGATCTACGTAGTACGAACTCACGGTGTCTTGAGTTCTGGCAGCTGGTCTTTTGGGTTCCGATTTAATAAGATGTATAATTGGATCCTAGGTTTGTGCAAGCTTCCAACCATCTTCTCTATTGAAATTAGGATATTTTTAATTTCAATAGCCTCGCGTATCATCCTAGGGACGAATCGGTATTCTTTGGCGAGGATATGTGGTTTATCAAATCTAAGATAATGTTTGGAGCTTTCCTCTGAATGTTCAGCAACTGCAGACTTTGTAGAGCGTCGGTGTTTTACGTCAGCTATATGTTCTTTTACGCGGGTCCCTAAATTCCGTTTTGTTTGTCCGATGTAAGAGAGATAAGAGAGATAGATATAACGCCTGGTTCTTGCAGAGGTATGTGATAGAATCCGTAAAAATAGTTTTATTTCAAAGTCTTTCAATTTAGTTTAGAGTTCTTTAATAGGTACAGACTAAATAGTACTAGTAGGTACTACTGTTATAGCACTCTAAGGTACTGCTATGGACCTTCTACATGCCCTCAACTCATCTTAATGTTGGGTGCGCGCAACACAGTTTTCCAAATATATTACAGAAAGGATTTGGCTTAGTTTTTGCAACCGGGTGCCTGCCTGACGTCAATCCACATCTAACAGATCCAAGCCCGGATAAATAGTATTAGAAAAAACCCCCGACCCACCTGGTACTCTTATGGAATTAAAAGATCTTTTTGTGATTGTTAGAAAGTACTGCTGTAGTACCAAAAGGTTTGACTGTTGTTCTAGAAGGTGCTACTTTAGTGGTAGGTGGTACAGTTGTAGTATTGGACGAAACTACTGTAGACTATCCCGCCCACCTACCCGTAACTGTAAATCCTGAAAGTCAAGACTCAAAATCGAGAATGGCACGCATTTTAAAAAAAATGAACTACGATGTTCGGCGAGTTTCTGAGAAAGCGAACATATCTTTATCCCATTAGAAGTTCGTTCGTTTCGGAGCGCGGATTAATAAAAAATCCATTGAATCCATTCAATAGATTTCTTCACGAAACGTAGGAAACTATTTGTCCATGACCTCCCGCGTCAAGTATGCACATCGACTGAATGTACACCAGCAAGAACTGGTAAACCTTCAGTAGTAACAGTTGAATTATAAACCGAATAACAGTCATCCTGTGGACTTAGAACTGTGGACCTTGAAGTGGATCATTCAAATACAAACCATTAAGCACATGCACGGACACAGAGGCAGGGTGCGCGTTGTTTGGAACGCACGTGTAGTTGCCGGAGTCGGAAAGCGCGGCTTTGGTTACCAGCAGCTTGCTGGTAGTGCCGCCTTCCGTCTTCTCGGTCTCCAGACTGATGCCGCCGCGAGGGGAGTCAAAATCTACGACTGCGTTGCCATGGTACCTGGATTTACGGAAGGAGCAGTGCAATATGAGAATGTACGGATCATGATTCATGATAATAGAGAACATGTGTTCGGTATGTCTCAACGCGAGGAGACGGGGCAGATTTTATCGGACTCATTGGCCCTTCACATCTATGTGCCTAATAAGGATCCCAACTAATTTACATAAGCTGATACTATCGACTCAATACCGAGAAAAGGCTTTCCTCAGCGCATTTGAAACAATTCTAGATGGTCCGTAGTAAACACTAGATGTCCATCCAAAAGTGCACCCGGGCGTTGCATTTCAGTTAGATTCTAGGGAAGCAGAAAACTCCTTATAGTCAAAGCCTGTGGCGTTTATAGCATAAAGATATCGTGTGACCGATTATCCCGGGGTTCTTATTGATAAACTAGCTTACCATAATACAGAAGCACTGGATGGTGGTGAAGAGTGGACGTTAACAGAACACGTGAGGGATATAGTACTGCCTTTCTTCACGTATACGTCTTGCGATCCCCATATAGATGCCGCGGCGGCTGCAACAACAGAAACGAAATCTTAGAGATATTAGGAAAAAGAAGCACAATCAATGTCACGGCTCATTTAGACGACGCTCTTAAATAGTATGCTATCAGCATAACAAGCATAAACACCGAAAAGCATGCGAATGTCAAACTCAAAATATGTTGACATAAACATGTATGCTATTGATTTTTAAACAGCACTGTCTGTATGATGATTTTAAATGGATTCAAAAATACAACCAATGCCAGTCCAGTGGCAAAGGTGAAATATAACTAAGTGGTATTTGGAATTAAACTTGTTAAAAACGACATCCTACATCTAAATTCATGGTAATTCTTGAGTTTGTTTCGGCATTTCTTCTAAGAGATAGCCACGAAATGCCGACGCCTTCATTTATAAACATATAGTAGACAAGTGATATATACCTAATTTTCTATTTGCAGAATGAATGATTTGAACTTGAATAAATGCCTTTATTTCTATAGTGGGGTCTGTGGATACTAGAGGTTTATTGAAAAAAATCACAAGGGTTCCAAATTATGTTAACGTTTTGTCGTAAGATTATGTACTTAGCTTGTTAAAGCATGGGTTCGAATCCACGGCTATGTACCCTAGCTCTTATACGCTGTCATAAGATCAAGAATGTGATCTCCTATAAAATACAGTACTACCTCGGTGGCGTGGTTGTATTTCGGTACGACTGCCGTCCTGAGGTATCGGGTTCGATCGCCAGGTCGGGCAAAGTGATATTGTATTTTTCCATATCTACCCGGAGTCTGGAATTTGTGCCCGGTATGGCGATAGGCTCGTACCCTATCACATCTGGGACGGAACCTAAGCTCGGCAAAATGTGGGTGTACTAGTTCGCTAGTACGCCTCTGCCTACCCCAGCGGGGATACAGGTGTGAGCTTATGTTATGTTATAAAATACAAGATGCTTTAATATCAACACAACATACACTTGATAAATATTTAGATGTAGTACATGACTCAATCTAACCGAGTTTGTTCCATCTGAATATAGTTTACATTTAACTCATGCTCAGAGTTTTGATTAACAACTATGTTATTTTAATGTAAGCTGCAACTTAAGCTGTTAGGTTAGCAAATAACACATCGTTTATTATGTTTTCATTAATATGGTAAGTTTACATGATTTTGTGATAATTTTTGATTAAAAAAACTAAATACTTATTCTTGGCGAGGCCTATGTCCATCAGCGGATTTTCTGAGGTGCCTATATTAATAGGCATAAGTGTTTAGGTGGTTTTATAATAGTTCTGTAAAAATAAGTTATCACAACCCTAATAGTTCTGATTTTTAAAGCAATTTTACGTCGTCATGTCGTTGGTAGCGATAGTTCAATGAATGGTACGGACTGCCGAGACAAGTGTCTGAGGTTCAAAACCAATCCCAAAATAGAGCATACACTTCTAACTTTTCTATGTTAAGTGTGTTATCTTTGTGAATTATCGCTTGCTGTAAAGGAAAACATCGTGAGGAAACCTGCATACCCGAGAATTTCTCCACAAGAATTTTGAAGGTATGTGAAGTCTACCAACCTGCAATATGCCAGCGTGGCAGACTAAGGCTTAACCCCTCTCATTAGTAGAAGAGGCCCATGCCCAGGAGTGGGGCAGTAATATTACAGGGCTAACATTATTATTATTATCTCGTTGGTACTTAATTTGAGTACATTATTAGGAGTGAACTGAAGTTTACCGTAGCTATCGAGATTCTTCCACTTCCCAAGCCAGAAAGTTATTAAGAACTATGTATACAATATCTAGATAACTTTATTTTAAGGAATAATTTTGTTGCTTTCATAGATGTTTCATACATTGTACTGTAAAAATATCAGAATATACCCAATATAATACTCATTAAGTTATGGAAAAAAAATCGGCCTTTAACCTATATGTATGATACTCTGTCTACGCTGTCGACGTATACTCTTTATTCAAAATCGTAATAAAATCGACAAGATGGAGTTCCGTCGATACACCAATATTGTTTGAACGCGAATGATTGAACTCGTCGCGGCGTGTTGTGGCAGCCATTTGTTTTTATCATCTCTCCTTTTATATGGATTTGGCAAAATTTTACTGCGCGTTTCTAGCGGATTTTTAACATTACCAAGAATTCAGTATAACTTTGATATTGCTTTGTTTGGTTGGTTTGTTTATAATTTGTACACTTTTTGTTATGTGCTTGGAAATTTGAAATGATGTATTTGTTTTATAAATTTTCTGAAACGTTTTGATGGCAATAATATGTCTCTGTGACGTAGCGCTTGAGTAACCGTCCTTGAAGCTAAAGATCGCGGGCTCGATGTTCGCACTGAGACAAATGTCTGTTTGGTTTACAAATATACATACATATAAGGGTCTGGATGGTGTGAGACCGAAAGTCTTTCATAGTTACTGACAGCCACGACACAAAACTCAATCTTAGTCTGAGGTCAGGACTATGTAGCTATAGCTAATATTTTTGATTCTTTCGATATGCATTACTGAAATTGTTTTAAAATTACTATAACTTTCGAGCTTAAATATCGATACAATACACCAATTAATTATTACTTTGATAGGTATTGGTATCATAGGTACGACTTAGATCATTAACTCAATTATTAATAATTGATGGACCTTTCGGTGTAAAAAAAACATGATACAGATCCATGTCCGTCCCAATTGACATGATCTAAAGTAAACACACCAAAAACCTTCCAAAACCAACAATGCAAACATCTACCGTGCAATGAACCTGTGAAATACATGCCACAGCGGCTACGACAAATGAATGATAATATTATAGCACACGCGCAAATTATAGTCACCTCCTGCAGTATGTCACTGTAGGGGAGATCGAAGTAAGGGTATGCTAATCAAAATACATTTGACCTTTATTTGATTAAATGTATTGGAAAAATTCATTGATCAAATATTCTTTGTCCAATTAATTTGATCAAAATGGACTCTTGCAAAAAATACTTTAATACTTGATGAGTGGAACACCGCCTTAACGAGTGTGTTACCGTCTTAACAATTTACTTCCCCGCCCCCGCACATACTCTTCAACGCAACTATTAGAACTTGCGCGCAAACTATAATGAAAAATAATTATAAAGAGGAGACGAAATCGGTACCTGAGGAACGGGGCGGGGCCGAGGTCGCGGGGGGGAACTCATCTGGAATTCAGAACACAACACCTTAGGAGGGGCGAGGAATACAAAACAGCTGGCCTTATGTATCGAAAGAGTTAGTATTAGTTGGCTCTGTGTTCTAGTTCAGTTGGCCATGTGTTCTAATTATCGTATAGATACGTAAACGAAAATATTTAATTTTCTATAACAAAGTTTTAGCACCAGATTGTACAGTGCAAGTTCCAATTAATTATTATTGCTAAAATATCGACCGTCTAAGCTCGTTACATTTGTCCTCGGTCATCAATAGAATTAAATTAATTTATCGTGATGATTCTATGATGGATTTATTACAAGTCATTTTTTATCCAGACATAATTCCTAGAATTTAGTACATGTTTAACCATCAATCTGGTAGAAATATCGAGTAAATAACTGATGTCCACTTGACTACAAGGATACTTAGTATAAATTGCAATACTTAAACCACCGTAATGAAATCAACAAAAACAGCCTGCCTAATATTAATCACGTAGGTATTACAGATTCTAGAGAAAAATTACACATCTTACTGTAGATTGTGGAATATCTACATTCTCGAAATATCGCAACTAATCATCTTTCTTGAATAAATAATCTTGACACTTGCGAATACACAATGAAAGAGTGTTGGATATTTTTCAAATATAACAAGCGGTGTAATTGGCTCGCAGAATTTGAGAGGCAAGCTTGATGTATCCCATGTGCTGATAAATGAGCTACGAAGCTAGACGGGTAAAAAATGACGCTCGTTTACCACACGCTGACAAAGTATCAAGATGTTTTAGTTTTACTAGTCGATTGATCATGGATTTGATGTTGGGTTAATTAATGGCCATAACCCATTAATGGGTTATTTCGTACATTTAATTTACATATTGTTTTAAATCAGCCCCTTTTCACGTATTTGTTTTTTAGTTTCGATTCTAAAATGATATGGACCTTTCCGAAGCAGTGAAAATAACATAAATATTACTTTGACAGCACCATTAGAACAATTCAAGATTATAATTACCCTGATTTAGTAAATGTTTAGTAAACTCATATTAAACAATGCGTAAATCATGAAACAACAAATCGTTGGTACCTATGGGAATTTTGAAGCCCCATATCAACATGAAATATTTTACATAATGCTTGAATTATTATCATTAAAACAGAATAATTCGTGGAAATCGTGTTCCCCTTAACAAGCCAAAATTTTATCTTATTCCACTAATCGAATACAACATAAAAAGTAAAAAAAAACCTTGAAGTTTTCTCACAACAG
Source organism: Clanis bilineata (assembly GCA_036417725.1). NCBI lineage: Eukaryota > Metazoa > Arthropoda > Insecta > Lepidoptera > Sphingidae > Clanis > Clanis bilineata. Next base: position 550,174 of record CM071157.1, on the reverse strand, counting down.
TGAAATAAAGCATTCGCTTAACATTTTTTCCATTTGGAAAGACAAGAGCTTCTTATAATTACATAATTTAATTAGCTGCGACGTAATGAGATGTAAAGCGACGCGAGACGCGACGCGACGTTTGCACGACAAAGAGTGACTTGCGTGGGTAATTTCAAAGAACAAATATGCAGAGGAGGGTAGTTTGAGCGTCGTAATGGGTTTTATGAATTATATAAATAAGATGATAGTTTCGGATTGTCGGCTCTTTGGTCTAGTCACTAGTGGCTGCGTATATGGATTGTAGACCGGGAGATCCTGAACCCTAGGTCAAGCAAAGCAGTTTTTCTAATACTATTTTCCCGGAATTGATGAGGGACAGGGGGATGATGTCATGCGGCTGGTCGTAAAATACTAAGTTGAGTCGTTTCTACAATACATTTGAAAAAATGTGTTGCCTATCCCACATTGGCAGGAAGGATAAATTATAGTTTTGGACGCCCATGGATGAAGCAGGATCATTCATAGCTTCTATTTCTGTTCTGAAGGTTTTCATTTATTGTCTATATTCCAAAAATGTTTTCTCTAAAGTGGTGGTTCAGTTACCTAAAAAGCCTAAAGTAATTGTAAAGGGAACTTTATAAAAATATTACGGAGTAATTTTTTATTCACCGACACGGTAATGGAAATGCCTGGCTCTATTATTTTACGATGTACGTAAATGTATGTAAACGGGGAAAATTTTCAGGAAATAATTCCGGTAACATTATCTTATGAAGGGAGAACACAAAAAGGAGATGAGGAACATGATTATAATTGGGGATCAAAATGTATGTAATAATTGTTTTTAGTCACCTACAGTAGAGACGGTACGGCCCAATATATACTGTGTTCTAGAGTTAGCTAAATTGATAATTTACACTAGCGTAATGTAAAAATATTTGCTTATAATGACAGACAAGCTTACGGCTCACTTAATAATAAGTCGTCATTAACAATCCCAACAATATACAATCCGCTGGCTAGCTTGGCTAGTCTCTTGAGGTCTGGTGTTTGAACCCTGGTTTGGTTAGAGTTAAGCAGAGGTGGACTAGTCAACTAGAATACCAACATTACACTGAGCAATTTTTTTGAATGGGGCGAACCTATTGCCATATCAGGCACAAATTCTAGATTCCTGGCTCATACTGAACAGTAACACCAATGTGTTACCAGAATCTATTTAAAAAATTTGCTCAGTTTAATGTTGGTATTCTAGTTCACTAGTCCACCTCTGCCTAACTCTTCGAGGATACAGGCGTGAATTTGTGTATAAGAATGTATACATAAGCTAAATTCGTATATTAATAAGCCGTAATGTATACAACCCTTCAAAAATTTCCTATTCCCGTCCTATTAATTCATCCCCCACCTATTTACTAAACAAAACAGAATTAATTTTAAAATATTCGATCTCACTCCGGGGTCGTCGTTTCAGATTTAACATTAAATTATTCAGCCGATGGGCCGATGGACCCTCGTGTATCATTGAAAATGTATGCCATCCCTAATTCTTTGATCGTTCATTACTAAAAGGCATCTCTTTGATTCAGCTGTAATGAAATTCTATTAATATTGGAACAGTTTAACGGAGTTTTGTTTATGTGTTTAATGGAGTGTCTGGGGGATTGGGGGATTGGTGAGCGTTTGGGGGATTTTATTTATGAATATGGGGATGAATTTTGAGGACTAAGGTGGCGTATTTGATGTTGGAATAATAAAATAAACGGAAGCCATCAAATACGTGGGTACATAAAACTTGGCGCATTAGAGGGATTCAGTTATCTATGTCTCTATGTAAATCATTAATGTGCATTAAAACTATAAACATTATCCTTCTTTCGGGGTAGTCGGGTAAAAACCGTTGGTGAGTCGGCTAAATATATTTTTATAATAATTATTACTTATTGACTTTTAATTTCGTAGAATTTCTTTGACAAACATGTAAATATACATCAGCATCGTTATCAGGGTCTCTTTGTCTGTATAGACTACACGCCACTGGAATACACTTATGAGACACATCAGTCTGTTACACATACACTACTAGTGGCGTACAGTCAATACAGACAAAGAGACACCGTCTACCCTGGGTCCCTGAATATAGTAATTAAATAAAGAAGAAAAACAAGAAAAAAAAACGGAATTCCAAATTTTTTGAACTCGCTTATATTTTAAATCGACACGATGATACACAACACATAACATAAGCTCACGCCTGTATTCCCGAACGGGTAGGCAGAGGCGCACAAGCCAACTAGTACACCCACATTTCGCCGAACTTAGTTCCGTCCCAGATGTGATAGGGGGCGAGCCTATCGCCATATCAGGCACAAATTCCAGATTCCAGGCGGATATGGAAAAAATCAGTAGGACTTTGCCCGACCCGGGGATCGAACCCGAGACCACAGGACGGTAGTCGTACCTAAATACAACCACGCCACCGAGGCAGTTTTTACACAAATTACAACAATTTTGTAAATGTTTGTCTACTCTGATTTGAATGCCTTTGCACGTCACTGTACACTACCATAACGGAATATTATGTAGTTAACTGTATTACATAAGTACGGGTAGAGTTGATAGCCGCATTGCTTTCAAGTAGGTTTGGGGCAAAATAATCCTTTTATCAAAAAATACAAGTACCAACTCCCAAAGTAATTCATATAGTATAGACAGCATTCCATTATAATTGACGTTAACGTGGGTCATTTATAAAACTTTAACGCACGATAACAATTCTCAAGAGAAACTCGAAATAAAAGTTTGTACATACATATTTTACTCCTGTTTGTGTGAATGATGTTGCCGCTTTGTATCTTGGCATTAGCCGGTTCTAATATGAGGGACGAATACGAATGCGAGATTACGTCGCGTTACTTATGATCACTTATCACGCCTCTTATGGTAGGGATATGTCAGACTTTCGTTTATTATGGTGCTATCTTCTTAATTAACGCACAAATACTGAAATGCAATAATTAATGTTGTCTTAGATCATTTAAAGCATCTTCGTCATAGTGTCATTAAAAGTTTAGGTTAAATTTAAATTACTTATTAGTCATAAAGGCTAGATTGTAATCTTAATGGTATACACTAAGTATATCATTATTAAAAAAAACTTATTTATCAAAATTGTTCGGAATAAAACATTCTGCAGTGCAGTGCGCATTGCGATCGGGCATCTTCGATATTTTGTTTCGGTAAGATTCGTGACCCGAGCCTAGCCGACGGCACGGCTAGTAAAAAAGTAGGCCATCGGGGGCTGTGTTGAACGGACGTGCGCCCACGCAGTATTAAAAGTTTCGGTTTCGCGACGTCATCGATATAGGTCGTGCGCGCGAACTTGTACGCGTGTTTTTTCGAGCGGTGTGTAACGCGATAGTTTATGGAGACTTAATGTACTACTTTGGTTGGTGGTGCTAACATTCGGTTCCGGATAGACTCTAACTGTTAACGGTGTGCCAGTGTACCTAAGATTTGTCGCCACGTGGTGGACGTGCCGGTCACGTCGGCGCTGGGCCCATTTTAGACGAGACGCATATCTACGTACCTACTCTCCCTGTAGATCTCCTGGTGCTTTGTAACGATTTTATTCTTCCCTGGGGATCCCCTATTCCCGTACTACCTTACTGACCGACAACAGCGGGACCCGTCAGCGTGACCTTCATGAACGGATCCGCGAGGCTTGAGGTGAGTTATAGATTTATCGCACGCACTACGTATGTGGGTTTTGTACCAGGTTCGCCGATCCCTGATTGTACTGTACAAAATTTGTGGTAGCAGAGCGTGGTTTCCTTTTCGGTTCTGGTAATATCGGCATTTAAAGTTACGTTTTGCGTGTGATATCTATCTACCCGCGAGTGCACAAATAATTGAACGTTCTCGAACGCTGCGCACACGGTGCCGCGCGGCTCGGCGGTTGAGCGCCGCGCCGAGCGCTCGAACGGTTGGCGATCGAAGACGGAGTGCGTAGGTTCTATTCCCGTGGTACAATTTATTTGTGTTTCCGTTATATTTTATTCGGGTTTGGTTTTTATTTATTACTAAAATAGTAATTTGGATTATTAATCGTAACTATTAAAAATACGTATAGTGACGTAATTACGAACCGTATTTTTATGTGAATTTGTTTACTTGCATCGAGCATCCGTAGGTACATATGTTGCATTGTTACTAATTACGGTCTCCTTTGTTTACTCAGGTAGTGAGTTTATTGAATAGGTTTAAATTCCTTTCAACGCAATATTATAGACACTCGTTGGTATCGGCCTATAGTATTATTTGTTGCGTTTTAGTGTTAAACAACCGGTTTATAGACTATTCAAGTTTTGATTTTTAAGTTGTTGTAATAATGACGAGTAAATATACATCTCGTATAGCTTCTGTGTTGCGTTGGCTCGGCTCGGCCGTTTTAAATATAGGTCGCAAGGATCGGGTTCAGGCTTTATTGTCCCGGTATGAATCCTTAGATAAACAGTTGTCCGATTTATATGACGCTCACCGCGCACTGTTGGAAATGAGTTTAGAGACGGAAGTTATGGATAAAATTAATGCCGATGTAGATCAAGCGGATGATTTGGCAGACCAGATACGTCAAGCTGTGGGTGATTTGAAGGCGCCACAAGGTGGCGACACTAAACAGTCTGATGGGTCCTATTCGCAGGCATTGTTTAGCAAATTACCACAATTAGATTTGCCCCGCTTTGATGGTGACTTAAGCCAATGGGTGGCTTATATAAACTTGTACGAAAGTCTGGTACATTCGCGACGGGATTTTACTCCGGCTCAGAAACTCGCCTATTTGATGGCTTCTCTTACGGGAGAACCTAAGGGTCTTGTTCAACATTTAGACATTGTTGACGCAAACTATGAGATTGCTAGGAACTTACTGTATCGAAGGTATCAAAATGTTCGGTTGTTAGCGGACAATCATGTGTCCACAATTTTGAGCCTTCCGAAGATTTCCGGAACTCAGGACTTGCGGTTGCATCTACTTAACCCGTTATTGGTTGCAATTAATGGTCTAAAACGTTTAGAATTGCCGGTAGCTTCTTGGTGTTTTTTATTATTGCATATAGTCTTAAACAAACTTTCTCACGATTTACGGGACAGGTTTGATCGAGAGTACGGCGGTGATTCGGTTACGTCTCTTCCTCGGTTTGATGATTTAGTTTTGTTTTTGGAAGACGAGTGTCGTCGTGTGGATAACGTTCCTCCACCCGAGGCGTCCAAGGTCAGCCAAAAGACAAGGCTGCAACCGACACGTGTGGACCGCCGTCGCGAATTACGTGCTTGCAACGCGAATCTCACAGAGCCTCAGAAAACTCGTTGTAACTATTGTAGGGATTCCGCTCATCGTGCTACGTCTTGTATTAAGTTTAGACAATTGCGTTGGCAGGCCCGCCGCAACATAGCGCGCCAACGTAATTGGTGTTATTATTGTTTGGACGGTCATCTTGCTTCTCAGTGCCCGACACCTCGCCCATGTAGTCAGTGTGGTGGCAGGCATCATCTTCTTCTTTGTGGAAATCAGAATAGATCGACCCAGCTGTCTGCTGCTCCAGTAGAGATGCCAGTTCCTGACGATCGAACAGGATCGAATGGTCCAGGATTTCCAGGCATCCAGACAGTTCCCGCGGGTCGCGGCAGGGGATCACGCCGATATTCCGATGCCTCGCAGGGTCAGCCACAGCTGCCCACGGGCGGGGGTGCTCGCTCCAGTGGCCATGAGAACCACCATAATAGCAGATCACTGTCTTATTTACAGTGGCCTCGCTTACATGGTGTTTATCAACGTCAGATCTATGCTCGTAATGATTATCAACCCCTTCAGCCTTGGGATGATCCTACTGTTCGGAATAACAGTTATGATGCGCCGAATGATTCACATTTGGCCTATTGACTACAATTATGTTTAGCTTCTACCCGTTCACTGTTGACTGTTTTGTTGCCTACCGCTCAGCTTTGCGTTGGTTCCTCATCGGGAGGTTTTGTAACCGCGCGAGCGATTTTGGATTCTGGTGCTCAGGGGTGTATTGTGTCAACACGTTTGGTGAATCTGTTGCAGCTAAAGGTTGATCCTGGTGGAGACCATATTGTCGGAGTAGGTGGAGCTAAGGTTCCCGGCTGGGTGGGACAAGTCTCACTCACCTTCTCTCCCCTTCGGTCTCCTCGGCCACGAATTACAGCTATAGCGATTGTATTGGACAACGTTGTAGGTCGTCATCCGCTAATAACTTTGCCGTCAGAAGTTATTAATCTCACATCAGGATTAACCCTAGCTGATCCCACTTTTCATGTCCCAGGTCCAGTAGATTTACTTCTGGGGTCAGATGTTTTGGGATTACTTCATTTAAGTGGTAGTAGGCTCCTTCAGTCAGGTGGTTTAATTTCTGTGCTGACAGATCTCGGTCATGTAATTATGGGACCGGTATTTCCGACCCACCCTCACGGGGAGTATAGTAATATTCAGATAGGTGTTTCCCTAAATGAGGCCGTTAAGAGATTTTGGGAGATTGAAGAGCCTCCTACGGCACCACGTGACAACCCGGAACACCTGGAGTGTGAGTCATTCTTTCAGAATAACACAGGTCGTTTGGTTTCTGGACAGTTTGTCACGAGGTTGCCCTTCTTGGTATCTCGTCCCCGCCTTGGCCAGTCGATTATGCTAGCTGAAAAGAGGTTAGCTTCTATGGAGAGGCGTATGAAACGGGACATCATGTTTCGGCAGAAATACATAGATTTCATGCGGGAATATTTGGCACTCGGGCACATGTCCGTATCAAATTTTGATTGGCGTACGCAGGAACACTACTTCATTCCCCACCATGCGGTGTTTAAGGCGGGAAAAATAAGGGTAGTTTTTGATGGTTCCGCGCCCACCAGTAATGGTGTGTCACTTAATCAGTGTTTGCATGCTGGTCCGAAACTTCATCGCGATATTTGTGATATCCTCACTAATTTTCGCAGACATCAGGTGGTCTTTGTTGCGGATATCCGGATGATGTTTCGTCAGACGATGATCCACCCGGACGACCGTCGGTTTCAATTAATCTTGTGGCGAGAACAAGATTCACAGCCCAAAACGGTGTTTGAGTTGAATACGAACACATACGGCCTAAAGTCCAGTCCTTTTATTGCAATTCGTACGTTATTGGAGTTGGCAGAGCGCGAACGTCTAAGATTTCCTAGGGCATCCGCCGTGATGTTGAGTGATGTTTATGTTGATGACATCTGCACGGGAGCTGCCACTGAGGAAGAAGCGTTAGTTTTACGTGATGAGTTGATAGGTATCCTTAAGGCTGGTGGTTATGAATTGCGGAAATGGTTATCTAACTCTGAAGTCGTTCTTAACGGCGTACCAAATGATCACCAGCAGGATCCTCACATCTTCCAAAATATAGACACTCCCGATACTGTGGCTGTTTTGGGTGTTCAGTACCAGCCGGTATCGGATATATTTACGTTTCGGGTACAGGATTTGGAAGTTAACAAAACCTGGACAAAGCGCTTGGTGCTGTCAACCGTAGCACGGATCTTTGATCCAAATGGTTGGTTGACTCCGGTGGTATTTGGAGCTAAGTGTTTCCTTCAGAAACTTTGGTTGCAGGGCTTGACTTGGGACGCGCCTCTCACAGGGGATTTGTTGGAAAGTTGGATTAGGTTTGTTTCGTCCCTCCCTGATATTCATCGAATCCGAATGGAGAGGTCTATCTTGCCTCCGGGAAAATTTAAGGCTAGCCTTCATGGTTTCTGTGACGCCTCGGTATGTGGCTATGCAGCCGCCGTATATATTCGAACTATTGATAGTTCGGGAGTTGTAGCTGTTAAGCTTATCATGGCCAAAAGTAAAGGTCGCTAAGACTCATCTTCGTCGGGTTATGGGTGAAACAGTACTCACCTTCGAGGAACTTGCGACTGTATTTTGTAAAATTGAGTCTGTTCTTAATTCGCGACCCCTTTGTCCCATATCATCGGACCCAAATGACTTGGAGGTTCTGACTCCAGGTCATTTTTTGATTGGTGGTCCTCTGGCTGCCCTTCCCGAATATCCATGCTTGGATGTTCCGGTTAATCGGTTGTCACGTTTTGAACTGTTGCAACAACTTTCTCAGAGTTTTTGGAAGAGATTTAACTTGGAATATCTTCACCTTTTGCAACAGCGTGTCTGTTGGTCTGATAAGACTGACCCCCCAAAGGTTGGGGACTTAGTTCTGTTAAAGGAATCAAATATGCCACCCCTCTCTTGGAGACGCGGTCGTATTTTGAAGCTATTTCCAGGCTCGGATGGAACCCCAAGAGTTGCGGAGGTTTTAGTCGGCGACTCCGTTTTGAAGAGGGCTGTGGCAAGTTTGTCACGGCTACCGGTAGCCTAAGTGTGACCTATCTCTCCCGAATAAAGAGGCAGCCAGGTTATGCCTGGCTGGGGCGGGGGATTGTTCGGAATAAAACATTCTGCAGTGCAGTGCGCATTGCGATCGGGCATCTTCGATATTTTGTTTCGGTAAGATTCGTGACCCGAGCCTAGCCGACGGCACGGCTAGTAAAAAAGTAGGCCATCGGGGGCTGTGTTGAACGGACGTGCGCCCACGCAGTATTAAAAGTTTCGGTTTCGCGACGTCATCGATATAGGTCGTGCGCGCGAACTTGTACGCGTGTTTTTTCGAGCGGTGTGTAACGCGATAGTTTATGGAGACTTAATGTACTACTTTGGTTGGTGGTGCTAACATTCGGTTCCGGATAGACTCTAACTGTTAACGGTGTGCCAGTGTACCTAAGATTTGTCGCCACGTGGTGGACGTGCCGGTCACGTCGGCGCTGGGCCCATTTTAGACGAGACGCATATCTACGTACCTACTCTCCCTGTAGATCTCCTGGTGCTTTGTAACGATTTTATTCTTCCCTGGGGATCCCCTATTCCCGTACTACCTTACTGACCGACAACAGCGGGACCCCTCAGCGGGACCCCTCAGCGTGACCTTCATGAACGGATCCGCGAGGCTTGAGGTGAGTGATAGATTTATCGCACGCACTACGTATGTGGGTTTTGTACCAGGTTCGCCGATCCCTGATTGTACTGTACAAAAATTATAAATAGTGTATAACAATATAAGTAGCGTTGGAGTATTTGGAGCAAATCTTTCACGTACACTATTAGTAGTTTAATGTATAGTATGCTATTATGGATTCTAAATTAATTATAATATATTATCAGTTTTTATTCGGCATCTCTCTAATTGCTCTCGTGGAAATCCTTTCTCTTGATAAAAGTATCCTTTATTACTCAGAGATGTATGTAGTATGACAATAGTATAACGCGGTATCGTTTTGTATTATGTATTCATAACCTGAATCGATTAATAACATCTAGAGGTACATTAATGTTATTTAATTTATAAATCTAGGCATAAGTTTCTTTTGTTTAACTCTAATGTAAATACTTTGTAAACTTGATTCTACAACTACACTAAAGTTCGTGTATTTTTTATATATTTTCTTGCGTATTATTATAGAGGTAGACTAAAAGTTCGGATATTTTTCCAATGTTTGTTTTCGTTGAACGCATTAAAATGCTAATTTTATGATAATGTTATCATTACACAACACATTGTTATAAGAAATGACATCATGCTGTTTCTAGTGTGTAAATATACTTTTTATTTATATCTTATAATGTTAGATGAGCAGATGGCTCAATAGATGGTGAAAAAAAAAATAGTTTTATTTCGATATGTAAAATTCGCGTAACGTAAAAAAATATTATGGAAAAACAAATATGCCTAGAGCACGATTGGGCTGGATTGAAGTGGCAGCTCGCTGTTGTATTCCATTCAGTGAGTGAGATTTCAAGTCGCCCAAATTGTCCCTCCTTTGCCCAATTCTTACCACCGAATTTTAATGTTTGCACCACATATCGTGGATGAGTATTGGCTGTGGCGATGATTTACTTTTAGAGGACCTACCTGATCGTTTGTCAGTCTCTGCTATAAATTGAAAGCATTCAGATTAAAGTCGCCAAAAATATTGTAAAATTATTTCAATTCCTGTATCAGCATTCAGCAATAACATTATCACCGTGTCGTTTTAAGATATGAGTTGAGCGTAACCATTTTTCAAAGTCTATTTTGATTGTAATTTTTGCTGCATTGTCGAAATGTCGAGTTAATATGTTAAACAATGTGTTTGTGTCTATACAGACAGTCTGTGGCATGCAGTCCATACGGACTGCATGCCACAGACTAAAAACAAAATACTGTTTCATTCTAACACACTAACCTACAGTGGTATGAAGGAAAACAATCTCCGTGCTCAAGCACGTGGGATATGGAACACAGAATTTATAATGCGCCATTCAAATGGCATACATATTTCATGAAGAACCTTTTTCGGGCGTACCGAAAATTTCATACACGAAGTTTTGAAGAGTTTCCACGGGCTTATTTAATGTTTTATATGATTATGTAATAGGTATGATATATATTTTTTTAATAAACCGCTTCATTCATTTGGTGGTAATGTAATAATTAGGCTGAGAATCCTGGATTCAATTATAAAAATTTCAATTTTGAGATCAGGTGAAAAAAGGGTCTAATACTTATTAATCAACTATTATTATTTTATTATTATATTGTTTGTTTATCGCATGACGTCGCTGGATGCAGGCCGCTTCCGACAGGTCGATATGGAAATCTTTGGGGGAGCCCTATGTCCAGCAGTGGACGTCCTGTGTTTGATGATGATGATGATTGTCCTATTATCCTACAACAATTTATCTCTTTATTTCTTTTAGTCTGCCCTATCCCACAATGTGGGATCGTCGCAATACACTTTTTCAAGTATGTTGCAAAAATAATTTGCCTAAGTTTTCACGACCATCTGTCAATCTGCTATCAACGCTCTTCTGTAGGTTTCAGTCTCGTGAAAATCAAATTAGAAAAAACTCTGCTCCACCTGGCAATCAAACCTAGGACCTCTTGATCCACGATGCTGCCACCGCACTAAGTAGGCGAAGACTATCACTATTTATGTCTATTTATATTAAAACATTAATTTGGTAGCAACCGTAATGTGGTTTTATTGAACACCGCCCGATATTCGTGTTATAGCATTATGGGCCAATCATGTAAATATGTTTCACAGACAATAAAATTATTTGTTTCCAATATGAAAATGGTCAACAATATATCGTAATTTGGATTATAATAATTTCGTTTTGGGTTAATACTGCATAGTGACGCTTTGGACTATACGTAATAAACGTTTGAATTCCCAGATGTACGGGTCGTTTGATTTTCTTGACAATGAGTAATATCTAAAACGTTTTGCCGGGTACTCACCAACCGAACGAAGGCGAAAGAACGTTCGCGAAGGGCCATCGCCGATGGGGTCCGAACATTCCCGATTATTCGCGAATCTTCGCTGTTGCGTTCACACAACATGGCCCTTCGCGAACGTTCTTTCGCCTTCGTTCGGTTGGTGAGTTCGCGTCATTAAGAATAATACAATTCTATGTACTACTTGGCAGTTACTATAATCATCATTTTTAAGAGTGAAACAATGTTACTAATTTTATTTTAACTTTGGTAAACGCCATGTTTACTGTCATTTGTGTGTATTAGAGACTGCTACTTTTTATTTGTGAAATATTGAGGCTTACTGATCAACGACGAGCTTACTCCTATAATTATATGAGGCTTATATACTGCATATAGTATCAGCAATAGAAATATAATATACAAAGGGCGCCGGCTCGAGAACCGTCGTGTAGCTTATATAGTAACTATTATATAATCTGTTGTTTATCATTAAATCACCTTCAACATTGAGGACCACGGCCATGTTAATTTTCGGCTCGGTGTTGATCTGGCACTCGTAGACTCCCGCGTCTCTCGGCTGCACGTAGTCCACCTTCAGGTCCCAGTCATCCGATGGCTCTGGGTGGAGGACGCTGAACCTCGCGTCTCCCGTGTACGTGAAGATGTGCGAGGTGAGGATGTGCAGGTCTCGTTTACGCATCCATGACACCTGGAGACAAGGTTGAAAGTTAAAAAACATAGAGTCTGTGCTCATGCTTTTCATCCCGCTTCAGAGTATAATTTATTTATTTAATCAGAAGTAGGATGAAAATAGTTGTGGATGATAATGATTAACAGTATCATACTTTACAAAATTGCATTGTGTAATGATTCTATGCCCGTTTGTTAATATATTACTAGTAATGGTTTCTGTCGTTACAATGTTTTAAAAAATACGTCAACAATTTCATTGATATACCTACTTAACATTTTACAAACTTACAAAATTGTAAGCAAACATTTGATAAAACATACTTTGGAACGCCAACTTCGAGCTATTTCCAGGGAAGGCAAAGACATAAAGTTCTCATTCGCAGATAGATATTTTCATGTTAAACTACACGAGGAAGTTTGTCCAACTCCAACAGGAGAGATGTAGAACATATTTTTTTTAAATCATTTCGTATTCTAAATTCCTATGTTTATAATATAATAATATAATATTACCCATATAATATTACTATCCCACTGCTGGGCACGGCCCTCCTCTACTAATGAGAGGGCATAGATAGGCCTTGGTCTACCACGCTGGTCTAATGCGGGTTGGTAAACTTCACATACCTTCGAATTTCTTGTGGAGAAATTCTCGGGTATGCAGGTTTCCTTACGATGTTTTCCTTCACCGTTATAACAAGCGATATTTCACAATAAAAACACACTTAACATCGAAGAGTCAGAGGTGGAGGTTTTGGAGATGGTCATGAACCTCCGACCCTTGTCTCGGCAGTCTTAATTCTTATGTTTACGCGAATAAAACTAATAGTGTTATCAAACCGGTCGAGCCAGCCCATTTTTTGCTGCAGACGTTACCGTTTACATCGTGGCTCTACTACTAAAAATTGCGATTGTTTTGCATTTATACTTATTTTTAGCATACAGGACTGAGCCTATGTTACGAAGCTTAATTTCCTTTGACGTATCTGTTAAACATATTCAAGAATTCTAGTACACGACTCACGAAACGTATACCAATTTCCATGTCATGATCATTGTTATTACAGTTTCAATTTGGTTCTGAAATTGAGACGCTATCAATCATTGTGCAGTATTATATTATGAACATATTTTAAGGCTTGAAACTGGAAAATAAGCGACCCGGTCATCTGACGTATCGTTTATACTTATCTACAATACATCCTTCCACAGGGTTCCACTGTTGGGTTCTTGCCTATCTCTCACTATCATTTTGAGCCCCTACTCTCGGTCTTAGTCTATTGGCTGTTATTTCTTCTTCTATCTGCCCTTATCCCACTATAATGTGGGGTCGGCGTAATACACTTTTCAAGAATATTAAATAAATAAATAATAAATACACCCAACAGTCACACACCTAGTCCTAACCCCACACTAGGTATAACCTGTATCGTGAATGTTAGAGACTATGAGAGACTTTCGGTCTCACAACACCCAGACTTGAAACAAATATCTGTGGGCCACACAAACATTTGTCTCAATGCGGGAATCGAACCTGCAGCCTCACGCTTCACAGCCGGCTACTCGCCCAATGCGCCACGGAGGCTGTATATTGCACACAAGATTGGGCTTAGTTGCTCCAACCGGGGTACCGCGGTTATAGCAACTAAGCCTAACTAAGTCAACAACATATACACAACTAAGTTTTCACATAAAGCAAGACTGCTTTATGTTAAGGGGGATCTGTTTCAGGCACATCGTTTTAGAAAAAAATACTTTATATAATCTAATAGCTCCCACAAATCTCATCTTTAATTATAACGCTCGTTGCATATTCCGTACTTCTGTTATGGCACGTTCTCTTGGAGTTTTCTTATAAGGTAATAAAAACACCGCTCACATTTTTCCCAGAGTCCATACCATCCCTCACCGACTCCCAGAAGAAATGCACCCACGATCACCCAAAATTAAAGAAATATTTCATGATATTCATACCTTTAGCATGACCCCATATACATGTTGACCTTAAAGGTTTAACCTTTATAACTTCTTAATTTTAATCAAATATTTAATAACAAATGGAAATGATATAATACCAAAATCTTCCGTACATTTCTGAATACAAAGATCAGCCCGTCTTTCTCATCAAAGGCCAGTTACGCAGTACGCTTAATCTGTGATTAATATTACAAGGAGAATAAACGCAAGCCTTCCATTTTTAATTTGACGCCCAAAACAATGAAAAATTAGAAAATAAATTTCACCCAACGTCTGCTGGGTTTTTGTTTTTGAACGTAATTAGGGCACCGAGTGGGCGCCGTTTGTAATTAAAGGAGACACTGTGTCGTGCTTACTCCTCAAATAATAACTAAATTAGACAATTTGATGAATTAGTATAATATAGAGGAGTTTAAAATATCAAGTGTCATATGTCTGTAAATTTTAAAACGACTTTTTTTCTTTTTGTCTTTTCCCAGCCTTCTGACAGGGTCCGCCTTCCTGTCTAATCGCTTTTATTTCGCGCGGTCTTGAGCATCCGCAATAGTGAGACCATTGGCTCTCATAGCCGCCTCTAGAACGTCTAGCCAGTGCTTTTTTTGCCGTCCACTTTCAGCTTACTTTTTTAATTGGTTTACGTTTAAAATATAAACGGAGCCATTTTTATAAGTGATGTTAATGGAAATGACATGGCATGTTAAACATCTCGGCTGCTCATGATCGGTAGTACTTAATGCTTTATTGAGTTTTGGAAATACTATATGGAATTATATTGGGCTCGGGAATTTACAGAATATGACACGTGACGGAAAAATGTAACAAAACGGTAAGAACCCAGGTGGTGTGCACACCTGTGTCGCTCTATACATTGTCTACCCTGGTAATTTGTCTATGCGCGTCACTGGTGTTTGCCTAAATTACAAAATTATCATATAAGGTATTCCATAGTGAAAAGGGTATATCTAAGTGCATGAATTTTGTTTCGCTTTATTGGGCATTTTTTAATGTGATGTATTATTGCACCAATATATATTTATTTTGCTGCTAAGCAAACTAAAAGCGAATTAATATTTAGAATAAGACATGTTATCAAACATATGTATACCTAAAATTTATACATCTCAATTTAAAAAAAATAGATAATTCACCCAAAACACTCCTCAATTTCTTGTAAATACAAGTCCCCATCTTCGCATAATCTCACAACAATATATTACAATGCATCGTAGCACACGTCAAATAGCTATTTGTTTTCTCCATAGCACATTAATATGGGGTGCAGTGGTCCGTACGTGAAAAGGGAATGTCAGAACACTCTCATCGACAATGAAAAATTGTCGCGAGTGTCAGGTGCGGTCGCCTGGCACCTAATGTTATTGACGTTGCTTCTGTTGCGATAGTGGATGGGATGGTTTGTCTCGTGTGAAATTGGAGCATGCAGTGTAATATTGAATGGGAAATAGGGATCATTAGTTAGAGGGCATGTCCGGGTATATAACCTACAAAAATAATATCAATTGACCGCAGCTGGGTGGTCCTCAATTCGTCTGTATTTTTTTATATATGTTACGCGACACCTCCGCCAAATATAGACCGATTTTGAAGATTATTTTTGTGTTCGATAGAGCTTATTTCAAGGGTGGTCCCATATAAATTTGGTCACGATCGGATAAATTTTGAGGTCGATCCGTTTTTACTTGTGATTATTTAGTAGTCAACTATTTATATTCAGGCTAACGGTGCTCAAATTACTAGATAATGTTGTTATTTAAAATTCAATGTAATGTTATAAATTGATTTTCATTTTGCAGTAAGTGATAAGACTGCATAACTACGCCTAGGAGACTTTCACTATGAAAGGTTGATATCAGGCAGCTGGTCGTAAAAACTTAGTCAAATCTTTTATGCAACATGTTCGAAAAATTGTGTTCCGTCGACTCAATATAAAGCCAGATGGAAAGAAAGGCATAAACAACGGCTTTGGTGTGCCTTTAGCATAGCTTTTTATATAGTCATTACTAACATATTAATCATAAAAACGTACTAACTACTTCGTGGTCGAAATAATGTTTTTGTTTTTTTGTTATTTTTTTTTTATTTATTACTCCAGACACCCAAATTATCTCAATATAAGAGACGTGTTCATCTAGTATAATTAATTTAGTACAACAGATGCTTCACCACGTGCGAGTAATAAAACGGTTTTGATTGAACTGCGGAATTGAAATACATCACGTAATCTGAATATGCGACGGTGTATAGACGTAATCATTTGGACATAAACTGCTCTAATCGCAGGTCTGCTACATTGATTACAGCTCGTATTATGTAGGGTTGAAATATTATTTTTTGAGATACAATATTTGGTACTTTGATAAGTAGTATAGTGTAGTCCAGAAAACTTCAGTATGGGTTTTCGTCTTTACGACCGGCTCTATGCCTGACGATAATCACCGTCTGAGGGATCCAGACCAGAGCAAATCGTGTCAGAAAAACACGCGCCCAACCTTGGGAATTGAACCCAAGACATCCTCCTTCAAAGTCCATATAAGCTGCCATCAGACCAAAGAGGGAACAACATGCGATCAATCGATATCGATAGTTAAGCTGTAACGTTTCAATTTTAACTATATAGCCCCATACTTATAAAAATATTTAAGCGCTGCTTATCTTTTACTATAGGTTGCCCTTTCATTTTTAAACAATGTAACGCAAGGAAAAAGTGACAGGCTATTCTTAGCGTGAAGATTAGCAAAAATGATTTTATAAGTAAGGCCCATAATATATAAACCAAACCTCTAAATCTCAAAACTATCGATGAGTTATGGAGTAAATATAACCGGACATGAACTATCACATAACGGTGGCAGATAATTATACTGTTACAAAAATAAATACACCCAACAGTCACGCACATAGTCCTGACTCCTGACCACACACTAGGTTGAACCAGTATCGTGGGTATCGGGAATTACGAGAGACTTACCGTCCCACAATACCCAGACCCATAACACATATCTATGGATCACAACTATCTGTCCCTGTGCAGGAATCGAACACACGGCCTCTCGGTTCAAAGCCGACTACATGCCCGCTGCGTCACGGCGACTGCCGTCTAAAATAGTTTTAACTTACTGTTCTATTCCCTATATGTTTGGCTCTGCATCGCAGTATCGCCGACTGGCCGACGACCGCCGACACATTGCGCGGCGACACGTCGTCGAAGTAGGGACGCTCTGGTCTCAACCCCTCGCCCGGGACACCCACGCCTGGTAAACCGTGGCCTGGAACAAATGATTATTCATTGTAAATAAATGTGTTCTCATCAAATATTTAGTTGTAGTGAATTTATATGTGAATAAGGTTAATGTTGAAGATTTTTATGTCGGATTAAATATATTTTGGAGACAAATAAAAATATGTACGTCTATATATGCACATACAGTTAGCATTGGATGTTAGAAAAAAAATAGTGAGATCTTTGAGACTACTTAATTATTCATTGACCTTCCTAACTTAGCATCACGGACGTAAAAAAAGATGGACGGAGCGCTAAGAACATTGGAAGTCAAGCAGGGTTTTCGGACCATTCAATCTTTCCCCGCCATTACGTGTTGCTACTGCTTCACTTTCAATGTTCCTAGCGCTCCGTCTATCATTTTTTTACGTCCATGCTTAGCATGTTAGCTAAGTTAATAAGCCCACCGTAACAATCAATTAAGTATTTTAGCACGTTACGTAAAGTAACGTTATTAAAATATTTATAATATAATCTACAACAATCGTGTCTACAAATTGTATATTGCATTCAAAGACATTTGAAGAGATGCAAGTGAGCATTACACAAACGGCGGAGTAAACTTTTTAAACCTCGCGGTGACAATAAAAGAACAGTTCCAAGTACATTCCGCTATTTCCACATATTACTCTTTCCCAGAACTGCGGAACATTTCATTTCCACTCCAAGTGAACACAGTCGCGCCTGCTAGAATTGCATATTATTGAATAAACGTTGTTCAACTGGTCATTTTGTTAGTATTTGGGTGTAAAATATATTTTTATACTATTTAATGATATGAACAAGTGCCTAAGCCACTTATAAAGACTATGAGTTTTTTTTATATATAACGCTAGCGACTATGTAAAATATTTGCATGGTGAACACTCGAACACCTCTATCGGTTACGTAGGGAACTGTTGTTTTTCACACAAATAGTTTTACGTAGTTGCTAACATGTCAAAAAAGCTTATGATCGAGCAGCAGTAAGTACCTATTGTCACACAAATATAAACTTAGTCTTAAGTTACTCAAACTAATTCCAAAGGAATACAAACATTAGAGCGAATTAACAAAACAGTTGCCATTAACGCCGCAAGAAGCAACATTGAAGACAATACATTAAAGAAGTGCGTTCTGGAGGCAAGCTGGTACTGGTTGAAGACAAAAGAGCTGCCAACCTTCGCGTATCCACTGCACAAAAGAGCTGTATGCCTGTCATTCTCATTTTCTTCGTGCACCGCGCACTTATCACGCGGGGCTAAAAGATTGGCGGTTGGACGAAAATTGATTGATTTGAATATCTATTTCATAATAACCTTTGCCCGTTGCTTTGCTTCCAAAAAAATATAGCTTACATATATTTTTTCCCTGATAATTCATTGACGTAACTTTACGTAAAATAGATTTTTTATGTAAGTTTAAAAAAAGAGATATCTGTCTAAAGACATTATTATTAGTTCACATTTGTGTAATAGAAATCTGGAGGTTTGTCGATTCTTTTTCAGGTTTTAATAGCAAACAATCATTTTATAGCGTGTTTTTAGCGTACTAATGGTTCATGTCACTTAACCTCTGTTTGAATTGGGTTAAAGTATTAATCAATTGAGCTAGCCCCTTCCCAGCGTAAACAAAATGGTCTAAAATTCTAAATAATTAACTGATCAAGTCAATGTAATTTATCATATTTAATTTAAGAGGAGCAAGTGCCAAACTCCTCCACACTACGACAGTGTATGTGATAGTATATGGCATACGACATCGATAGCGTCGGCTGCTAATGCGCCATTAATACTGTTGACATAGTAATACATTAAACACAAGTGTATTGCTTGCCAGTACACAAATCATTGTCAGTATTCATGAAGAGCCGACGCCAATCAACGTAGCTAAGATCCTTTTGGAATCTGGTTCAAGAAGCAAGGAAGGATTTTTAGAAATTCATCCTCTAAAGGAGTGTAACGGGGGATGAAAGTTTGTGTAGAGGGAATGGAAATACGACGGTACAGACTCTCATGAGGGCATAGCCGTGAGCATAAATTAGTTTTAAATGTAAGAAGTTATTCGTTAGGTATTATATTGCTACGTAAATATTACGCTAAAATGAACTATCATTTATTCACTTACTCATTTACGTCCAGTCCAAATCTTTGGATCTAGGATAAAAAAAATAAAAAAATTTAGAGAGCCGTTTGGCTATGAAGTAAATGTACATGGAAAAATTATTTCCAAATCCAACGTCTAAAGGGGAAACATAGCCTAGATTATATATATATAATATATATATATCTATTATGATTGACTAATAATTAAACAGAAACTATCACTGCCGCCAGTATACTGCTTTAACCAGAAGCACAATGATTCAAACAGTTTTACTTATATGTTTTTTAAATGCATGGGAATATTTTATCATTGATATTAATCGCCTCCTTGGTCTGGTAGCAGCATGTGTGGGCTGTGGATCGGGAGGTACTGGGTTCGATTCCCAGTTCGGGCAAAATAAATTTTCTAATTTAATTTTCCCAGGATTGGACCCCTCATAGTGGGTTGACGTCAGGCAGGCTGCCGCTTGTCAAAACTAAGCCAAATCATCTTTGCAACATGCTTGAAAAAGTGTGTTGCGCCCACCCCACCCCACTAGAAATAAAATAATAGGGGTACTTATGAGTGGTGATGATCTATTTACCACTTTCTTGTATTCTGATAAAAGAACTAGTATACTAGGTACATATTATTTACCATAAATTACAATATATTAGGTTACAACCCAATCAAAATACCTGCAAAGAAATTTCAATTCTAAACCAAGACATAGTAACTTCTATATTATTGTGCTTCACTTATTACTTTACAAATTCAATTTCCTTCACTCATAAAACAGTGCTGCACAAAATAAAAGCTTCACAAGCGGACGCCAGTTTAATGGCCCCACCACAACTTTATATGCTCCCCGTGTTTCCTTTATAAGAGGGCGGGCAAAGGCTTCGTTCTTATTTCCGGTTCGGCGGGTGTGACGTCACATCCTCCAAACGAACGTACAGACTAGACAGTGCAATAAGTGCATGCGGACTTTTTTCACATATACCTGAGTTTAATTTCCTTCAGGTTTCAGATATTGGAAAGCTTTTAGTTTCCATTGAATTGTGGGTTTTCTTTGCGTTTCTACTCTGTTTATAATGGTATTAAGAGTTCTTATTAACGCTACATTTCCTTTGTATAGGTAATGGTTTTTATAATGTTTATACGCTATTATATTTTTATTTTTTTTTATAGCAGAAATTGGCAAACGAGCATTATTCCCTTTTCGACCGTCTTAAAAAAAGAAGAAGGTCCTGAATTCGTCTCGTCTGTATTTATAGTCATTTTACGCGATATCTCCGCCAAATTTTGACCAAATTTCCAAGATTCTTTTTGTGTTCTAAAGAGCTTATTTTGGTATTTAATTTGGGCACGATCGGATTAATATTGAATTCGATCTGTAAAGTTTTTAAACTTGTGATTATTACATATAAAAATAGGCCATCTCAAAGAGTTTGATACCATTGACTCACAGAAAACCGATGTAACGTGGCAACTAGCTGTTGCGTCCAGTTCGACGAGAAAGACTTTGTAGCTGTTATCTCCCCTCCACTTTTTAATCCCTACAGTTACGATGGGTGCATTAACCATGATTTTGCTGATATTATGGATGTCTATGGGAGGTAGAGATCACTTACTATCGGGTGACCCACCTGCTCGTATTTCAGTCTCTGCTATAAAACTGACCTTAAATATCGGCAATACATCGATGATTTCTCTGGTATTTTGAGTATTCATGAACAATAGAGATTGCTTACCATTACTGCTCGTTTGCCACTCTGGTTAACAAATTCATTGTAACATCTAAGATTGTGTTTGAACGCGGTCGCGTGACGAGTAAGTACTCGTTTTAGATTCTAATCACGCGACATGAACGTGTTTATGCAAATGTTAGCACTTTATTTTACGTGCTTGATTATTTGATTACAAATACAGATGTTTTATTAGTGTCGCGACTCGCGAGGGTTGAAGGTTGGGGGTAAGGTTACAAACTGTAGTGCTTTTTAGAAGGGCGGGTTATTTAACGTAGTTGGTTAACGTATGCCTCGGTGCCTATGACTGCCTCGGTGGCGTGGTTGTATTTCGGTACGAGTTTAAGTTTCGATCGGGCAAAATGATATTGGATTTTTTCCATATCTGCCCGGAATCTGGAATTTGTGCCCGATATGGCGATAAGCTCGCCTCCTGTCACATCTGGGACGGAACTAAGCTCGGCGAAATGTGGGTGTTCTACTTCGCTAGTGCACCTCTGCCTACCCCTTCGGGGATACAGGGCTGAGCTTATGTCATGTTTTAGTCACTAGGCCGCCAAAGGTACTTTTACACGGCACTGGAATCTACCAGGGATTCGGAAATACCCACTGTTTTCAGAAATAGTGTCTCGTTACTGTTAATTGATTAGTTTAAGCAGGAGCTAGTTTCTTTCAAAATCCGTGTTTGTAATTTACAAATATGGATTTGTAATTTATAATTAGTATAACCATTTCGAAGTTTTTTAAACGTATGTTTATGCCATAGGAATTCAATGAATATAAATCTTTATATCATTAGGTAGATAATACATTAGCGTCATCGCCCCTCTAGTAGCATATCACATATCTCCAGTTCAATATCCAAAAGTCTAGACTGCTAACTTTTATGGACTCGTGCTCATAAAGAACGTCTCTATATTACCATAGTTATAAAAGTTCTGACATCGTAAAACAGCAAATCTCGAAAATTAAAACAATAAAAGTGTTCCAAAATCTTAAATTTTAATAACGACAAACCATTATATTATTAACAAAAATTCAGCTCATAAATAATAACTCGGGAGTGAAGTGGTTGAAATTGTAGCTAGGTCCCGGCACAGGGGGCTTTGGTGTCGTAATTACAACAATGAATATTAACGCGTTGCTGGCCTGCGGAGTGCTGCGCCTCTGTTGTGGTGTTTTTAAAATGTCTACCGTCTTTTATCTTTAAATTTGCATCTTAAGGTACTTGCAGACGAGCGACTTTGTTTGCCGAACAGTCAAGTATTAAAATGTGTTATTTGACTGTTGCCTGCTATAGAAGCAGCAAGAAAGGTTCAGATTACGGACTCACAGTTTTCAATTTGTGGACAGTGCCATTACTGCAAACGATGAACACGTATTGAAGTCGCTCAACGCTTGATGTTTTTCGTTAAAAAACGTTCAGTTTTCGATCGACGACCAAAAAGGAGAGGTCTTCAATTCGTCTGTATTTTTTAAAATTTATATTACCGAATGTGGACCGATTTTCAAAATTCTTTTTGTGTTCGATAGAGCTTATTTCAAGAGTAAATTCCCATATCAATTTGGTCACGACCGGATTTGAAGTCGGTTTGTTAAGTTTTTAAACTTGTGATTATTAAGGGCAATAAAAAAACTTGTATGCGGACAAGTATATTATTCATCGGATACTATTCTTCTTTTTTTTCAAAAATGATTCCTTAAGCCATTATTTCCGACCAAAAATATTTTGAACAGTATTTTATGTGTAGCCTATGATCTAGCAGTATAGAGGTAGTAAAGTCTCATTTACATGTCATTAATGGAACTAACACATAACATAACATAACATAATCTCACGCCTTTATCCCCGAAGGGGTAGGCAGAGGCGCACTAGCGACCTAGAACACCCACCTCTCGCCGAGCTTAGTTCCGTCCCAAATGTGATAGAGGGCGAGCCTATCGCCATATCGGGCTCAAATTCCAGACTCCGGGCTGATATGGAAAAATCCAATATCACTTTGCCCGACCCGGGCATCAAACCCGAGACCTCAGAACCGTAGTCGTACCGAAATACCACCACGCCACCGAGGCAGTCTAATTGAACTAAGTCAGTCAAATAAAATAATAGACCGTTTTGTAATTCCATCCACTTAATAAAACCTGTTTACCATTTTAGGCGACATTTACACTGAAACGAACCAATACCTGTCTCGTCCTTTTTTATTAACGTAACATATTTACAGCCAGTCCTTATTGGCTTCTTTTTAGGTACCTGGCTATAGTTTACAATTAAGTGTGTTGGGATACAAGCAATTTTCTGGAGACTAACGGAGCATTTATTTTTGCATTGTCATATGACAGTTTAGTAATTGTGCCATGTAAAGTGATAGGTAGATAACTCTTTAATGCACACCAAAAAAAAAGCTATAAAAAAAAGGAATAAGTTATACAATCAATCAATCAATCAATCTCAAATACAAAATGTAAAGAATAGGCGGTCTTATCATTTAGAGCTATCTCTACCAGACAACCGTTATCTAATAATATGCACTCTTTCCACGTATCCGATTTATATTTATTATTAATGTTTACTTCAATTCGAGTTGCACACCAGTCGATTCTGCATTATATCGATAATTTTGATATTATAGAGTACCAAGTAAGGTTAAAATAGACTTAACAACCGGTAATCACAATTCATATTTTAATTTGGTTTCGAAAAACCACACGAGTTGCATTTGAACTTAAAATTTCGTTAAAAAAGTAACTGTGACTGTAAAACTTTACAAAAAAAATTAAGCTTTTACTTTGAGCGGCTTAGTGCTAAATGTTTCGTATTAAAAAACGCGTGAAATACGTGTTTTCAGCATTTTCCGTTGATGGGTTCAGCTGATTTTACGGTTTTTTGGTGTTTTTAATGTATGACTGCTTTTAGCGAAGAAAATGTACGTAGTGGGTTTATACACTGGCTGATTCTGGAACGTCATCACAAGGTGTGTGTGTGTGTGTGTGTGTATGCGGGTTACTATGACAGCTTATACAGAATTATTAAAATTAGTTAAACTAGCTTAGCTTCCTATTTACACTGTGTGTGAGTGAATTATATGTATTTTTAGCACAATTTAAGTGAAACTGTATAAATTTTATTAACACAAATCCCGTTTTATGGCTTAAATTTCGTAGACCTATGAGCACAAAGAAGATATAGAGTTTATAAATCAGGTTGAAGGAAAGCTATTATATTATCTAAAAGCGGTGTGTTATGGCATCCATCTACACGGCAATGTCTGGGCAAAGGCAAAAGGCAATTTCTTTATCAACCTTGTTTGCCTTACGGTCCGAGTGTGACGCCTTTGAGGGGCGCATTTGAATCTGTTGCCGACGTCTTTCTCAGAATCTAATACTTTCTTTGAGTGGCTGATTTCTCAAAAGAAACGTACGTTTCGATCTTTGACATCCCGCTTGTATATTTTTAGATACCTTCACTTTATTCAATAGACTAAAAAAAATTAATAAAATTAGAACAAGAATCTAGGTATTTAGATCTGTAGGTACATTACATATATTTTACGTTTGAGTTTTCGAATTAATCATACATGGTTGCCGAGGTATTTTGGTACCTTGGTCTAATGACATATATCTATGGACTATAGACCGCTATGTCATGGGTTCAAATCCCAGGTTGCCCAACTGGGTGTTACTAATTTGATTTTCTAGAACTGTCTAGAACTGAATGGATGTATGTTATGTGGATCCTCCAAAATGGAATTGAGTCAAATAGGCGGTCGGTCTAAAATTTAAGTCGGATCCTTTTTCTAACATGCTTATACATGTGTTATACGCTGACTGCACATAAATCCAGATGAAAGAAGTTGCAGAGAATTGCGATAGGCATGAACATGTCTTTTCGAAGTGTAGGCTTATTATATTGTCATTAAAACATTTTATTAAGCATAGGTTTTTCAGGGCCTAGGGTTTTTAAATATCTTTGTAAATACTTTTCTTTTTTTACTGTTGAAACGAATCAATCAAATAATCCATGCGGATAATCAATAGTTGTATACAAAAAACATTAATACAACCTCACTGATTTACAAAGACATTCCTATGAAAAGCTTAAAATGTTGTGAATCCAACTGGAACACTGCAAACGTAGATTAAAAGAGAAATATCAAAGAAAGTTATTTATAAATACAAAGAGTAGCGAGATACGCGAGTCTATAAACAGATTTATAAGTAAAAAATTCTTAGAATGGGTCTTTCAGAATATTTGCATTCCATTTTATCGATATATTTGTACACTTATATAAATACTAGTTTTTGCCTGCAGATTCATATTCGTAAACAGCTTTATCCCGATGACCACTCTAAGATGACGCCTCTTGACACATGAAGCAGATTCACAAAACTTCTTCATAAAAAATTCTGTAGCGTAATGCGTGTGTGGTACGACCAACATCTTGAGGTCTCGAATTCAGTCCCAAGATTGGGTAAATTTATATTGAGTTTTTAACTTATCGGCCCGGAGTCTGGAACTTATGACCGATATGACGAAATTCGACCCTTATCACATCATCAGCATCATCATCAGCTACAGTAAGTCCACTGCTGGACATAGGCCTCACCCAAAAATTTCTAGATCGACCTGTTGGAAGCGGTATATTGGTCATTCATCACATATGGGACACAAACGAGTTCGGCGAAATGGGGATGTTCTAGTTCGCCTCTACCTGTCCCTTCGGGCATACAGGCGTGAGCCTATGTATAAAAAAGAATCTTGAAAATCGTGCCATATTTATTAAAAAAATAATACAGACGAATTGCGGGCCTTCTTCTTTTTTAAAGTTGGTCGAAAAAGGATCACACAAAAAGCTAGTTAGGTATAAACTCCACGCAAGTAACATTAATCGTAAGTCGTAACCCAGTACGTATGATTTGCGTGTGGAGAAGTATTATATTAATGTTGTGACAGGTGGTATTTACGGGGTGATTGATCGACCACGTTAATGGAACTTTCTTAAAATAATGCTGAATAAATGTTCAAAATTGCTACTTATTAACATACTATTTGGTTAAAATATGAAGACTTTGATGTAATGCGGGAAATGTATGTATAGAACGTGAAACAAGAGGTGTTATAATATAATCCTTAAAAGTATTTTTTCCATTAAAGATATTTTTAAATGATTTTATTATTTTTAATATTTTTAATTTCCAATTTAATTATTAATTTCACAAGTTTCAAAATGTTGTAATTGGTATAATATTATGGACTTAATGATTGGAATAAACAAGCTTTAAATTATATTTTAACATGATACGATTTTGTGTATGGTAACATAAATTATATAGATGTGCTAATAAGGTTATTAAATAGAAGACGTATTCTTGCTTTTATATATGTATATAAACAGAGCGCTCAAAACGCATGTTTGGACTAAAAGCACTGTTTTAAAAACATAGAAAAAGTATCTTAAACCCAAAAGGAGCAATATATTCTATTATTTTTATTGCCTTTTTAAAATTCTTCATAAAAAGAATAAAGATGCCGAGCACGAGAGAAAAGCTTAATATAAGTATGATTTGCCTTCATATGCAAGACTCTTCAGATTTTGTTTGTTAAATCAGTTTATTTCAAGTTGCAACTTATGAACACTATAAAAGACTTTTGTTTAAATATTTACTAAGAAGGTTTCTGTAGCTTAATATGCTTTAATTTCTGTTGGAGTCTATAAATTGTTGAACATGCCACTTGATTTTAATAACACAGTTATAAAAATTGTAGTTTGGGCATAATTATAACACGAACTATAATTAATTTTATTACGCCTTAAGTATTGGTGGCGTAGTTGTATTGCGTATGTGGTAAAGCTATCATATTAAGGTATTTGGTTCGATTCCCAGGTGGGATAAAATGAAATAGAATTTTTCTGGTCAATATCAACCTGAAATCTTTATTTATGCTTAATGTGGCGATAAGCTTGTTGCATATTACATCATGAAAAGGAAATGAACCCTGCAAAACGATTGCCTTCCTTTCTATACAGTCGGGTAAAAATAGATGTGCAGTAGCATTTTCGCCTACCCTTTTGGTGATATAGACTAGCTCGTTTAATGTATGTAATTAGTTAAACTATTACAAATTAACGTTAGAACATACGGGATCAACATACGTGATCTCAGTTAGATAATAATGATTTGTGATTGTGGATATAAAGACCTAGTAATTTTAGCAATGTGTTTGGCAGATACGCCATATCCAAATGTGCTAGTCTACATTTTATATTCAGCTGCCTACGCAATAAATTTAAATCACAAAATGTATTCAATGTGGAGTAAAATTCTCTATTTTCCTTATTTAAAGGTATAAAATGCGTAGAAAACGAGTAATGTATGAAATAATAAAACATTTTACTGTAACACAAACATTTTATTATTCCACACGTGCCAGTTATTGCAATATACAATTCTCGTAGCGTCTGCTACGACATAGCTACGGCGTAGCACACTCGTAAATCGTCCATTGTCTAAATTTGAACCTAGGACTGCAGCAGTGTGACGTCACTGGCCGTAAACTTGCTAAAACGTGACGAGATTTTATATTTATAATACAGTTATGTGAAGCAACGGTGAAACGTGAAGGAATTTATTGTTACCTTTATTGTTACTTTTTCACCTTAAAATCAGTGTAAAACTCAAGTTTAATGATAATTGAAATAAAACTATTCTTACGGATTCTATCACGATTAGGTTTTAATTATTATTCCCGACGTTTCGAAGGCTTTGCAGTCTTCGTTGTCACGGGTCAGACTCGACTGCAAAGCCTTCGAAACGTCGGGAATAATAATTAAAACCTAATCGTGATAGAATCCGTAAGAATAGTTTTATTTCAATGTATAATATTCACGTAAATTTAATGATAATATTACTCGTCAAATTTTTTCATGTTTTAATCTTATTAAACTGAAGACTGACCTAGTGTCGATTTATATCACCCTTCTCTACTAAATATATCTCTTCTAAATATACCGAATACCGAGGTGAAAAATGTATCTTTAAAGATTTACTGACTAAAATAACAATCACATCTACGTAGTAAGTACGAGTACTACGAGTAGTGTACGTAACTCTTTTTTATACACACAATAGTCACACACCTAGTCCTGACCCCACACTAGGTATAACCTGTATCGTGGATGTCAGAAACTATGGGAGACTTTCGATCTCACAACACCCAGATTTGAAACAAATATTTGTGGGCTACACAAACATTATTCTCTGTGCGGGAATCAAACCTGCGGCCTCTCGCTTCACAGCCTGATACTCGCCCACTGCGCCATGGAGGTTATCAAACAACAATTTAATGTATGTAGTATAAATAAATAATAATAATAATAATAATAAACATTTATTAGCAAAAAAGGCAATATCTTATGTTTAGACAGTTCTGCGAGTCTTAAACTAAGCGTAGCTTGTATCTTAAGACTCCGGTACAGTTGAGAGTGATTTTGTAGGTCGCCTTGTGCTGCGGCTTATGACATTTTGCTTTTATTATAAATATAATTTATATTCAAAAATTAAGATTGAATGTGTGCATGTGCGCGCGCGCACGCGTGTGTGTGTGTGTGCGCGTGTGTGTGTGTGCGTGTGTGTGTATGCGTGCGCGTGTGCGCGTGTGTGTGTGTGTGTATGTGTGTGTGAATGTGGTGTGTGTGTTCATATAAGATTTTCGGTTTCTTCATACGATAAGTGTAAAAGCTCCTTTTTTAGTAGTTTTGTACATTGATATGTGGTCTGGTGTTTAATGTTAAACTTTTTAGCAACATTGTTGTATGTACGGGGATGAGAAAAGGACGGAGAGCGTCGAGCAAGCAGAGAGGTGAATGTTGGTAGTGGGATATTATATACACGTTTTATAATGATTTCATTGTAATCTGGGCGCTTTTTTAGACTCTTGTGTGTAGTAATTGTGGCATTAAAAACGAATAATTGTCGTATGCGTAGAACTCCAAATTCTTGATATAAAGCATCGGTAGAATATCGGAAAGGTTTATTTAAAGCTACTTTTATTATTGCTCTTTGCGATCTCTCTAGCGATATGAGGATGGACTTTCCAGCACTGCCCCAGACTCCTACACAGTATTGCAACAACGACTGACACAAACCGAGGTAAACAGTGCGGATTACGTCTGGTGGAGCACAATCACGCAATTTCTTCATGACATGGATCAACTTACGGGATCTACAAGACATGGTACTTATGTGTTCTTTATAGGTTAAATTTTCATCTATGACGATGCCTAGGTATTTAAACGATTTAGTGCGTTCGATTGATTCATTAGAGATTATGGGAATTTGTTTTTTATCATAAGAAACCGTGGTTGTATTGAGACGCATAGAAGGATCCGGTCTTGAAGAGATGTTTTTGGAGAAAGCCATATATTTGGTTTTCTTGGTGTTCAAAGTTAATAGGTTGGCGTCTAAGGCTCTGGCTATTTGTGAGAGGCCTTGCTCTGCTGTATGATATACCCGGTCCCATGTCTTGTCGTGAAAGATCAATACTGTGTCGTCGGCATATGCTATGGTGTCTGCGTTGGTTAAAGAGAGGTTGAGGATGTCGTTCAAATAAATGGTGAAAAGAGTTGGACCAAGGATACTCCCTTGTGGGACCCCGTAATTGATGGGCTGTAGATCACTTTGAAGGTTTTCAATTTTTACATATTGTTTACGACATGTTAAGTAGCTTTGAAACCATGTGAGGGGAACACCTCTAATGCCTACTGAATCAAGTTTCTTTAATAAGAGTCCGACGGATACTGTGTCGAAGGCCCGTGCTAGGTCTAGAAAGACAGCTAGACAGCGATCCCTGTTTTCAATGTGTGTCGATACCCGATTGGCCAGGAGTGTTGCAGCCTGTTCTGCAGACTTGCCCGTACGAAAGCCGAATTGTTTATTAGAGATGATGTTGTGTTTTTCGAGGAAGATGTTTAGCCGATTGTTTACGAGTTTTTCCAGGATTTTTGAAACTATGCTTAGTAAGGCAATGGGTCTATAATTTTCCGGTGACTCATGAGGTCCACTTTTATAGATTGGGCTGATTGCTGCCACTTTCCATAGTTCAGGAAAGTTACCCGTTTCTAAACTGAGGTTAAATATATGACAAAGAGGTTGAAGGACACTTGAGAGGTTATTTTGGAGAAATTTTGCGGTAATAAGATCGGGCCCAGGAGAGCTGTCTGATTTTAGGTTTCGGATTATTTTTGAGACTTCCTCTTTATCAGTTGGGTGAAAATAGAGCGAATGTGTGTTAATATATGGGGCTGAGTATTGTGAGATTAAAGAGTCTTGGGTTGTGGAGAGCTTAGTAAGGATTTTTTCTGCGTATGTTTCTCCGAGCTTAGTAAAATGATTATTGCAGGAGTTAAGTGACAATTTTGGATGTTCTTTAGATGTGATCAGTTTAGATGCATGATTTTCAGTCCGAGTAGTTCCGCATATATTTTTTACTGTGTTCCAGAGTTTTTTGGGATTGTTTTTTTCGTCGTCAATCTTTTTTCTGTTGTAATTAGCCTTAATTCTGCGAAGTAATGTATTAAAGAAGTTTCTGTATCTAGTGTAAATCAGAAGTTTAGTTTTATTTTTAGGTTCTGCCTTAACTGCGAGATGAAGTTTGTCACGGTGATGCATGCATCTTACTAATCCAGTAGTGATCCAGGGTTTTATACATATCATTTTTCTACTAATACTTATTAGTCTTATATTTTTGTTTATAATGACAGTTATGGTACCATAGAAGATGTTTAGAGCCGATGTTAAGCATGTGATGCTAAGTGCTTCAGTCCAGTCAATATTTTTTATTTCGTCTGCGACTTTAGCCCAGTTAATTTTTAGTCTAGAATGTTTGTTCTGAGTATTGCTTACATGTTTTTGTTTGATTGGTAGTAGACCTAAAGCTAGATTGTGGTCCGTGAGAGGCAAATCGCAGATTAGTCCTGAAGGGCGATATTGAGATTTAATAAAAATATGGTCAAGGCAGGCGTCCCCCCTAGTTGGTTGATTTATTGCTGCATGTAGTCCGTGAAAAGCCAGTAATGAGAGGTAGTTTTCCGTCTGATTATTTTCAGTTTTCAGGATATTTATGTTGATGTCTCCTGCTATAACTGTGGTTTGTGTTTGTTGTATTTTGGACAGAATCGAGTCTAGTGAGTTTATGAATCTGTCAACGTTCGTGTACGATGGGGATCGGTAAATTCCTAATAAGGTAATATCATTGTTTATATTTAACACTAGACTGTCAGCATCAAGTAGAGTTTCAGTTTGTATTGTGATGTTGTCACTCCATGTGTTATTTTTTACATATACGACCACACCTCCGTTTTTGTTTGTTTGATTTTGGGATCGGAATACGCTATATCCATTAATTGGCATTAATATTGTCCCGTCACATAACCAACACTCTGTTAGTACGATTATGTCAATCTCAAAGTCGAGTCTGGAGAGGGCAATCTCGAATTCATCAAAATTGCGTTGGTAGCTTCTTATATTGAGTGTAAGTATTTTAATGTTGTTATTGGAGTTGCGTATTATTCTCTTGCATGTATCTAGACAAGTTATTGTGCGACAATTAGTTGAAAAAATTTCGTCTAAATCTTCAGCTACATTAAGCATAGCCATTTTTTATTATGATATCTAAGAGATGAGTATGTTCAGTAAATGGTTTGTCTACAGTTTCCATTGACCAACTGCAAGAGTTTGAATGATATTCTATACGATTGTGTGTCTTCTGGGATGGTATGCTTGTTTTAGTGAGTGTATGAGTATTATTTGTGTTGTGTATTATTGTGGTTGTTGTGGGTTGATACGTGTAGTGATGTGATGTGTAGTTTGGAAGTGTCAGTGTGTAGTGTAAAATTTTAATTGTAATGATAAAAGTAGTTGCTGAGTGAGAAGTTATGAATACAATATTCATAGAGTAACGTATAAAAAGAGAATTACAATAGTTAATTATCGTTTCGTAAGTAGCTATGAGGGAGAACAAGTTATTATGTTGTTTGTTGCAATGTAACAGAACAGAGTCGTTGCAGATCGTCCGTGTCTCTGATTGTAATCGAAGGACTTCCCTCTTGCCTGCGGATGTTAATTCGTCCGTTCTTGATCCAGCAGTATTTGTATTTGTATTCTTTACTGCGTTGTTTGCATGCTCGAAATAACTCTCGGTTCGCTTTCGTTAGGCGTTCATTAAAGTACAGCGGTCTATCACTGCCAGGAACTTCAATATCAGCTGACGTGAGTCCTCGTCTGGACTTACCGGCCCGTAAGAATTCGTTGCGTTTGGTTCGGTTCAAGAATCTGACTACTAGTGTCCGAGGAAGTTTGCCCTGACTATGTTTGTCGATGTTCTCGTTGACAGTGCGGCGGGGGCCAGTTCTTGTTGCGTGGTCGATGTCACGGCAGTCCAGTTCAACACCGATTTTTTGCGCTGTTGTGAGGATGATGTGTATTGGGTTTTCGTTGGGCGTTTCAGTTATGCCTGCGATTTCAACTTCGTTGCTAAGGTTGGCCTGTTCTTGGAAGTTTATTTGTTCCTGCAGATTTTTAACTTTTTCTTGGAGATAAGGCACTTCACGCTCACGCTCCTCGAGTATACGAATCTTTTCTTCTGCTTTAGTTAAGCTTACTTCATAGAAATCTAGTCGATTGTTGCAGTTTATCAGTAATTCGGAAAGCGATGTGAATTGTGTTTTAAGGTCACCCACATCCTTACGCATAAGTTTTATTTCTTCTATGAGGCCGAGTAATGTTTCGGTGGATACGGGTGTGGAAGATAATTCAATTATAGGGCCGTTGTTTTGTTGGTTCTGACTTTTAGGTGTATCGGTAATAGGGTTTTCGCGTGGAGAGTGCAGCTGCGGTGAATTAACATTGTTGTCTTTGGGAGTCCGGCGGCGACAGGGTTGACAGGTCCAGTTATGTTTGAATTCTTCTGTTATCTTACGAGAATCTGGTAGGTTTACGCAAAAAGGGTGATGGCAAGAGTTGCATTTGCAGCAGTTGATAAGCTGGTTATTTTTTATCGCTTTATTGCAGGTGGTGCAGTTTTTAACCATTTTCACCTACGGTTTATTTGTTAGTGATAGCAATAATTATAAAAACCAAACCCGAAGCGTGATTTCGCGAAATTAGCGATAAATAACTGCAATACACAAAATACACCCATCAGTCTCACACATGGTCCGGATTCCTGACTCCACACTACTGCCTGCCCGCTGCGCCATGTAAGTTGTTCAAAAATAATAATCTTTACAACTTTGCCCTGTTACATGTATATATAGACCAATGATGTAGCTACACGCCTACGCCGTAGAACCGTAGCGTTGTAGCATTGTGCTACGCTCGCAACGAGTTTTCCGGTAAGTGTCCCAGTTTATTTATGGCTTGTACTTTGCATGTTATGGTAACTTTGAGCATTAAGGTTTATGGCGTAGAGCTTTGGAATATCACTACTTTCCGAGCTTGGATTTAATTTCCTTAACGTCTGTATAAACGACGGAATTATATTCTCCTTTAAGGAATTCTGATTCCTAAATTGGATAATAAAATTCTTTAATTTAATTTAATGATTATAATAATATATTCCTGTATATTACTGTCCCACAGCTGGGCACGGGCCTCCTCTACCAATGAGAGGAGTTAGGCCTTAGTCTACCAAGCTGGCCTAATCCGGGTTGATTTAATGTTTATAACATTTAATGATTATAATGAATTAATGTTGAATAATTATAGGTTTAATTATTACAATATTTAATTATTTATATAATATCATAGTTGGAGCTATAACTTTATGAAAATTGTGTAAAGTAAGCTATAGAACAATGAAAAAAAACACAAGTGCTAACAATATGTCAACAATCATTCCACCATAAGGCCACACAAATCACTTGAACCCCTAATCACGATAGCAAACTGCTGTCAAATAACATCAATTACGGCGATAGGGGTAATTTCCCCCTATTTCTTAGTTCGTGAAGCCCACTCAAGGCGTGTATACATTTGACGTGTTTACGAGTACATACATTATGTAAGGCGGGGCGCCCACTACGACGAAGATGAGTGACGTAAAGTAACTACACTGTATCAGAATGTATATCGATTTTAAAAATATTCAATCTACAACACCAAGAGACCCTCTTGGTATAGTTCTGACCCCACACTAGGTATATACCTCTATAACCTGTATTGTGGGTATCAGAAACTACGAGACACTTACCGTCTCACAACACCCAGACCCGAAACAAATACCTGTATGTCATAAAAACATTTGTCGCGGTACGGGAATCGAGCCCGCGGCGTCTTATTTCATAGCTGGCACATTCTTTTTAATTTATTGTCTCACTGCCGGGCACGGGCTTTCCATACTAAAAAAAGAGGTTAGTCCTAAATTATATCCACTACGCTGATCAAATACGTGTTGTTAAACATAATTCTTTCCACCTATTCCTGTTCCAACCCAATGGGGGGTTGGTGCAAAACACTTTTGCCAGCATGTTGCAGTAAAGATTTTGCTTAGTTTTTACGACCTTTTTTGTTTGCCGACGTTTGCCTGCCTGACGTCAAACCTCCTATGGGGATCAGGTCCCGAGCAAATCGTGTTAAAAATACCTACCCGACCTGGAAATTGAATCCAGGACTTCCCGGTTCAAAACCGATATAAAAGGCTGTCTTACTAAAACACTTACTTACATATATCTTATTGATCACCTATTTCAAACGTCATGTTTTTGACTCTTCCTTCAGTGAGCGACCGGCTTTATAACACGCTAGATGGCGCTCGCTCATCTGTCTCTTGAGTACAATGGATCGTGCGTTAGACAGGGTGATGCAGTAAGGCACTTTTATGATGCCATTACCATTTGAGTGAATTAAAGGGCGTTTACTTAACTTTTTCTGAGCTATAGGATTTAAAAATAGCATAAGTTATCATATTTCACTGGTCATGTTTCACTGGTGTACAAATGAGTCTTGGTCACTTGAAAATAAATTATTATTATTATATTATTATTTAATCATGTCGGCTGAAAATAATTACATTAACTTAATATTGGAAATAGTTTGAGATATTTTATGTACTTTTAATTATATTTATTCAAATGGAAAAAACTTAAGCTCTCTTAATTGAAGTAAGAGCAGTAACATTAAGATAATACAACATTTTAAAATAAAAGCCGTGTTTCTCCTTCATATAAATAAAGATCACATTTAAGCCGCTCTCTTAAGTTAATACTCTTAGCAAAACAAGTTATGAATAAAAACACTGTCGAGACAGTAATTAGAAGACGTACTAGATATGACCTTTATATTTTACAAAGTTATAATTTGTAAATAATTTTAATATTTATTTCGTGTCTCAAGCAGTATTAGCTCAGTTGGGAGTGATACGTACCGCCGAGACAAGTGTTGGAGATTCGAGTCCAACCTAAAAAATGCAGCATACACCTCTGACCTTTATTATGTTAAGTGTATTTTCTTTGTGAATTATCGCTTTCTATATCGGTGAAATATTTGCTTTGGGTTGGGTTGTTGATCGAAAGACTTTCGTAGTTTCTGATACGATGCAATACTCGCATCTCTTATGTAGTCAAGAGTGTTATAATATGTTTGTAGATAAGTACTTAATCTCTAATATTAAATACGTACTTGATAATACTTTGTACACACTACACTTCGTAGTAGTACTTAGTACTTCTTACGACTGCCTCAGTGGCGTAGTTGTATTTCGGTATGACTACCGTCTTAAGGTCCCCGGTTCCCCAGGTCGGGAAAAGTGATATTGAATTTTTCCATATCAGCCCGGAGTCTGGAATTTGTGCCCGATATGGCCGCAGGCTCGCCCCCTATCACATATGGGACGGAAC
This sequence comes from Clanis bilineata, assembly GCA_036417725.1. NCBI lineage: Eukaryota > Metazoa > Arthropoda > Insecta > Lepidoptera > Sphingidae > Clanis > Clanis bilineata. The sequence goes on along the minus strand of CM071157.1, from coordinate 514,164 downwards.
TAAGCTCGGCAAAATGTAGGTCTTCTAGTTCGCTAGTGCACCTTTGCCTACCGCTTCGGGGATACAGACGTGAGCTTATATTATGTTATGGTATACTACACTTACGTTATTGTCCCTTTCATACAGATCCACGAAAGTACGGAAGTTCATAAATCAGAGGTAATGGCGCGTTCGATGGGCCGGATAGAGAGTCGATACGGCTTCTATTTTGTATAATATTCTATTACCCCACTCCATGAATGTAATATAATGGCGGGTGTCGTCACGAGCTCACGTAGTTATGACAATAATAACATCCTGTGAGCAATTGGGCTTGAAATGTTGGTGCAAAGTTAGTGATGAGTTATAGCTTCCATGAGTGTAATATATGTCGTAGTTGTTAGTTGTTTTTGTTGCTTGTGACATCATTATTATTTATCTAACTTTATACATAAAAATACACACGTATAGAAGAATATATTTAGTCCAGACATAGATTTCCAACATGTTTCATGTGTTAATTTGAAAAGTAAAAGTTAAACTTTTGGCCAGTTTAGTCTATAAATCGATGAGCTCGATTGGGGACAAAAAAACATGAATTACTAACATAAAATGGCATTTATGTTTTTTTTTCGGGCACGGCAAAGTGACTACACTGCCCCTTATTGTAAGCGTAGTGCAGTAAAAAAAAACTATCGACCATTAAAAAACAATGACATGGGTTTATCAGTGGTCGCCAGAATCATGCCTGCCTATTTATGCTTCTTCATACTCAGAATCCGAAGAGCGAAGAAGCAAATCGAGGGGCTTGCGACATGACAGGCGGATGACCGATGCAGACGCAAGGATACCCGGGTACTGGTTGGTCCATCCAAACCATCAAGTCATGTCGCAAGCCCCTCGAAAAACGCGGAAGTGCTTTGCCTGATCTTGGAACGAGAACCACATACGCAGGGTGTGTCACTATGGCAGGTTTAGTATGGTGCTAACCATGTGTACAGTGTAATTTTTTTGATATTGTAAAAATAATTCCTATGAAGCAAATTATAGTAAGGAAAAACTATTCGTGGCACAAAATAAAAAGGGATTTAGTGCTCAATCAGACAAAAAATAAACTCGAGAATTCCGCGCAAATTCACTCTCGAGTAATCAAATAGCAATCAACGTAGCCTAGGTTCAATTCCATATACGATGCTAAGCTAAGAAAAATGTCGAATTTCACATTGCCTAAATCCCCTCTGGTTGGGAGTGTGCGATAAGGGAACGTCTCGAGTCTCGAGTGAACGCGCGAATACTACGCGATCAATTTTACCGCGACATGGAAAGACACGTGCCTGATCGTATTTTTATTTAATGGGGTTTCAATTTGGGACCTCATTAGTCTAGTGCGTATATGGAGTGTGAAGACTGAGTTCGAATCCTAGGTTGGGCAAAGTAGCTAAGTTAAATCATTTTCTGCAATATGCTTGAAAAAGTGTGTTGCGCTGACCCCACATTGTAGTGGTATAATGGCAGGTGTAGAGCAGCCATGGGCCTCGACGTCTACGGCAGCACGGACGGTCGGCCTCGTGCTGCCGTAGACGTCGAGGGCTTCCTTCGGCGGCGGGGGCTTCTGAGCCCCCCCAAATCGGAGACGGGCCGGGCAAGGCGGCACCGCGCAGGGGCGGTTCCGGTAGCAATCCGAGTTTATGACAGGATACCCCGGGGCCGCCTGACGCAAGCGCCGAAGTAGGCCACCGCGGGGATTTTAGTCGGTATTGCCGGTGTAGGGTATTTGTTAGGGACGCGGCCCAGCGTCGCCCGGATGTCGACCATTTCTCCCGGGAATCACGGCGCTGGGTCGTAAAGCCGGCAAACCCGACATACCCGCCGCGTCCACCCCCCGGGCGTCGCGGCAGTGATGAATCACTTTACCCCCCGACAAAAAAAAGGCGAAGAGCAGCCATAATTTCTTTAGCCATGTGATCTTACTTACTTTTATCATTTTATCAGTATATGTAGAGGTAGATAAAAATTATATTTTCTATTACAGGTATATTCTGCTTCAGCGAATGTGATATTACCTCTATATAAACTAGGGCGTGTAGGCGGAGATTAAATTTCGTACTATAGCAGAGCGTATCGTAAACCCGATGAAATGAGGCCTTATCAATAACTTTACGAAATCTCGTCAAATTTTAGGTCGTGTCTCAAGATTCTTTGAAATATTATATTTCCTTTTATCATTATTTATACTAATAAAACAACGTTGAAATAGGAAATTATGTAGGATTTTCATCTACGGACATTTTACTCACCATAACAGCAAGCTATCACATGTGCTGTAGGAGCCTGTGGGCAAATTTGTCTACAACGTGGTTCAACACATTAATATATCAGTTACGCTCACCAGCAAACCATTTAACATTTATCATTCACACCTGAGTTCATGGAGTAAATCCAATAGGTCGCACGGGTCAGACAAAGGCACCGATGTCACGGAGACATTTTTTTTTCACAATCGCAAAACTTTGTCTTGTTAATTTATCGAATTCGATGCGAAACTTGTAAAATACGCAACAAACCGTAAAGTTGTGCACACCTATCAGAAAAACTCTTAAATTATAAACTTTTTACATTTAAACGTCTAATCAATGTTTAAAATAAAATTAACGTACATTTGCAAAACCTATTTTTTACGCGGAATAATTAGTTTTTGTGAATATTATATAATATAGGCTGAAATAATAGAGACTGAAAATTATGCCTATATGGTCTGGTAGCTGCGTTTATAGCCTGTGAAATAGTAGGAAATAAGAAAAGCGTATTGGATTAACCGTTTACCGTCCCTACAAATAGATAAAAGCCATACGAAACAATTGGTCAATGGACCTCATTAACATAAGATTCTCAAATAAGTTACTAATTTACCGCGGCACTTACAAAGGAATATAAACCTAGAAACTTTCCATTAATTACGTCCCTAATAGGCCATTACAACGCTTATCGGAGAAGATGTGAAATACATTCCACTGAAACCAAACAACATAATATCATGAACGACTAATTCAAGTTGTTATTCAATTTTAAACATTGACACTTATATTATAGAGGTATAGCTGAAAGTTAATTTGTTATGTATGTAACTAGACTTTTTTCGCGATTCTGCCGGCGTGTGAGTCATTGTCGTCGTGTTTCCATTGATTCTATACAAATTTTTAACAATAATTTTACTCTTGGGTACTGAATATTGAAATACCTTTCTTAATGTAGAGGTATATTGTATACATCATAAAATGAACCTCTGTGCATTATTTCAGCTTTATGGGTTTTTAATTTGGGCTGGCCGTTGGTGAGGTAGTGCGTGAATCATGACATTTATTTTTATGTAGTATGTACAGTTGCATCAGATGTGATACAAAAATAATTCGATGTTTGTGTACACACTCACGCATGTCATCCTCGAAGAGCCTAGGATAGTGTTGCGACTAGTACTCTTATTTTCCGCCAACCTGATTTTCGTCCCTTGATGTGATAGGGGTGAGCCTATACGTCAATATTTTATAACATTTGAAACCCTCCGTGGCGCAACGGGCAAGCCGGTTATAGAAACTGAGACCCTAGGCTCGATTCCCGCTCAAAGACGAATAGTTCGATTCACAGATTCACAAAACAAGTTCTTGATATCCGCGACGCAAGACTCATATCTTAGTCTGAAGCAATTGCACAGAGGTTGCGGTGTGTGACGTCATTTGTCAGGCCCCTCCCACCCTACGCGAATAAATGAGCGCTCAGTTTGCGGGGAGCCTAGGAGCACCGCCGTTGTACTGTATATGGTATTATTATTTTAATGCGTCAGATACTTATGCGCATAACGAAGATATAAGGGAGATATTTTTTCTTAGATATAACTGTAAGACAGGTGGGACTATTTGAGAATAAAAGAAAACCCGCTTATGTATGTGTAATAATAGCAAAGTAATGTAGCACGTTGGCGGTTAAAATTGTACGCGGTGAGTAGAAATTTAACAATAAATGAACAAAAATAAATTATTTCATGGATCATATAAGTACCAATATTTATTTTTATTTGATTAAAGAGTGTTCTTGATGTTGCTGTATTCTTTTTGTGGACTGAATCCTTTCTGCTAAGCTACATTCAATTCTAAGCTAGGAACTAAAGTGTGGTATTTTAAACCGAAAACTCAAACACTCTACCTGGTATCGAACCTAAACAGTTCTCAGAGTAAATACGCTGTTATTAGACGAAATATTTGCTTTTAATACAATAGCTTCCTAACATTCCCAGCGAGCCGTTATTTTTGACCCAATCTTATAACATTACTTAAAGGAAATTTTGGTTCGTAAATCAACAGAAACTGTCGCAACAACATTAAACTTAATTCAATGCTACTGTAAAATTTAAATTAAGAAAATGAAATCTCGGTCAAACTAAGTTGTTTTGAAGCTCGCGATGAATTCGTTTTAATAATTTCAATCGGAATTTCAACGCAGGCGAGGCAATAGTAATATAATACACGTATATGTGTACGCCTGCGTCGCTATAGTGGTAGGTAGAGGTGAAAATAAAAGCTATTCCGTCACATTCCTTAATTTCCGGTAACCCAAATACCCTCTCATTTTCCCAATTCTTATTTTTATCGTTTAAAGTTGGCAACGCACTTATGATATTTTAGGTTGCATGGGGGTCAATGGTCGGTGGGAATAATTTACTATTAGTAGACCTGCTCGTATGTTAACCTGCTGTCAAAAAACACTATGTGACCGATGCGATCCTTATATCATAGTGAGTAATAAATTATATTTGAGTAGTAGAGCCACGCTGTGGACCATTACGTCTACACGGGCCGGCTCGACCGGTTTGATACCACTGTCTCACAGAAAACCGACGTAAAGTGGCAGCTCGCTGTCACGTTTCGTTCGGTGAGTGAGATTTCCGGTAGCCCAATTCCCCCTCCCTTTCCCAATCCTTTTTCCCTCCCCTTCGATTCCATATTTTTAGGTAACGCGCCCATGAATCTTTTTGAGTCTCGGGTGTCTATGGGCGGTGGAGATCACTTACATACCATAAGGTGAAGCATCAGCTCGTTTGCCAGTGTCTGCTATTAAAAAAAATCAAATAGGAAACATTTAAAATTTCGTCAAGATCGATTGTTCAGCTTGAAAACAAATCTTAATGGTTTTAAAATATCCGTTGGTCAAATTATTCTTTAAGTCAAGTTTGTGATCACTAACTATATGACGTCCTCTACTCCTGTCCTAAACACATCCAAACTTCACTATGCCTATTGCACATGAAGTAATATGATTTTTGTCACAGCGTATCATTCTTCCTACTTGCCCTTATCCCACCTCAATGTAGGGTTGGTGCAACACACTTCTACATTTATGCTGCAAAAATGATCAGTCATTATTTTTTTTAGGTTGCCTGCCTGACGTCTGGGAGGGTCCACTGCTGGGCAAATCGTGTTAGAAAAACTGTTTAGTTCGACCTGAGAATCGAACTCAGGACCTCTCGGTCCACAGTTTATATACACGGCCTCTAGATCAAGAAGCCACATCACATCAAATTGCCTGTCCTAACTTGTTATAGAAACAAACTACGTTTTCCGTAATAACGCGTCAGTCTGAAGGCCGTCAGTACAAATAAACTCCCCTCCTGCTGAGTGTCGGCCCTCCTTTTAAGCGTAACTTAATTTCTGCACCATTACAGCTAAATGGGCCGGCACTTATCGACACATCTGAATACACTTCGAGTCATCTTCGTGATACCTTACTTTTATATGGGAAGCTTTGTTTAAAACTTTCAGAGTGAGTTATCAACACATAAGCAGTCGGTCTTAAAAAGTAAAGCTGAATCTTTTCTGCAACATGCTTGAAAAAGTGTGTTGAGATTACCTGGAGTCTTTAACTTGAGATAAGGGCAAGCAAAAGAGTACTTGTTTTAAACCAAACGTGGATTCAGTTGAATATGTATTATGTCATTATGTAAGAATGTAAGAACACTTATTACTTATACTTATGTAAGAACACTTTCAAGTTATATAATTCGTTTTTTTCGACTGCCTCCGTGGCGTGGTGGTATTTCGGTACGACTACGGTTCTGAGGTCTCGGGTTCGATCCCCAGGTCGGGCAAAGTGATATTGGATTTTTCCATATCAGCCCGGAGTCTGGAATTTGTGCCCGATATGGCGATAGGCTCGCCCCCTATCACATCTGGGACGAAACTAAGCTCGGCGAAATGTGGGTGTTCTAGTTCGCTAGTGCACCTCTGCCTACCCCTTCGGGCATACAGGCGTGAGCTTATGTTATGTTATGTTATATAATTCAAAATAATTATTCGATAATCTTAAAATGCATTATTTTCTAACGTTATTCCTATTTTACCCGACTGCCTAGGAAAAGGGTATTTTTTTTTCAATAATCACACATTAATAACATTTTATGGTAATGTTACGGTAACAATTCTAGGTCCCAGTCGCTCAAGGATTAGCTTTAACAGGAATGTTCCCAGAATGACACCCCGGTGCCTGCTCCGTCTAATGACGTGAAAACTAAGCGATGAGATAACAACCAATTGGACAAATTAGTCCGCCCAGGCTTAAGCATTCCAATGATAATGGTTGGAATTGCTGAAATTATGGTATGGAAATTGCTTATCTATCTTATTTCATCATTTTAAACTAAGATCACTAATAAAACATAACGACCGTATGCTGCTGATACCTCCTGACTATTGTAACCAAAATATTGTTTTTTGCACTATCTGTTAGTCCTAATGGAAATAAATTAAATATTTTCTTATTAGCAATATTAAACTATTGTAAAATTAATAAACTTGGATTTTGGGTGCATAAATGTCATGTATATTTCTCAATATATCTAGTTTTAATTAGTTTTTATTGTCTCCTATAAACTTGATCTCAAAGCACTTAGGAGGTATTGGCGGCTTAGGGTCGATAAGCTGTATTTAACTAAACAGTTAGTGTTTGAACAAAATCACATAGTAGCTCTAATTATATTACACGCCCTCGAATGAAGTATAATGATGTACAATACTGCTGCGACACACTTATTGCTTCCCACTCTTGTATACTATTTGCTTATTTAACACCTAAACATAAAGACAACTGTTTTGTACTACGAACTACTAAAGTTTGTATAGCAGTACTGTATCTCAGTCAGTCAGTAAATAAAATTGATCGATATCGAGAAAACACGGCCTTTGAATCCCACTTGAGCTTAGTAGCATGTTATTCAACAACAGCATAATGCTATAATTGTTGTGAATTGATAATAACATATAAATCTACAACTATAATCACGGGGTAATTTAATTTGGCCTACAAGTATTTATCGGTGTTCTGTATTTTGTTGCGTAGTTCATTTTTAAAGTAGCCCTTTTATAAGAAGTTACCAAGTTATTACCTACGTCAAACCCAATTTTAATTTCAAGGACAATGTTAAGGGTAGCTTGTAAACTTCAGACATTTATAAAAATATTAAGCCGAAGGAACTTGTTCGCACAAGTTTCTGACATAACGCTGTTGTAAAGCCGAATTAGCCCGTTTTATTCAGGCAACGGAGCCGCATTATAAAATATTAATCACCACATAACTCTTTAATATACTTTAGCGAGTAATTAGTATTGTGGAACAAAGAAGGAATGACTCGACGGTTATGTTACCAATTTGGTATGATTACTTTGTAATTAGGATGAGGGTGGGACAAACGGGCCCTTAGTGGGCGGTGACCTTAAAAAATACGATTATGTTTCTAGATTTTGTGGAGCTGAGAAGATTATGGGCGAGTATTTGTTTTTATAGCTGGTTAAGGCTAAGCTAAGTGTTATACTCTCTAATGTCCTACGTTCTAGATGCTCCACACTTTTTTAAGCATGTTGTAGAAAGAATACGGTTAAATTTTTACGACCGTCCACCTGCCTAACGTCAATCTTCTCTCGAACAAAATCCAGCCTCGGGCAAATGGTGTTAGAAAATAGAGTTGCCTAATCTGGGATTCGAACGCAGGTATAATACTGACTGACACAATCTTTCATCCTGTCTTTTAGCCATTAACTAATTTATTGTATTTTAATAAAATCCAAAATTACATATAATACGGATACATAAAAGAAAATAGTAGTACATAACCAATTTAAAAAAACATTTGATAATTCTTTTTGTCTTGTAACTAGCTATACATTTTAAGCGTATATCTTTCAAAGATCTTTGTTCGCAGTTTCATGATCAGCCAGTTTTTATCAACTGCTCCGTGATTGTTAGACGTTTCATTTTAGACAGCTGGGTGTGTTGCGGCTGCATGCAACTGCGTATTCCGTAAGCTTCGTAATAGGGAGAGAGAGGAACACCGCGGGGCTTAGCCAGTAGGACGGCTTCAGTTCCGGTGCCTCCGATTAGGTACCTCCAAGCTTCGGCATGGAGTTCTCTCCATGCCAAATGTAATTAATAGATTCCCTGGAGAAAAAAGAGATAGCTCGGTGTGATTTGTATAAAATGTTGTTTGTGATTAATATATACTTTAACGTAAAGCTAATGAAATCTACGTTATTTGAACCATTTGTGATAGTAAAAATATTAAGAAGCTTTAAATAAAGAACTGTAGCCCGAGCACGAAACACGAATGTAAATGTAAATGTATTCGAGTTCGCTGCGCACTGATGACGTTTGGTTGATATTTTATACAAATTTCATAGACGCGCATCGAGTTGGAATACATTTACGGTTGTCAGAAATTTTCCTGCTCAGGCCGCTGTACAGATTCTAGACGCTTTTAGAATATAAAATATGTCGGATGGCGAACGCTGGCGTTGTTTTTTAAAAACGGTGACGTCAGCATGGCTGACGTCAATTTTGACAATAAGATGATTTGTCATCTTATTTATCAACTGTGAACACTGAAATTCACTAATTCCCTTCATTAACGGTGCTCAAGAGCACCGTCTAGTCAGGGATGTGGACAGTCCGAGTGCCGGAGCACGACCGTGTCGAATCTGCTCTGAACACTCCTTTTATAGGGTGTAATATTTGCAACTACCTACTCGATACCGAATATTGAATGGCAAAGAAATAATTATAACGATTATTTTAACTTTTTAGAATCTTTTAGGGTTTCAGCAGTTTAACAATTGTAAAATAAATTAATAACGTGAAATAACAACGGCTTTTTAAATAAGCTTGCTATTTTGCGCCGATAAATATAATACCAATAAATAATGCGAACAACATAACTTAACATAACATAAGCTCACGCTTGTATCCCCGAAGGGGTAGGCAGAGGCGCACTAGGGAACTAGAACACCCATATTTCGCCGAGCTTAGTTCCGTCTCAGATGTGATAGGGGGCGAGCCTATCGCCATATCGGGCACAAATTCCAGACATGCGAACAACAATAATATTTAAAGCATTGCAAATTATTTTACTGTAAATATTTGTGGGTTGTGGTCCGTGGAATATAGAGGTATTGTTACAATAACTATCATCATCATCAGCCATAGGACGATCATTGCTGAATATAGGCCTCCCCCAAAGATTTCTAGATCGACCTGTTGGAAGCGGCCTGAATCCAATGACTTCCTGCGACCTTTATCCGATAATACACATACATACATGGGTGATTCCACAAAAATCGGGCAACTCGAAGTCCGCGGCACTTTTCACTTGGTATAATGAATTTATTTTATTATTAAGATTATTAAATAACAGTTCAAAATGTGTTTTATTTATTACCCAAATCAGATTTTAAAAAAATGTATTTTTTACTTCTAAAATTCTTTGTAATAAACCCCAAATGTCAGGCCCTAGCCATGTCCGCGCATCGAAATTTTGTGTTTGGTTATCCATATCTCGAAAAACATAAAGTTTGTGTTTATATTTTCTTTACGACTGTTAAATATTTGAGTAATTACGCCTAATTTCACAAATTTATTAATAATAAAACAAATACATTGTACGTTTCCACATGTCAGAATAGTGTCCACGACTTTAATCATCAGGCCCTATCCAGTTACGGATTTTAAAATTTCTCGGCATAATGAGTGAATAGGCGAATGAAAACCAGTTGATTTTAAAGTAAGACATGAAGTTATCCACATACTACACTCCTTTTGCGTTGGTCATTTTGTAAAACAGTGCAACCGCGGCAGAAGCTATGCAAACACCTGTTATTCCAGTCACTGTGTCAGTCCCTCGGTAAGTAATTTTATCGTTTAATAGTAGGAAATTGTTATTAATTAATTAATATTTACTAATACTCTGTTGGCACTGTTCGGTAGATTTCATAAGGTGTTGTAGTATGTTATCAACCAGGACAATTTTTAAACTATTCCTCTGAATCGTCAGTCCCTGAACCGTCAGGCCCTTGCTGTGAATGTATCTAGGGACTGACGGGAGTGGTCAGGGACTGACATTCCATTACACTTATTGATGATATTGCCTAAATATGTGATGTTTATCTGTTTTACAGCAACATGCCGCCTAAAAAGAACCCAAGGTTGTCCAAGGAGGAAAGTCATCTGCTGCAAAAGCAATTTTGGAGAAAATTGAAAGTGATCCAGTTTTGTTGGCTGAATACAAAGAGAAAGATAGACTAAAGTTTATAAAAAAGAAGGAAAAAGGACAGCGAAAATGTGTTAAAGATATGACCTCTCGTGAGCAAAGAAAAATTCGATTAAAATGGAAAAAGTAGTCTGATAATAGAAAGAACCAAAAACTTAGGACCGTTTGTAATAATTACATTGATCAGAATATGCCACAATGAAAAAATAATACCTTTATGTTGCAATTTGCTCAAGTTACATGACGAAGAAGGAGAATTGACTGTAAAGTTTCCTAAAGTATGTAACGAAGAAGGAAAACTCTTTAAATTAGATAAAAGTGATGTTGCTGATGTACCTTACGAAGATATTATTGAAAAAACTTCCAATCCCCAATTTGATGGTCAAAGGTGATAGGGTGTTTTACAAATTTTAAAAGGCTGTTAATGTTTTAGACAAATGAGACTTATTTTATTTAGATATTAATATTACGTCTTTTATTATTACTAATTAAAAGTACACTCAAACTGTAAAGAACAAAGACTAGTCTGATTAATTTATATTGCTCATTACTATTGTTTTGATACTTCCTATATGTTAAGATTAAGAATGTTAATTTACATTGATTATTTAATGGGCAAGGGATTCCAATTATTTTTACTTGAATAATTTGTTACTACGCAAAAATCTGGGCAACGAGTCCCTATTGTTTTTTACTTGAATAATTTGTTACTAGGCTAAAAGCTTCTTTAAAATATTAATTTCTACCTCATAAAGATAAATAAAAAAAATGTAATCTAAGTTTAACTGTAAAAACCTAACTAAGGCTAGTAAGGATTTAATTTAAATATTCTAACTATAAATGACTGATTATACTAAGAAAGGAGCATTATTACTCGTTATTTTTTTTTATAATCAGGTATTATGTTATTGTCTAAAGATGCGCTACAAATAAATATGACACAAAATCTATACAATTCTTATTTTATTACAATATTAACATTGTTCATCAGTCCCTAACCATACCTATCAGTCCCTAGATAGCTAATTTCACAAAATTCTAAATTTCTCTTAAAATACTCCATAAAGTGACTGGCCCTTTTGAGTATACAATATAAATGAATCAACCATTATATACACTAATAGGGAATCCAACAGCATTTAAAATTTTACTAAGACAAATTGTTGCCAAAAGTGGACCTATTTTTGTGGAAATACCCACATACATAAGGTCACGCCTGTATCCCCGAAGGGGTAGGCAGAGGCGTACTAGAGAACTAGAACACCCACATTTCGCCGAGCTTAGTTCGGTCCCAGATGTGATAGGGGGCGAGCCTATCGCCATATCGGGCACAAATTTCAGATTCCGGGCTGATATGAAAAAATCCAATATCACTTTGCCCGATCGAACCCGAGACCTCAGAACCGTAGTCGTACCGAAATACCACCACGCCACCGAGGCAGTCCGTATCCGATAATAGTTATATAAATAAATATTTTTGTGTATATATTGTTAAGTATGTCGTTGGATATAATTTGATAGTTTTTAGGGACATTGCGGAAGTAGGCGGCAGTGAAAGGAGAGACCGCAGGTTCGATACCCGCCGTTTGAATCATGTTTTCGGTCTGTGTGTTAACATTTCTTTCATAGTACCAACATACAAAATAATCAGAAGATACAAAATAAATAGGCCGGACTATTTGTCGTGACTATTATGTGTTATTTTATTATAATGGTCTTGTCTGAGCCAAGAGTCAAAAAATCGTCTTATCCTAAGCCTTCATAAGTTTCCATATATTCTATAAATAAGTATGTGTATCGGATTAACGCCATACATTTCCTTATAATGGCGACGTATTTCCTCATGTCCGTGACCTTGTCTGTCTCATAAATCAATACGCTGAGAACACTGGAGTGTCGGTTGTAGTTAATACGATATTCCATTACACATCTCGTTTTTGCGCCTTTCAGACTATATTTAGTCATTGTTATGATTTTGATCGGAATAAATAAATAAAAATTGGTGTTGGGAAATGGCGAGTACATGATAATACAACGTGGTCAAATATTTTCTATTTCGTAAATCATCTAAAATTTACTTAGTTCTGTTAGCTGGCAAAAGTGGTCAATTATCATCAAATGATTGGCAAAGGTAATAGGTTCAGTAGATGAAATAAATGTGTCTCATAAACACATGGGCATCATACGTACTTCAAGTAGATACACTGATTAGGTCTGTAGCCCGAGCACGAAAAACTAATGTAAAAGTAAATGTATTCGAGTTCGCTGCGCACTGATGACGTTTGGTTAATATTTCACACAAATTTCATAGACGCGCATCGAGTTCGAATACATTTACGGTTGTCAGAAATTTTCCTGCTCAGGCCGCTGGTACCGCAATATGACATGATGCTACGCGATAAAGAAAATATTAAGATCACTCTCTATAAACACAACAATCTGCTATTTCAACAACATTGGTCTACCACTCACAAATTTTAATGACGTCATTATGCAAGACATCAGTGGTCAGAGCAGGAATATTTTCGACCGACTTCAAAAAAGGAGGACGTCCTCAATTCGTCTGTATTTTTTAATGTGTTACGCGATATTTCCGCCAAATTTGGACCAATCTTCAACGTTCTTTTTGTGTTCGATAGAGCTTTCAGATTTCAAGGGTATAACCCTCAACCTCTCAACCCATATACCTCTAAATTTGGTTACGATCGAATTTGAACTCGATCCGTTAAATTTTTTTACTTGTGATTATTGCCAATCGAATCATATCGAGCTCGATGCGAGTCTATGGCAATTCTCTGAAATATCTATATCTGATATGAGATGTCTATGGCATCTCTCTGTAACCAAACGTCATCAGTGTGTAGCTAGCTCGATACGAATTCAATTATCAAAAATATTTCTGCTCGGGCCGTAGGTTCATGGGAGAAAAGGAAAAAAATTATACCATAAAATAAGAAACATAAAATACGAGCCAACACGGCCACAAATCCTAGTCAAGGATATTATAATGAAATGTCCACTCAAACAAACAAAAATAACTGCTTATAAAGTACAAGGTCGCCGGGTAATGTGGCCATAACTCCCGCCACTGGGGGACAATGGCCACTTGGCCACTTGTTCCTTATCCGGGGAGGGGAGAATAGCCACTTGAGAGTTTACTCTCCCCTCGACGCCGACTTAGAGACAAACTTTGGTTATTAAATGTTCATTTTTGTCGTTTTATTTGGGTATTTATTGCAAATTATTGTCATTTATTTTATTATGGAACCCCTTTATTTCCATTAGGGATTATAAGTGTGATCGTTCATCTCTATTATGGATGAACCCTTCACTGTGCGTACTTGTATTATTTTTTATGCTGCTTCTGATTAAAGTTTACAAATTTGTTTTACTTAATTTCTATTGAAGAAATCATTTACTTAATGACATATCGAAACGTCGCAACCTATAATTGCATTACAATTATAAGTGTTTTATTATTTATTTTAAGTTAACTAAAGTTATTTCAAAATCTTCAAACCCAACAATGTAACCAAAACATTAATTCTTAAAAGTTTCACAAAGCTATAATCATTACAAAGTGGAACATCACAAAGTAGGTCAAATAACGTAGAATGTAATGGAATTAAAACGTCTTAGATCAAAAATAAGTTAAATATTTTACTTTCTTTACTCGGGTTCATTCGATACCCGGCAGCCAGCCGTACATATCTAATCATTGTCTTCTTTGTTTAATATTACTTATTATATTACATGAGGAGGCTTAGGGTAGTACATTTACCTAATTAAAATATATAATTCACATACAACAGACAAACTTACTCTGTATAATAATAATATTATATACTGTCAAACAGGGCGCTAATTCCAACCCAAGCATATACGTGGCCTATATGTGATTTTTCGAAACTCAAAAACACAATGACTGGCTAACTTGGGTTCCGAATTTAAGACGTCACGATTGTCAGCTTTAGAGGCTTCCACGAGATCAACGAGGTAGTATACACGAGGTAGTATACAGGTTAATACTAATTTTATTTGCATAGAGTGTTTCGGTCGCCTGCATGGTCTAGTGGCAGTATGTATGGGCTGTGGCCCGGGAGATGCTGGCTTCGATTCCCAGGACGGGCAAAGCAAATATTCTAATTTAATTTGCCCGGGACTGGATCCCCTTAGAAGGGGTTGACGTCAGGCAGGCGGCCGGTCGTAAAAACTAAGCTAAATCATTTCTCCAATATTCTTGAAAAAGTGTGTTGTGCAGTCCCCACATTAAGGTAGGACAAGGGCAGGTAGAAAGAAAAGAAAGTAGATTGTTTTGGTATTATTTTATGGATCGTGTATTGACTGAAACCAAAAATATATCGCGTCTTTCAGCGAATATCTCCAAAAATACTAATCTGAATCAATAATTTCCTCTATCTTACAAACATTTTGTACATCAATAAAGTTGTTTTTAGCCCCCATCAATATGTTCAAAGAAACTCATTCTTTATTCTGTAAAATCTCACTTTATAAACGCTATTTCTAGATTACGAGGAAAACCTTGCTTCGATTTCCAAGAACCCAAAACCTCGACAGCAACATAGATAAAGTTCCCATTAATCATTTCAAGTATCGCGCCCACTTTTATCGTTTTAAGGGGAAATTATTTAAGTGTTGCCAACATCAACGGCCATTGCCGACTTTTCGGAAGGGGAATATATATCGTTAACTACGTTATTTACCCGGCAAGATTTATTCGCGTTAGGGTGGCTTTTTTATAGACATTGTAGTTTATAGTTCCTTAAAGCTTTCCCTGTTACGCTTTTGATGTAAATGGAGACTAATGGTTTTAGGACGTATTAATGTTTTTTTCGGCTGGCAATAAATTGGAAGTCAAAGATTCGTAACGGTTGGTATTATTTAAAGATGAATTGATTGAATTGTTTAAAGATTACATAAATGTAAAATTGATAAGTGTAGATGTCGTCTACGAAATTGTATAAAATCTTAGTTTATCATCCTTTACACTGAATTAAATATTATAAAAATTTACCATTATAACCTTCCAAACTCATATCGCAAAGCCAAACAATCTTCTCAACAAATTCAAAAGAAAAACATGGCTCATTTGAAATATTAAAAGCCGAAAAGGAGGTCCGTATAGTGCCCTAGAGGGTATAAAAGATAACGGGTAAGTTTGCTTCGTTTGTGCTTGTAAATGTTCTGGAGGTATATCTTGTTCTTTATGTTTGAATTCCGAGATGAGTTGGATGTAATGCGTCTTGAGATTAAAAATTAATGCGCATAAAATATTTTTTTAAATAACAGTTATGAACTGGTGGTCCGATATTCATATCCGCTCGGATTGCAACCATCGTACGGCACACATGGTATTTTTTAAATCTTCCATAGTGATCCACACTTCTTGTGTGGTTTGCGTTCCAGGATCTGACAGTGTATATCCGGTCTTCTCGGAGGGGCTTGCGACATGACATGCTGGTTGGTAGGGACGGGTATGTCATCCCTGTGCCTTCATCGGTGATCTGACTGCATTGTCGGAAGCCCTACGATTTTCTTCTTTCTTCTTCGGAGTGTGAAGAAGCTTAAATAGGCCGGCATGATTCTGGTGACCACCGATAAACCCACCGTTAGCTGGATTTTTTTACTGCACTGCGCTTATCATCAGGGTGTAGTCTTTCCGTGGCCTGATAAAAAAAAACATTCATAGTCCTGACAGCACATTAAGTCTTATTTTGTGGTTATAAATAAATACAAGTATCCTCGGCGCAGGGTCAAACCCACGGCCTCTCACTCCACAGTCGGCTACTCGCTTGCTACAAAGCCAGTCAAATGATTCGCAATGAATCGTACATTGTAAAATAATAATCTACACATAATTATTTATACCAATTTGATAAAATGTGATGATATAATGATATGAGGCCTATGTCCAGCAGTCGACGGGTACAGGCTGATGATGATGAATTATACCAAAGAATTTAATCAACAGCGTACTTCCATTCTCTTCTAGTGAGAGATTTTAGTGAACATGATGGTGATGGTTGTTAAGCCCAATAGCTTAACTTACATAGTCGTGGGTGTCATGAACTACGGGTGACATATCTTCCCACAACACTCTTAGACTTCTAACTTATTCCAAAATGAAAAACAGATACAAATAACTTCAAAAAATAATAGTTACATGCCCTGGGGACCGGTACTGTAGCCTCTACTGTGTTGCTAGTTTGAACCCACTTGGCCATAAGTTAAAATAAAATTTGAAACTATTTTATTTCAACGAATTTCTTACAATCCCGCCGCAAGTAATAAAAGACCGCAATAAAATTTGAACAGGGATCCTCAAGGCCATTGAGTTTTGCACGAGTGCACATTTTTGTCTCCGCCCGGTCCCTTGTCAGCATTAAGTTTTTTCTCAGATTATCATATTCATGCCAAGGCGATGACCTAGGACCTCTCTTATACTTAAACAGTAACTTACCTGAAGAGTTGCCCAAGCGAACGTTTTTTGCAATTCTAATGGGAAAACTAAGTTCTAGGTATCTGCGATATCATGTCCTACTGATTTCGTTTGAAATGTACCTGAGTGGTACTTTAATAGCTTTACAGGTGGGCAGATTTAGATAAAATTGCAGATGTTGTTCTGAATGTAAGTTCATTGTTGCCGTGACCTCTGAGCCGCATACCTTATAGTCTTGTTTTTATCTTACATTACAAAGCTTCACTTTGCCTGACCCGGGGGTCGAACACACGAGTCACACATTACTTCATATAATTTATTCAAATAGAATTTACAGTATTCATAAAAATAAACGCGCATTCCCATTTGCTAATGTATTTCTCGACGTGAAAACAATCATTTTTCACACTTACCTTGTCCGTATGTTCCCAAAGCGGCACTGTGTCGTTGGAAATTATTCCGTCGAAGGTATTAAACTGAAGTTGGTTACGTCCCCGGGAGCTAATAATGCTCATAATCTTTGCAACTTTTAATAGGAGAGCCGAATTTGACGGTCGTTATTCAGGGAATATACTCTTGGGCGAGGTATGGGAGGGGGTAGGGGGATGCCATCTGTGAAACTTTATTCGTATTATGCCATCAGAGTTTTTTTTCGTAGTCGGTTTCCAACTCCGTGCACGGTGTCGTATTGTGTCTTTTTGTATGGAACTTGTTTAAAAGTTTATGAGGGGTGAATTAGAGATGGTAATTTTTCCTCATATTTTGTGGCACTTTTGATTTATTTTCAGTATCTTGATAAGGATGCTGTTAAACTTGATATTGTATTTCGTTGGAGAGTGTTGGAACTAGAGCATTGTATTTGGTCTATAGGGGAATAATTTTATTACTTATTGCTGTCTCGGTGGCGTAGTTATATTACGGTGCGACTACCGTCCTGAGGTCTCGAGTTCAATCCCCGGATCGGGCAAAGTGATATTGGATTTTTCCATATCAGCCCGGAGTCTGGAACTTGTGCCCGATATGGGGATAGGCTCGCCCCCTATCACATCTGGGACGGAACTAAGCTCGGAGAAATATGGGTGTACTAGTTGGCTAGTGCGCCTCTGCCTACCTCTTCGGGGATACAGGCGTGAGCTTATGTGTTATTTATTTTTAAGACTTTTTATTTATTTCCGAAGGAGTATGCAGAAGTTTACTAAAGAACTACAACGCCCACTTTTTTCCGAGCGTTTTACTATGCTTTTATGTGATAGTCCAAACTCCATAAATGACATAAAATCCAAACCCGAGAAACTCATGTGTTAAATTATAATCCTCAAAAACTTACCGGATCGACTTTAAAAATTATCGGGACCAAATTTATATGGGACCACCCGTGAAATAAGCTCTGTCAAACACAAAAAGAATTTTGTCAATCCATATTTGGCGAAGATATTGCATACATAATAAACAGATGAATTGAGGACCTCCTCCTTTTTTTGAAGTCGGTCGAAAATGGCAATTACCTAACTTAGGGTTTCAAACTAGGTACCTTCATGAATTTTTTTACATACACATACATAGACACTTGACTGTATCCCCGAAGGGATAGACGAACTAGAGAACTAGAACTGATAGAGGGCGAGCATATCGCTATATCGGGCATAAATTCCAGACTCCGGGCTGATACTGCATAGAAAAATCCAATATATTTTTTCCCGACTCTGGCATCGAACCCGAAACCTTAGAATGGTAGTCGTACCTTGCACGTAATACAACTACGCCACCAATGTCATTTTAATAATTCTTTTAAAATAAGAAATAGTTCATAGCGCTTGTGGTTTAACTACTGTAGCTGTTTCTTCATTAAGACTTTCACTGATATATATTATAATATAGAATAAAATAATAAAAACTAAAATGCACTTTAACTTAACATAGATAAAGTTTATACTCCGGCATGATATTAACTACACTGTATGCTAGCTCTCTTGGGATTCATTATATAGTCTAAAGAAATAGCATATCGTGCTTAATAAATAAGCTACAAAACAGTAGAGTACTTAAAAACAGAATTTCAAGACACGTAGAGTTGCCTTGCTCTACATTTTTATATAATTAAAATTTTATTTAGTTCTTGAAATATTTCTACGTGCAACATCTTATGCCTTCTTTCAAAATCAATTTAAAAACTTATTTTTTTTTGTACTACTTATCTCCTTTATCTATCTTGTTCTCATATATAGCTGCCTTGTCCTTTCTCTGTACCACCCAAAGGTTGATTGGTAGAGAATGCTTCTGGCATTAACGCCCGGTTCCAATAAACAATCTCAGTTCGAATATGTGGATAGATTACAAAAAATAGCCAATAAGATCACAGTTTGAACATGACTCCGTCAAATGAGTTGATTTGATTGGTTCATAATTGCGATCTATCTGCACTCTAAACTGAGATAGTTTATTGAAACCGGCCGTAAGTCGGCCTGCACGACTACATATCTTTGTAAAGTGATTAAAATAAAAATTAATAGAAATAAAAAATAAATACTGATTTCTTAAGTTTACGCGAATATTATACATTGAAATAAAACTATTTTTACGGATTATATCACGATTAGGTTTTAATTATTATTCCCGACGTTTCGAAGGCTTTGCTGTCTTCGTTGTCACGGGTCTGACCCGTGATATAATCCGTAAAAATAGTTTTATTTCAATGTAAAAAATAAATGTAGATCCCCAGTGCTTTGTGGCCCGAACAGGAATATTTTTAACAATAAAATTCATTTGTATGAAATATTAACCAAACGTCACCAGTGCGCGTGAGCTCGATACGAATTCGATTGTCACAAAAATTACTGCTTGGGCTGCTAGACAGTAGAAGTAGACACAGACCATGGTGTACTTACTCTATTATAAAGGTATGTAGCGGTATATGTGGTTATTTCAAACACAATGCAATGCGACAACTCTCATAACTCACTTTCATAATTTCTTATTTACTCCACTGCATGGTCGGCACAATACACTTTTCGAAGTATGCTGCAAAAAAGATTCTGCTATTAATTTTAACATCTGGCTGCTTACGTAACATCAACCTTCTCGATGGTATTCAATCCTGGAAAAAGAGCTTACAATGTGTTTCATTACATTGAATTGAGCTTAGTAAATTGCAGATGCACTAGTTGCACTTTCGCCTACCATTATAGTGACGTAGTTGAGAGGCTGTGTAAAGCAGACTAATGTATATTTGGATACTATGATACTATGTATATCTTTGACATTTTTATAGGCAACTCTCAGTTAAACACTTTTTCTTTCGATGTTTTCTTTTATCTTTCAAGCGAGTGATGTTGATCAATAAATCTGCCCCATCGAAACCTTCTCCATAGAAATATTGTCTGGCAGAGGTCGCTATGAGTGATAAGACCGCCTAGTCATGTTCTTTTCGTGGTGTACAATGCAATAGTTCGCTGATCTAATCTGGTTTATTAAATAATATGCTGTACCTCTACAGTGTACACACAATCGTCACAAACCGCCTTTATCAATTAATTAAGCCTTTATCAATCCCTTCAAAGGCAGACACTAATTATATGAAAATCTAGTTTGAAACCCGAAGGGCCTAATTAAAGTTCTAAATTGGGTCTAACTCGGGTATGTCTGTGGGGTATGTTTACGTAGTTAATGAGCTAAATCTAGCTCGCGGTCTACATGTTTACAGACTAATCTAACGGTAGGTGGTCTGGTCGCCATTATGGAATCAAATAAACAAATTATTATGGTTTCTTTTTGTGTCTTTCTTTTCAATGTGTAATTACACAATGAAACTCGGTTACGGTAAACTCAAGACTGCTTTATTATATCAACGCGGGTAGTACAGAAATATATATTTTTAAGTGTACCCCACTATACATTACACTTCCCCCCTTAACAGTAACAATGTGTGCAACTTATAAGACACATAACATTTGTGTAACCAATAT
Organism: Clanis bilineata; assembly: GCA_036417725.1. Classification (NCBI taxonomy): domain Eukaryota; kingdom Metazoa; phylum Arthropoda; class Insecta; order Lepidoptera; family Sphingidae; genus Clanis; species Clanis bilineata. Next base: position 493,184 of record CM071157.1, on the reverse strand, counting down.
AGATTACTTAAGTTTACGCGAATATTATACATTGAAATAAAACTATTATTTGTCTGACCCGTGACAACGAAGACTGCAAAGCCTTCGAAACGTCGGGAATAATAATTAAAACCTAATAGTGATAGAATCGGTAAGAATAGTTTTATTTCAATATAGATTACATTTTTTTATATACGTATTTATCTGTAAGGTTTACTTTACTTTTTTTTTTTTTTCAAATTAATAATATGACATATTATAATATATGCAATGTAATAAAGTATAACATCGCGCCGTGATACAAACAACATAATTTTGTATATATAATAAAGTAATAATATTAGCCCTGTAATATTACTGTATATTATTACTTTTAACAATACTAAACTGAATAAAGTCCTTGCTAGTTTTCAATGGAACACACATTTTATATAATATTATTACATAGATGATATAAGGAAATTTGGGTATTCTAAATGATGGGTAATAGATAAACAAAATCTATCACCGTACCTAACCCGCTTGCTTCTCTTATAAATACCATATCAATAATATTTTGCTATTTACTTTTACACTAGTTTATAATTAGGTCTAATAGTACGTGGACGGAGTGTCGGAGGCTGGTATTGAGCACAGGGTGCACGTGTCAGCTTTTTGGGTTCCCCTGGTGTTGTCTCCAAAGACTGCCGCGACTCAGGCAAAACTTGTTGTTTCGCTTCCGGGACCGGTTCTGGATTCGAGGAGGAGTTCAACGACGGCGACGGGATTTCCGTTATATTCGTGGCTTCTTGAGACTGATCATTTGACTCAGAAGCAGCACCGAAAGCCCACGAAAACCGTTTTGGTTTGTTCGGCATCAACTGATCGACATGCTTGGTACCGGTTTGATTTCCGTCCGTAGCAACTTTGTACGTGACAGTACCCGTTCGCTCAGTGATCGTTCCCTCATGCCATTTGGGTCCTTGCTTAGAATAATTTCTAACCAATACCGAATCCCCCGGACTAAAATCCCGCTGTGAGCCGCCGGCATGTACGACCTGCGATCTTTGCGCAGAAGCTACACAATGAGCCGCGCTAGGCGCGCGGAGTTGATCAAGCCGAGTTCGCAGCCGGCGCCCGATCAACGCCACCGCGGGTTCCTTTTGAGTACTACAGTGTGTACTATTTCGATACTGCAGTAAAAAAATGTTTAAGGCTGCTTCTATATTTTGTCCGTCAACACTTGCTTTCTTCATTACTTTTTTAATCGTTTTAACGGCATTTTCCGCTGCACCATTACTGGCAGGATGATATGGCGCTGTAACAATATGTTGGATGCCGTTTATTTTTAGAAATTTTTCAAATAGAAAAGACGTAAACGGAGGCCCACCGTCAGTCACCATTTGTCTCGGCAGCCCAAATCTAGCGAATAGCTCTCTAAGTTTATCAATAACAAGGTCGGCTGAGGTACCTGTCGTAATTGCAGCGACCTCGATCCATTTAGAATGGGCGTCTATAATTAGAAAATAATGTTTTCCTTTATAATGTAGGAAGTCTGCATGCAATCTAAGCCATGGTTCATTCGGCCAAGCGTAAGGTGCGGGGGCGGCGTGGGGCGGCGCGTCGCGCACCCCGCGGCACGCAGCGCACGACCGCGAGCGTTCTTCGATATCGTTGTCGATTTGGGGCCACCACACGTAATTTCTCGCAATTTGCTTCATGCGAACAGTCCCTACATGACCTTCATGAATTTCATCTATAATATGTTTTCGTAGACTTCTGGGTATAACTATCCTATATCCCCAGACGATACAACCGTGGTCGATCTGTAAAGTTTCCTTCCGGTGAAAGTATGGCTTTTCGTTTTCAATTTCTGATTTATCGGGCCATCCACTCAAGATGTAGGAATATATTTTGCACAACATGTAATCCTTTTTTGTTTCTCTAGAAACATCTCTGTAATTTAAGGGAAATGCATCTTCGACGTAATGCACGTAAGCTGCTTCGTTATCGGCGTCTTTGACTATTGTGTCTTTTGGACCCGAAATTGGCAGACGCGACAAACCATCAGCATTGCCGTTTTTATCAGTCGATACAAACACAATATCGAAGTCGTACGCGGCAAGGCGAACCGCATACCTTTGCAGCCGACTGGCTGCCGTTTGAGGTATACCGTGCTTGGGGCCAAAGATATATGTAAGCGCTTTATGGTCACTGCGCAAAATGAACTTACGGCCGAATACGTATTGATGGTGTCTTGAGACACCGTAGACTATGGCTAACGCTTCCTTATCAATTTGGCTATATCGACGTTCAGTCTCGTTTAATGAACGCGACGCGCAGCACACTATACGTTCGGTGCCGTCGGGATAAATGTGCGAAAGAACAGCGCCCAAACCGTACGCAGAACTGTCGACTGCAAGTACCAGTGGCAATTGTGGCTCGTAATGGGCTAGCGCTGGACCACTCACCAACTGCTCTTTTATGGCTTCAAACGCTTTTTGACAAGCATCCGTCCACGCCCAGCGAGCACCCTTAGCTAATAACGAGTAAAGTGGATGCAAGGTAGTACTAATATTTCTCAAAAACCGCGAGTAATAATTCACTAAACCAAGTGCTGCCCTTAGTTGAGAAACGTTTTGTGGCGCGGGTAAATTTGAAATAGCAGCCACTTTACTATCGTCTGTATACAAACCGTTTCGATTTATTTTATACCCTAGGTAACAAACTTCATTTTTAAAAAATTCGCACTTCTCAAATTTGATTCGCAATCCCGCTTGTTTTAATATACATAACACGGCCTTTAAATTTTTCATATGTGTCTCTTTAGAATACCCAGTTATACATATGTCATCGATAAAACACACAACATTATCAATACCACACAAGGTTTCTTCAATTAGTTTTTGAAATATTTCTGGTAAACACTTTAATCCGAAAGGCGCTCTTCGATATACATAAATTCCTACATGCGTTGTAATAGCAGTAAGAGGTTGGGACGCCTCATCTAAGTTAAGTTGTAAGTATGCATTCTTTAAGTCTAATTTTGTATACTGCACCCCACCACTTAGCGCTGCGAATAATTGCTCAATGCGTGGCAACGGATAATGAAAATCCTTTAATTGTTTATTTACGGTAATTTTATAATCGCCACAGATTCGTATTGTACCGTCTCTTTTAATGATGGGTACAATTGGTGTCCCATAATCGGACCTTTCAACTTTGACTATAATAGACTCAGCTTCTAGACGTTTTAATTCGCGTTCAACCGGCAAACGCAACGCTAACGGTATCGGGCGAGCCTTGCAAAATATCGGTTCGGCGTTTTCTTTTAAATATAATCTAATTTCGTTTTTAAAGGACCCTATTCCATCTTTAAAAACCTCAGGAAATTCTAATTTTAGACTAGAGACAATAGGGTCTGTTTTATGCACAATATTAAAAAGGTTTAAAGTTTTTAAATTTAGTTTTCGCAACCAAAGTCTACCCATTAACGGGGGACCTCCATTAGATATTACAAATAACGGTAAAATGGCCGAATCGCTGCCGCGCGCCACCGACACCTCGATTCGACCGAGAGGCACTATAGCACCCCCGGAATAGGAACGAAATTTGACGTCATCTTTTAAAATAGGCAGATGCGAGAAATTATCATCATAAAATCGCTTTGACACCGCCGATATTTTGCTACCAGTATCCACTTCAAAGAAAATATTAATACCTTCGACTTTTAATTCTAAATAGTATGGATCGTCCTTACGGTTTGCTGCCGTTGAAAAGTGGTATAATCCATCACTTGCATCACTTTGCGAATCACTTAGTTCGATGTAATTTTGCATTTTATGCCGGCCGTCTATGTTCTTAGCAATATTTACACACTTAATAGCCAAATGACCTTTTTCACTACACTTATTACACGTGTAAAATTTGAACCGACACTTATTTGGCGTGTGATTACTTTTCCCACATCGCCAGCAAGCGGCGACGCCTCGCCGTCGCGCGTAGCCCGCAGCCTCATTCGGCGCCACGCGATGCAGCCCGCTACCGCCCTGCCCGAGCCTTGAGTCCGCTGAGCCCGACGCTGCTACGACGGCGCCGCCGCTCACGGCCGCAGTCTCCGCGTGCCTCTCGGCCGCCTCCAATGCAAGCGCCAGCTCCACCGCCTTTTTGTAGTCTAACGTAGGTTCGGCAAACAGACGGGAACGCATTTCTTCACTTCGTAGCCCGGACACGAATTGGTCCCGGATGTTTTCCTCCAGCAAAGCACCGAAATTACAATAAGTTGCCAGGTGTTTAAGATTTTGTAAAAATGCTCCCACGTTTTCAATTTCCGCTTGTCGCCGCTGTCGAAATATGTGTCGCTCGGTTATCTCCGATCGTTTTGGTTCCAAATGTTCTCGAACTAGTGCCACCAATGTTTCGAAATCTTTATTTTCGGGATGATCCGGGGCACACAAATCGCACATAAGTTCGTACGTTGCAGCACCAACATGCGTTACTAATGTCGCCACTTCTAAGTTGGGTTTGATCTCATTCAATAAAATGAACTGTTTCACGAGCCTCACATACGCTCCCCAGTTTGCTTTGCCATGGATATCAAATTCATGCAACTTCCCGTAAGGCATATTGAATAATTTTGATTAAAATTCCCAAAAAACTGCGCCAGTTGTAATTACACAATGAAACTCGGTTACGGTAAACTCAAGACTGCTTTATTATATCAACGCGGGTAGTACAGAAATATATATTTTTAAGTGTACCCCACTATACATTACAAATGAACTTCGAAATGATGATGTTATTAATTCCTCAGTATTTTTTTCTTTTCATGTTATGTATGTTACTCGATATTTCTAGCAAATGTTTTTGTGTCCGACAGAGCTTACTTCCAAGAGGTGTCTCGTATAAATTTAAGTCAAGAAATAAAGGAGGTGGGAGTAAACTCCTTAACAAACAACATCATAGATGTTACCATGTTACGTTTGGGGTTTTGAAGTTGGTTTTTAAGTTTTGTAACTTTTAATTATCACACACCTCATTGGTCTAGTAGAAATAAAGAAATAAACTTTACTTAGCCAACACTTGAGACCAGCCGTAAACAACGAAAATGGGTACAGGTACACTAGTAGTTGCTATCAGACGAACTTAAGTTGAGAAATCTACGGCAATTATAATTTGTGTTGCAGTACTTGCTTCGGCAGTACATATACTAATTTGTGTTCTATTGTATTCAATGTATGAAGGCATGGCAATGTACACATTTTTTTTGTCGTTCTCAAAAGACGACATCAATTGCCTCCTTAGTCTATTTGCAGCACATATGGGCTCGTGATGAGGTCGTGGGTTCGATTCACAGGTCGGGCAAAGCGAATTTTCTAATTTAATTTGCCAGGCACTGGATCCCTCAGAGAGGGTTGACGTCAGGCAGGCAGCCGGTCGTAAAAACTTAGCCCAATTCTTTCTGCAACATGCTTGAAAAAGTGTGTTGCGCCGATCCCACATCAAGCTGGTATAAGGGCAGGTAGAAAGAAAAACAAAAGACGACATACGTACATAAATAATAATAATCTCCGCAAATGGTTTGTAGTTGTGTGTCTACTTATCCCTTAGATAATAGAGACAGGTACTTGGATTGGTAATTTTACTCAATTTGAAACCGTAAGTTTACGATGATTAACTAGAAGACTAGTTAATCATCATGTGTAATATTTGTGTCGGTAATATTTAGGAGTATGATTGCCCAAAGGCACAGACAAAATTAATAATCCACAAAATGGTGTGAGTTTCGTGCGAAACGTAATTCAAATGTACATACGTCACGAGTCTGTCTGGAACAGTGCGGTTTTATTAGGCGGTTTAAATGGAATAAATAAAGTAGAATTCCCCGTTGTTTCATACAGAACGCACTTTATTCGTCTCAGAGTTGTGGGAACAGTAAATGTGACAAACGCAATATTTTATCTGTGTTTAGGGTTTCATAAATGTTGACGATTTTCTATTTTACGAGGAAACAATACTGATATGAACTACCGTACTGAGATGCTTACAGAGACACAAATGAGCTTATTCAATTTAAATGTGTATTAAAAATAGATAAGATAACATTATGAGAGAACAATGCTCTTATAGATAGATGCTATTTACAAAGAATATCGAGTAATTTGAATTGATCGCCTTTTGAGACAGTACGTCTATAATGGAGTATACTTATATGAAATGTGACCTTGATAAGGACGTGGATTTTAAAGATAGGTATTTACATACTTATGAAATACTTCACACAGTTGCTACTTCATGAATGGGCCGGCTCGAGAGGATTATTACCACTCTCTCATTGAAAACCAAGGTGAAACGGCAGTTTGCTATTGAAATTCATATGTTGAGTGAGATTTTCGGATTTATATACCCCATTTGGGTGAGTAGTTCTAAAGCGTAGAGAGTATGACTACTATCCTGACGTCTCGGGTTCTACCTCTATATTAAAAATAGATACAATATAATGCGGGGATGCAATACATATGTATATTGGATTTTTTAAATATCAACTCGGTGCAAATCGGTACTGTATATATTGATAGTGTGACATTTTATTAGATTATGAGTTCGAAAATTATTATTATGGCGAAAAGTTTCACGCACTTATTGCTTCTCTGTCTTCTAGCTACATCGCCTACATCTTTGGGATTAACGCTGAGATCTATAGAGCGAACTTCGACTAAGTCTGAGTTTGCTTAGTCTGTCTGTCAGTCTGTTTTTCGTCGAATTTCGAAATCGAATCGAATTCCAAATCCTCGCTGAGTTCGTTTCTTTGACATAGACCTAGTCGAAGTTCGCTCTATAGAGGTAGATCTCAGCCTAACGGTATATAATATATAGATGTTAACATGCGTAAGCGTGTGTTATTCTACCAAAAAATCAAATTAATATAGACCTTTTGTTCCGCAAAAATATGTTGTACACAAGAAGTGACAAACAAAATTGATGGATGACACTTGTCGGACCGTGGCCCTACCGAAAAAATACCTATCTAATAGCATCAGAACTGACACATGAATGTACAAAGCACCGTTCGACCCGGCCATAATCATTCTCGCCGAGACAAGACTTCGAATAAGCGTACAAAATAACACATTATTATCGACTGGGACGTATTGAGGTAAAGGATGTGGGGGTCTCAGGGACCTAACAGGCTTGTAGTGTAATTTGCCTATCATTGGTTAAGGCAGTTCACGAATTAGCCAGTTTATTTAGAGTACAAGTCTTTATTAAACTTGACTCATTTGACCAGCAGTAGGATAGATGATTGCGAATTTACGTAAGAAGGAGAAGCAAATACTCGAATATATCGTTTGATAAATGTTTGCTACTTGAAAGCTAAAACAATTCAGAGAAAATGTAATTGTTCTTAATAAAGTAGGAAGAGATAGGTTAAGGAATATTATGACATTTTATAAATCTATAGTCTAGATTTACTATATTTAATTTTTTAATTATTAATTAATTAATCGTATTTTACTTTATATAAAACGCTGAAAGCCAAAAGAGAAGGATTTCAAATTCCGCATATGTCTACAATTCGTTCAATATTTAGTCAATATACGAAAATGGCTTTTGTCAAAGTTCCATTCTAGTGTCAGTTTCAACCTTCATAATATTTTCAGCAAAGATAATCTAAGATTTTCAGACTAAAAACGGCATGTTTTTAACACCATTCTCCGGCCCATATATTGTAATAAATAACAAGTTGAGATTTTCATTGTTTTAATACATGCCGATTTTAATTTATTTAAACGTATAATTTAAACCTTTAATTTTAAAAGATTTGTGAATTTTGTCAGGTTTTGTTTATAAAATTGGCGGGTTTTATAATTAAAAAAAAAAGTATTCAGCACTACGTAATAAGACCAAAGTGTAAATCTATTTTCTGTGAAATAAATAAATAAATACGTTATTTAATTCATGAAAGAAGTAACCGTAACACGTAGATTATAACATACACTTAATTCATTCATTTATATTTGTCACGGTTCGGGAATCGAACCCGCGGCCTCGTGTTTCGCAGTCGGCTACTCGCCCACTGCGCCACGGAGGCTGTCATTATGTTATTCATTTATTTATCAAAGTACAATCACGTAAGCTTTCACGAAGTTATGAACAGAAAAAACTCTCAGTCCATTAATCTATAACAACATTATAGTGCCCAACTGAAACCTCCAAGTACGTGCCACGATCACTATTCTCCTAAGATAGGCGATGCGTAAAATACTAGGAACAAAAACTAGCACAGAATAAAAGAAATAAAAGTGGATACTGCGGCCGCGGGCGCGACACGCATAACAAACAATAATTGTTAATCTATCTGTATTTATTCTTCGGAATACGTGAATAATAGAGGAAACTCTGTGACGTGAATTAGGGCGTATCGCTTGTGTCCACGTTGATTGTGTTATTGGCTTTATTAGATTCTTATTGTGTTCGTGAGGGGGAATATAAAAAGGTTTCGAGAGCGGATTGTTTTAATATTAATATTTGTGAGTAGTAACTTAGGTTAGAAAATATTTTTATGTCGCAAGACTGGCAAAGAAGTCAGTCACCTAATATAGAGGTATAATACTTACATATGACCGTCGATGGTCCATTTCAATAGCAGAGTAAAAGTGCTTTTAACCTTAAGTTTAACAGCAAAATTGCCTCTCATAGATGTTTTATAAGACAGTAGACCACTATATGTAGTGGCCTATAGTATGCTACAGGCAGCAATCTATAAGTTTTTGTGTTTTAGCGCTACAATCTACATACAATCTATCGTACTACCGTAAATTAACAGCTACTTGTGTTTCATACAGTTAGGGGGATTTATGGAGGACTAAATATTCTAAATACCCTATGGAGGACTGCCTCGGTGGCATAGTTGTATTTTGGTATGACTACCTTCCTGAGGTCTCGGGTTCGATCCCCGGGTCGGGCAAAGTGATATTGGATTTTTCCATATCAGCCCGGAGTCTGGATTTTGTGCCCGATATGGTGATAGGTTTGCTCCTTATCACATCTGGGACGGAACTAAGCTCGGAGAAATGTGGGTGTTCTAGTTCGCTAGTGCCCCTCTTCCTACCCCTTCGGGGATACTGGCGTGAGCTTATGTATGTATGTAAATACCTTTCCCAGTTATCATTTCTTTAATTTTCGGTGGCGTATTTGTTCTGCATGCACGGTACGACTGCCGTCGCGAGAGCGCGGGTTCAGTCCATAACGTAAAGTTATATTGATTTTTTCTGTTGCGGAGTCTGGAGTTTGTGCCAATGTGGCAATAGGTTCGCCCCCTATCACATCTGGGACGGAAATAAGTTCGGTGAAATATGAGTGTTTTCTTTCGCTATTTCGTCTATGCCTCCTTTACCTACAGGCGTTGTCCTACGTATATTAATTTACATGTATAAAAAATCTTAGTTAAAACAGGTAGGACACAAAATAGTCTACCAATTTATAAAAAGCTCTAGTAACAGTTAATTATAAAGGTTCATCGTATAAAATATATTCGTTTTACACAGCAGAGTATTCGCGAAAAACAATTTTCCGCTCCATCACGGACGGTGTTAGTGTCTGTGCGTACACTATTTAATATACGTACTTCAGCTAGCAATTTTGTTCCATTTTTAGCATCGTTTTAAAAGCTATCGCTTTCTCTATCTAACTCCTGTTAGATAGAGAGAGAGGTCCAATCACTGCCAGCCTATCTCGATTGCTAAAAAGGCCTATTTGATAAGCATTTCATAGGCTGATTATCCCTTTTTATTGGTAATATGTTTGGTTGAGGAGTAATTTCGGCGTTTTATGGGGGAATTATTTTATGATCGTATCAGAAAACACCGCGGTATTGTTGAGTTTTCGGTATAATAAACATTCTTTGAGTGCTTGACGGGACGTTAAACATTATGATCAATTATTTGGAGAGGAAATAAATTTTGAAGCACCTCGTTGTCTAGTGGAGCCGAGGTTCTACTGTCAACTAGTCTAGAGTTCAATTTTAATCTGAAAATATTATGTGTTTCTTAAGAAAAGACTGTCTTTTTTACAGCAGACACTGGCAAACGAGCATATGGGTCACCTGATGGTAAACGATCTTCACCGCTGACGCATAGACGCTGAAGACACATAAATAATCATGGGTGCGTTGCCAACCTAAAAGGAGGGAATAAGGGATTGGGAAAGGGAGAGGCCGAATTGGGCCACCGAAAATTTTACTCATCAGCGAGCTGTCAATGTACGTCGGTTTTCTGTGAGACAGTGGTATCAAACAGATCGAACAGACCCATTCTTGCTGTAAACGTAACATTCCACAGCGTGGTTCTAGCGCTTAATGAGGTTAACCTGTATCGTGGGTACTGGATTCTAGATCGGACTTACGGTCCTACAATACCCAGACCCGATGCAAATATTTTTAGCATACATACATAAGCTCACGCCTGTATCCCCAAAGAGGTAGGCAGAGGCGCACTAGCGAACTAGAACACCCACATTTCGCCGAGCTTAGTTCCGTCCCAGATGTGATAGGGGGCGAGCCTATGGCCATATCGCACACAAATTCCAGACTCCGAGCTGATATGGAAAAATCCAATATCACTCTGCCCGATCCGGGAATCGAACCCGAGACTTCAGGACGGTAGTTGTATCGAAATACAACCACACCACCGAGGCAGTCATATTTTTAGATCATACTTATATTTGTTTCTTTGTGAGAATAGAAGTTGCAGCCTCGTGGTACATTCGGTTATTTGCCTCCTGTACCATGAACTCTATAACACATTATATGTTCGTTGTAATGGTATTAAACTTGAATTCTAACCCTGTATGATAAAGTTTAGTTACTGAGATCCGATATCCCTTTGGCTAAGACGTTAAGCCTCTAGCCCCTGTTAATAGGAGTAGTTGTTAAGTTACTGCCCAAATTAAGGTTTGAATATTTAGCTTAATATCGTCCTTAATAAGTAAGGCAAGTGCTCAGATTATAACAGTCCAGGAATTGTTAGTAGATTATATTATTATCTTATAAGTTATGGGCAGCCAAAAAGGGCATAAGGCTGGTGTGGTATTGCTATTATAAAATTCTCGATATTTTATAGTTTTAACATTAGTGTTAGTAATAATAATATTTTATTACTCACGAAATTTTATTGTTGCACTGTTCGATCTTATCTACTTTTTTGGTTAGGCCTTAGACGTTAAGCTTTTTGCTTCTTTTGCCACTTCTTGCAAATTGGTAGACTGCACGTTCTGTCAAAATTATTTTGCAGAATTCTCAGGTATGCAAGCTTCCCCATGTCATTTCCATTACAATTACGTCAATCGATAATTCACAATTGAAAGAATTAAGGTCGCATTCATTTATCTAAACATAATGTATTAAAATTTGAAAATTTAAATGGGGACCTTTTTTAATTAAATGGAATCAAAATAAGTGATGTCAGTTGTTCAGCAACTATTAACCTTCTTTTTACTAAAAATATTTCGAACCATAGCTAGTTTTAATCCATGCAACTTTTAATTCCTTTAACCTGAATAGCTCACAAAATGGCAATTCCTAAAAATGTGTGCCGGATTTTATTTATTGGATCTGCAAAATCTGACCAAAATTTTTTTGATGTAAATAATTTTGCAATCTATCGAAATTGCCCATATGCGAGAAATAACTGAGGTTTTTCTACATGATGACCCGGCTAACAAACGTGGTCTTTCTAGCTTTTCTTGAGTTGGCATCAACTTATGCCGGACAGAAAAAGCTTTACGCAATAAAAATTAACATTAGGTACATTAAAATCGCCAAGAAGGTGTTGGGTAACCCCACATAAGAGTGGAATAAGGGCAGGTGGAAAGTTTTAATCCGTAGATTGATTAAGCATAAAATACAAAGACAAAACTTTCATCATCATTGTTATACACAGAACGTTCACTGCTACACAGAGGCCGCCCCGAAAGATTTGCAGATCTTTTTTTACTTAAACAAATGCCATAGAGCGAGCACAGAATGATTTTTCGCTTGATCCATCGACTACGGTTCTGAGGTCTCGGGTTCGATCCCCGGGTCGGGCAAAGTGATATTGGATTTTTCCATATCAGCCCGGAGTCTGGAATTTGTGCCCGATATGGCGATAGGCTCGCCCCCTATCACATCTGGGACTGAACTAAGCTCGGCGAAATGTGGGTGTTCTAGTTCGCTAGTGCGCCTCTGCCTACCCCTTCGGGGATACAGGCGTGAGCTTATGTTATGTTATCCATCGACGACTATGCTTGGTCGAAACCTATCTTAAGTTTATTTTAATACTCTGAACTACAGCATATTAATATAGCATATCTAGAGAGACTAGTTGTAAACACAGGTCCACGACACAGACGGTATAAATTGGTAACGTCCTTTATGATTGAGCTACAACTGCAAACTATTTTGAAATTCAAATCTGTAACAAACTGGTCTGTGGAAGTTTGTTGGTCTATCACACGGTCCCTTTTCGCCCTTCGAAAGGTAAAACTTTTGTCCTTATTGATAACTAGCTTTTGGATAGTTTGCGTGGATATGACGGTCCACAGGTATTTTGTTTTGAAGTTAATTAGGGGGTCGCTATTAGTTCAGAGTTATGCTATTTCAAGTAATTATGATGGAGTATAGGAAGCGAGTAATAATAAAGGCTAATACATACTCAGATATATCATCGATCATGACTTTCAATTATGGAACTTTTTACAGTTATAGCAGAGACTGGCAAATAATAATAATAATAATAAATAAATACACTCAACAGTCCCACACCTAGTCCTAACCACACACTAGGTATAACTTGTATCGTGGGTATCAGAAAATATGAGAGACTTTAGGTCTCACAACACCCAGACTTGAAACAAATATTTGTGGGCCACACAAACATTTGTCTCAATACGGGAATCGAATCCGCGGTCTCTCGCTTCACAGTCGGCTACTCGCCCACTGCGCCACGGAGGCTGTCACAGGTGTCAGCAGGTGGGCCACTTTATGGTAAGTGATCCCCTGCCCATAGACACCCATTATTCGAAAAAAATCATAGGTGCGTTGGCAACTTTCAAGGAAAGGAATAGGGATTGTGAAGGGGAGTTTGGCCGTCGGAAATCTCATCTACCGAACTACTAGCTGTTGCATGCCTTTTACATCGATATATATAAACCTGCAAGGAACGCGCGATACAAAATAATAAAAAAACCTTTTAATTCTAAAATAAAAATTGACAAAATAAAAGACCCGATCTACTATTACATGTATACTCTGGATCGAAAAAATTGCTGCGCCACAGTTTCCCGTTAGATTTTCACGACAGTAACTGAATTTCCCACGATAGTCCGACTAACAATCCATCCGTGGATTTCACACACAAGTTATTGTTGCTTGTATTTTTTTTTCGCAGTGTCACCTTTTTTAAATGTTATGGGCGCCCATAAAAAAGTTTTATTACAAACTTTTAATTCTCGTAAAGCTAGAGATTTTATTAGCCTCGTGAGCTTAGACAAATTTCAACTTATGAGTATCCAGGAATAAATTGAGTAATTATTTTAATGCTGACTTTAGAGATTTGAATACAATTACTGTTTTTTGGGATAATATAGACTTAAATATTATGATTGTACTCCAAATCATCATTTTATAAATCTGATACGGCTTAGTGAATAATTTAACGGTATGTACTGAGTATTGTGCATTTCAATATACGAACTAAAAATATTTAATATTATATAGTGGTATAGATAATTCCTGTCTGACTCGGTGGCGTAGTGGTAGGTGTAGGTATGTTGTATGTACGTTGATACGACCAGTAAGTCATAAAATCCGTGTATCCTTTGCAAAACGTATCACAGTACTCATGTATTTCAAACACGCTCCCACAATGGAATTCAATTAACTACAAAAATGCTTCTCTGTCTTTGGTGGCTTAAAATAATGTGACACGCATTAATTCGACTTTCGGTGAAAAATGTACAGTATACTGTGTCAAGTTGATTGGATTTTTGTAGCACGTAGCTCGTAGCAGCGTAGCCTCGTAGGCCGTAGCGCGCAGGATCAATCGATTGTGGTTTAAAATCAAAGGAATCGACGGTAATTAATGAGCATGTTATTGATTGCTATGCAAATTTAGGCACTAGCAATAATAATAAAATCAAAATTGTGTAACGTTATTTAAAACACGATAGGCCAGGCGCAATAACTATAAATAGCTAGTGGACCTTTACATAAGTACATTACGTGATAACTACTTTATTCCAATTTGGATTTTCAGTACTAACTTTCAAAATAATCTGTATAAAAGTGTACAGATTCAACATCACCATTCACACAAGGCAAACAAAGCGCGACAGTAGTTCCGATCTCACAATACAACTTTCACCAGGCTATTACAATAACACTTACTGCCAAAAAAGTTAGTAAATCCACAAAGCGATATACATAAACTAGCAACCGTAGAGCCGAGTAAACTGAGCGGTAAAGTGGCTGGAAGTTGACAGACATAGAACAACCCCTATATCCGTACGTAGGGTAGTAATGACAAAAGTTGATAGTTGGGACGCGGCGGCATGAGTCCCGGGGGCGCGCTATTCCGAGGATTGTGTCGTCGGCTCTACCCGGCCAGTCCCTACTACTTATATATATTTTTTCTTTATAATGAATTCAGATTTGTTTTTTATTACGTTTTGAGATCATCGCGTACTTGTTTATATTTTTAAGCTGTTAATAAAAAATATATTTTAGTATTATCTGCTTAGTTATCAACATCAACATCAGCCACAGGACGTCCACTGTTGGTCATCTGGAGACTGGAAATCTTTGGGGGAAACTTACTTATATGTCACGTCAAATCATAATTTTATTGATAGAAGGGTGGTCAAATGCTTTTCAATTTATAATACTTATTGTTGTAAAAATAATATATTAATACTTGGCATTAGTTTGTTTATACTGAATCAGTAGTTGATATAGCAGAGATTGGCAAACGAGCAGATTGGTCACCTGATAGTAAGTGATCTCCACCGCCCATAGACATCCAAGACACAAAAAGAATAAAAGGAGGGAATGGAAGGGGTGGGAAAAGAGATTGGGAAAGGGAGGGGGGAAATAGGCTATCGGAAATCTCACAAACGCGATAGCAAGCTGCCACTTTACGTCGGTTTTCTGTGAGACATTTCTGCATACGATTAGCCTCAAATTTCAAATGCAGCTCAGTGAACAATAAAACAGTAAAATTTATATTTTACAACGGACCCTAAACCCCCGGAGCACATTATAATGAACAAAAAATATAAATAAAAGACTTGAATTAATAAAGTCCAGACTTTTGTACAGAAAATACAGACAAATACTTTACTTTTATACCTGAAAATAGAGAGCTTATTAAATAAATGTATTATATATTTGTGAGATGTTGTTAGGATCGTAATCAACAATATCAGTTGCCTTTTCACTTCAACAACACTTGAGATGAAGCTCAAAGAGTCTATTACCTAACTTATTTACTACTTTATTTAATTATATTTCATCTTGATTTTTTAATATTGAGATAGCACTCCTCTGATTTGCAAAATTGATAATTTGTTGTTTCTCGCATATAAAATATCGGAACAAGCGTAATGTTTTTGGATATGTAATAGTATATTCTGAATACTAATTAGATTTTGTTATAGCAGAGATTCAAACGACCGGGTCACCTCATAATAAGTTACCACAACCGTCCATACATGATATAAAAACAAAAGGCGCGTTTCCCACCTTAAATAAGGTAAATAGGGATAGGGAAAGCAAAAGGGAGATGGAATAATAATTATGTCAATTGATTTGTTGCAATGAGTAACGGATGATAAATAGGTACTCGTATAGTACAGGTGGCGAAATTGTGACACAAAAAATACCTCTGTACTAAAACATATTATTAGAGGTAGTGATATTTTTAACATCCACCATTTTAATTTTATTGCTTAAATTTAAAGTAAAACGAATTTTATGGTCAAGTGGTCCCTAGTTATAAAGGCTGAAAGGCTTTCGGAACGACCACTGTTCGGGACTGAAAATAAAAACAATTCGCAATGAAATCTCTAAATATACGTTTTATTTAAATTTGTAGATAATGTTCGCGTAAACATATAAAAACTTATGGATTTCTTTATTTGAGCAACATATTTTTTTTATTCAATAACAAAAAGAGGACTTGCAAATTGTATTCTTGCTCATACATAAGAATTTATTATACCTATTTAAAGAACTGCGCGAATTTTGAGGACAGTACCCTTACGAAGCTAATCGAGTGTACGGGCTCAACAAAATTCATACAAATTCACTCAGCCGTAATGTTCTGGCAATATTCGAAGCCACACGCGTTTTAAACTCTTTGAAATTCCACACAAGTTTCTCACGCAAATTTAGTTTACTATGACATATTTTTCTTGCCTTATTGGTTTTTACATTCACCACAGTCTTGGCGGAGCGAAGATTAGTTGTTTTTACACCGTGTTATTAAAATGAGGCTCAATAGTTACACTCATTATTATAAAAACAGCATTAATTGCAGTATACTAGTTAGTAAATAAATATAGATTAATAAATAGAGAGAGCGATTTCGATAAATATTTTTAAAGTTTACATCCTGAGGTCTATTCATAGCTAAAAAAGACAGTAAAATTGGTTTATGATATTTTCTATAATTATAATTAAGAAGTGTGTAGATGCTTTTAATTTCACATTATTTATAATCGATGTAATATATACCTCTAAATAACAAACAGATTAAGAATCATTCCCATATATTTAGTGCGAATATTTTAGTTCTTTTTTGCAACGGCTTACACAAAACATACATTTATAAATAGAAGAAAATTAACAGTTTAAAAACTCTTTATCAGACTTTAAGAAAACTGAAAAGCATTTTAAATAATCCTATGATCAGCAAGACCGGCACGAAATCCGACAAAACCGCGCCAACTCGAAAAGATCTCACAATTGTCACATTGAAGTGTCCTTACATGGGTCAACGTTAATCCAGCCCCCAATTTGGAGAGTCCCGAGTATTTGACGAGAGCTCGTTCCATATTGTGAGATTTTTTAAATTGTTCAAGGAGACTTGGAGTAATGAAGGCCTCGAGACGCTCATCTTGTAACAAGACTGCACGTTGAAAGCAACAATTTTGTTTTGTGCTCGCGATGTTTGGAAGGGTACTAGTATTTTGTTAGCAATTTTATTTTATATATATTCTTTATACGCGATATATTGGTTTTATTAATTTGTCTGACTACATATATGACTGATGAAGTCACAAATTATATCATACAAAATATATATATAATTAATTAATACTAGAATTTTTTCTCTAAAAAATGCTCACAGACTACTGCTATATGATATGAGTTGATGCTATATTATCGACAGCATATGTACGTGGCGCAGCGGTGGAGTAGCCGGCTCTCGCTCTGAAACGAGAGGACGCGGGTTCGATTCCCGCATTGAGGTAAATGTTTGTATGGCACACAGATATTTGTTTCAAGTTACAACACCCAGTTGTGGACCGAAAGTCATAGCTCTGACACCCATGATACTAGTTATACCTAGTATGGGGTCAGGACTAGGTGTGTGACTGTTGGGTGTATTTGTTTATTATTATTAGTTATAGACAACAATTGCACGGAATTAGTAGTTACAAATCTTCATAAATATTTTTCGCGTTTAATCAATTTAGTGATTTTTTTTATATTTGTTACAGAGTAAGAAGTTGCAACATCCCGGATTGAAACAGAGGTTAGTAAAAATAGTTAATCTACATTTAATTATTAAAATGTATGTATAATATAAGCATTCTGATATAATCGCCATACAAATCCTGTGAAAGCCGAACGGTTTTTGAAATTCATGATCAACCCGAACATCTCAAAGGGGCTTACAGATATAATTGAAATCACTTTAATTGATAAAGTTGGCGGTTTCACTCAAAGTTCTGCCGAAATTAGTTAAAATTTTACCCATCGTGTAATAAAATAAATATTCAGCCTCAAACGTCGATCGATGCTTTCAATCTCTTTAAAGATAATTTTAATTACCTATTATGTTAACTTTGAATGTAATTTGCTAAATTATACCTATTGGCGGTTTTTATAATTTTATTGGATTTTACGAAAGGAACACTTACAGTGATAGAAAAAAGTCTACTAAAAATCACACTATTACACTAATATTACAAAGATTTAAGTTTGTGAGTGTGTTTCTATGTTTGTTACCTTCAGGCTCAAACGGCTGTACCAATTTTGTTAAAATTTAGTTGGTATGAACCTTCATACCGACTTAATCTTACCGAGCCTTAGGTGTCAGCTACCTAGCTGACACCCTGGATTGATAAGTATATAGGCTACTTTTTATTCCTGAAAATGAATTCCCACACGGACGGAGTTGCAGGCAACACACTTTTTCAAAAATGTTGTAGAAAGGATTGGGTTCAGTTTTAAGACCGGCCGCCTATCTGACGTCAACCCCCTCTGGGGAATTCAGTCCCGGGAAAATTAAATTAGAAAATTGTCTTTTCCCGACCTGGGAATCGAACCCAGGACCTCCCGGACCATAGCCTATATATGCTGCCACTAGATCGAAGAGACTGCTCGTTGTATTGTACTACCTATATAAAATCTATGTAGCCTTTGCTTCGCGTACACGTCATTGTAACCGTATCGTTTGTACCCCGGAGATTCGGGTCAGTTATCTCACGCCGCGCTTGCCCATAAACTTATTTTTATAACCACGCGTCCATTAACGTGATGTAAAGGTGGATTTACATCGGGCGACGTCAGAGCTCTCTGTGTTTATAGGTCACGCTATTTTATTAAGATGTACTAAATAGGTAGTGGTGTACGAGTGCCAAGCGACCGTGATAAATGAAATTAAGTAGATACTGGCTGCTGCTGTTCTGTAATCAATTTTATCTACAGAATTAATAAGCCGAATCAATATTTCTCTCTTATTCCACTCTCCAAATACGATGATAATCCCTATGATTAGTTGAAGTTTGTTCACGCCATTGAATATAATTAAAGATCTTTTAAATATTTAGCCTTAGTAGACTGATAAAGGTCACAGGAAGTCGTTGGATACAGGCCGCTTCAAACAGGTCGCTCTGGAAATATTTGGGGGAGGCCGACGCCCAGCAGTGGCTGTGGCTGATGATGATGAAACTCATAGCACTTCATATCTTCTCTTTTCTACTTGTCTTTGTTCCCACTTCATTGTGGAGTCATGCACTTTACAGGGAGGATTCGTCTTAGTTGTTACGGCTCACCCCATTTTGGGAATCCTATCATCGACAACATTTTGGCCGAGATTCAAACACAGAACCTTTCGGTCCACAATCCATAGTAATCTCATTACACTGCTTACAAACACTCATGATATATTCAAGGTCTACATCTTGTTTTATTCCCAACTGTGTTCGAAATTTGATGCGCATCCGAGATACAACAGGCGACACAAGTTCCCCAACAATCTACAATTTCAAATCCTTAGTTACCAGCAATAACGACTGTACGCCGTATTGAGGGCTGCTTAAAATCGAATATTCAATTGGTTCTGAATACATTACCGATTCGGATCGCTTTATATTGCGGACGTTTATCGTCCGCCCAGAAATGTAAAGTGAAATTTAGCCGGACGCCTGCCAAGAAATATACCAAGTGGTATGTGCATAATGCTAACGTTTCCTTTTATTATTGCTGTTTTAAATTTAGTTCAAATGGTTTTAAGATGCTTAGTGATGTGTGATACTGAAGAACTATATTCTGTAATGGATTCGTATTCCAGTTGTAGCAAAAACGTAGATATGGAAAACTGTAATGTACTTCCTACAGACTAGTTCAAAACCTAGTAAGTCTTAGTTCGCTTTTTAAATGGCCTTCAAAATTATGCTATCGATAAGGGTTTCATTGATTTTTATGCTGTACTGTCATCGATATATTATTTACCTAGATGCACAGTTGACGCTTGGAAAATGGGACAATAAAGGAGTGCTTAAGCACTCGTTTTACCTACAGTCGGACGTCAATAGAATTCTAAATTTCAAAATTCAAATTAAAGAACGCTTGTTCATTTCATTTAAAAAGTTACTTTATAACACGTGCATAGGTTATATTTGTGTTGATTTAATTAGAACTTGTGATCTTTTTCTTTGTTTTGTTCCTGAAACCACTTTTTAGGAGGATATTTGCAAAGAACTGTGCATCTAGGATATATTATATTGATTTCTACTGTAAATTTAATTTTAAGCACTTAGCAGGTTTCGATATAGGACATCATATCAATCTAGAAATTAGTTATATCGCCTGCAGCAGATTTTCCTCACTTCATCTATTCTAGCAACTGTCCAAGCTGATCGAAATTTCCAAAGGTCATTTTAACGTACGTGCGTTCAAAATGGAACTGAATTTTTTTGCCAATAGAGCTCTATATTCGTTCCCTGTGAAGCTATAAAATCCATCAGAGGCAAACAGAAACAGTCCATTCGGTAAAAAGAATGAGCTGGACATAAAAAACCGTAACTTTGGTGCCTGCATTTAACAAGAGATTGGATCCAGTTAGTGTTTTAAAGTAGCAGTCTTACTGCTTATTTTCATCGTTTTCTTTTTTCGAAAAATAGATCACTTTGAATCTGCCATTAGTAAAGCTAAACTAATTGGCACTCAAAATGACAACCAGTCATGTAGGAGTTGGTCTAGTGACGTCGTAATATCAAAGTCTGTCGTAAGGCCCGAGAACGGAGTAGGAATAATTTTGACACTGTTGTGCAAAACACATAATTATGCAGTGATGAGGTTTAGTTAAAAATTCATATGAATTATCGCCGAATGTTCATACAATTAAGGTCGCCTTATGACGTTTTAAATAATATTTCGTATCTTAGTAAATTTGATTTGTAATGTTCAGACTTCAGAGTCTACAGCCTTTGTTTTTCCATAGTAGAATTAAAATACCGCATTGTATGTACCTAAATAATATCGACAGAATAATCGCGTAGTGCAAGTGTACAGTGAAGTTATGGAGCGTTGTTTGCTCATTATGCAACCGAAACTGCTTCCAGGCGGCCATTTGTCGACCGATGCTATCGTTATGGCCCACACCAGCACTCAGGCCCCAGCGCTGGACTTTATCTTAATAGCCTAGCGATATGCGGTTTAGCTAGAAAAATTCTTACTAAATCCAAGTTACTTGAGAATTTTGGATTTAGGGGTATTAATATTTTTTTATCTAATTAGAGCTAATTTCATTTGAAAGAACAAACATATGAGGATTTAGACGGGAAGTCTGACAGGGTGGGCGTCGCTTGTTAAAATTATTTCATATTATTCTCTAGAGCTGTGTTTGTTGGTTTTAAGTGTTGTGGTTTGATGCATCAAACTTCAGTGAAGATGGTGCGTTGGCTGGCTTTGTTCGGTCGATTCGCCGAGTGAAGGTCATCTGAGGGGCACTGGACTGGAAGGAATTACCGCCATAATCCCAGCAGGGCCTTAAGATCATCTGGGTCTCATGGTCATTGTGAAAACATTGTAAAACATAATTGCTCTATTCACCTTAACATTGGCTAAATCACCGCATATGCAAGGAAGCCATTATTTTTAAAAGAAGAAGAAGAAAAAAACAAACATATGTAAATATAATATTAAAGTCAAACGTTAACAATGAAATAATTTACGAATTATATTAAATTGGTCCGTTATAATATGAAAATGTTTATTTCGAACAACAATAATAATAATACTAGCCCTGTCATATTACTGTCTCACTACAAAAATCGAATCGACAAAATACATAAATATTAAATAAAGGTTGGGGCCTCCTAGTTGCCATAATCCCGCTCTCTCATAACAAACATAGATGTTAACAAAAGTTGTTGGTACAGTTAACCACATTATTGACTTAAGCTTGTTCCTACCCCGGATTTGATCTTTAACAACATCTATAGATATATTCTGTCTAAATAAGAAATTCAGCTTAATTTATATTGTACAAGTATAAAACTTCAAACAATGAAGTCAGGTGAACCCAACTAATTAGCAAGGTAAACGCTCATTTCACTATTCTTTGCTTTCTTTTTTATACATATTGCATATGGACATAAAAAAGAATAGAGCACTTTTTTATGTGTTACATAGCTAGTTGATTGAATGATTTTAGTGAAGAATTTTTAGCTTAAAATTTCTCCGAAATAGTGCTGAAATATTTTTGCAAATTATATTAGTGTGAAAACTTTTTTGCGTAAAAAACTCTGTTCACTAACCAAAACGAAATTATTGTGTTATGTTTCATTACTACATTTTTTAACAGAAACGCTTAAAAATTTTATACGTTTTCAGTCTGTGCACTTAAAACGAAAGAATTTCAAGTTAATAATAAATAATTTATTATCAGTTAGTGTGTTAAGCTTATGAGTAATAAGGCCAATTTCCCACCAAAGATTCACAAATGATGTAAAATTATTTATGGATCTTTACATCGCGCAATAATCATTTTCCTTGTTACACGTCTAATGGAAACGCGGTCTAATGAGGACATACAACCAAATTATATACCTATCTGTACTCAATTTTAATTCCGTAAATTAACACTCATAATGACCACATATCTCGCATGTAATCGAATCCGTAACAACCAGAATTAAACCTGCTAGCGATACTACACATTAGTTCGCACATGTTGGCACTCCCGCTCGGAATGTGATGACCCTCGTTAATGTTAGGTTGGTAGTACATTATCGGGAAGTTATTGGGTATGCAGCGACAATCATTATGTTCTGGTAATGCTAGGGAGATACGTTAAATAGTTCTTTAGACATCCTCCTAACAGGGAATTTTATCTATGAAAACATATGGTCTAAGAGACCGTGGTACATCGATCTTCACTCATCTGATAACCAAATGAGACATATTTTTTTTATGAAATATCAATTATTAACAAACACACCTATAATAGCTTGCCTGTCGAAAAGTTTATATAGGCGTGATTATAAATAAATGATATTTGATAAAAAATATGTCTCATGTGGTAATCAGATAAGTGAAGATCGATGTACCACGGTCTCCCTTACCAATAGTCATGTAACTATTACAACTAGTAGCAAATTAAATATGTTTGTAGGGGACTGGAATCCCAAAGGTGGGTTGACGTTAGATAGACAGCCGATTGTAAAAATCAAAGCCAAATCCTTTCTGTAACTTGATTGAAAAAGGTATGTTGTAGGTAGGATATGGACAAGTGGAAATTAGTTGTCAGTACTTATGGAACTTCCAATCGTACATACTATTGAAAATATCATAGTGGGTCTAACCACGGCTCTAGGCTCTAACTAATAGCTCCAAATAACTCTCTGCACCCGTTATATGAATCTCTTTCACTAAATTATGTTTAATGAATGAGTACTTTTGATAATAAATATTAGACAATACTTTTTAGTTCCTTTATTCCGGAGTGAAAATGTCAAAATATTCACCACTTCTCACTCTACTCCTTACAACAATTACAAGTAATTTTCACTCAGATGCAGTCGGAATAACCTAACGCATACAACGCTCTAAATGTTAATAGTAACTGTCTGCAATTGAACGCGTTTGCACGACCGTTTGAACGGAGTCTACGGTTTATTTACAGTTTTTATATGACACCGTTTGGATGGAAGATATGGTCAGTGTTTTTGAATGGATTCTGTTTTTTTTTTATATCAGAGATTGGCAAACGAGCAGATGGGTCACCTGATGGTAAGTGATCTCCACCGCCCATAGACACCCAAGACACAAAAAGAATCATGGGTGCGTTGCCAACCTAAAAGAAGGGAATGGAAGGGGAGGGAAGGGGATTGGGAAAGGGAGTGGGGAAATGGGCCACCGGAAATCTCACTCACCGAACGAAACAAGACAGCAAGCTGCCACTTTACGTCGGTTTTCTGAGAGACAGTGGCATCTAACCGGTCGAGCTGGCCCATTCGTGCTATAGACGTTACTGTCTACAGCGTGGCTCTACCACTTGAAACGACCTTCGACCGACTTCCAAAAACGTGAAGGTCCTCAATTCGTCTGTATTTTTTTAATGCATTTTACGCGATATCTCCGACGAATGTGGATCGATCTTCAAAATTCTTTTTGTGTTCGATAGAGCTTATTTCAAGGGTGATCCCATATAAATTTGGTCACTATCGAATTTGAAGTCGGTCCGTTAAGTTTTAAACTTGTGATTATTAGAAATATAAATCTAAGATAAAATACCCGTGAAATTGATGCGGACCGTAACTGCGTTAAATGGTACATAATTCTTTTAGAACTGGCCTCTTATTCATTATGATCATAAAATAAAAAAAAAAATAAAATAAAAATCTTTATTGATCACGTAGGCATGTAAAAAAGCACTTATGACAAGTCAACACAAGTAAATTTTTAAATTAGGATTAATATAATTTACATTATATATTTGTATTAGACAACAGGCAGGCAAGTATGGACATAATAACGATGGGATGGCTGAGATAGGGTGATAAGGGGAAATAGGAATAGAGTGTAAGGGAATGGATTGTATGGGAATGGCATATGGCAGGAATGGTGGCAGGGGATTGACTGGAAATACTGGAAGCAGTTGGGATTGGTGCGTGAGGCCCTATCCTAGCTAACCTACCAGCCTTTCTCTAGCTACCTACGGATGACGACCCGAAGAAGAAAGGCAGAAAGAAACTCCGGGCTTATTTTTTTCATCATCAATTGTCACCATTTCTTTTTTATTTTCTTTTGTCTATTTTCCTTTTTTAAAAAATTTGATTTACAAATTGTCAATACAATTGATAATCATATTTATATGGATTCACGCATCCTCAATACCACTGGAGGTGTAATTACCAAAAGAATGATTAAAAGGTGAAATGGCATTGTAGGATGCAAAAACCCATACTAACAAAAATCCTTATATCTATGTATATCACAAACAATAAGCTTAGTCATTATATGATTATTTTTATACAATTTATGGCATACACTTTCTAAATTGGTCGATCGGTCGGTCTGTTTACAATAAAAATATAATAAATATACCTAATGTCCTATATTATTATCAGATAACTATATTAATGTTAATGTCAAGCCAGTCAATGTACTTTAATCAAAAATGTCATTATAATTAATTACGATACCATACGAAGGCGTAAAGCGGTCGCGTCACGTAAGCTTAATGTAATTCGTGTTATATTCTTCATACCATTCTCTTTTTGTTTATATTTCGTTATCGCGATAAGTTCAGCTGTATATCGTTTTGAACTGTGGTCATAGTAAATTAGATGTATTTGTCTCTTGCTTTCCAACTATTTATGGAAAACAACTATAAAAAAATACCTTCTTTGGATTGTGGAAATATTGGCGTTATCTTACCTGAAACAAAAAGTGTGATAAGATTATGTTTTGTAAAAAGCATACTAAAAATAATGTGTAAATATCTTTAAAATCTATCTGTACTTTTATTTGTCAAAATACAAATCATGTGTGATGTGTTTAGAAATTCAATATGAGGAAAGTCCAAACCATACGAAAATCTAACCTTCATCTTTTCATTTTAACTGCTTAAAATAAAATCATAGACAATATTTGCACATGAACCTTATTTTCCATGCAACATATGTTTTTTGTAACCAATTACAACAACACTTAATTGAAGCGACAGATGTAAAATTGCGTTTCCCCTTATTTTAGTTTTGTATAGAACAGTATAAAAGACCTTTGACGTATTTCAGCTATTTGTACAAAAAATACCTTCGGGACGGCATGGCATCGAGTCTTTGTCGTTCTTTTTGAAAAAGTCGCGCTGGCTGGCAAGAGGTTGCCGAACCCATTATTAGCGTTCCGAAGCGAGTGGCCGCCTTACTAGTGAGGGAATACTATCGATATTATCTCATCACCACCACCACAGTATATGAAAAGTCTCTCGTAGGGTCCTCGGGTAATCTTTGTTGAATCGTAGATGCTTTAGACAGCTATGCACGGGTACAGTCTTCCTTTTATGGTGGTAACATATCGTTTAATCGTTTGGTATAGTGGATGTCCCAAGTCGGGCAAAGAGAATTTTCTAATTTAATTTGCCCGGTGCTTGGACCCTGCCTGCCTGACGTCAACTTCCATCTGAGCTAGACCCGGAAAATAGTGTTAGAAAAAAACATACCTGACCTGGGAATCGAATCCAGGAACTCTCAGTACACACAATACACAACCCATCTTCTGCTGCCACACATCACACTGCCAATTGACCAAGGAGGCGACTTGCTCGTTTGCTAGCCTCTGCTATAAACTTTTAAATATGCAACACAAACAGTGTATCACTTTAAAGAAATAGCACATAACACACAAAAATAGAGCCAGCCATATTCGTCTGCTGCTCTACGGGGGCTGTCAAACAATATCAGTAGGTATTAATATAATTTTATAATATTAAATAATTTTAATTAATCGATAGAATTAATAGATCTTTATCGATAATATATATTCGCAGCACTATCCATTGCAAATAAAAATATCGGAGATAGCACGAGTTATAGCCACCATGGTGCTGTTGTGTTATATGCTCTATTTCCCAGGAAATACGGTATATTTTCTGTTATGTGATTTTGAGATCTGGCTTCAACTACTTGAGCTCTGTTTTTTGAGTAATATAAATTAAACTGCTGCAGTGAAAGATGGCTTTCAACCTATGATATATTTATTTGAAGGAAAACAATGGGTTTTGACCTCTTTACTTTTATAACTATTCATTTTGTGTCTGATATGATATTAATTTACAAGTTAGACTCCTAAACCACAATAATATTCGATTCTTTTGTCGTGTGACGTGTCGTGCCGCGGCTTAATGCTTCACAGCCTACTAATCGCCGGCTATGCTATCACTTACCATTGATACCAACCACTGATCACTTTTGTTCGATATTTAGTTTAACTAATTTATTTTGAATGTTAGTTTTATAACAAAATATATATTAAAAGTAAGAAGCAAAATATTCGTTAAATAAAACATAATTTGGGTTTCATTAGATTATCCATAACTCGCTACTAAATAAAAGTTACTCATCCCTCAACTAGTAACATTAATTCAAATGAATTCCAACATAACATTTATTTCAACCCGTAAAGTACTAAAAGCTGAGTGAACTAATTGCCACTCGTACCAGAAAACTAGAACACCAGTCGATGCACGAGTAGACATTAAAATGATGTTCCGTGTCGAGCGTAGTCGTTCCAACCTGCCAGCGTCGCGTCGCCTGCCGGTCGGCCGGGCGGGCGGGCCGGTCGCTCCGACCCATACCAACCCTGACACCGCGCGAATTGTCTTGTTGTCACTTCATATTTTTAGAGCACCGCTGAAAAGGTATTACGTAAAATGTTCTGACAGAAAAAATCCTTCCGAATTGAAAGGCGATCCCAACTTATGTCTATTCTGAAGAGGGGACAGACATCATAAAATTAACGAATAATAAACAGTGAAGTATTTTTATAGATAGTAAAATTGAAATTTATGGCCGTTTCATTTATGGAGTGAATTGATAAACATAAATTTTCCATTGCTAATAAAAGTGGATAACTAATATAACGAAGTAAGAGTTTTCGAGTGTTGTTCGAATGCTTTTTGGGTGCGGGAGCCGGTGTTATGAATATTTTATTGAGTGCTTGATAATTTGATGAATTATTAACAAACTTTGCTTATTTGGTCCATCAAAGTTCGTGATTGGCAAATTATTATCATTTAGAATAACAAACGAAGCGTAACGAATTGCCAATATTCGAATTTCGTCTGAATTGAGAGGAAACTTATTAACATCGTGCGTATTAATACGAGTATTTCCATTTTGGGGATTAAGGTATTTTAATATTTGAAATACAAATACTAAAATTTTAGTCGGGTGTATGAAGGCATTTATAGAGGTATATGTACCTACATAACCCCTCTATCTTCATGAGTCAGGCAGACTGCGTGAACTACACCTACATTTCGCGATTTCTGTCTCTTCTTGTGATAGAGCGGAGGCCTTACGCCGTATTTGATGCAAATTCCTGCCTTGAGCAAGACATGTGTGATTCAGGTAGTTTTCTCGTGTTAGTTTGTGAATTAATGTTAAGAACAGCGGCCTGCGGTAACTAACATTTTTTACAATCGCCATCTCATTTATATTTGAATGTAAATTTTACACTCGAAACACAAAACTAGTTTTCGGAAATGAAACCTAAAGTTAACAGAATTGGAATTCTATAAATTCAACTCACGTCGAGCAATATTTCGTGAGCTAAAACTGCGGCGTCAGGTCGGCGGGTCGGATCGGCCCGTCCGCACCCGCCGCTGTCACCGATCAACACCGGCGCACCGCAGGGTTTGACGCGACCAAATTGTACCTGTCATTTGCTGCGAGTGCGACCGGGCGCCGGAATGACAATTAACTTTTCAAATTCGCCGGATCAAAATGATAGGAGTTCAGAGTCGGCGATATTGCGATACTCTGTTCAGTTGAATTAATCTATCGAATGTTGAATTTCGTATCGGGATTTTTGATCAATTGGCATATTTGTATGGTGTAATGAAAGTACGTAGCTCGCATATCTCGATTCAAATATTCTATATTTATGCTACCGCGCCTGATAGTTACCGTTAATTAACCCCCGATCCAAAAAGAGCGGTGTTATAATATGTTTAACGTGTGTACTTATGTGTCAGACTGCATAGTAGCTCCTAAACGGATTAACAGAATTTCATTTAGATTTTTGGTTTAAAAGTAGATCGGGAGTCGTCTTATCAACGATTAAAAAAAATCAGTTCAGCTTTCTGTAAGTTCAATAATATTACAATAACATAGTGAACTGATTGAGGCACCTGATGCTGCAACTTCGTCTGGAATCAACAAGATGCCCAACTCCTCGTTCGTTTACAGAAGAGGTATCGTATTTGGTTTTATAGGACTGATCATATTGATAGCTGCACTTTATTTTCATTTTATTTACTGACACAAAACAGTCTGTACGGCTGTCAATTATTTTAGGTAATCGACAGCACGAAAAAAACAAACGTTTAGGTAGCACAGAGACAAAAATAAACCAAAAGGGACTTCGAGTTACGAGTTTTGTCCCGGTTCGATGTAGAAAAACAAAAAAAGGTTCGAGTGGACTGTGTTAACGTAAATCGGGGCCTATTGCCCCCACTGCAGCTGCAAGACCTGTTAGGCCTCTGAGTAAACACGTATGGGCGTTCCGCTTCGATGGGAATTTAAGCACCTTAACTTATATACTTATATATATGTTTGTAATAGCCAGCCTTCGATGTACACAGAAGTTTTGTTAATTACTCCAATTCATAAAGTATGAGTTAACTTTGACTGTTATCACTTTCGATAACGCTGGTTATTTTCGTTTTCTTCATAAAACTTCAGTTCGTTGTAGTTTCGATTAGTGACGCTATCAGTCAAATATTCGGGAGTTTTTAAAAACTTTCAACACTCAAACTATATAATCAAAATAATTGGACTATATGATGAATGCTGATAAAGGAGCTCATTAGTTCTTGGGACAGAAGCGGGTATTATGCGACGGATATTGCTATAATGCTGCCCGGGCCGTTCTATTCTAGTGTAGGGAATCAACTTGCCCTATTACCAGTTAAAAAGTCAGGGCTAGTTCGACTATAACAGTTATAAAACCAATTTTATCATACCCGTAATTTCAAGATCCGTACCCGTAATATATCAATTGAAAAGGCCCAAAAACATTTAAGAAAAAACTAAAATATATTGCAATCACACGGAGCATTGATACAGAATGACAAAGATATGACGTATTTCAAGATATGATCACTCTTACAGACATTTACTACATTATACTCACATCAAAGATGTTTGCAACAATACAAAAATATAATACAGACGCTACAACGATATGAACCTTTGCCCTTATAACCTTTATACGTAGACAATTGATGATCGCAATTATTTAGTCGCACGACTCAATCGCGTACTGCGTAAATGTAGTCTAAACATATCGTGTGTTCAAACATTTATCTTATGAATGTACTTATATACTACTAGATTATCCCTGTAGCTCCACCCGAAGAATAAATAGTCTTGATTGATTAGAATGCGTTTGTTATTTACCGTCAAAAGACTAGAAAGTACTTGGTCTAGTCGGGTAATGTTTTTCTAGCAAGATTTGCCGGGGACTGAACCTCCGAGGGTTTTCCCAGAGAAGAAAACCGTGAAGCGCTAAAGTGCTGTTGCGTGTCATATGATGAATAAAACTTTCGCGGAATCGAATACCATCTCCCTGTCCCCGAACCACACCCAAACGGTCGGCAACGCTCCTGTGATAAGTATACTTAGATTTGGTGGGGTTTTATAGGCAGTGGAGATCACTACGATCATGTAGACAACATCTTTGTTTTATATGGTATTTAAAAAAAATATATTCAACAGCTTATGTCAAACACATATTTTTTACAGAATCTACCCACGATAAATATCCAATCCTATACTCAGAGTATTAGCATGTCTAACCGATGCTTGTATGAAAGCTATGTAAAACAAGCAATTTTAATTTAAAATCGATATTAGCTTTAACTTGCATAATCCCATCCCCAATTTCCATAATCTTGACCGCTATAAGCTGGACTAATCCTTTAAAAGTTGTCTTTGTATCAGATAAAATGTCGAGTAAATAATGTGCCGTCAATCCTAGGCGAGCTAGGTTTTGTATTTTTTATTGCTATACCCAAATGATGCTAACAGTAGATCGATTATCTAAGAAACGCCACAACGTTGCGATCGACGACGAGCTGCCGCAGCGCACATCGTTGAGATCGACGGATCGCTCAACGTTGATGGGTCTTAGAGAATACCATTTTCCATACATTTATGTCAAACGCCTTGCTCGAGAGAGCTAGTTCGCATAAGCGTCGTCATCAAGCATAGCGCTAGTACTTGCGCTTTGTATCTTGCTGAATACAAAATACAAAAATGAAAACATCGTTGCCGCAACGATGCCGCAACGTTGTTTTCACAAATGTAACCCTAGAGAATCGACCTGCAGAACCCAATTATCGAACCTACTCCATCTGTTCTTCTCTTGGTCTATCTTGATATTTCAGTGTGTCTATTGTGTTTATATAAATCAAATCGAATTAAAGTAAGTTTAATTTCTATAGAAAATTATAGCGTCAAAGTAAATAAGAAAGAAAGAAAATGTTTATGGTCACTGAAACTAAATAATCACTTTGTCACTAAATATTCTTAAACTGTATTAATATATGGGTCAATTAGCCTTAAAGCAACCGAATAAAACTTAGTAAAACTATTGACACTAGGCATACAGAAATGGGTAGCAGTGGTATGTAAAAGTACATAACATATTAAATCAAACATTGGCTGATGTTATGGCATACAAGTGGAATTAAATTAAACTACAAAATATTCCAGTAATCCGCTACGTTCTTTCTACAATATTACTATTACAATGTCAAAAATGGTAATTTTTTTATTTACCGATTTTTTTTTAAATAATGCCAGAGTAGAACCTTTAGTTTTCGAGAAATGGCAACAATATTGAGCAATCAATACTATCATTGATCCTTTATCTCAACTTCTTTTTGAAGATTTTGATGGGACGTGAATATATTAAAAGAGGTGTTTAACTTTCTTCAGAAATTAATTAGGTTCAAATACCATTATGTCTGACATCGTTTAATTATAATATAACAACATAACATAAGCTCACGCCTGTATCCCCGAAGGGGTAGTCAGAGGCGCACTAGCGAACTAGAACACCCACATTTCGCCGAACTTAGTTCCGTCCCAGATGTGATAGGGGGCGAGCCTATCGCCATATCGGGCATAAATTCCAGACTCCAGGCTGATATGGAAAAATCCAATATATACTTATATATTGACAGCCTCCGTGGCGCAGCGGGCGACTAGCCGGCTGTGAAACGTGAGGTCACGGGTTCGATTCCCGCACCTAGACAAATGTCTGTGTGGCCCATAGAGATTTGTTTCGGGTCTGGGTGTTGTGAGACCGAAAGTCTCTCGTAGTTTCTGATACCCACGATACAGGTTACACCTAGTGTGGGGTCAGGACTATGTATGTGACTGTTGGGTGTATTTATTTATTTTATTTATTTATATACTTTGCCCGACCCGAGGATCGAACCCGAGACCTCAGAACGGTAGTCGTACCGAAGTACCACCACGCCACCGAGGCAGTCAGTTTAATTATAACATTTCTCAAATTCAAACTGAATAACAAAAGGTGAACACGCCATTGTGTTGTACAACTAAAGTTTGCGATACGAGTAAAAAATAATCGCCGCCAAGAGGTGGCAAGTCGGGACTCAGGAACCGCTCCATTGTCTTCACTATCAACGAACAACGCTTTGTCATCTTTTATCTATGCCTCTTAGTACTATTCTTGCATGTTTTATTGTAAATATTTTAATAATACAATGTTTTACTTCTTAACCGATTGAGGAGTCAATGAATGTGATCAAAGGAAAATTCTAAATTTATTAAGAATAAGAAAAAACATGTTGTTCCACAGAAAGGAAGAACTTAGCCTACCAATAATAAAAATTATGGTAATTATCTTATCTACTGACTGCCTCGGTGGTGTAGTAGTATTGCGTACGCGGTACGAGTACCGACCAACCTGAGGTGTCAGATTCGATCCTCAGTTCTGATAAAATTATATTGTTTTTTTTTACTCAGTATCGACCAGGATTCTAGAGTTTGTGATGTATTCTTACATCTAGGTGGGTATAAACTCTCCAAAATGCGGATGTCCTGGTTCACAAGTTCACGTCTGCCTACCACTTCGGTGAGAGAGTGAGCGTGAGCTTATGTATGTATGTATATATGTGACTACTTTAATCTCAACAACAACCTATTCTTCATTTTTGATAAATTTATTCCAAATGTTTAATATGCAATTCAAATTCAAATAATCTTTTGATAATCAAATTAGAATAATTATTCAGACTGCCACATTATTCATTCAAACTTCGCATTTATGCAAACAAATAAAAATATGAACTGTTAACCCTTAATACATTTTATACCAACTTCCACTCCCTAAATAATTATAATTCGTATTCATGGCTTGATTGTCGCTCGTTAATCCGTAAGCGACGCGAAACGCTGTACAAAATTATTTTTATTAAAATAACAGTAATTAGTCGATACGACAACGAGTTACAACAATTAATCTTTAGTAACTTAACACTTTACTTCACAGAAGCATACGCAAATACACCCTTAAAGTTGAACAAAATAGGGTCTAATACCGGTCGGGAGACGTCGGTCGTTTAGACCGCCCGTCGCGACATTATTAATTGTATTCCAACAAGAGCCGTTGACGGGTTTTGTTGCGGCGTCGGCCCGTTTTGTCGGCGACAACGGAACGTCGCGCGTCTCTGTCGCCTGTCGCCTGTCGTGCGTCACCATGATTGATGATTAATTTGTTGATGACGGCTTGTTGACGTGTGAGCGTCGTTTTTCTTTGGATAAAGGAGTTTGTGAATTTTCGCCAAACATTGTAGGGTTAACGAACTTGTACGGTTTCCGTAAATCATTCTGACACACACATCTTTATAATAATCTTTAGGATTAACACAACGTCACGAATATCGTGATGAAATAAATATTGGCTTGGATTCGTAACAATGTTACGTCTCACTAGAAGTTATAGTTATTGGCAGAAGCTTGTAAAGCAGCAAATAGTGCACCAGATAGTTATCGTTTGCTTTTAAACTTTTTAAAAGTTAAGCGTGTATTATAAATTATCGCTTGCTGTTGCTGTGAAGAAAGTATCTTGACAATACCTGTATAGTGCATACTTTAGAATTGGTTACAAAAGCTTCGAAAGTAAGTGACGTCTGCCAATCCGTATTAGTCTAGCATAGTGGGCCAAATATTAATGCATAACCCCCTTTCCCAGCAGTGGGACAATGTATTACAGGTTTTATAATATTATTATTATTAAACCAAATGTCATTGTGGGTGACCCATTTGCTAAGTTGGTCGTTGCTCGGGCTGAGGACTGTGCTAGGTCTAGTAAAAATAAAATCTTTTATTTGTCGCCAATAGAAAATTATAAATGAATAGCATCGTAAAAGTAAATTTTGAACATTTTTCTTCAACTCGTTGGCCTAGATTTTTATGAAGAATCGTAAACTGGACTTAGTATTGTATCGGGGTCTAAAACGCTAACGCTTGAATTACTTATTAAAATTATAGTATTTTATTCAAATTTTTAACTGTGCTTAAATATTATGACTGTAATAATATAATATAGTTATTTAGCAAAGAAATATTTAAGTAACAAATTAAGTATTACAAAAAATATGATTTCTTAATCGTAAGTATAATTAGTCGTCCACTACTGTACTAAGCTCTAGGCCTGTATCGCAAGAACCATAGTTTTTAAAGCTAAACGTATGTTTGAACTCCATAATTCTACCCAGTAATCACTGGGCATATGAGACTTAACACCTAATGTCTGACAGGGAGACAAGCGCAGTGTAGACTCAATGTTATTAGTGTAGTTGCAAGCATCATCATCATCATCATCATCAGCCATAGGACGTCCACTGCTGAACATAGGCCTCCCCCAAAGATTTCCAGATCGACCTGTTGGAAGCGGCCTGCATCCAGCGAGTTCCTGCGACCTTCATCAGGTCATCGGTCTACCTTGTAGGTGGACGTCCTACGCTGCGCTTGCCGGTACGTGGTCTCCACTCGAGAACTTTTCTGCTCCATCGGCTATCAGTTCTACGAGCTATGTGCCCTGCCCACTGCCATTTCAACTTGCTAATCCTCTGGGCTATGGCAATAAAAAAAACTGCGCTTATATCTGAAACTAGTGAACCGATTAGAAAATAATTTCAGTATGAAAAAGCCACACTAACCCGAGTTACGCAAACTATTAATTATCCCTGGAAGAGTTTTACTATTGAGAAGAATCCGGAGTAACCGCATCTTTCTGCCTGGCGTCATCCCGGCCTAGTACTAGAATCCGCCTTCCTAGTTATACGCTTCCACTTCGCCCGCTAGTATATTATAATGAAGTAAATTTAATTTCTCCAAATATTCTTCACACAACACAAATATAATTACGTCAAACGTTAATTCCACAAAGCTTCAGAGAATGGATGTGACCTGATTTACCGAGCGTGCTCGTTCCTATTGTTCGAGACGCACTCGCTTCTCCTTTGTGACAAGCCAAGCTGCCAGTCAGGCTCTCTCATTAAACCTTTGATTCAGGCTTTCAACGAATTCATAATTAACTAGACTTTAACTCGGTCTGAAGACATAGAAAAAGACATTTCTGCTACTTAGTCTGTTTCGTGATTTCATCGCAATTTCAATTAGCAGTAAAACTTGAATAATAGTGACTATTAAGATATTAAAACGGATTTAGGGATTGGGGGCCACTTTATTATGATTGCTGTAGTATTTTATTTAGTTTTGTGCTTGGCAGAGGCATTTTGTAGATAGATATCTATCTACAAGTATACCAGTACCAGTAGTACCAGTCGAATCAATAATCGAATTTATTGATTCGACTGGTTTGATAGCAATATCTGTCAGAAACAAAACGTAATAAAAATAGTTTTTCCGTACTATGGGTATCTATGAGCAGTAGGGTGGTCCACGCCCATATGGTGAAAAAAATATATTCAAATTTAAGTGTCGCCACCCCCTTGATTTGTTACACCTACCATTCCTATTATATGTGAAAAATTTCAGCCCTCTATAGTATATACAAGGGGGTGCTCATGGAATTGGAAGTTTCCAGGATTTTAGGTAAAACACGTAATTTGAAGTTTATTAATATTACAAGTATTTTAATCAAATAAGTATACAAAGTATTTAAATGTGATCAAATTTTGGTAACAAAGCTATAAATTAAAATAATATTAGTTCATTCTTTCAAAACTATGTTTGTTATGTCCTTTTTGGAAGTTTCAGTAGAGACGATTTTTCTGTTTTGTTCGACAATGTGAAGTAAAAACTGCTTTTCTTCCTCATTCTTAATGAGTATCGTGTTGTAATCTTCAAATAATTTAACACCTCTCTCAGCTGTATCATTAACAACACGCAATTTTTTTATGCAGCTTTTGCCTTAAAGGTAATCAGCATTATCATTCCAAGTCTCAGGAGGTAATTGCAAGAAAGAGTCCTTGATATCAAGAACTGAGAGAGGTTTCAACGTTCTTTGTGTTGCGAAAGCTTCTAATGTGACTTCTGGGGCAAGTTTAGCAGAATCACCTCGTACTGAACAATTACCGCAGTCAGATTTTTTTTTTAACATTAGCCTGTTTCTCACCATCGGTCAGCTTGTCAGAAAACAAGGCAAAAGCAACTAGTTCATCTGACTAATACCATAAGTGACGCTCTAACACACTCCTAGCTGCTATACCGATTTCGGAATCAATGGCTTCGTACAATTTTAAGCTCTTCCAAAGTAGTAAGTCATTTACTGATGCATCTGCTGCCAAAGACGCTTCGATCCAAATTTTGGTGTAGATGAGCACAAAATCGAACAAATCGAACAACTTGTTTTTCTTATCTCTTGGTAAGTTTAAATGCTTGTAAATTATTTCGAAGTAAAAATCTTCTAAGCATACAGCAATTTCGCCATCCAACAAGCATAATAAATCGGATCTGGAGCGCGCCAATGTATCTTCGCAGGTGGTTTGTTTAAAACAATCATGGTAAGCTTTATTAGCTCTTCGTAATCATCACGAATTTGATTCTCTCCGGATAGAGCGGTTGTGAGGCTCTCGAGAGCATTTTCAGCGAACTGTTCTGCGTTCTTATCGAAGTCAAGACAATCGTAGTGCTCCTTTGGTTATGTTTCTCAAATATCACTGAATCTTTTGAATAGTGGGATTTGAGGAGAGCTTGATAGTCTACAACACATACACATAAGCTCACGCCTGTATCCCCGAAGGGGTAGGCAGAGGCGCACTAGCCAACTAGTACACCCACATTTCGCCGAGCTTAGTTCCGTCCCAGATGTGATAGGGGGCGAGCCTATCGCCATATCGGGCACAAATTCCAGACTCCGGGCTGATATGGAAAAATTCAATATCACAAGTCTAAAACACAGAGTAAATACTTTTGAAAGCATTATTTCAAATACGTGATGACGACAAGCAAGCCACTAAAGATCACGTCTTGTCTTTTCTTCTTAAAGAGAGCAAGCTCCCTTTTTAGCACCGATGTTAGAAGCAGTAATGTCATAACTCATAGATGACACATTTTATTACACTGAGTTACTTCACAGTCTAGTAAATAAGTATCAAAACTGTTTAAATTTGTCTATAAAACTCTCTAATAGTTAATTTTAATGTATATTTACTAATTTAACACACAAAAATATCTTGTAATAAAAAGTAAAAATTAAGCATTTTACACAAGAAAATCAAAAACAACATTCGATTGAGCACTCCTTTCTACTTGAGCTATCTCGCTGAAATGTTACTATGTTATTACTATGAATACATGTAACAAATTTACGGGGTGGCCAAAGGAAATATAATAAAAAAAATTTTTTGGACCACCCTAATGAGCAGTGGAAATCACTTACACTCTGGTGATCCATCTCATTATTTGTATTCGTTTTTAAATAGATTTTCTTGTCATATATTTTAATACACAAAGTCATATATTTTATTGATTTTAAGTACATTGTACTGGACTGATAAGAAACATGAATGAAACCTTTTTCTAAAAATCAGTAACCAATCATTTTCCACTCTTCTCTTCAATTTTCATACAAACCTAATTTCAAAACATTTGCTGCCTTCATCCTTTAAACCCTACCCGATTCTGTCCACATTCTACGAGGTACCAAGAGGCGATCATAACCGGGCGAACAAGATTCCACTCTGCCATTAACATTCTGCTCATGCGAGCTGAGACATTCGCTCCCGAATTCATACCGGCATCTATCGGGCACAGAATTTTAACCACACTTGACAATAAATATGTTAAATTAATTCATAGTTATGTTATGTTATGTTATGGTCAAATAATACCATCGAAAACTTGGAGAGAAAAATAGGATTGACATTTACATGGGGGTGTATTTATCATTTATACACACATTTTTGGAACAAACATTGAAACCTACTAATACAATCATTATTAAAAATCCATGAAGATTTATTCACCTTTATTTCTCAACTAGCTGTTGCCCGCGACTACGTTCGCGTGAAAATTTATTTTCCAGAATAAAAAGTAAGCCTATGTGTTAATCCAGGATGTCGGCTGTCTCCATACCAAATATCATCAACATTGGTCCAGCCGTTTGAGCGTGAAGAAGTAACCAGCATACAAACACACTCACAAACTTCAGGCTTTGTAAAATTAGTGGGATTCTAAACGAAATATCTCAGATTTCATCGACACAGTCCATCAACAATTTTTAATCAAACCTAACTTTACAAAGTGACAAAGCGCAACTCAACCCCAGTAGAACAAGGGAACAAACAGGTCCCGTGTCCCGTGTCCCATAGCTGGCAACTGGGACGCCGCGCCGCGCCGCACAAAGCGCCGATGGAGGCACAAAGGTACCACTCCATACTGTACAGGAACACGGACTCGGCGGTACAAATGCGCTTTGACTCGACTTTACGACTCTATCGCGATCGTTTTGTAATAATTTCTATTGTTGGGATAAATAGAGGAGTGGTAATGATGATGTGTCGGATAATTAGTAATATCCGGTATTGCCTCCGTATTACTCAGTACTAGTGATTTCTTTTTATTAGACTACCAATAAAGATTTTTTAATTAGATTGATTCGATTTTAAATCTACGTGGTAGTTTTTGTAACATAAAATTAATTTAAGAATATGTATCTGAACCAATAGTAATAAAAAACGATGAGATTAAAAAATAATGAGAAAAAAGCTCGGCGTATATTAATTACGTAACATTAAATAAAAGTAGTGAGTGGTTAAATTTAATGATCCAATTTTTCCAGTCAGCGTGCGGTGGTGGATAATTGGCATGTTCTATCTCATCTCCCCTTTCAAAAATTGGTGTGTGCATCTCTTTCTGGCATACGCATGATCCTTTAACTGGAATCATCAATTAAGCGTTAAAAAAATCTTAAATTTATAGGATAGGTTGTACGTACAAGTGGGTCACCGTATAGTAATTATCGCTAGTATATTTTATACGGGTACACTAATGTGTAGCCAGAGTAATGGCTAATGGGAGGGAGTTGGCATTTTTGTACCGGACTGAATTATGGCGATCGGACATATGGGGTTAAAACCAACATAGTGGCTTTTAAGACATGAATGCCGACGCCATGAGTTATTAACTCAAAGGCTTGACGTGCACCACAAGCATGGTGCACGCAAACAATACGCCTGTTGTCGCTCTCGCATTAGTCTTGCCAGTCACTCTTATAAGTGTCGATCCCCATAAACGACGCTGTTTGGATTATATTTTAAATACATACATAAGCTCACGCCTGTATCCCCGAAGGGGTAGGCAGAGGCGCACTTGCGAACTAGAACACCCACATTTCGCCGAGCTTAGTTCCGTCCCAGATGTGATAGGGGGCGAGCCTATCGCCATATCGGGCACAAATTTCAGACTCCGGACTGATATGGAAATATCCAATATCACTTTGCCCGACCCGGGGATCGAACCCGAGACCTCAGAACCGTAGTCGTACCGAAATACCACCACGCCACCGAGGCAGTCATTAGTATATTTTAAATATATTAAAGTAATGGGCTGACCCAGTTGTGCCGTGTGTACTATACGTACCTACTATTTGAGTTACGTTTTCGTGTCAGGATAAAAAGATAAATCATAAAATCGAAACACAATATTATTAAAAACAGACTCAATAAAGCATCCGAATTCATACGAAGCAAATTTGGAATCGACAAATTGCACACGCTGCGTTTTGGAATCGGCTGGCGTTCATTAATCCGATACAACGTGAAAGATATCGACATGAAGCCCTCGCAATTAATTGTCCAACTCAGATGACAACCGATTGTCGGATTGTGTTGTTAGCGATCGCGTTTTATTTCACACGTCGGATATTGTCGAATACGCGGATATTATTTCTAAATTGGATTTTGTCGACAATTTTTGTTTGCTTTCATTGAATTCAATAGAGCCGTGATGTGGTTCGTACAGGTTTTTTATTGTTGTAAGGATGGGAAAATTAAAAACTAGCAACCAGTGACAAACAATGAGCAGCGAAGGGGTAGAGGCGAACGAGAGAACTAGAACACCCTCATTTCATCGAGCTCCTGTCCGTCATGTTATTTTATTTATTTATAGGCCTCCCCCAAATATTTCTATTTCGACCTGTTGG
This sequence comes from Clanis bilineata, assembly GCA_036417725.1. Classification (NCBI taxonomy): domain Eukaryota; kingdom Metazoa; phylum Arthropoda; class Insecta; order Lepidoptera; family Sphingidae; genus Clanis; species Clanis bilineata. Next base: position 452,800 of record CM071157.1, on the reverse strand, counting down.
AAGCGGCTTATCGCTATATTGGGCACAAATCCCAGACTTCGGGGTGTTACTGAATAAAAAAACTCAATATCAAAGTTAGTAATTAACTGCCTCGGTGGCGTAATGAACAAGCTTTCCGTGAAAACGGATAAGTTCCAGAACCTAGGGTCTATATTTCACGAGTCTAGTGATATCTACTTCAACGTCACAGGAAAAGTGGGTAAGTGCCTGGAAAAAGTGGCGCGGGTCATGGGCGTCACTTGCGCCCTTAAGATACCGATGAGACTTAAATGTCTCATATACAAGACCATCATAATGACCTGTACTTCTGTATGGGTGTGAGACGTAGCCTGCCCTTAACCGTAACGTTAGGCAAATATTCGTCACGGAGATGAAGATGCTGCGGTGGATGTGCAATGTTACACGACTAGAACGTATTCGTAACGTGCACATCCGGGGTAGTCTTGATGTAGTTTGCTAGTCTTGGTCACTTGAGATGGTTTGGCCATGTTTTGAAGAAGCCATAGGAGTACGTCGGTCACAGGTGTCTGGCCCAGATCGTACTAGGAGTGCGTTCCCGTGGACAGCCCAAACAGCGCTGACTGGACGTTTTGGAGGAAGATATGAGAGCCAATAGAGTCTCCCTGTGGGGGATGCTCATGACCGGGCGAAGTGGACGCGTTTAAGTAGGAACTCTGACATAAGGCCGAGATAACGCCAGGCAGAAGGAAAGAGGTGGCGTAGTTGTATTTCGGTACGACTATCGTCCTGAGGTCTCGGGTTCGATCCCCGGTTCCGGCATAGTGATATCAAGTTGTTTTCAACATCAGCCCGGAGTCTGGAATTTGTGCCCGATATGGCGATAGGCTTGCCCCTAATCACATCTGGGACGGAACTAAGCTCGGCGAAATGTTCTAGTTCGTTGGTACGCTTCTGCCCACCTCTTCGGAGATACATGCGTGAGCTTATGTAATTAGTAAATTCCTCAATTATCTCATTCATAAACCATGATCATTAACTCGTCGTATGTCGATGTGTAGCCGTGCTCGATGTCGCCCCATCAAATATAGAGTTGACCGCTCTTCACCGTTAATTTAGTGCCGGTTGTTTGCCGGCCTGTTGGCGAGCTAGTGTTTGCAGACTCCGCGCCGCACTCGCCGGAGCTCAGAGATGTACGAGATTTTATTTAGGTCACGTTAATTTCTGTCCGGAGTCCATTATTGCTTTATAATTAGATTGCTTTCTGTTTACCTGATTTATTGGGATAAATTAGAATATGGTATTAGTTTAATAGTCGCCTCCTTGCTCTAGTGGCAGCATATATGGGCTGTGGACCGGGAGGTCCTGGGTTCGATTCCCAGGTCAGGCAAAGCAATTTTTTCTAATTTAATTTGCCCGGGATTGGATCCCCCAGAGGGGGTTGATGTCAGGCAGGCAGCCGGTCGTAAAAAGTTAGCCAAATCGTTTCTGCAACATGCTTCAAAAAGTGTGTTGCGCCACACCCACCATTAAGGTAGGATAAAGGCAGGTAGAAAGAAAGAAAAGGTTGTGTTGGTTTAGTAGCTTTGTACTGAATTGTGCTTGCGGTAATGCTTCGAATTCGATGCTTAGGGATGCTGGTCTATTAAAAAAAACAGCAAGTACGTTCAGCACTAAAACAGCAACGGACTGTCAGGTTTTGTTTAAACATACATACATACATAAGCTCACGCCTGTATTCTCGAAGGGGTAGGCAGAGGCGCACTAGCGAACTAGAACACCCACATTTCGCCTAGCTTAGTTCCGTCCCAGATGTGATAGGGGGCGAGCCTATCGCCATGTCGGGCACAAATTCCAAACTCCGGGCTGATATGGAAAAATCCAATATCACTTTGCCCGACCCGGGGATCGAACCCGAGACCTCAGAGCTGTAGTCGTACCGAAATACCACCACGCCACCGAGGCAGTCTTGTTCCAAAATATCGTATTTCATCCCTGTATTCCTATATCCCTGTGCTTAACACTATTCTCAATGCCGTTTTTCAGCTAACAAGATGTCCCTTCAAGTCGAGTATTCAAAAACGTAGTATTGGCTTGTCATTAAAACTTTGATTAATATTTTGACCACAATTTGCGGTAGAATGCGGCGATTATTGAAAAAATGTTCTCCTATATTATTCACGAGATGCATATATTATTTGTTTATTTATTTCAAATAATATTACAGAAACTTATGAATATGAACATAACCCTGTTAGGGTGTTGTCGAAAGATTTTATAGCATGAAAACTTAAAACTATACTAAGTGTAGTGTGTAAATATAACTATAGTGTGTAAATGCTTGCAATTTTATGCAACTATGCATAAAATTGCAAGCATTTACACACTATACCTATAAGTAGTGAGCTTTATTATTATATTAGGAGTGGAGGTAAAATTATTATTCTAATCTCTACCTAGCTTTTCAATGTTACAGCCATAGGCTTGACTAACTCGTTATTGTATTCACAACTATCAAATGAAATCTAGAAAATGGTTACACGCTAGTAATACTTTATATCCAGCATCTCATGTTGAAATGACATTCTACTTTATAACTTTTAAATGCTAAGTAATCCAAATCCAAAATTCAACTGTAATATCAATTGAAAGTAATGAACTTTAATAATATAATATCCAATCAGAACCACCCTGAGCAGTTAACCAACCTTAATCCAGTGGAAACTATTCAGAAAATTGATTCGGACTAAAGTAATGAGTGAAATTGTGCTTAGGCTGTGGTTTAACTTACATCGCGCGCTCTGTTGGAGAGTCGCCAAGTTTTAATGAGTCGGTGGAGGTTCTACACGTAATGTAACAACTGGCAGGCGGTCAGCCCGTGTTCTTGTTAGAAATATGAGCGGTACATATGTAGATATAGAATCCTATTTGTTTATAGAATTTACATTGGTATGGGCTATTCTGGATAGTTTGAATCAATAATAAATATGGCAAGACTACTTATGCTCATAATCTTCGTAATGACAAATAATAATATGGGAGCGTTGATGACCTTTAAGAAAGGCTGAAGCTATTACTGAATATAAACATTTTTTATAAATACCCCCACAGTCACACACCTAGTCCTGACCCCACACTAGGAATAACCTGTATCGTGGGTGTCAGAGACTATGAAAGACGCGCGGTCTCACAACACCCAGAATTGAAATAAATATGTGGGCCACACAAACATTTGTCTTAATGCGGGAATCGAACCCGCGGCCTCTCGTTTCACAGCCCGCTATTTGCCCGCTGCGCCACGGAAGCTGTGTGTGTGAAGCTGAAGCTGTGGAACGGTTTATTATTAACGGTTTATAAACAAAATATAAACATATTTTAGAACTTTCATCTCTACCATTAATGAAGTTTATACAAAACACGAATTCAAAACATACCCAGCACTTAACAGTTAACCGTCTTAATTTCCCTATTTTTCGTTTATACATAGCATTAAGGGCTGTATTACCGATTCATTAAACAGAATAGGCTCCGGCCGGCCCATTTCGAGACGCTAAGCCTCTCGTACCGTCATCAGAGGCCCTAAGAGAGGCTTATATTGTTCTCAGAGCAGTTGTAATGGGGGCCGAGGATATCGCGTCCCGGATCACTGTCGACATGTTTTGGGCATGAAATACGAACGATTTACAGCAAGGGTTGGAGTGTTTGGGGATTATTAATAATAAATTTTTAAGCGAGTTATCTAGGTTAATTATAGTTAATATAAGCCTTCTGTCACCTGAGTTGAGTTTTAGTGTAATAGTCCTGGTCATATTCCAATATACAGCAACACAGATTTTCTATAAGTACTGCCTAAGTACTCGTACTTCGTACTCTAAGGACTGCCTCGGTGGCGTGGTTGTATTTCGGTACGACTACTATCCTGAGGTCTCGGGTTCGATCCCCAGGTCGGGCAATGATATTTGATTTTTCAATTTCAGCCGGAGTCTGGAATTTGTGCCCGCTATGGCGATAGGCTCGCCTCTTATCACAACTGGAACGGAACTAAGATCGGCGAAATGTGGGTGTACTAGTTGGCTAGTGCGCCTCTGGCTACCCCTTCGGGGATACAGGCGTGTGCTTACGTTATGTGTTATGTGTTATTTTCTATAAGTATGATACAGAAGAAATATCTATGGGTAACAGGTCTATCGAACACAAAAAAAACTTTAAAAAACGGTCCATATTTGGCGGAGATACCTATAGCGTAACATACATACAAATTAATTAGCTCCTTATTTTCAAGGCGGTCGATGTAGTCGGTCGAACAGACATGAAGTATCCATGGGCTTCAAATGAAGCCAATGATTGATATAATTATACAATTTAATTGATTACTCAAATTAAATTAATTATTTTTAGTTAGCGTAGAGCAAACCATTAATTTATGAAATATATACACATACTATAGTATTCCATTCACTTCAGTACTTCTATTGAAAGCTTTTCATGGAACCTGTGAAAAGCTTGCGATATAAAAGCGACTCTTGATTGGTGCTGTAAATAAAACGATACGACATGAGTCATGACACGAGCTGAGCGAATTAACGCAAGTGGACAAAAACTCGCTTTGTGTTCGCTCTATGTAGAGCCGGTGTGAACAATGGGATTGTTTTAACGCTTGTACAGCGACGCTTTTTGTACTCTACAAAGAGATTACGATTGGAGTTGATAAGTTCAAAGTAGTAGTAAAAATCATATTAGTTGTACTCGCTGTGGCGATGTTTTTTTATTGCAGAGACTGGCGAACAAAGTGAACAAATATTAAAAAATATTGATTTTAAATCTTGGTCAATGGGATTATGGACTGGGAAGATAAATTAAGTTGAAGACTCATTGTTTTTCTTTAGTTATTGGAGGATTTTGATGGATGATTGGATTATATGGATATTTTTTTTTTATTTATTTCAATTAGCACTACCACATCATACATATTAATCATAAAAGAAAAGAACAAAACTTAAATAATACAATCCATACTGATTTCTTAAGTTTACGTGAATATTATACATTGAAATAAAACTATTCTTACGGATTCTATCACGATTAGGTTTTAATTAGGTTTTAATTATTATTCCCGACGTTTCGAAGGCTTTGCAGTCTTCGTTGTCACGGGTCAGACTGAGGTGTCATTTGTCCAAATAAGGTTAGAGTTACAATATCTATCATAATTAAAAAATATACAAAATCAAAAAAGGTTAATTATTTGTGTTCCGATTTATGCAGTACGAGCTCACGGTGTCTTGAGTTCTGGCAGCTGGTCTTTTGGGTTCCGATTTAATAAGATGTATAATTGGATCCCAGGTTTGTGCAAGCTTCCAACCATCTTCTCTATTGAAATTAGGATGTTTTTTAATTTCAATAGCCTCGCGTATCATCCTACGGAGGAATCGGTGTTCTTTGGCGAGGATTTGTGGTTTATCAAATCTAAGATAATGTTTGCAGCCTTCCTCTGAATGTTCAGCAACTGCAGACTTCGTAGAGCGTCGGTGTTTTACGTCAGCTATATGTTCTTTTACGCGGGTTCCTATATTCCGTTTTGTTTGTCCGATGTAAGAGAGACCACAGTCGCAATCAATTTTATACACGCCTGGGTCTTGCAGAGGTATGTGACACTTGACAGATGGTAAAAATTGACTAATCTTCTTGGGCGGCTTGAAGTAAGTTTTGATAGAAGCACGCCTCAGGATATAGCCAATCTTGTCAGTGACTCCTCTTACATAAGGTAAAACAACCGGGACGCGTTCGACGGTGGCTGGTTTCATTCGCTTTAATTAATTAAAACCTAATCGTGATAGAATCCGTAAGAATAGTTTTATTTCAATAATACAATCCATTCAGATATGTATGACAATTATGGCGTACCTAACATTTGCCGCAAATGTGCTCAAAAATAGAAAATTGCGCGTCAAATATACCACAATATATTTATTTATAAATATATTTATTCATTTCTGAAAATAAGCTGAATAATAAGTAAACTATTAAACATCAAATAGTAAAAGTTAAATTAAAATACAGATAACCACCTGAACTACTCGTATATTTTGCTTCAGACCACCCAATAAATTTCGTTAAGAACATATTTTAATAAAATGAATGTAATTTCATACATTTTCCCGTCGCTTCCATACGTTAAACGGGCTGGACAGTTCCAATCCGTTACCCATGAATATTAATATAAAAATGATACATCACATGCCATGTCCATTAATATGTATGACCATAGTCTCTCGACTCTCGCTCCATACCAGAATGTAGGCAAACTCTTATTTTTGCGCCATGGTGCGACACTTTTAAGGTTTTAAGATTTTTGTGTTGAGATAAGACACATAAGATAGGATTTTAGTGTTCATATAAGAAAAAACTAGATTAATGATGTTCTAGTAGATGTTCGTGTCTTCGTCCCCGAGATATTAATGTCTCTACTTTAAAAGAGACGATAACCCCCGAGTTTGTTTCGGCATTTCGGCCATTAAATAGCGACACCGTTATGTTAAGATACATTATTAACATAGAAAAGTGGTATAAATTAGTCTATATGTTGAATAACTTATTTGAATTTGAGACAAAAAATATCACACAGGAATAGTGTACATTTAAGATATATAAAAATGAAACCCGTTTTCCATTGTCACGGCATCACGCGTGAACGGCTGGACCGATTTCGTTAATTCTTTTTTTAGAATATTCCTCGAAGTACGAGGATGGTTCTTACGGAGAGAAAAAATTTAAAAATTGCCTAAAAAGTCTAAAAACAACACTTTTCTATACTCCCATACAATCGATTCGTAATAATACTTAAAAGTCAATTTGAACTTTAATTCCATACGATAAAGTTCAAATTTTAGTGGAGAGGTTCCGGGAAGGCAAAACAATTGAGTGACGTCAATATTTGTCAATATTTATACGATGGTAACGTCACTCTGACCCGGCGCGGCGTCCCGAATGGGAGCGGAGCAAAAATGAAAAATGTTAAGAAGCGGGGAAGTTGATATCTCAGAAACTATTGGTTCGAATTGAAAAAATATTTTTTTGTGGGATAGTCTATTTATCGAGGATGGCTATTGGCTATATAACATCACACTATGACCTAAGGGCTGACTGACGAGGTGATTGATGGGGTGACTGACAGGGTGACTGATGGGGTGGCGGACGGGGTGACTGACGAGATGACTGACGAGGTGATTGACGGGGTGACCGACGGGGTCACAGACGGAGTGACAGACGGGGTGACAGACGGATGACAGACGGGGTGACAGACGTATGGCAGACGAGGGACAGATGGGTGACAGACGGGTGACAGACGGGTTCACAGACGGGTGACAGACGGGTGACAGACGGGTGACAGACGGGTGACAGACGGTTGACAGACGGGTGACAGACGGGGTGACAGACGGGGTGACAGACGTATGGCAGACGGGTGACAGATGGGTGACAGACGGGTTCACAGACGGGTGACAGACGGGTGACAGACGGGGTGACAGACTGGGTGACAGACGGGGTGACAATCGATCAGACAGATGGGGTGACCGACTGGGTGACTGTCGGGGTGACCGACGGGGTGATGGACGGGGTGACTGACGGGGTAACTGACGGGGTGATGGACGGGGTAACTGAAGAGGGTACTGAGTGGGTGACTGACGGGGTGACTGACGAAACCGGACCGAAGTAGATCATCTCATTACCTCGTTTAGAATTATTGGATTATAGGTGCCTACGACTCATTCTTTCAACCCTTTCTCTCCTACGCAGACGAAGTTGCGCGGGTCAGCTAGTTTAAGATAAAATTGATTCTATGTTCCTAAAGAACACCCCTTATTATACAAATTCGGAGACTAAAAATGTTACATATTTATTTGGTTCGGTACGACTACCGTCCTGAGGTCTCGGGTTCGATCCTCGGGTCGGGAAAAATGATATTGGATTTTTCCATATCAGCTCGGAGTCTGAAATTTGTGCCCGATATGGCGATAGGCTCGCCCCCATCACATCTGGGACGGAACTAAGCTCGGCGAAATGTGGGTGTACTAGTTGGCTAGTGCGCCTCTGCCTACCCCTTCAGGGATACAGGCGTGAGCTTATGTATGTATGTATGTTATTTGGTACAAAAATTACAAAGTATATACGTATATAATACCTCTAGATACGGCATGCAGGAATATGTTCATGGAAATAGGAATTTGTTCAAAAGATTTCGGTCATGAGAAATAGGTGCCTTTGGTAAATAATTGTGTAAAACAGCTGAAATATTTAAAGAGTGCTGACAGTTTTGGCACCAATCCCAGATATATTTGAATCTTTTTCACCTAAATAGCTCAGAATATAAACCTTGGGTGTTATTGCCAACTCTTTGGTTTGGAATAAGGTTTAAATTGTTATTACCTATATAATATTTTTACTTTGTAACTTGGTAACTTCGTATAAAATTAGTGCCTTATAAAATGTATATATATAAGGCATTCGGATTAAACTAAGTGAAGGTAGTCTTATGACTCAACACTACATTCTTAAAAGCTCCTTAAATATTAAAGCTCATTTTCAAACAATGTGACACAAGGAAAAAAATGTCAAAATTATTCTTAAAGATAACATAAGCGGAAATGTTTGTAAGTTAGGCCCAGTTTGGGATCTTTAGTATCTCAGATTTTCTGCACATGTTAATTACTAGTTGCTGCCCGTGAATGGCGTGAAAAATGATTAACAAATATATCCCAACGGAACTATACATTTTTCGGGATAAAAAGTAGTCTATGTACTATTCTAGACTTTAATCTATTTCTGCGCGAAACATCCAGATCCGTCTAGCCGTTCTTACATAACAAATAGATCCAAAACTTTCGCATTTATAATAGCAGTACGTTATTTCTTTAAATATATCTTTTTTAATATCCTGGTGCCTGACTGCCTCGGTGGCGTGGTGGTATTACGGTACGACTACGGTTCTGAGGTCTCGGGTTCAATCCCCGGGTCGGACAAAGTGATATTGGATTTTTCCATATCAGCCCGGAGTCTGGAATTTGTGCCCGTTATGGCGATAGGCTCGCCCCCTATCACATCTGGGACGGAACTAAGCTCGGCGAAATGTGGGTGTACTAGTATAGAATACCTGCATACACTTGCCTGTGTCATGAAAAAACCCTACGTGCTTAAAACTTCTTATAAATTAAGTCCCTCATAAACTCAACGGTCTTAACCATAACGGTAAAATATGAAAATTCTTATAAAAGTTTAATCCAACCTTTCGTCGAGATCCGTTGAAAAGATTGCAAAAGGTAAGGAGGATAAGAAAAGATTCAATTACAATAATTAGCGAGAACTCCGTCTTGCAACAAAATATTAAGTGGAGCAGGTTTACTCTGAATGTAAGCAAATATTAAAGTACCTTTTATAATTTTATTTCTTTTGTGCTTTATATTTTATTACATTTAAATTTTGCTAAGAGTTGGTAAAATGTAGAGAGTTCCGTACTAGAATAATCTCGTATACTTTAATAAAAAGAGCCGTCCAGAGCTTGGCAATTAATCGTCTTTTATCATAGATTAAGTTAAATATAATTGTTATAATATTATTATACATATTTGTTATTTGAGATTTAATTTTTATCCGAGATATGAAACATTTATTTGTGTAACATTAGCATTATCCGTGGAAAAGTCAAAATGATTCCGCAGAATAAAATTATTTGGGTATTGAAAAATAAGCCTTTTACAGTATAAAAACTCCTCGAAGCTAAGATAAACCCTTCTGTCGTCGAAATGCTGGGGCACGAAGCGGGCAAGAGCGGGCAGGTGCGAGCAGGTGCACAGCCCCGTTCAAATCCCGCCGCTCGTGGAATAGCTTGCCACATTACCGTAAGCGATTTTGGTCTCAACCGAGTTATTAAAACTTATTACTGTGCGAATAGTTTCCTATTAAATGATACTTAATAACCGAGTTTGGTGACAACATAAATGGCATTATACGCGTCTAGGGAGCATTGTGGCTTAGCTGGTGTAATATTGTGAGATTTCTGATATGATGATGATATAATACCAATTATTCAACACATGCATAAACTTGCGAGCCTATCGCCATATCGGGCATAAATTCCAGACTCCGGACTGATATGGAAAAATCCAATATCACTTTGCCCGACCCGGGGATCGAACCCGAGACCTCAGAACCGTAGTCGTACCGAAATGCCACCACGCCACCGAGGCAGTCACCTATCACATCTGGGACGGAACTAAGCTCACGCTCAATGTGTGTGTTCCAGTTTGCTAATGCGCCTCTGCCTACCCCTTCGGGGAACAGGCGTGAGCTCATGTTGTGTTATGTGCATTAAACGACGCGCAAAACCGATATCCTTTATACCACGTGAGAATACTACGTTTAAAGCATTTCGGTTCGCACCTTATTTATTCTGCATCATTAATTTCAATAACTCGTTATTTCGTCGATACAATGGCCTGTGTGCACGTTAATCTATAATAACGGCATATTTCACTGCTATCCGTTAATTAAAACATTAAAGTATCGAATAATTTCGTCGTGTTTTGCTATGTAATTACTGTTTGGGTGGACGCGTGTACTAAATAACAGATAATAACAGTTGTAGCAGTTAAATAATCGTTATTGATAACGAGTAACGTTTAACTTGGACTCGGAATGTTATTAATGTATATTTGATTTTATTATAATTGCATTTCGATTTTTTTGCGGAAAAATTGCGTGGTTCTAAGGAAAGGAAATATTTTTTGTATTTTTATGACACCGGCATATTTTGGTGGCAAAAGTTATGGCATACATCATTTTTGATCCTAAAGGGAATGTATACGGCAATATCACACTTTTGGAGTAGTTTCCATCGAACACAAACATAATCTAAAAAGCCAGACCTCATTTATCATGTATAACAAATAAGGAAATACCGATGAATAAGAACCTCCTTCTTTTGAATGCGGTTGTATATAATAATAATGAATGAACAAAACTAAATATTCTCCTAGAGGGGGTTAACGTCAGGCAGGCAGCCGGTCGTAAAAACTAAGCGACATCCTTTCTGCAACATGCTTGAAAAAGTGTGTTGCGCCAACCCCACACGAAGGTGGGATAAGGGCAGGTAGAAAAAAAGAATGAACAAAAATACATACATACATAAGCTCAGACCTGTATCCCCGAAGGGGTAGGCAGAGGCGCACTAGCGAACCAGAACACCCACATTTCGCCGAGCTTAGTTCCGTCCCAGATGTGATAGGGGGCGAGCCAATCGCCATATCGGGCACAAATTCCAGAATCCGGGGTGATATGGAAAAATCCAATATCACTTTGCCCAACCCGGGGATCGAACCCGAGACCTCAGAACCGTAGTCGTACCGAAATACCACCACGCCACCGAGGCAGTCTGATCATGTCAGTCGATGAACAAAAATATATCGCCAAATGTGCAGTATCCATTATGAATCCATTAAAATTGAACACAAACACAATATTGATTCCCCATAATTGAATGAAGCTAATAACCTGCTTAATTAGGGAATGGCGATAAATCATTTCCAATCGTCAATTGTCTCGTTTGTACATTGGAATTCAGTGATAAACATTATGTTTGGATGGGTGTCACATAATTTTATTTGAAAGAACTTTTAGTATAGAATTTAATTTGAAAATACTAATCGCTAGTGCGCCTCTATCTACTCCTTTGGGGATACAGGCGTGAGCCTATCTTATGTTATGATCCCACTGCGTAGCTTTACCACACAATAATACATAAAATACATACATTAGCGCAGTCATTAAATAATTATGTCCAATGTCCATACCAGCATTCGTAACAGAAATTCACTAATGAATCCGCTAATTGTTTTATTAGTCATAACAAAGGATTTATTGAAGCCTATAGCTTAGTTTAATGGAGTAAGTAGTAGCATTGTGATGCATTCCGATGATTTCTACCTGCCATTATCTCACTTCAGTGTGGGGTAGACGCAACATACGTCTTTATGTATGTTGCAGAAAGGATCTGGCTTAAGTTTTTGCAACCCACGACGTCAACCACCTTTGGGGGATCCAATATTAGGCAAATCATGTCAGAAAATCCGCATTGGCAGGCCCGGAATTCGAAGCTAGGATCACCCCCCTCCCCCCCGATTTACAACTTATACACTGCCCCTAAACTAAGGACTAAGTTCCACAATGTTTGACTGAATAACATGGTCTTCATGGTCTTCTGCCTACCTCTTCATATATAGTGAGATAATATAACACGTGCCAAGTGTGAAAAAAATAAATATTTTCATAAAGATTTTATTAAATTCGATCACATAGGGGTCATCCCCACCCCACTGGGTAGTTTTGTAAAGTTGCCAAAACGTTTTGCTCGGCTCGTCGGCTCTGCCCATTGTAACAATGAGCGTTTACGAATACCGAAATGATTTATATGAAATTGTGTTAATTCTGTATGTGTACTGCGAAAAGTTTTATGATAATAGAGTAATCATTTGTACAACAGACTATACTTGTTTGACTTTTTAATTGGATTTTATCCTCGGTGCAGATTTTTTTGTGGTTGGAACCCGGATAAAAAGCTGGACATTAATTTTATAAATTTACGAATAATAAAACACCTTTTTACTAGAATACTCGTATGTGTTACAGATGTCTACAGCAGATAAATCCAGTTTGACCGAGAAATAGATCGGTAAAGCACTAACTTTGTAGCTGCTTCTGGATGGAGATGATTAATTAGTTCTACTTTATGCTAAAAATATTGCCCCTTACTTATAAAAATATTTGAGCGCTGCTTAACTTTATACCATAGGTTGTCCTTTTCATTTTTAAACAATGTAACGCAAGGAAAAAAGTGACAGGTTATTCTTAAACATTTGCTCAGCTAAAAATGCTTTTATAAGTAAGGCCCATTAAGTATAATTACGAACTTCGCTGACACACTGTTGTGTGTGTATGAATATACCATTACTTATCACACCACAGTGAATGATTTGACAATACAGAATCGGTGATCACCTACTTAATCTAGTGGCAGGCAGAGTGTATGCGCTTTGGAGCGGGAGGTCTTGGGTTTGAATCACAAATCGGAAACACTTGTGTAGGCTTTTTAACACTCTTCACTTCGGGCTAGATGTCCCAGCGGGAGTGATATGAGGCAGGTCGATTCGGTCCTAAAAACTAAGCCGAATTATATCCCAAATTGGAGAGAGAAGGCAAATGGAAGAATAATACACGACTGTCATAAATCTGATATAAGACAAACGAGGCATTCAGCTATGGTAATGTATAACATAATAATACACATATTATAGTGATGTTGCGGTGCTGCGGGAGTATGCGTGGGACAAGACTATCCACCCCTTTTTGGTCCGAAACGTGTTGTGGTCGGCCCGACTAATATGCGGGTTTCATAGCAATAGTGTTGAATTAGTAGACTCATCATTTATGTGTTTTGTACGATTCTGTCAGCCAATAATTTTTAAGGAATCTACCATAATATGATACCGGTCGAGATGTTTAGATATGTGTATATTTTCGACCGACTTTCAAAAAGGAGAAGGTCCTCAATTCGTCTGTTTTTTATGTATGATAGGCGATATCTCCGCTAAATGTAGTCCGATTTCTAAAATTCCTTTTGTGTTCGATAAAGTTTATTTCAATTGGTGGTCCCATATAAATTTGGTCACGATCGGATTTGAAGTGGGTCTGTTAAGTTTCTAAACTTGTGATTATTTACCATACAGCATAACGAACATAGAATCAACATGAAGAATCTTAATGGTAAATTACTCAAAAATTGTATTTTATTATTTATAGCAGAGGTAAGAAACCGTGAATTTGAGTCATTTAAACTTATGTAACCTTAATTTGATATGGAAATTGGGACATGCCTATGTTCAGCAGTGAACGTCCTGTGGCTGATGATGATGAATTTACACCGACAACTTACGTCTTCCAACTTAAATAAATAGAGAGAACGTGATTTATAGGTGTCTATCTATCACGCTCACGAAATGAAGGCTCATACCAAAAACAGTCCAAATTTTTTCTGAGACAATAATACAAGCTTTTCAAACGGGAACTTTTTAATTAATACCTATTTATTATAAAAACACCGCCATTGTAGCGCGGTCGTAATCATTCATACTACCTCTATAAATGTACATCTGCCACTACAAAACTTGTACACATGTGAATTTATAAATATCAAATGTACCTTAACTGGAATTGAAATCGAGACCTCCATCACGGCAGTCCTCCCCCAATGTTACCGACGGTTGCTAAAATTCAATTTAAACATAATTTAAAACTATGAAGATATTGCAAATTGTTCGAAAGCCTCGGGCAGTTACGACGAAGGTATTTATTGTAAAATTAACTTATTTGGTGGAAACGAGTTAAGTGGGATCGATCCCGGCTCGAGAACTGATTGCTGTTTAACGATACTAATTAGTGAAACGAAACTGTATATTCATGATTTTAGAATGGTATTTTACAAATGTATAAGGAAGAACTGGCTGCCTCGGTGGCGTGGTGTTATTTCGGTACGACTACGGTTCTGAGGTCTCGGGTTCGATCCCGGGTCGGGCAAAGTGATATTGGATTTTTCCATATCAGCCCGGAGTCTGGAATTTGTGCCCGATATGGCGATAGGCTCGCCACCTATCACATCTGGGACGGAACTAAGCTCGGCGAAATGTGGGTGTTCTAGTTCGCTAGTGCGCCTCTGCCTACCCCTTCGGGGATACAGGCGTGAGCTTATAAATAAATAAATTAATATAAGGAAGAAAAATTGGATATTCACCTCTATAATATAAATAATGAAATTCAATGGACAATTCAGTTATAATGTAGAGGTATACGCATCGCCGATTTCTCGTCATACTCGTCGTAATTCCTTCTACTTTTCGAATCTTTGACAGTACTTACATGACATGGGCGGTATTTTTTATTATATTATAGTATGTCAGTCACATAAAGACAAAATACTGCTACCGGTACTAGCGAATAGCCCCTCTGATAAGGAAAATAATTATATATACAGGTCTTAAAATATACATACAACGGCATAATCATTTTTCTTCACAAAAGATATATTATTATATTTACATAAATGACTCGCAATGTTATTATTAAAATGTAAGGAGAAAAATTGTTGACTTATGCACTTAATAACACAATGGTAAAATAAATTAAACTTTAAATTGCAACAAATAAAGTAAAAAATGTATTGTGGAGTTCAGCTCGGCGATGTACGTTAATGTATGCTTTTATGGTGTTACCTGGTTTATTATTCAAGAGAATGTTGGAGCGTGTTTTATTACTTCCCCTCACAGTATCGGATCTTTTAAACTGAGTGTGAATTAGTTGCGCCCTCATAAATGACTGCTGTTGTGTGTTTGTTCATTGAAATAAAACAATTTTTACGGATTTATCACAATTTGGTTCAATCAATTATTATGATTCTAAATTTGGATTTGGAGAAAATTAGAATTTTATAGAAAAGAAAATAAGAAAGAAATTAAATTTATGACTAATATATTACTACTATTATATATACTGATTTCTTAAGTTTACGTGAATATTATACATTGAAATAACACTATTCAGACTAAGTCTGACCCGTGACAACGAAGACTGCAAAGCCTTCGAAACGTCGGGAATAATAATTAAAACCTAATCGTGATAGAATCCGTAAGAATAGTGTTATTTCAAAATACTATTATATACTATTTATTAATTAAACATGGACGTATTAAAAAAGAAGACCCTGTCCCGCTTATGGTTAAACGGACGCCTCACGGCCCACAGATAAGCAACGCACACAAACGCGCCTCTACAAAAGTGCTGTATGCACACACTAGCACTCAGTCGCCGCCATTACGTGTCGATAGATCGAATCGGCAGAAAACACTGCTTCACTTTCAATGTTCCTAGCGCTACGTCCTCTTTTTTCTACGTCCGTGTTTAAAAAATTTATTTCTTATAGCAAAGACTGTCAAACGAAGATAAGTGATCTCCACCATCCATATATATCCAAAATAAATAGGCGTGCGCTAAACCGGATTTTTATAAGTTGAACTCTACTATTCTTCACAGAGCTTCATCAAATACGCACTTTGATGGTTTACGAAGATAAGCTAACAACTCACCTCGTTGTAAGTGGTTACAATCGCCCATAGACATTGGTAACGCCATTGGAAATGTCAAACCTCTGTCTAATTGACAAACGGGAATGATTGACTTCGGCATGAGACTTCTTTAAACGTGGCTCTGTGAGTTTTCATGCATGCAGCGGTCACTATCCAAATTCCCACGTTTTCAAATAAGCAGTCAGCAATGCAATAAGCAGCAATGCTCACTATTGAATTCCAACAGCATAAATCTAAACTCAATAGTCCAATCGTTTATTGACCTATCTTACTTGTTTGCTTATCATGGAAAACTTCAAAGGCTCGTTCGCGACCTGAACCTAAATCCGCGTAGTCTTGGCTGCATCAAGCCTCTGGCTGTAAGAGGCTTTGCCAGCTCGCCAATTGTACCGTCGGATTTACTGCTACAAATGAAATACTTCTAGAGAACTCCCGAAGGATTTACGGGCAAATAGGGACAAGATCGGCGCAGGTGTATTTTAATGTATTTCTAGCTATAGCTAAGTTGGGAATGGTACGGACTGCCGAGACGAGTTGCGGAGGTTTGATACCAGCCCCAAAATGGAGCATACACCTCTGACTTTTCTATGTTAAGTGTGTTTTTTTGTGAATTATCGCTTGTTATAACGAATATGTAGACGTGAACTAGATAATTAATAAAACTCTGGCTAAAGTTATTCTTATTTGTCCATTTATTTTATCTTATGTATGTACGAGGATATAATAGAGAAAGCTTTTGAAGAATAATAATATATTAATCTAAGAATATATAATACAATATTAGCCCTGTAATATTACTGTCCAACTGCTGGGCACGGGTCTCCTCTACTAATAAGAGGGGTTAGGCCTTAGTCTACCACGCTGGTCTAATGCGGGTTGGTAGACTTCACATACCTCCGAAATTCCTATGAAGAAATTCTCTGGTAAGCAGGTATCCTCACGATGTTTTCCTTCACCGTTATAACAAGCGATATTTCACAATGAAAATACACTTAACATAGAATGAGGAATAGTTTAATAATATATTCTTTGATTTATTGACTGCCTCCGTGGTATGGTGGTATTTCAGTACGACTACGGTTCTGAGGTCTCAGGTTCGATCCCCGGGTCGGGCAGTGATATTGGATTTTTCCATATCAGTCCGGAGTCCGGAATTTGTGCTCGATATGGCGATAGGCTTGCCCCCTATCACATCTAGGACGGAACTAAGATCGGCGAAATGTAGGTGTTCTAGTTCGCTAGGGCGCCTCTGCCTACCCCTTCGGGGATACAGGCGTGAGCTTATGTTATGTTATGTTATGTCTTTGATTTATTTCATTCAAGAGTACTTTAAAAAAACCTACATTCACACTTTTCATTTTTGTTACAGGTATGCAACCATTTATTGAGGTAAGTACTGCAATCCTTTTCACTTCACTTAAAAATTCCAAAATTATCAGTACGAATTTATTTCAACAAGGCTCTTTATTATAAAACATTCCGCGTTATGTAGATATTCACAAGCGTCCCGTGGATGAGGAAATAAATTAACGAGATACACAACCCGGTAATTTGATCAAAGCTCGGCCCAAGAGTAGTGGACGTTTCGGCGACGCGGTCCAAATGGACCATTTTAACTCTTTATTAAATTTACGATGCACAACAGTAATGCTGTAGTGGTTTCACACACAAACGGCCGTCAAATGAATATAAACTTAGCTTACAAACGGTTTAGGTGAAGTTCAGTTGATGTATCATGCAAATGCACATGAAATATGATTCTGTAATAGCGAAGTTTATATTAGAATATTTAGAATATGTAATAAAATAATTGGATTACATTGCTATTATGGACACAGGCAATGGCCTCATAACACATAACATACACATGTGTTATGAGGCCATTGTTTGTGTCCAACAAAATTCCAGGCTAGTCGGGTGAAAAAATACAATATCTTAAAAAAAAAATATTTTTACCCGACTAGCCCGGAATTTTGTTTTGGTATTTTGGACACAAACAATGGTCTCACTGTGGAGAATGCTGAAAACTGGGCGAAGTCGGACCCTGACATTGATCCGGGACAACGCCAGGTAGAATGAAAAGTATTTTGGACACATATTACCTAAGTTGTCCTTTCCCTTGGTGTACTACAATGTTATAGCTAAGGAGTTTCGACGTGGTTCTGTAGATCCCAGAAACCCTCCCTAGTAAAGATGGCAGAACCATGTTTTCAGTATCCTACATATTCTAAGAATTGAATGGTAAGTGGCAATTAGATCTTATGATTCTCAATAATCACAAGTTTAAAAACATAACGGACCGACTTCAAATCCCATCGTGACCAAATTTATATGGGACTACCCTTGAAATAAGCTCTATCGAACACAAAGAGAATTTTGAAAATCGGTCAACATTCGGCGGCGATATCGCGTAACATACATTAAAAAAATACAGACGAATTGAGGACGTTATCCTTTTTGGAAATCGGTCAAAAGTCGATAAGTAAGTTACATTAATATTCCAATTAATGCGTTTCAAATCGATATTACAACGATCAACTTGAAAGAAACTGAGATAACTTAAAAAAGAACGCATTGTAAGCAAAAAGAACACAAAGCATATTCGCGAGCACCTCGCGGATCCCCACTGGATTTTATTTACGAGTTCCGTACGGTATAAATTCAGCATAAGTGTTATTTGCGAGACATTGTTCCGCATTTTCGCTTTAAGTGAGAGAGGGCTTGTTTTATGAACGAGTGGATATTGGTTTAGCGTTGCCTTGTGGTTTTATGTTGGTAAAACGACCTGCCCATTTTTTTGGTTCGGCAAATTGACTACTCTGTAGTGGCGAAGCGTACATATAACACGAATCCTTTGGAAAGCTAGCTTTAGTCCACTTCAATGTCAGATTTCAAAGCATTTTGGGGATAAATTCGGCTTAGTTTTTACGACCTGATGATTGCTTTACGTCAATCCCTCTTGGGAATCCAGCCCCGAGAAATTCGTGTTTGATAAATTGCGTTGCCTACATGAGCTTCCAGGATCCAGTTTAAGTTGTTAAGGATACAATCAGTAGAACAGTAATCACCGAGTGGTCATGATCTTGTGTTTAATCGTTTCAAAAACTTTGGTTTGATGTAGCATTATGAAGTCACTGATTATATTATCACGGATCATTAAAGAATGTTCACTCAAATTAGACTTTTAGAAGTTTATTTTGTTATCACAAAATTATAAGAACTCCAATCGGTAAAGCTTAAAAATTACAATGTTTACATAATATTAAGCCTGTATTTCACAGGGGGTAGGATATGGGTTGGTTTTCATTGCATACTACTTCCGCTTCATCCACTTTTATTATTTTTTTATGTCAGTTGTTGTCTCTCTCTCATTCTCGTCAGTTGAACATGCTCTTGAACTATTCTTTATTTATCAAATAAATTTCACATTTTTTGGATTAATAAAAAAAATATATATTATGACTTATCTACTTTCTCTGTAAAAAATAATTTTAGTGATTTTATGTGTTTGTTATTAATTACTCATGGCTTAATTGCTTGCTTGCTTGTCGTGTTCTAGTTCGCTAGTGCGTCTTTGCCTACCCCTTCGGGGATACAGGCGTGAGCTTATGTAATTGCTTGCTAAGTTTGCATGAAGGGCACACAAATACACCTGGATTAGGATTTATGATACTTTTATCTAGCAGTATTATGGATGGTATTATGTCATAATGTTCTGAGACAAAATAATGGCGAACACACAAACCAGTCATCCTCACGCCCACCAAATAGGGTGGTTTTAATAGTTCTATAATTGTCAGAACATTTGAGATAATTTCCATATGGTAATTTTTACATCGGTTCCGCGGAATGGTTCGCAAACATGAGTAAAGGCGCTAACACACGCTAAGGGAGATACTGAGAACGCAGTAGGGTTGTCATTTGTTACTTAGTATTCAACAATAGAATAAATAAAGTTTAACTAATATAGTATAATTTGAATTTGTGCCTGATATGGGCGTAGGCCTACCCCTATCACATCTGGGATGGAACTAAGCCCAGCGAAATGTGGGTGTACTAATTTGCTAGTGCGCCTCTGCTTGCCGCTCCGGGGGTACAGACGTGAGTTTATGAATACTAATATCAATGATCTCTCAGTATAACTTTTTTAATAAATCAAATTTATTAATTACTTTATTAGATCAAATCGTAAATTAATATTTACGATTTGATAATAACAAAGTTATACTGAGAGATCATTAAACTCAGTATGATTTCTTAGGTTTACGCGGATATTATGTATTGAAGTAAAACTGTTATACCGATTTTAGCGCGATTTGGTTTTATTTTTAGATCCGACGCTTCGAGTCGTCTTTGAATCAGACCCGTGACCACGAAGGTTGCAAACGTCGATTTTTTATAAAACCAAATAGCGATAAAATCAGTATAAACTAGTTTTATTTAAATTAAACTCAGCATTAAATTCGCCTTCTTGGTCTAGTGGCAGCATGTATGGGATGTAGACCGGGAGGTCCTGGGTTCGATTCCCAGGTCAGGCAAAGCAATTTAATTTGCCATTTTTATAAGGGATTGCCGTCATGCAGTCGGTCGATCGTGAAAACTGAGCCTAATCCTCTCTGCAACGTGCTTGAAAAAGTGTGTTTGGCGAGGATAACGTCAGGCAGAAATATTAAAGTTCATTATCATGAACTAAAGACCACGAATATAGTGAGAAAACCTACATACCCGACAAATACTCCTTTTATTAGTTGTAGGTAGGCTTGTACCCACTAGAAGAGCATGCAAAGGTGATATGATTAAGATTTATGCAAAAGCTTTATAATATAAACAGAAGCATAATTATTATTGATATCGCAAATAATATTTCAAAAAATCTATGACAAAAAAACTATGATCCAATATTGTATGAATGGGATTCAACAAAGCTTTCCCCATTGCAATAATTTGGTTATTAATTCTCGCAAACACAAAAATTTTCATGTTTAAAATTCACCAAATTCAGTAGAGAGTGTACTACAGTATTTCCACTAATAAAACAAAATTAGTTAGCTAAGTTAAAGGTTTAAAATGCTAATTATTTTAGAAAATAGCCATTTGTAGCAGTTTTGGAACGAATCCAAATGTTTCCGAAACCTTATTACATATTACGTATGTGCCGAAAATAATAAAATAACGTTCTAATGCGGGAGTAACTAATAATTTGTAGAAATACTTCATTAAATCAACAAAGAATGCACATATAAGTATACTAGTTTCATGGCCACATACTTAGACTTAATATATTAATTCTAATTAATTCATCAGTAGATTTTTTAATTTTACAAAATTATCTTCGGATCGGAATACGCTGAAATCTCAGATCTAAATTTCTAAACTCGAGGATCAAATGTAAATATATTTCGGAGAATATATTTCTCGTTTCATATTTCTGCAAATGGTTATGTTGCACTTTACAATTTTCAAATGAATTACGTTTGAGTTTTTAAACAACAGACATCACAAAATTAAATTCGAAATATACATTCATCTAATAAGCGTCACATCATCTCTAAAGCGTGACCACTTGAGCCATCTGGCGAGTGGCAACCCTATAAGCGAATACGCTAAGGCTTTTTATTAAATTGCTTTACGCCACGCTCGACTCCCTCATGAATTTCTCGCAGTGCTTTTGCATCTTGGTGAAACTACACGTGATTTTGTTTATTTATTCAACAGATCTCTAGCGATTTGTTGAAGAAACCAAGTTGAAAACTCTTTCGTGGCAACCCTTTTTAATTTGCGTCGAGTGATATTGGTTGTGAATCATCGAACAGTATAGGGGTGAAATGGTTAAAGTTTTATGGCTGCCGTTAAGTCAATTATACCAACTAAATCATTGTTGAACTTTTATAAGTCTCTTTATTGGTCAGTAGTAGCTTTTATAAGATGTACACGAGGAGGTCCCGGATTCGAATTCGAAAACGATTCGAATCCCCGATTGTGCAACACAGATTTCTATGATAAATATAAAGTACTCGGAATGAAATGCACCAGAGAGGATCGTAAAACGAAATCCAATCTTTGTTCAAAAATGCGTTGCCACAACCCCACGTTCGAATGGGATAAGGGTAGGTGAAGAAGAAGGGACTCTTAAAAATAGGAGTTTCAGCAAAGTAAGCTATTCGTTTAAAAAATAATATGCGAATCAAGAGAGACAACAGATGGAGAGTCAAAAAGCCAGAGAAATTGATTACCAATATAGGATTTGAAAACATTAATTACATTCCCTTTACAAAACATTACATCAATTTACAACGATAAAATGACGAGAATGGACCTTTGTATCCAGATTCTTTAGTCCCGGAAATTCAAAACAATTTAATGAAAAAAAAACCCAACCCATAGTCCTTCATTCGAAAACAACACAACATTCCCTTTATGTGCCCCCGTTGGACACCACCGAATGACCTTTTAAATGTACTGAATTTTTCAACTTTGCATTCCGTGCCTCGGCGAACATAAAGCAAAAAATATGAGCTCAATTTAATGTTCATGTATTTTGTTAGACGCACGCCCTAAGTGTTTCTGAATATGGTTTACAAGGGACGAGTTGTAATTACCCTCTCTGTTAATGGATTATGAATGTTCGCGTAAATGCTTGTGTTGTTGGTAGGTCGCAAATAACCAGTGTCTGTTCTTAGTAGTATTAGGGCTATAATAGTATCTTACAAGGGTTGACAGCTTTAGCTATAGCTACATGAACAGACTAGATCGGAAAGTACCAACGTCTTAAACCTAACATTGTCCCTTCCTCTGTCCTCTGTTTGAGTGGTAGAGCCACGCTGTACAGTAACTTCTACAGCACGAATTGGCCGGCTCGACCGGTTTGCTACCACTGTCTCATAGAAAACGTAAAGTGGCAGCTTGCTGTCGCGTTTCGTTCGGTGAGTGAGATTTCCGGTGGCCCATTCCCCTTCTCCTTTTACCTTTCCGTTCCATCCTTTTAGGTTGGCAACGCACCCATGATTATTTTTGTGCCTTGGGTGTCTATGGGCTATGGAGATCACTTACCCTCAGGTGACACATCTGCTCGTTTGGTAGTCTCTGCTTTAAAAAATGCCCAATTCCTCTCAACAACGGTGAGAAATGCTTTCATGATTCTTCTTGTATTACTATAGATGTCCTAGCTCTCTTGGGCAGTGGATTATTCATACCATCAGGTGCCCCACTGTCCCGATTACCTACTACTGTTATAAAAAAACGACTTCTATAAAATCAAAGCAAAGTAGTTTTCTTCGAGTACATTATTTTCTTTTCATTTGTTGCTTACTAAAACATCTAAGAATAAGTGGTGCGACCTCGTTTCTCCTCTAAAAGCAAGTAAAATTTTTATTTATTCGTACCACTTAAAGTATGAATAATTAATAAAATTTTAATAAATTTGCAGTGACAAAAGTTTTCGCGTCTCATAGATTTAAAATGGCAGTTTGTGAGAAGTTCAGTGAGGTAATTAAAAAAACTATATGACTTAGGTACTTGAAAAGTTTTTAAAACTTGTTATAGTAGTCTAATTGATATAAGCCGTAGGTCTTGCCTCCTTGACATTATTTTTAAAGTGACGTTTTCTTTACGTTAGTTCAAAGATTTAATTGGATTATAATTGTATAATTTTCTTTGAATTTATCAAATATATAAATGTTAAAAATACATTGAAATTAAACTATTTTTACGGATTATATCACGATTTGGTTTTAATTTTTATGCCCGACGTTATCGTAATCGTAATCGTAAATCGTGATATAATCCGTAAAAATAGTTTAATTTCAATGAATAACATTCACGTAAACCTAAGAAACCAATATGTTAAAAATACAGTTCAAAATCTAAAAGAAATCCGCTCTAAGGGAGCAATAGGACTTTAATAATCATAAGGTTGGTTATTATTATAGTTCAGGTTAAGTTACTATGATTTTTCAGTTTTAATTTTAAATTACTAGATTATATAGCTTTTATATAAATAGCTGTATTATAGATAAAAATAAGCCTTTTAAAGAATTCTCATGTGTATTTGTGCTTCCATTGTTTTAAACCCTACACTAATGGAGGTATGGTCCACTGAACTCAACAAAAAGTAAAAAAAAAATGAACGCTGCAAATAATTTGTGTCAAAAAACGCACGCCGATTTTAATTATAAATTATGTTTAAACATGCTGTTTTGTAAATATTGTTTTGTATAAAAAAGGTTGGAACCTTTTTCTCTATTATAATCGTTTTATTTCCTTCTGTCCAGAACATGATGATATATTTTAATTTTAAGGGCTATTTTCTTCTCAGACCAGTGGGCTTTTCCGAAGCACCGATTGATTTTGTGACGTGTAAACGTGCCTCCCGTGGCCTAATCACTGAGTAAATATTTGAATTCAATTATTTATTAATGCAGTCTTGTTTGTTTTAAAGCATTACAATAGCATAATATTAGGGGGAATTGGGAGGGGGGGGGGGGCTAATAGACGAATTGACCGGTTCAACCGGTATGACGTAACTGTCTGCAACGTGGCTCTACCACTCATATATAATTACTCACGTATATTTAATTAACCCCTGCCTAATTCCTATTATTTTACTTTCAACGATAGATACATTACTGGTCACGGAAATAAGTTACCATCTCAAGGACTGTCTTCGTATAACAAAAGTATACTAATATGATCATGAACTTTTTTTTCCTCTGAGTATCTATTTACAGGTCTCTCCAAGCCGGAGATGTGTCGGGCTCACCGATCCTAAAGACATCCTTTCAACTAAACTCCGCGGTGTTCCTTTCTCCCCCCATTACGAAAGTGACGGGATGCTTTCAGGCACAACCTCCACGGGAGTCGGCCCTCATGATCCACACTCCAAAATACAGATCTCATAACAACATACAAACCGATTGCAAAATTCAAACAAACCAACCAGATAATAATATTCCAACGTAAATAAAACCATCTGTTTATAATAACAAGACGCCAGCGCAAACATAATGTGTTACAATTCCATCAGAGAGTGTTCTTTGTGAGGATCTGTTTATATAAACGGTACATTTTCGAGAGTTTACCGAATAAATAATGTTAGGTAAATAAATTCGTGTCGTCTCCTATACCGAGCACAAACAAGAGCTGTTCAGAAGGATTGCACTAGACGTATTTGAATATTGTTATCTGGATAAATCTGCAATAATAGTTGCGGAGGCGTTACTAAAGTGTGGAATAATAATGGAATATACATGCATACATAAGCTCTCGCCTATATTTCTTTAGGGGTAGACGGAGCTGTATTAGAGAATAGTATCTTATTTGTATTTATGATGATGCACGTCGCTAATTCGTTGTAGTAGAAGCTATTAAAATACATAAATATACTTTTAAAAACGTAGAACGATGCATGTGTATAGGTAGAGTTAGAGTCGTTCTCAGGGTTCTGAGTCATACATAGACTCACGCCTTTTCCCATAGGAGTATGCAGAGACAACGGATTTCCACTTGCTACGATCCTTACATACCTCTTTCGCCTTATTCGATATGGTAATATTACTTGTATGATCAATTTACAAAATACGTAGGAAAATTTTATATTTACATTATCATTAGATAGTTGCTTCTAAAGCTTAAATAATTACTAGACTATACTTAAATTTTACTTGGACCATAATTATAGTTGGCAAATGGTAGTTCAAAGTTTAGAGGCAAAAGTAACGGTAACATTAGTGTCTTTAACCGCTGCTTTTACTTTATTACCAGCTCTCATCTATCACCTGAAGACAACTGGCATCTCTATACTTAAATTATGAAGATAAAATATTTAAATAATTTCGTTTTACAAGATCTGCAATAAAAACAAAAACTATTAATCATATTTTAAAGATAAAACAAAAAAATGAAATTGTTGTAATACCAAAAAATTTAAAGCCAACATTTAATTTGCATGAGTAATGTTCGGTGGTGCGACCGGTCACCGGACCCGTGCGACGTGCGAGATAGTTTTTACTGAAATTCTCCAGTAAACAATGTGTTAAGGGATTTACTTTACACTGTACAGTTTATTTGCATTTCATTAATATCTAAAAGTTTTGTTTTGTTTTATCCTGAGATTTCTTCATTAAACCCAATTGCTAAATACCATAGCCAAATATCTTCATCTAATAATGAAGTGACTGCCTCGGTGGCGTGGTGGTATTTCGCTACGACTACGGTTCTGAGGTCTCGGGTTCGATCCCCGGGTTGGGCAATGTGATGTGATTTTTCCATATCAGCCCGGAGTCTGGAACTTGTGCCCGATATGGCGATAGGCTCGCCCCCTATCACATCTGGGACGGAACTAAGCTCGGCGAAATGTGGATGTTCTAGTTCGCTAGTGCACCTCTGCCTACCCTTTCGGGGATACAGGCGTGAGCTTATGTTATGTTATGTTGTGTTAATAATGAAGTGGTAGTTTTAGTTCGTTTTTAGTTTTTCACCGACTGTCAAAAATATTACTACTTGGGACGTTGTTCTTGGGCTGTTGTATCGTTTACCATCAGGTGAGGGACTGGCTCGTCTCCTCATTAGATTTCAATATAAAAAATATAGTGAGCATTCTGTATTCGACGCGTTGTCTTTAAAGGTATCGTGTGGTCGCATAATACCTGTCTGCGGAGTTTAGGCGCAGCTGTCTGTACCTACTGGCTCCATTAAAATTTTGGACTTGATTTACATGTTCATTACTGACTACAAAATTATACAGAAAGAGTTGCACGTGAATTAATTAGTTGAGTTAAATCCAACTACGGAGTTTTGTTTGGCCAAACTCGTTTTTATCCCAAATGTCAACGGTCGCTTCCACAATGTTGCTTTAGGGTTTTTAATGTGGAACGGCTTTATTTTAGCTTTGTTAGGTTTTAATTTTGATTGTGGTCTCCCTTCTGCTTTATATTTAGTTATTTAAATAGGATTTAATATTTTGATTTTGGATAAAATAAAGAATTAGCACAACATTATTTTTATTTAAAAACAGATCAATTTTTTTTCGCAACGCCAATTCGGAAGCTTACATAAAAATTTCATCATAAATATTTTTCTAACACCAAAAGATATACCGAATGAACGTGTGAAACTTGGGGCCTAACAAAAGCCCGTTTCAGTGCTATATCTATTCGGAATGCCGGTACATTTTGTAAAGCAAATAAAAACTGGCCTATTTTCCGTCAGCAATGGGTGAACACTGTGTTCCATCGTGCCCCGTATCCGAAACACTCTGCCCGTATTTGCATTACATCTTTCAACGTGGGGCCTTTCGTATTCCATTTATTAAATTACTTTCTCTCGTATGAATGTATATACAATTTTTTTTGCTTTGTCGAAGTTACGGCTTTTTTGGTGCGGAATGAGTTTTAACAATCTCGTGTGTTGCCATGTGTGCTTTTCGAGTGTATCGGCCATGATGAGTCTTGCTTTGAGTGAAAACATTCTGAACATTTCGGTGGACAAGGTTTATATTTTCCAAGATTTGTTTTATCTATAAATTGATGAACAGGTTTAAGCCTGAGCCCTTCAGTTCAAAACGAGGTTGTAACGTACGTTATCGCGTTAATGGAATATAGTTATAAATGAAACGACTTAAAGAATATTTTTCGTTTAAAACGTGTTGCATTAATTTACTGGAAGCTTAATTACTTCTTCTTTTTCTTATCACCTATTCCTTTCCACGGGTTGGCTGTGTTGACATTGTCCATGGCCAACGGTAACAAGTTTTCATCAGATAGGCCGTCATCTCATCGCTTTCATAACCCTGTGACTTATTTAGTCATCAGCGTACTAATGAATAATCTCTTATCTCTAAGCCATTTGTCTATAAACACATAACGAATTTGAAACTTACATAGTAAACTATTAGCCGAGTGTATAATAGAGTGTGTACGGCTCTTATATGGATTTAATTAACTGAATTGAGAGCTAACTATCTATCCGACACGTTAGCGCAGATTGGATAGCACGTATGAACACCGGGGTATATAGAAGCTGAATTGGATCGTGTTGCGCAGAAATGATCAAACCCACAAAAAAATTAAATGTTATTGATGCCAACATGTTCTAAACCATTAATAGACCATATTGGCGTCAACAATTTTTTTTGGTATTTTTGTGGGTTGGATCATTTCTGCGTAACACGGTCCAATTGGCGATTGCTACGAGTGTATGAGTAGATTTGTACTTCCAATACTCTGTAATTTTTTAACGTCAAAAACGAATCTCTCTTTTTCTCCTCTTCATCAGTTCGATTGTTTTTTTTATGACATCGACAGTTATCAACAGTTTTATGTATGTCAGTCAACACCTTCGGAAATGGTAAACCGATTCTCAAGATGATAATAATATTTACCCTGCTAACTCGAGGTGTGATAATGTAAATTTGATAGAAGTTTGATCAAATAGTACAGATTAACCGCCGAATGTTCATACATTTAAGGTCGCCTTATGTCGTTTAAGGCCGCCTTATCTGTCAAAATTGTATGGCGAAAATCAATGTAAGAAGCCGTTAAAGTTGAGCAGCATTTGACCATTAGGGCGTAAACTTCATAACAAGATCACATTACGTTGCGATTGGTTCCTTATGGGTTTGAAGTTGATTTTTTAATGTTTTTGTTTTTCTATAACGTCAGTTTTCTACATGACAGTGACACTACTGTCAAGTCACCTCACTGTAAATAAAAACTACTGACAGTGTACCTCTACGATTTATATATGTAATACGTAGATAACGATATTAATGGATAATGTAATAGCTCCGTGATCTTAGTCTACTAAGCTTGGATTAGTGAGGGTATTCAAGGATTTATTGATTTCTGAACCGCACAAATCATGAGCTATTTGGTAATTATACACAAATCCTACAGTTTGATTTGTATCAATAAGCTTCTCTATGGTGTATGAATTTCTCGAGTACCTATATTAATTAAATAATTAAAATAGAAATAGCTCATTTCTCTGCCAGGTGTGATACGGGGCGAGCCTATCGACATATCGGACATAATTCCAGACTCCGAGCTGATTAGTAAAACCCAATATCACTTTGCCCAAGCCGGGAATCGAACCCGAAACCGCAGTACGGTAATCGTACCGCGCAAGCGATACCACTATGCTACCGAGGAAGTCTAATTGAATTTACAGGTAACTGTATTTTGGAATAAGAACTTGGTCTTCATCATAAGTAAATCACCATAATTCAGGCGGCCATCACGTCTACAATTATATAATTACGCGTTATGTAATATAGGAAAATATTTTTATGTAATTGTCGCTAAGTGTATATTCCACTAAGGCGACGATGTGCTTCACATAATTGTTTTGAACTGTAAACATAAATAATTAACTGTACACATTGACGTTGCATTAAATGTATTTTATCATTTTTCATGCCAGTAGTAGTCAGTAGATATTATTCGTGTATACAAGAACTTCAATATAAATCTAATTAATAAATTAAATCAATTTAAAAATTCTCATCAAAGTAAATTCGCAAACTGTTTAAATAAATTCAAGCATTTAATTCAAAAGATGAACATTTAAATCAATTTTGCTAAGTAGATATCGTAATTGCAATATCATCGGATACACGGCCGCAACCTGACCACTCCTCCGTGAAGCTAAAATTAATCCGTGCGTTAATCCCTTTGGCGATTAGGCGACAATTACCTTTAGCTAAGATGAGCTTGTCCATATATCTTATTTGATCCAAAGTAGATGTTTTGATTTAGGAGATGGATTTGATATTCCTAATAGATTTTTATGAAACCTATTCCACACCGAATCCGCTTTTTATGTGTGTAAACTGTAGGGGTAACCAAATCTAAAATTAAAGACATCGGTGAAAATCCTTTTACAATTCCGGAGGTCAATAACTCAACTAGCAGATTGATTAAACTGGAAGGAGGAAACATTGATTTAAAAAATAAACATCCGATGATGTCATTAATAAGAGTAAATTCTAGAAAGTATTTGCATGACATCAAATATACAGAAGTCAAAGTGCAATATTACTTTAAAAACAAATCACATTAATAGCATTGTTTGTCCTGCATACTAAACACAAAATCACAGGGCAACTACTCGTACCACTCCAAAACGATACAAAGCAGTAGACTTAAGTACACATTTAATTAGAAATCCAGCTCAGCATATCATGCAAATTCGACTAAAAGCAACTCCGAGTTAAAATTACATTCACGTACCCAAACCGAAAAGGTACGAACGCTCAACTACAAAATGAGCACCGACAACTTTCTATCATGAAGTGCTAATTTAACGAGGGCCTGTAAATCGAGATACCATCTCTGTAAAGTGACATTTGAGGGTCAATTTGTATAGAAGGATGGAAGGGTTAATTTTCTACAGAGGTTAGAAAAGGGATATTACGAATATATGAGACTGGGAGTACGTGATGAACCGAGCATACTGCAGAGAACAGGACGGGATTGACATATCAGAAGAAGACCACTGGATTACGCTGGCAACCAGGTACTGGTATATTCCCAGAAAAAAATAATAGACGAGCGAGATAAAGTTTCTGAAGATGATTTCATGGTGATATGGAGAAGGATGCTTAGAAGGCGGATCCTACCACCATGTGCAACAAATACTTGAAAAGAGAAAAATATGGGGAAGCGACTTTAACTTAGTTTTATTTTCTGTAAGAGCGAAAAAGAAAAAACGACGAAGCAACGACCTGATAAAGGTCGCAGGAAGTCGCTGGATGCAGTCCGCTTCCAACAGATCGATCTGGAAATTTTTGGGGGAGGCCTATGTTCAGCAGTGAACGTCCTATGGCTGATGATAATGATGATGATGAGAGCGAACAAGACAAGGGTCGGTCAAGATACACGGTTAACGCCAAAGAAAAATTCTGCAGCAAAGCTCTCTACATAATACAAAGGAAGTGATAAAATACTCGTTAAATCACATTAAACGCGAAAACCCAATGAAGTGTAGATTAGTTAGTGTAAGGTCAACAAATCATAAAGCCAAACCACGGCCAAACTGTACCTTCCGATAAGATTTCGGTATTTATTGGTCCAATAAACTTGGCGAACAGTTTTGACGTAAGTACGATCCCAAACAAACAAGTCCAGGTGTCGGAGTCGATTATCAAGGGTTCTAATGTGTTCCTACAATGTTACCGCCTCTACTTGTATAGACATAGATGAATATAGAAGACGTATGTGTGAAAGTTGTGGCTTTTCCATTAGACATTTGAAAAAAAGTGAGTTTCCATTTTAATTCGATATTTAATATTATGTTGTAATTTTTTTGGGAAAGTGTTTCAATACCTTCACCATTCCCAGGAATGATTTTTATTGACGTTTACAGGGTTTACCTTGAAAGGCATCTCATATTAATTTGGTTAAGATCAATTAATGTACAGGTATGTGTGTTTTGATTTCGATCATAAATTCGTAAAGTCGTTTATGTCCTCTATTATATTTTTGTCTGTGGCCTATACAGAATATATACAGCGACTAATGATGTGGAAATTCAGTGGATTATGTACAGACGGAAAGGGGCGCGGGGTGGGGCGGCTTAATTGGATTTTGTTACTATGCTCTGTCATACATGTATACCGACTTTACTAGTTTACGAGAACATATTGAACAATGCATAATGGAACATTTATATAGATGTAGAAGATATATTTATTTTCAATCAATTCCCCATATCATAAACGATGATTATCCGGACAATTTAACGAATATTTTACATATGATAAAAATACTTATTGGCTTGAAGCATAAATGTGGTGCTTGAAGTCTCAACGACAGTATGTTGTTAGGAACAACATATGTACATATATACTCATATCAACATAGGTATCAAGAGGTGCGGCAGGTGCATCGGTTAAAACCGTTTATGTTGAACTGTGAGTGATGTGTCGCCGTAGCAGGGTAAATAAGGTGATCTAGTGTAGAGGTATATTGTTGGCCATTCTAAGCTGATCCCTCTTTTGAGCCCAGATAATCTGCAAAATAATTAAATTTAAGTTTTATAACACAGTTTCGTGAAACTTTAATAACTTTATATTAACACTATTATATTTTTTACATTATTTTTACACAAATGTTAAATGTCTAAAGAATAAATAAATAAATAACACCTAACAGTCACACACCTAGTCCTGACCCCACTCTAAGTATAAACTGTATCGTGGCACGTGGATATCAGAAACTATGAGAGACTTTCATGACTTTATATGACTGTCTCACAACTCCCAGACTTGAAACAAATATCTGTGGGCCACACAAACATTTATCTCAATGCGGGAATCGAACCCACGGATTCTCGCTTCACAGCCGGATACTAGCCCACTACGCCACGGAGGCTGTCAATAACGGAGGCTGTGAATAAATGATCAAGTGTATATTGTTGGCCATTCTAAGCTGATCACTCTTTGAGCCAGATAACCCGCAAAATAATTAAATTAATGTTTTATACCACAGTTTCGTCAAAACTTTAATAAATTGATATTTACTGAAGACATAATTATATTTTTACATAAATGTTAAATGTCTACAGAATCGAACCAAATAATGTTTAAATTCCGTCCAACATTTTTTCTTGATGCGGAAACGACCTCGGACCTTTGTCATTTATTTATTGATTATAACTAGTTCCTACTTTAATAGAAAACCGACCCTGAATCCGGCCACGCATGTAAAACACCCTTTTTATAAGGACATTGAAGGGTTCATATTGCGAATAATAAGATATTTATTTGTTAGTGGCAGGTAATAAGCGGTCGTAAGTCGACCGAAAGGTTAAACCGTTTGAAACAAATTCAAGCGTAGATAGAAATAGCCTTCTTTGATGTTGGTGTAGTCCCGACTGCCGACTCTCAAGGGACCGCCGCCGATTTTCTACACACGATCGTGTTTTTTGCTGACCTGTATTAAACTGTGAGACGTAAGCGATTTCACTATGAATATTTTTATTACTTTCATTCAAAATATTTGCTGAAGTAGGTTTCATGTTTAAAAAGGTTTTTACGATGTTGAGTATAGAGCCTATACTGTAGTCTCCATGGTCTAGTGGCAACGTATTTCGGTTGTGGAGGTACTATGTTCGAATTACATGTCACGTAAGTCAAGTACATGATTTACCTGCCCTTATCCCACCTTAACATAGGGTCGGTGCAACACACTTTTTCGCAGAGCGGATTTGGCTTAGTTTTTACGACCAGCCGCCTGCATGACGTCAACCCCCTATGGTGGATCCAGTCCCGGGCAAATTAAATCAGAATATTTGCTTTGCCCAACCTGGGAATCGAACTCAGGACCTTCCAGTCTAAAGCTCATACATACTGCCACTAGAACAAGGAGGCGACCTTCACGATTTACCTGATACTAAAACCTCAAAATAGAGTTGATGTGAGGCAGGTGACCGGCTACAAACACTAAAGCCTGATTTTTTTTGAAAAAGTATTGTGCTGTAATCTTTCATTGAAGTGGGATAAGGGCAGGTGGAGGGAGAGAAAGAGTACACAACCTATACTCAATTAGTGGAAGACCAACGTATATCGTTGTTCTAATTTCATCCTGTAGGATATTTATGATAATTAAACTACTACTTTAACAGAATATTATTTATAGATTTTAAACAACCAGTACACTTTACAGTAGAAAGGAAGTGAACAGAGAGAATGCTAGACAAGACAATGACAGATAACTTTTTAAATAGGACTTGCGTTCCATTTCACACTAACACATCCCCTTTTTACAATTTAGAGAGCCATGCTCGTAATACTGCTTGACCTGGGAATCAAACCTAGGCTTTTACCGATTTGACGACATAAAAAACATAGTCAATGTGTATGTACTTACAAAACTAAATAAAGTCGATAACACTTAAATATTATGAAGAGATTGAAACTTATTTTAAAGTGACTTACATAACAATAAACCGCATTTCAAAGTGTGGAAATGTTCCAGAGCTACGCTAGACTCAACATTGTTCGCTTATCGTTATGATTTTGTTTGTTTTAAGGTATAATGTGTTTTACATTATAATTACCCCATGTTTGTGATAAATATATAAAGCATTTTTCTTTATATTTATAACAATATTATGATATATTTAAATGCATCGTTATCACTAGATAATGCGCACAATAATTCAAAACGGTACATAAATGTGTAAAACCGTTAGTGTAAGATAATGGCACAAAGAATAATAATAATAAATACACCCAACAGTCACACACCTAGTCCTGACCCCACACTAGGTATATCCTGTATCGTGGGTGTCAGAGACTATGAGAGACGCGCGGTCTCACAACACCCTGACATGAAACAAATATCTGTTGGCCACACGAACATTTGTCTCAATTCGGGAATCGAACCCGCGGCCTCTCGCTTCACAGCCGGCTATTAAGCCGCTGCGCCACGGACGCTGTCATACTTTGCCATACTTTAGACTAAGCTTCTAAATTCTTCGGATCTTGACCTAATTTATATAGGACAACCCGTTGGGTTAGCTCTATCAAGCATAAAAATAATCTTTTTTTTTTTTTTTTTTTTTCAAATATTCATCTGCGATCAGCCTCTTGGCTATAAGCAAATATGTTGCTGGATGTTTGACGTGATGTGTGCAGGGCTCCTGTGAGCACTGCACATAAAGTTATGTAACTTATTATTCACTTTCAAGTATGTGCAGTCTCTTGAGACGTCTGGTGGTATACAAATAATCTTGAGAATCAATTCCCATATGCCGGATAACATACGTAAAAAATACAAACGAATTGAGAACCTCCTCATTTTGTAGTCGGTTAAAAACGCTGTATTACAACACACATAACAAAGCTTACACCTGTATTCTCGAAGGGGTAGGCGAAGGCGCACTAGTGAACTACAACACCCACATTTCGCCCAGCTTAGTTCCGTCCCAAGGTGATAGGGAACGAGCCTATCGCCATATCGTCGTATTAAACGCCGTATTCTTGTAACACAATCCACCGACACTAAGGCTTTTTATCGACGTCGATGGTTGTAAGTTTGGTGCGTCCACTCGTTGCCAATGCGAACTGCTTCCCATATAATTTCCTTAGCAAAAGCCAATCTTCAAGTAGGTCGTTGAAACGGACCCTTTGCCTCAATACTAGGGAAGTAAAATTTCAAGTTTATGTGATAGTTTCTTTTACCTCTGACGTCAATCGGGTGGATTTGGGTTCCTGTAATAAGGTTACCTTACTTACTATTACATAGCCACGATACACACCAACGCCTGTATCCCCAAGGGGTAGGTACAGGCGAGCTACAGAACTAAATCACCTATATTTCGCCGAGCTCTTTTCCGCCCGAGATATGATAGGAGATGAACCTATCGCTATATCAGGCACAAATTTCAGACTCCAACCTAATACTAAAATTCTAATATTACTTCGCCAGACAGGGAATTGAACCCGAGACCTCATAATGGTAGTCATACCACACACGTAATACCATTACGCCACCGAGGCAGTCTGTTATTATACTTTAAAGTTCAGATTATTACGAAAAATCCAATATCACTTTTCTCGACCCGGGAATCAGCTCGGAGTCTGGAATTTGTGCCCGATATGGCGATAGGCTCGCTTCCTATCACATCTGGGACGTAACTAAGCTCGGCGAAATGTGGGTGTTCTAGTTCGCTAGTGCGCCTCTGCCTACCCCTTCGGGAATACAGGCGTGAGCTTATGTATGTATGTATTATTACGAAAATACTGAGACTTAAGTAATTTTGTACGTGCTTATAACATACATATATTAACAATGTAACGGTATAGAGAAGTAATTAATTAAAGGCTGATAAAGGTAAATAAACAACGTGTGTATAATAAACCCATTAAGTAAATATTCAATAACAAGTTCCTCGTTCCAACTTAACTACGGTTTAGTAATTGTCAATAGGAAATAACTACAACAGTTAAATTATTCAAACAGTCAAATGAGGCAACACGAGCCGGGAGTTTGTTTGCGGGCTGTAAGCGTACCTACGAGTACGCTACTACTGTTTACTGAACGTTTAGATTTATGTTATGCGCTGCTTAAATGTGTAATTGCTGTATTTAATTCATATAACGTATTTAGAAACTACACAACCGGAATAAAATCTTTAGAGGAGCTAATAGGCGCTAATGTTTTAATAATTATTATTTTATTTATGTCAATTAAAACGGTTTACAACATGTACATTAATTGCTACATAAAAAGATACTAAACATGACAATATTGTTATAAATTATTATTACTATGTACGTCAGAAATCACACCTAAAAATATAAATTAATAAGAATAAAAATATTTTTTCCTATCACATATGTAGCTCGCTTACAGAATATCAGGAACTCAGATAATATTATGAGCATTTATATGGCATGGCAGCTGGTCGTAAAAACTAAGCTGAATCATTTCTACTATATGCTAAAGCGCTGCACCTAACCTACATTTTAGGATAAGGGCATGTGGAAAAAAATGAGCATTTAAACCTCTGAGATAACTAGAGATAGTTAAATAATTAGAACATATTACCATAGTCGATAAAGTATTGCTGGTGGAACCTATTTGTTTAGTTACCTATGGCGACTGCAGATTAAATAAAAGGCAACTTCAAAGAGGGTAACGATTACTTATTTGCAACTTTTTGAAGTCAGTTTTTAGTTTTGTCTAACTTTATCTATCGCTAAGCTTATTTTCGTCCCATGATGTAATAGGCGATAAGCTAAGTCGACCGCGATTTTAGACATACATTTGGGCAGACTCTGATTTGATACTGACACTTTACCCTACCTGGGAATCAAACCCGAGACTCTAGGATGCTAGTCGTACCATGTACGTAACTCAACTACGCCACTGAACTGCAATACTCGTATTTCAATATTCAACATATGTACACAGTAAAGCCTAGATAAAATCTGTAAATATGCAATACAAAAACTATGTACAAAACAATGGAAACGCCAAAACCATCTGTGTCGTATTAAAATCAATCGGCGGGTTTTACGATTCATTTCCCCCGACTGAACAAATGTACGAATGAACGAATGATATCGCTCGCACAAATCCGTTCACTCAAACGATCCTCGTACATTCAAATTCGTACGTGACTGACTCATCATTATTTATATTGTTTTTAGATTGCCTCTATGTTCTTATTTTGTTGGATGCCATGAGTTTTGGCAGAATGATAGACTTTGGGATATTTGACAAATCGAGTTGCTATGTAAGCAGTTTCCCGCAGAGAATAGGTGGGCTTGACTTTGAGTAACTGTATCTCAAAAGAATGACAGTGGCTATAATCCGGATAAAATAGGCATTCAAATGCTCATAATATTTTATGGAAATAAGGTCTACCGATATACATAACTTGCTTGACTATGATTTTTTTGACATTCACGCTAGCGACTACGTTAAATATTTGTATGATAAATAGAAACGAATAGCGATAAAACACAAAGTTTTAATTTGAACATGTACGTACTATTTACAAATACTTATGAACCCTTAAGATGATTGATGTGTAAATCCTACAAAATGAAATTGCTTCGTTTGGAAAACTAACTTAACATAAGAGTGTTATGAGCATTAAAGACTCTTGACTAAAATCTAGACACCAAATACGATTTCTCAAAATGGCATAAACCGTCCTCGCAACAAAAGCTATTTACATACATACCATCGGGTTTATATTGAATCTCGCCTGTCTGTGGGCACATTTTTTTCATCTCCGACCAAACAAACCTGCGTCTAAAGATCCATTCTGGCTTTTTGTTTTATACACCGAATGGAATAACTTATTTACGCCGTCTACGCGATTTCATGCCGGTATTTTCGCGGGTTTTTTCATTATTGAATGTAAAAATTGTTTTCATACTTCTTTTGGAAGATTTGTTATTTCATTACGCGGAATTGTGTTGTCGTGTTGTATATTTAATTTATTGTTGGTAAAGTTTAGTATAAGTATAATTTATTGATTTGATACAAATTTTGCGAACGTTTTTGGATATAAGGCACTGGAAGTTCATAAAATAAATTGTTTTGATATTTTTTTAATAACATTCAGGGTTTTCAATCAAATTGATGTTTTATATTTTGAAGTGTTTTCCACTTACCTCCACTGGGAATCGAAGAGGTGGTCGCCATGCAGAAGCAGTGCAGCAGCAGCGACAACAGCATCTTCTCGGTGATTGCGTTCATTCTCGTTCGTTCATTTTACATCGCTCACGGTTGATTGAACTGTTCGAATGAGTCATTTCGACTCTATTCTCATGATTGAATCTACAGTTCAGTGTGACGTCACATCACAGATTTCACATCTGCAACAAGGAAACGAGAACAATTTATATGTATATTTCTTACAAAACTTCGTCCGCTTGTAATATAAAATGTACGCATTCTGTTATAGTTCTTCCTGGCGAAAATATTTAAGACAGAAATGGAATTCACCACCTTTTACTAAAGTTTCTCGGTGATATAGAATAAGAATTATTTCCAAAAAACAGTAAGTTCAATGAAATCAATTCTATAATGAAGCAAAAAAGCCTCGCTGTCAAAGAGTTTAATATTACTAACTATAGAGAGGCTATCAAAAAAATTTCTATAGAAAAATCTTAAACGTCAGTAACATAATCTACCACTCATTATAATTCGAGGGCCCTTATTATAATTTACACTCTAAAATGTTCTGCTTTAACCCCTTGGAAGCGGCACGTATACAAATATTTTACATAAGCGTCTCGGCCACCGGTAGCCGAGCTGTCCGTCACTATTTAAATTATGTATGTTTGTGAGATAAGGACAGATTAAAGAGGTAAAATATCTCAAGTATCAACATAAAGGGTCCGTACATGCTCTTGAGATCATTACAGAGGCAACCGTGACCACAAAGCGTTGAAGTGATCCAGTCGCTTTCGCCCCGACGGACATTCCGTTATGATTGGACATAATTGGCACAACATAACTCGAGAGCCGATATACCAAGGATTGGGTCCTATACTAGTGTTTACGTCTAGCCACATTTGGAACTTCAATATAAATGATAATATCCAATTGTTTGCATACAGGTGTAAAACAATTTTTAGAGGTTATTTTCTTAACCTTTCTTTCTTCCCACTAGCTCTTTATCCCACTCAATTTTCTCGATCATTTACATTATTTAACTACACGTCGATTACTATTAAGTACAGTTTAATTTTACCACTACTATTGTATAGTACGACACACTAACTAGAGTTTAGTAGTTTCATACAACTTTTATAAGTTTTTATTAAATTATGAAATCATAGGAATTTTATGTCACCTCCTTGGTCTAATGGCAGCGTATATGGTCTGGGATCCGGAAGGTCTTGGCTTCATTTCCAGTCTTGCGGGATGTTTTTGTAACACCATTTGTCCGGGGCGCGATCCCACAGATTGGAGTTGACGTCAGGGTGGCAGACGTAAAAACGAATCTGAATCCTTTCTGCAACGTGCTTGAAAAAGTGTGTTGCGAGACCCACATTGGGCAAGGGCAGGAGGAAAGAACGGATATTGTTTTCTGCAACTACTATCCTCATGTCGTCAAAAGCCAAGAATCTTTATATCATCACTGCCATTAACACAAATCCACCACGTTAAAACAATGTCGCCGTATCGTAAAACAATAAAAGACCCATTTGTATCGAGACGGCACATTACCTGCCCATACCATTATAGACGTCGTAAAGATCCATGCTAACAATTCGTGTACCAAAATACTCGCATTTACTTTATAGCATTCGATAACCAGATTTTGTAGACCCCTACAGAAGTCTCACCCTCTCATTTACTTCAGAAAAATCCATGTGTGAAAGAGAGGTTTGGGTCAAGATAATTCGGTGGATATGCTCTACGTTCGGTTGTAATTTTTTGCTGGAGTTTCACCGCATGAGTTCTATTTGTCAAACACGGCCCGAGGGGCTAGTAGGCTGCAGACAATCGGTGCTTTTGATGTCGACTGACATCATCCTGATGGTTATGCTTTATGAGATGAATATCAGATTGTGATGTGTGAAGTCAAGCGTAGGTTGTGTTTTTCACCGATCTGTCCTTCACGTTGACATCTACTTCCTAATATTAATGCAATGTAATTTCGGCGGCCTGTTTTAAATTTTAATGCAACATAGCAAATTAGCAACTGTTTAAACTCAAAGGCCATTGATAACGCCTTGTATGATGTGGTGGTACTCAAATGTGTTTATAATTTCTACAAAATCATTGTTCAGTACTCTTTATTTTTAAAGGTTTTTTCTACATTTTTAAATATATGCTATAAAAATAAATACATTTAAAAATATAGAAATATTCCCCTCCGATGGCGAGGCTCAGGACCCAAGCCACCGGCGGTTAGGACCCCAGAGTGAGGAACCTCCTCACAATTCTGCCTTCTGCATTTGGCTCTTGACCCAAACACCAACCGAGAGCCTCTTGAGGTGTTGGTCGAGGCTCAGTGGTATTAAACCATTGGCAGAAATGACCATCGAAACAATGATTGTTGAATCCACATCCCACATGCGAGTAACCTCATGTGCGAGGTCTAAATATTTCGACATTTCTACAAAATCATTATTATTATCTTATTACGTAAAGAAAAAGTCTGATCTAAAAACGTCTATATTAAAGGCCGACATAATCAAAATATATCTCGATTACTTGTCTTCAGTAAAAGAAAGACAGGGTGATATTTATGCCCAAAGATTGCCCTAGACTTTTTGAAGTTATTGTACAAAATTATACCAAAATTTAGATGGGTTTCCTACTGATATTTCTAAATGACAACATCCATCTTAAGCATTGATATAAATCGAAACGTTGCGGAGTTTGTAAGTGCTGATAGATCGGGATTCGACGTTTGACCCCGTTTCAAAAGTTAAACTGAACTGTCCATACCATATTTTATACCCTAATTCACAATACCGGGTTTTAAACTATATCAGTTTTATACGGCTTCAGAGAAATTATTAACGATTTAGATTTTATGTTGATAAATCCCGGAACACGCGGACTTTTAAAAAGTACGCTCTTTTGATACATCATAATATTTTTTCGTGATAGTAAAATATTTTATACTCGATTTCGATTGGGTTAGTTATGCTCCTTGGGCAATGATAATATTATTATTATTGTTTATTTACTACCATCTAATCAACATCTAAATTAATATGCGTTTACGCGTTTGTGTTGTTATATTAATAACATAGGGCCTAATCTCAATAAGTAGTCTGAAAGAAGAGTTCAGCTTATGTTGCTTATTATAGAACTAAAAAATACAAGCGGCGTCGCGAACCCATGTTAGTGTTCTATAATAATTTAGGTAAACGCCAATTCAAAGGCAAATATCGCGCACCTCTGAATTCTAGCGTTGTTTCAAAAGCACACGCTCGTAAGAGGCTTACCGTGTTGTTGCTGAGTATTAGTTTTTAGTTCAACACACTTGTGTACACAAAACTTAAATATACGATCAAATAGGCTTCTGTTATATTCGTACCACTGAACAGTATATACATGAGATTTTACAGTGTAATATTAAATAACTACTGCCGTCCCGTGCAGATAAAAACGTTGACTGTCTATTATTTTATTGTACTTATTAGGGGTGTGAACTTATTTTAGGGTTACATATTTTTGTTATTTAAGAGATTATCATTTAAAAACTGAAAATCTGAAAAATATACATATCTTATTGGCATAAGCTATACGAACATGAGCCAAGAATAGGACAATCACTATGTACACAATGAATAACAAAGCACTGCGGGTCACTATAAAGAACAGTAAATTACATTGGCCTATAATAAACCTTTCAACTTCCAATAGGCCGATCTGGAAATCTTTGGGGGAGGCCTATGTTCAGCAGTGGACGCCCTGTGGCTGATGATGATAATAGTCCTTCCAACTAGATTGCAACTAGATTCCAATATATTGAT
The DNA here is from genome assembly GCA_036417725.1 of Clanis bilineata. Taxonomy (NCBI): domain Eukaryota; kingdom Metazoa; phylum Arthropoda; class Insecta; order Lepidoptera; family Sphingidae; genus Clanis; species Clanis bilineata. The sequence continues at coordinate 410,701 of CM071157.1, read as the reverse complement.
TGGACAATGCTGTTTAGTGCTATTTTTTTAGCAGAGACTGGCAAACGAGCGGATGGTAGTAATGATAATTATTTGTAATATAATTTATGAATTAAATGCAGTCGCCTTTTGTACGCTGTGTCCTGACATGACAATAATATAGGCTAAGTAACAAGTATGCAGCTTTTTTTTATCCGGGCACAGCAAAGTGACTACATTGCACCTGATGGTAAGCGTAGTGCAGTCTAAGAAAACTAGCGACCACTGACAAACAATGGGTTTATCAGTGGTCTACAGAATACCCAAGACAAAGCCTATGCCGGCCTATTTATGCTTCTTCACACTTCGAATCCGAAGAGGGAAGAAGCAAATCGAAGGCTTGCGACAAGACAGGTGGATGACCTATGCAGAGACAGGGATACCCCCATGCCCGTCCCAACTAACCATCAAGTCATGCCGCAATCCCTTCGAGAGGTAGAGTAACAACGAAATAAATACACAGGTTTTCAATAACACACCCTCTAAGATTTGAACAATAATATTTCCTAGATACTTATTATTTCTCTCAACCAAGCAAAAAATAATAAAGAATCGCAACATCCATTACTCAGCAGTGGACAAAACTATGAAAACTGAATGTAAATGTGAAAACTCGGGCGCGCAACTTTTTCAGCAGCAACTTTCATTAAGTAATTAGTGTTGCGAGCTGCAAAAACTGCAGTTCACGGTGAAAACAAATTGTTTTACACTAACAGCATCGCTTCCTCATTTTTACTTCCTGTCTGTGAACTTATTTAGTTTTTTTTTACTTTGCGTTCATTTCCTTGAGATGTTTGGTGCTTATTTTGTTGTGGTGAGTTATGAATGAGTTTCTGTCGTGTTTTTTTGGGTGGGAATATTTGGATCGAGTCTTAACCTTTATGGTAATTAAGTGTTACAATTTTAAGAAATAGAAAAAACTGAGATTTTTAGCCAGTCTTCAAAATTTTAAATTCGCAATTACTACAAAAATGATTATTTTTATTTTAAGTATAAACACAATACAATTTTATCATTAGATAATATAATATGATATTTATATTCTTTATGTTCTGATATGGGTATTCGGTATACCTTTCACTTGGTCCCATATCAATTTGAAATATAAAATACATAGTTACATTTGAATAATTTGATAGGTACTGTTTATTTGAACTACGGAAGCCTAAAAAGTACGTTTGGCGCTCTTATCGCTTGACACAATATGTTATATAACCATAGTATAGAAATTTAAAAAAATCCATTCCGATCATGAATCTCGTCTAATGATGTTCTTTACAACTCAATGTAGAGTTATCTCACTAAGCCAACGTTTCTAAACGTCAAAACACCCCAGGAGTACGAGTACGACGCACTCAAGTATAATTAATCCAGCAACATCCATAAAACTAATTACTGACATTATGTGTGCCAAGCTTAATAAAACAAGTCGCGACGTATTACCACGGTGACCATTTCCACATTCAAATTGGGATAATTCCTGTATTTGAAAAGTAGCTGTTTCTCTCTGCTCTTGTGATGAAAGTTTTCACGTAATTAAAGTGTATCTTATGTCACTCACATACAATGTCATAATTTTTATAATCGATTCAGTTTACTTTTTTATAACAAACATTATTTAAGGTTTATAATATTATAATATCGATTTTAGTGTGGTAGAGTCACGCTGTAGACAATTAAGTCTCCAGCCCGAATGGGCCAGCTCGACCGGTTTGATACCACTGTGTCACAGAAAACCGGCGTAAAGTAGCAGTTTGCTGTTGTGTTCCATACGGTGAGTGAGATTTACGGTGGCCCAATTAACCCCCCCTGCCTTTCCTTATCCCTTCCCCTCCCATTCCATGTAATCCTTTTAGGTTGGCAATGCACCCATGATTCTTTTTGTGTCTTGGGTGTCTTGGGTGTCTATGGGCGGTGGAGAGTACTTACTAGGTGACCCATCTGCTCGTTTGTCAGTCTCTGCTATAAAAAAATATATTAGCACCGTCATAAAATCATAATACTGTGAAAATGTCTGAATTTTAATAAACTTAGTAGTGATCACACAAAGTTGGTCTCAAGTGATTCGATCATTGCCCTTATACTTATGAATTTTATATTATCCTTACGATGTGTAATGGGTCATCAGGTTGAGTTGGGTTATCCAAAAATATTGATTACAACTCCATAGATGCTTTTTGCAGCAGAGCATAGTTTAAAATATATTTTATATACAATAATTTACTGTTGTGAATATTTTTACACGTACATACACATGATGTGAATATTTTAGTGTTTTAGGAATACCATTTTCATACAAAATGGGAATATCTCATGCAGTACGGTACGTGTGGTCACCTTACATGTGACGTAAATCACGCCACACACGGCTCTTACATAAATTTAAAATACAAAGGAGTTTCAATTAAATGTTAAAGCTAGAATTTTGTTACACACAATAAATTGTACGTATGTGAATAATTAGGTTTCTGCCTGTATATTCTGTGGTTATTGTTTTATTGTTATGAATTCGCTTTTGTATTTCATTTATTTTATGATAGAGAAAGTTATAAAATCACATGATATATGTTTTAGTGAAGTTAAAATCTGAGTTCATAAATTAGTAGGTCAATAAAAAGTGCAGATATAATCTTATATTAATATTCCAACTATGTACGTACTATATGGCACTTTGTAGGCGAAAACCGAAGTATAAATAACTGTCAGTTAAATATTATATTCATTATAAAGATTTACAATATAGTATAAAATAGGTAATATCCGAAATTGTGAAACCGATTCTGAATATTGTTTATTAATTATTAGAAAACTACATTACTCCTGTTTGAAATCCACATTTAAAAGGTTTTATTATAAAAGCAGAGTCGCGAATAATAATACCTGAATTACACGGGACTTGATTCCCTAAAGGGGGTTGACCGCAGGCAAGCAAGATCATAAAAATAAGTGTAAGCACAGTGTCGTGGGCATCTTAAAGAAGGTTTGGTTCAATAATAATTAATTTGTTATTCAATACATTGTACCGAGGTTCTATTTAAAAGTACCCTACAAATCGGGAATGTTTCGGCTGCAAGCCAAGATTAGATTATCGTTTGTCGTCGCAGGCTCGCCGGCTCGTTTCTTGGCAACTGCTAGTGACCGTCCACCATTACTTTAATCTGCAAACACGGAATCCCACTTTAAACGGACTTGAAATTACATAAAGTATCTCCTTTTGTATACTGTTATCCAAACAGTAATTTTGAACAATTTGTATCTACATTGACTTAGTATAAGTTTGTACTTATCTATACTCTCCATTGATATAATGTCTAGGTATTTTTTTTATTGCAGAGACTGGTAAACGAGTAGACGGGTCACCTTATCTTAAGTGATCTCCACCGCACATAGATACCCAAGACAAAAAGAATCATGGGTGCGTTGCCAACCTAAAATGAGGGAATGGAAGGGGAGGGAAAAAGGATTGGGAATGGGAGGAGGGAAATGGGCCGCCGGAAATCTCACTCATCGAATGAAACACGACAGCAGGCTGCCACTTTACGTCGTTTTCTGTGAGCTAGTGGTATCCGACCGGTCGAGCCGGCCCGTTCATGCTGTAGCCGTTACTGTCTAGAGCGTGGCTCTACCACAAACTTTGGTGACTTTTTTGCAACTTTGTGTCTTTCTTTTTTCTTTATGTCACGCGCAAATCGTTAGATTATTGAAATGCACACCTGACTGCATATAATTAACTCACATTGCCTTAATTTGATATGTTCAAGTTTCTCTAACGATTTTTTTACTATTCTGAGCTGCTGCCATAAACGCGCGACCCTATAATTATAAAGGTTTGATGTATGGGGGTACTCAACAGGGTGCAAGGTTTACCCCTTATGTTATTTTGCCGCGCTTGAGTAAATCTTGAAATCCCCGCTTGTGCTCCCTATCTACCTCTATAGTTGACGATTAAAAGTAAATTATGAACTCGCTTAAGTAGTCTGTGAGTAGCACTGAAACTAGTGGAAAAATGTAGGTGATATAGTTGATCTACCGATGTAAAGTGGCAGCTCGCTGTCGCGTTTCATTCGGTAAGTGAGATTTCCGGTGGCCTAATTTCCTTCTCCCTTTCGCAATCCCTATTTCTCTCCTTTTAGGTTGGCAACGCACCCTTGATTCTTTTTATCTATTGGATGTCTATGGGCGGTGGAGATCACTTACCATCAGGTGACCCATCTGCCCGTTTGCAAGTCGCTGATATAAAAAATAGAATTTATACGTTTTAGTTATCTGTGCAAAAATATATTGTAAAAAAAAATACTAGCTAATTTACCAACTTTATACAATCTTCATGTTCAAGAGGTGCAATGGACGAAAATCTAATTTAGTTCTATACTCGAAGGTCACAAACCCATTTGCTATTTTTTAATCAACAATAACCGTTTATCTCAAGTATAGCACAGCTTCTCACATTAATCTTGCTCTAAGATATTATGCTTCACCGAAAATGTCTAAACAAATTATACTAGATAAAGGTTTGTTTGAACGGATGACCTCATCCACTAACTAAGGTTCGTCGATCCTCATTAATTTTAAATCAAAATATTATTATAAAAAATAAAATTCAATATCATAAGAACACCGATGTTGTTCAATCAAGGTTATTAGTAGAGAATGTTATGAAAATTTTATATTTTGTGGAAATTTTTGTGAAGATTTATTATCAAGAGTGGAATATTTAAGGTATTTAAATTCTTGAAAGTACGAGTATCTATTGGAAAGTTGTTTTTTTTGTTATAAAATGAGATATTTTTCATGCATAACTTATAAAAAAATTTTGAGCATTTCATTATATATATGAGGTATATATATTTATCAGAAAATAAGTGAAAATACGTCAGTGGTATTGATAAATTTACTGAATATTAATAACTCTTTAGTGAAATTTTGTTTACTGATTCGTAAATGTCGTATTCCAAATTAAATAATATTCTTTAAATACATTTACAAATTCATACCATTTTAATATCAGCTGGTGCTTTTTCAACGATACTTAAAAATAAAATACGGTATAGCATTATGTACGTATTTATACGGCTTTAATCTATCATATAAAACGCTCCATCCATGCTACAATATTAATAAATTTAATAGTTTTAAGAATTCTACACGGCTAGTTTACTATTTAACTCTAAAATTCATCTGAAAATAATCCAAAATAAACCCTCCCAGACCACCGCCAGAGATTATAATCACTACATAATTCATCCCATAATCCAATACACACGTTAACACAAGACAAGCCCCCGAGCCATCGTAGCGACCGCCGACCGCTAAGTGAGAAGTGTTCTTTACCGAATACCGAGTGTTCATTAAGCGTGGAGTGTGTAAGGCGCGGTAATGGGGCTCGCTTGTTACCTCATACGATGGCTCCTTTGAGCCATTGTGCCGTGTCGCCGCGGCGTGGCGCCGTGCGGCTGTGTGGCCGTGTCGCCGTGTGGCCGTGTCGTGGTCATCCGTCACACTCTCCGCTTTGATATGTAACAATAGCATTGTCTCGGGATTTTGAGGGTTTGAAGCGAAAAGTCAGAAGTGGGACACGGTTAAATATATGACAAGGTAAAAATGGAGTGTTGCGTTGTATGGTTGCATAATATATATATTTTTGGCTATTTTAAACAAACTAATTATAGAAAAGTGGACGCACTAGACGAAATATGTACCTATGCCTCTCTGGGCGGGTATAACAACTGTTAAAGTGTATGTTTGTAAAAATATTTTTTTGTTTGTTTTATAACCATTATGGTTTACATCATTCTGCTTGTACTCAATGTCAATTTATAATTGATTTTACCTCTCTGCTACATAGCTGCATCCAAGTATATTTAAGTGGAAAGTCATCTGTCAATTATCTAGGTCATTCCAGGCGACAGAACTATCTTAACGTCGCATCTAGAATCTGTTGGTATCGATTAATTGAGAATTATTTGCATAATGCCACTATCAGTTTAATTACTGAGGTTTCCGATGTACTCACCAACTTCCTCTATTATGGCTACGTATATAGTCGTGAATATATGTATGTATGCTAAATATTTCGGAACGAAGAATGATGTTTGTATCGGTGGATGAGAGGAGAGTAACGACGTATGGTGTAAAATTGTTAAGATTTAAAGATGTTAATGTTGTATGTACATTTATGAAGTGATAAGAGAAATAATAGAAGTATCAAAACTTGTGAAGCAGCTTTATTGTGTTCGCTCTGCATGTATTTGTATGTCATTGGCCTGGTGGAACTTTTTACAGACTATGAACTGTGAGGTCTTGGGTACAAATACCATGTCGGTATCATCATAATTTGTGTTGGTTTTTCGCCAGCAAAATCGTATATAGTTTGCCCAGAGTTGGAATTTGTGCCTGGTATAGCGATGGGCTCACCTTCTATTACACGAGGGAACAGAAATAAGCTTGGTAATATAGAGGTATGATCTTCTAGTTCTCTTGATCATCTAGCTACCCTTTCGGAAATATAGTCTTGAGCTTACGGCTGGTACACTCGGACACAGACGTCGCAGAATTCCCGGGTTATGCTCGACACCACGCAACAGCTTCACCAGGTAAGACGCGAGGTACTTCAATACTTCAACACTACAATAACCTATGTTGTGAGTATTATAAACTACGAGAGATTTCCTGTTTCAAAACATCCGAACCCGATTTTTTTTGTGGATCACACAAATATTCATCAGGGTATGAAAATCAAACTTGCGGCCTTTCGTTTAACAGCCGCTGCGGCTTGGAGGCTGTTAAATATAATTTTGCCGGCATTTATATTTACTACCTACCCTTAAGGGACTGACTCCCTTTCCAGTACCTTCCACGTGGGCAAAGCACCGAGCAAAAACTAGTATAAAATCAGGTTCCGGTTGTTTCCATGAGTCATGAAACTCAGTATTACAGATTTTGCAGTGTTTGTCGGAGCTTACGTGCGTTTGTTCAGTCACAGGAAATGAATATGTACGCTGTTTGATTTGGACTTGGTTGTGTGTGTTGTACGTGTTCACACCCTGGGATGTTTTATTTGTATTTGTAGGAGCTAAAAAATTGATCTACTTATACTTTCTTTCTACCTGCCCTTATCCCACCTCAGTGTGGGGTCGGCGAAACACACTTTTTTAATTTAACCCTTCACCTGAGAGATCTAGTACAAAGTCAAACTCAAAAAATGTTGTCCGACCTGAGAATCAAACCAGGGAATTGCCTGTAGACCTGTACAGTCCTACTAGGTCAAGTAGGCGAATATACATACCTACATACTTTACGGTAGTGATGTGGATAATCGATTAATAATCGATTATTTTTAAAGATGTATTATTATATTATTAATCGACCTGGATGGTTGGTGCTTAATTGGGTAGGCCTACATCCAGCAATGGATGGTGATAGGCTAAAATAATAATTGACTAACCGATTAGTTGATCACGTTTTTAAAAATAATTGAATAATCGATAATGAAAAATATTCGATTATCCACATCACTACTTTACGGTACTATAATCTCCTGCAATGTAATACGTGTCACATATAGATTTTAATCTCTATCTCGGTTAACTACTCCGCGTACAGTTAGTGTCTAACTAGACAAACAGTTTGATGATATAACTTGTAATTGCTTTAGGTAAGCCGATTGTTTTTGTTACTACGTTATGCATTAACACGAAATTGTAGTCAGCGGTTGAATGTATATGAAACTAATTAAAATTATGATTATTAATGGTGATAGGATATTCATATTCGCCTGTATAGCGACCACCCTACACGAGATGTTATACAGATAATTATCACAAGTTTAAAAACTTAACGGATCGACTTCAAATCCGATCGTGACCAAATTTATATACCACCCTTGAAATAAGTTCTATCCAAAACAAAAAGAATGTTGTCCACATTTGGCGGAGATATCGCGTAACACACATAAATAAAAATACAGACCAATTGAGGACCTCTTCCTTTTTTGAAGTCGGCCGAAAATCTGCCATAGTGATCCACACATATTTGTGTGTTATGTGTATATGCGGTTGTTTTGACGGGCTTACAACATGTATTTATAGAGGGTAGGCAGAGGTCTGTTTGCAGGCTGTTTTCAGGCAGAAAACTGTTTTTGTCAAGCTGATTTCCGTTCATTCATATAATAAGGGGTGAACCTAACTCCATATCGGCAACAATTCTAACCCCATTTATGCATGATTTTTCGTTTGACAATATTAACACAAGTCATAATTACCTAAGTTGGTATTTTAACCGAAGACCTCACGATATTTAGCCTAAGTACGTCAACTAGACCAATGAACATAACCAATAATAAAACAAAATGAACGAAACCTGAACCAATGTACCTGCACAAAATAATTTCCCAAGCGGTTGGTATCAATAAATTATTTTCTCAGTAAGAGGTGCCATTAGCGTTGGTACTCCAGAACTCCGCGCCGACGTCTAAATTTTATCTTGCATTAAATAAATCTGAGCTTTGTGCAAATGGCGGCTATCAAATTTCTGGCAACGCGCGACGTTCCCAGATAAATGCGTGTTTGATTCCACATCGAATTTTCACCTTTTAGGGCACAGCCTTATATTTAAATAGACGACGCAAAATGTTAATACAAGTACTTCAACTAAAGTAATAGGTAAGGAACGCGCTTCACCTAACTAATGTATGTATATAAATAATCTTATCTTGTGAATAAACCACATGATGCAGGATAATACATTGTTATTGTTAACATTGTTATTAATATTGTCTATAATTATCTTTTTATGAGCTAATTCAATATAAAATCTCAATCGAAATCGAAAACAATGTTTTTTAACTGTTTGTAACCCCAAATAGTCATACCGAGTACAAAAACCAAACCGGGCAATTCATGGATTCTATAAATTAAACACAAATAATTGTCATTGACTTGTCCTAGAATCTGGTCCCAAGACGTCATGATTCTCCACCTAAGTACGCGCCCCTAGACCATTAAGGTAGTCAGGGGTTGTAACAATTATCAAATATAAATAACATTTGAAATAATGTTTACAAAATCTTATTTAAGTGACCTTGTAGAAAGTTCAAATATACGAACCGAGCCGCTTCACGGATAGTAAGCCTTGCTCGAGGCTCTCTGTAAATAGTGTCCACAAAAACGACACCACCGTACCGGAAAGTCACATTTCTTTGGCCCTTTACCTCAACCCTCGTCATTCCGTGTAGGAATTTTGGTTTGTTTGGATTCGGATTTGCTAAAAACGTCTTATAGGTACATAGAAATATGTTGGGAATTCCCAAATCACAATTGCGCCCGTTAGTTTTTTTTTAATAGACGAACAAGGAATTATTATACAATTTTTTCATATCGAAAATAAACACAATAACATATTTCTTAGTTATTTATAAGATAACCTTATGCCGATATATCCAATGTATGTAATCGGGCAGATGAAGAAATCACTGCAATTTTACGTCTTAATTAATAGCAAGCTAATTTATTAACTTAAATTGTATAGAATATAAACTTGTCTACACTTAGATCAATCTATCCTATGAAGAGAGGGAAATTATAATAAGCTCGACGTAAATCTATCAAGGCACATTAAGCCAGTATGGTAGGCTGGCAGCAGTATGGAGGCCTAAACCCTCTCATTAGGCCTGCTCATCAACAATAATATAAGGCTTAAGGAACAAATTGCACTTACAATCAAACTGTGCCACACGAAATACATAAAATACCGCCATTGTACCTAACAATACATGAAAGTAGTGATAATAGCGATATGAAAAACGAATTATACAAGCTTCCCTGGACGACAAAGGCATATTTCTGGCCTATGTAAGTCCATTGTAAGAAGCCCAAAGTGCCTCTAATTAGACGATACAATGGAAATAATGCTTTATTCCCGACATTTCGACATTAAATGGAACAAAATGGGATAACGTCACTCAAGGCTCGAGAAATAAAAATGACCGAGTTAGCTACTTAAGATTTCGCAAAGAATTTAGTGTAACGCGTAACGTTTGTTGTATACATTATTGTTTAATAACACAGATAAGAACAGGATAATAGACAAAAGGGTCTTGGATTCGAATCTTGGACCGGATAATGCCCCTTTTTCTGATAAAATAATAAGCTTGAGATAACGTGAGTGGTACTTTTTTTATATCTGCTCAAAATTTAGGGGATGCAGAACGTACGCGTAAACTAATTTAACTGATCGAAAAGGAAAACTGGCAGAGAATGCCGCTAGCATTAAGTACAGGCGGACTTAATGCTAGTTGTGTTTAAAATATATAAATAATTTGATGTATACATGTTGGCAAAAATCAAGCATAAGTTGAAACTGTTTACTATCGACAACTTATTTTGCTGTAAGAAAGATATCATGAATAAATAAAATACAAACCTTTAAGAAAGAAAGTCACGTTCAAATTACATTCGAAAATGGAGCCAATTTTACAGAAACCACTTCGGTGATCGAATACACCGAACGATCCCAATTCCAGCTCAATACACCGACAAACGAGATGAAAAAATTACATCGCCTACGAACAAATTGAGCCGTGACTGAATTAAAATTCTATGCTCAATTTGATTATTTAGTAATGTTTTTGTAATACCTCCCCGAAGGATTTCATTTGATAAAAGATTATTTGGCTGCGTAGTTATTGATTTTATGATAACTTAAGTTTACGTGAATATTATACATTGAAATAAAACTATTCTTACGGATTCTATCACGATTAGGTTTTAATTATTATTCCCGACGTTTCGAAGGCTTTGCAGTCTGACCCGTGACAACGAAGACTGCAAAGCCTTCGAAACGTCGGGAATAATAATTAAAACCTAATCGTGATAGAATCCGTAAGAATAGTTTTATTTCGATTTTATGATAAGTTTTTTGGTGGTAAACCTCTCACATGCAAGAGTATGTTTTGCTTACCAACAGGCGAGCGGCTTCGTTGTCTTGTTATGTCATTGCAAAGAAATACAAATTATATAGCCGCGTCCTTGGTCTAGTGTTATGAGTTATGAGCTGTGGACCGGGAGCTCTTAAGTACAAACCAAATCATAATATATAAGTGGAAGTGGATTATTTCTACCTGCCCTTATCCCACCTTAATGTGGAATCGGCGCAACACACTTTTTCAAACATGTTGCAGAAAGGATTTGGTTAAGTTGTTACGACCGGCTGCCTGTCTGACGTCGACCCCCTCTGAGGGATCTAGTCGCGGGAAAATTAAATTAGAAAATTCGCTTTGTCCGACTTGGGAATGGAACTCAGGACCTCCCGGCCCACAGCCCATATATGCTGCCACTAGACCAAGGAGGAGGAATTTATTTCAAAACAATAATGGTTAATTAGGTGTACCTATTTAAAACTTCAGTGCATATTTTAAATATTATGAATATTCATATCCATGTAACAGATGTTCACCGATTTTCAAATATTTGCACACGTATTGCCATGTCATTACAAAACCGAGCTGCATGCGCTAATCTGGATTTGGTAATAATCCTATTATAATAACATTTAGCGAAATAGAATTACTCTATGTTCCATCCCAAATAGACAATAACCTGCAAGAGGTATTACTGGTCACAATTTAATCTGATATTTATGTCGGTCGTAGATTCCATGCTAAACCAGTGTTTAGAGGATTTGTTTATAGTAACAACCTATGGTCCATGGACTCCTATAATTTTAGAAGAATTATGAATGCGTTAAGAAAAGGATTTGGAATTGGAAAATTAATAGATAATTGTATTTGATGATTAAAATTTGCGTTTTTCTTTCAGTATCAGCGAATCCACTCTTTTATATATTGTGCCATAGAATTCATTTAAGACTTAAAAAGGCAAACGCAATTTCGCTTCAACTACATCACAAAACACATATAACAAAATAGTTTCTTTTCGATCTCTTTGTAACAAAATAATGGGACATCAGCCATAAGTGAATGGGGATAGTGTTAAGAAATGTCGAAGAGTCGGCAATATGGGCGCAACGCTTCCGCATCGCTCCTCATAGCGTCGATTACAGTTCAAGCGTTCCATTGTGCTAAACCCTTAAATGGCCCGAGGCTTTAGGGTTGCCTTGTTCAATGGGTATTGGCGTGTCTCGGAAATTGTCATGGCTACTTCTTATGGGTTGATATCTGCCGGCACCTATGGAATATGTTAAGGAAAACATAAAAGAATTTTCGTTGTGTATGTACCTTCTCTGCTTCTCTTCTTAAATGTACTTTCGCTGCTAATAAAGTAATTTGAGATTTTAGCTTAGATTATGTTAAATTTAAAGTAATCCGTGTCTGCCACGGGCCACCATCATAATTTCTCAATGACTCGATCGATTTGTACGCGATTTTTCATGCCGTACAATTGTTTTTTCAGAAATCAAAGGCCCACATTATTTATTCAAATGTCAATTAAAATTCCTATTATTTTAATGTTAGTTTCAAACGAAAAGATCACTTTTATTCATTTATAATAATACACAATAAAAATATTAACGCAATTATCAATAATGTGATAACGTTGGTATTTCTTTGAAAATCTTTACCACTAATACAAAAACTATTTACGTGACACAATACTGGCAGCAAACATCCAACAGTTTTTGCTCACTATACCGGGATGACATAGTTGTTGTCTGGCAACCCTGCCATGGTGGCTTGGGACTATTATCGCTAGCCCTTTTTGTCGTCCTTTGTCCCTTTTTGCTCCCGATCCCGTGTAAGACAGATAGGGCGCTGGCAATAATTGAAGCTTTAACATTTCTGGTCTGCCATTTGGGATTTAAATGCGATCTTTGTCCTATCTCTGATTTAATTTTTGGTGAGTTAATTTATTTATTGTTTGAAATTACCATAATTACTTATTAATTTAGTAGGTTAATTAATTGTTTTGCCTTGTTTCATTACATTGTCTGTTTTTTTTTATAGCTGAGACTGGCAAACAAACGGATGGGTCACCTGATGGTAAGTGATCTCCACCGCCCATAGACACCCAAGACACAAAAGAATCATGGGTGCGTTGCCAACCAACGTTGAGGAAATGGAAGGGGAGGAAAAAGGGATTGGGAAAAGGGGGGGGGGGAATGGGCCACCGGAAATCTCACTCACCGAACGAAACGCGACAGCAAGCTGCCACTTTACGTCGGTTTCCTGTGAGACAGTGATATCCAACCGGTCGAGCCGGCCCAATCGTGCTGTAGACGTTACTGTCTACAGCGTGGCTCTACCACTCAAATGTATGGGTAGGTTCTATAACAATGTCTTATTCTGCCTCCAACTAACATTGCGCATATGTATAATATCGTGTTTCGGTTTGAAGGATATTATAGCCAGTATTACTGAGAATTATGAAATGTAACACTATCTCAGAATGGTGAACGCAGTGCAGTTTCATTCACTCTTTTATATTCAAAGAGCGGTTGGTGTCGCTACTGTTCATGGTTTGTAGTATCGCTCACCATCAAACGAGGGGCTTGCTTGTCGCGACATCACTTGCAATAAAAAACACTCAGATTTGATCATGAGCTATTCTCTGTATGTATTTACGATGGATTATACTCAGACCATTAGCCTAAAACTATATCAAGCGTCCAGTTAGTCTCTTGCTAGCATTAAGTTAAATTATTGATAAAGTTTCCACAACAGGCGAAAATTATACGAAATAATCGTAATCTTCATGATAATAAACATTATTTTAGTGAAGTGATATTGAGCTGGCGTAAAACAATGTAATCGATTACATAATTAAACAAATTCAAACCAAATGTAATTTTGAACAGAACGAAGCAAATAAAACCGTTGCTTGAAAGATAACAAAAATATTGAAGTTAATGTGGACGCACAAACAATCCTTTCAATAATAAAACTAGAGTTGATGAACAAAGGTCGGCGAGTTCGATGTAGAGAGAACAAATATTAATAATGCCTCTTTATTTTAATGCCAAAATGTACACATATTATATTTGTAAACCGTTTTTATTTGATTACGAAGGCAGACGGCCCAATCAATGTATGGTAATACCAGGAGCATAGCCGAGCCACTGCTGTATGGTATAGGAGTAAGAAGGCCTAATCCTCCTATTTAGGCCTTCAAAAATATCTCACTGCATGACATGCAACAGTAAGCTTACTTCAAGTCCGTTTTCTTTGAGCCCTTGGTAATATTCCGGTCGTTCAGGTCATCATTTATACTATTTATTTATTTGGACAACCAGTAGTTGTTACATTAATACTTACGTCTAACATAATGTAAATCCTTAATTAATTTAAATGCATAACATTTTAAGGTGTCACAGCATACATAAAAGAGTAACATCGGTATTAATAGCTTACTTATACCAAATTTAAATGTTATGTTATGTGTTATACCAAATTTAATTTAAATTAAATAAGACTATAATCAATGTTGACTGCAACGTGGCTTTACCACTTACCTAATGTTAGTTTTTGTTGTAAAATATAAAATAAAAGTAATAAAGGATCAAAAATGGTAGTCATGACAGAAACGGAAAAGTAACATAATATAACATAAGCTCACGCCTGTATCCCCGAAGAGGTAGGCAGAGGTCCACTAGCGAACTAGAACACCCATATTTCGCCGAGCTTAGTTCCGTCCCAGATGTGATAGGGGGCGAGCCTATCCCCATATCGGGCACAAATTCCAGACTCCGGGCTGATACGGAATAATCCAATATCACTTTGCCCGAACCGGGGATCTAACCAGAGACCTCAGGACGGTAGTCGTACCAAAATACAATCACGCCACAGAGGCAGTCACGGAAAAGTAACTCAAAAATTAAAATACTCGTAAAGGAAATAAATACACCAAACAGTCACACACGTGTCTGTTCGCAAGCTAAGTTTAACCTGTATTGCAAATAATTGTGATATTATCATTACCTACAAGGGTCATACGGTCCCACGAAGCCCAGGGCTGAAACAAATATCAATGGATCGCCGAAGCTTTGTCTTGGTGCAGGAATCGAATCCGCGCGCTCTCCTTACACGCAGCACTCACCCATCACAAAGTTGTCAAATAAATCAAATCCTATGTAGATTTCATATCAGAACCCACGTAGTCACTCAAATCGATAAAATATTCAAAGATAGGAGTGTAGGGCATGACCCCGTCTAATAAATAAGGATTTTGTCTCAACCACGTATTAATAACGATTGACTCTGAGTTATATTTAAAGGGTTCCACATAACTCCAGCCCCCGAGAGCTTCTAGTACCAAATTTATTTCATCTCAATGTGTCGAATTGAGGAGCAATTTGAAATAAAAATCGCTTACCGCGTAAATGGCCAATTGCCCTCTATGTGTTTGTCAAATATTTACACAGTTATTCAAAAAATAAATGTTACTTTTTTAGGTTTATGTGTGTTCTTTTCGAATCGAAACTTATAGGCATGTTGAGGGATTTAGTAGAAATCTAACTCAGCAAAGGAAACGCAAGAGAAAACTACCACTCAACGCCGGTTTTTTTGTGAAACAATGATATAAAACCGGTCGAGCTGGACTATAATTAACGTGACTATGACTGTCAAATATTAATATCATCGTCATCCTCAGGGTGTGGACTGCTGAATATAAGTTCCCATAAACAAAGGATTCCACACCCACCAGTTGGAAGCCCCCTAAATCCAGCAACCTTCTTCAAATGTCAATATATAGCTGAAATATTGTTCTATCGTTCAAGACAACCACATCAATTAAATCGTCTATCCTAAAGACTAGCGATGGCGGCTGCTTTTTGTCATTAGGTTATGTAGCTTAGGCTTTTTTTTAAACGATATCAAAAGCTCCTAGCTATCTTGCAACGTATAAATTGAGCGTCCAAAAAAAGGCCAGGCCAGCTACTCAGTTTAGTAACGTTATATTATGTACTGAGAAAAAACTAGGTGACCTTTTACAATACAAAAAATAACTAAACAATAACGTTTATTTCTAAAACACCGCTAATGTGGCTTAATAAAAAGAATACTATTATTTAAACCGCTTTCGTTATAACGCCCATGACTACTAAAGACCATATCTTAAACATAAAACGTTATCCGTAAGAAGGATCTGCAGAAGAATTTATAAGTGTTATAACTTGTAAGTTTATCTGTCCGTTTGTAAATGAAGCCTGGCCTCGACAGTAGGCCGAGTACCGACATTAAATATCTTTCACTAAATAACGATCGTTTTTCAACTGCTATTAGAGATACGCTATGTCTTTTATACATTTTTGTTTTGGAAGTGTGTGTAGACTATTATCAAAAAATACTACCACCTGACATTATTCTACTGTTATGAGAGATCGGCGCATCGGACTATGGTTAGCCTGTTGTAGGACGGATATGGCATTATTTCCAATTTAATTATTCTCCGCATCAATATATTATACCCTAGATGCACAGTTCTTTGCAAATATCCTCCTAAAAAGTGGTCTCAAGAATAAAACAAAGAAAAAGATCACAAGTTCTAATTTAATCAACACAAATATATATTTGTGTTTAAAAAGCTACTTAATTACACGTGCATAGGGTTATCCCTATGCACGTGTAATAAAGTAGCTTTTTAAACGAAATGAACAAGCGTTCTTAAATGTGAATTTTGAAATTTAGAATTCCATCGGCGTCGGATTGTATGCAAAACGAGTGCTTAAGCGCTCCTTTGCTGTCCCGTTTTCCGAGCGCCAACTATGCATCTAGGTAAATAATATATCGATGATTCTCCGCTATATTATTTACCAAAAAGCTGGATTCAAATTTGGCCGTTAGTTATTGTTTATAATAATTAATTATTAGAATTTTGCCGTGGTGTCCCGTACCTACTTCTAACAGGGCTAAGGCGTTATAATACTGTAATGTTGCTCTGTCCTGGAATAAATATAAAAATGTAACATTTTTCCCACGTTGAAAAGGCAATAAACTTGAAAATTCACACCGTTTTAAAACAACAAGCACGGTTCGCTCATATTTCGTGTTTAGCTCGGATTACGCTGCAAGCCGCGTTGGTTTTTTCCACAAATGTGTGAACGTAGCCGCGCGGCTCTTTAAGGCGTACAATGTGAAATTAATTTACGGCTAAAAACACCTCCTTTTTTCCGTGGATAAAGCCTTAAGAAGGCGCAACTAGTCTACTTTAAGTTTTAGTTTATTCAGTATTTTATCTCAATTACTAAGATTTTCGGAGGCTTTGGAAAATCCCTCGAACGTCCTTCTAATATAATCTAAACTAAGAATTGATATATTTTATTTTTATTGTTCTGAATTAGTTATTGATGTATTGTTCTCTTAATTTCTGCTTTATTGTTCAGCAGTGGACGTCCTATGGCTGATGATGATGATGATGATGTATTGTTCTCCGCTAGTAAAATAAAATAAAATACCCTTTCAGCGCATTTCCAATGCTGCTAAAAATACAATTTAACTGGACATTATCTAAACACGAATCAGTGTAATGGGCAACTAAAGTTATAAAAACCCTAGAGTATTAAAACCTGCTACTAAGCTGAGCATAATGATGTCGGTTATAAGTATATTATTGTTGCAAGAAATACACAAGTATTATGTTAATTTTCCGTTGATAAATGAAGACTTTATTGTATAATAACAATACATTATTGTACTAGTCAAAAATCTCAATACAAAAAACTTGAAAACGACGTAACACTAAGCCCAAATCGTAAATAAAAAATCTATTAAGCGAAACAAACCCCAGCGAGCCGCGGACACATTACAAATCCAATTTCCCCCAAATCGCTTGCTGCGCTTAGAGCGCTTACGGCGGCAATAAAAGCGCTTATCGCTTGCGCCCATCATATCTCGCCGGGGCGCGGTGCGGGGATAAGCCACCGCCCGCCCACAAGTACTTCCTTAAGATGTTAAGTGAAATGTATCTTCGGTGTATGCAGATTTTAATTTTTCCTTATGGCCAGATTTTACGAGTCTATTTAATTAGGAGTTGTTACGTTATATAAAGTAGACATATTTAAATTATTTTAATAACTCGTCTTTATGTGTAAATAACTTTCATCGGATAAATGTAGAATATTGTTTTTAAAGAACACATTTAACAAGATATACTTTCAAAGCATAAAACTTTAGAAATATTATATTTACTGCGGCTCCGTGTGACGTGTAACTTGTGAATAATTTGATCAGTTGAGATCACATTTTAAATTGTGGTCAGATTTTTAAGAGATTGATTAATACCTCATTACCATAATTATAATATTAGGCTCTGTCTCACAAGAGCGGGGCAGGGTGCACGCTGATGTAACGAAGGACTGCTAGTAATATCGATATTTGTAAGACCTTACTGCAGTTTGACTTTACTAAGGGTCGCAAGATCAATGGCAGATTAAACCTTCAATCAAATGTTGTCGACGTTTACTAAATCGGAAGTTTAAACTATATTTGATCTTACGGCCCTAAAGCACAAGAAAATTCAATATAAGTTGCAACGCTGTAGCGTAACTAGAAACGTGTGAGATAGCAAGCTCATCCCAGGTTTATGGTCGCAATCCTGTGGGAGCTGTGAGAGCGGTGACTGTGGAGTGTCGAGTGTCGACTCCCCGCCGCGTTGTTACTTGTTAACCACTATCAAAACTGCTTGCTGCTGCTTATTGTGCTGTTACGGAACCATAATGTGAAGACTGGAAGTGTTGCGCTAAGTGTTCAGTGCGCATACATATTTATGGAATTCTAACGCAGAATTACATATTGCATATATTGTGCATAAGTGTTAGGTGTACGCTTCTGTAAAAAAATATATTTTATAAACCTTTTTATGTTTAGTAAATGCAAAAATGTCTAAGGATTTTACGCTCATTATTGTTACTAAGATTTTTACGCTCTAAATTTTTTTTTCGTTATCCAAAACTCAACAGAGCTCAAGCACTTCACTACAAAACTATGTAAAACATTCATTCAACTGAATTAAGCAAGGAAAGTTGAATGTACATTAAGTGTATAGTTAAATCTCAATAGTTGGCAATCTTTAACGTATACATCTCACAAATTGCTAAGAGTAAACTTTCAACGAATATCGCGTGAAGTTCCACCCAGGCCGTCCCATTAACGGTTGCAACTAACTTTTAAGGTTTTAACTAATGCTAAACTTGATTTTACGTCAACTTTGGGAGGCGACGATCGTTCATCTGGACCATGTTTGCGAACATATATACACGGAATAGGAAGTTTATTCTTTGGTCTGGCAGTTACCATAGACTTTTATTGGTTTAATATGATAACGTCTCTATAATAATTATCTAAATCATCTAATAATCCGCAAAAGTCAATTTATTTCCTCAACTGCCCTGGGACATCAACATAATAATGTTCCTTGTTTTTTACATTGGGTTAATAAGATTTGTATTTTCTATACACCAACATACACATGTTTGTGAATAACGTCTTATACAAAGATAACGAACGATTTATCTCCAGAGCTACATAAAATCACACATGGATGTATTTGCTCTTAGGAATTTCTTTGGGAATTTCAGGCGTTTTCATGTGACGTGTTTTTTGGTGACGTCATAGGAATGCGTGTTGATTCGAATAAAATAAAATAAACTCAAACGTATTATCAGAATAAATTCAATGAATTAAAAGGGTAATTTATAATTTTAAACTTCGTCAAATATATTTGTTATGGATTTACTAAATTTCGTATTTCTAATTTTTGAACGATATTTTGAACACAATACCTAATTTTGACAAATAAAATGACGCTCGGAGACAGTGTTGCCATATATACCGATTTATCTGAATTTATACGGATTTTAGGCTACCAATAAAAATTACAAATTTTACTCCACTTTGTACAGGTTTTTGGACTTTTACTTTTGCTATGTATATTGGTTGGTAATAGAATATAGAATAGAATTTTTCGACCATCATTTATATTTTTAACTTATTATTATGTATGTCATGGTTGACGTTACTACAAAATTACAATAAAACAAGTTAATGTAAATATATGTATATTGGATATATAATGGTATATTGGAATTATTTTACTCAGGTTGATAGAGCCGGATTACAGATTTTTGGTATCACCTATAGCAACACTGTTTGCAAATCGGAATTCGAGTAGGTACATTGGTGTATTCGGGTTTTATAATATACAATCTCACGACTTCGGCTTGTATTTGGATTTTGATCACATATTTCCTTGTTCAAATTGTTTCTTGACTTCTCGCTGATTTGGAACTCAAATTTTTATCATCGGTCAATGTTATACTGGGCGCTGAATTGTCGAAACATTGGATTACCTAAAGCAAGCGTAATAAACAATAACCTTTTACCGGTTCAAAGAGAAAACCTAAACAAATTGGCAGGTAGGTACTTAAATATATTTATTTTCCTGGATAGGATATTTAGTGTCCAGTGTTAAAACCTGTTGTGATGATCCACACATATTGTGTGTTGTACCTACATATTGTTTTGCATGTCATACATATGTCTACACTTTGCTGTGTATTGACAAAAAAATTACAACTATCTTATATTTGTTTGGTTATAAAAAAATAGGCATGTTTTACATAAAATTGTAATTGCAGATATTTGGCCCATATGAGATTGTTATCTCGACAATGCAGAAAAATATTTGTGTTATTTTTGGGACTTTGCATCAGTTATTTCACAGCCGGATATAATGTAAGTATTTCTAATTTGTAATTCTTCAATAAAGAGGGAAAACTAAAAGAACACTAAGCAACAAAACTTGACCAATAGTTTTATTTAGATGAGTGACTGTTAGTGAAAATGAGTAATTACAAAAACACTTATTGGCCAAGAATTTCATAATTATGTTGATGAACTTTAAATAGGTACGTATTCAAATAGTGACCGTTTAATACAGAAAAAACAATAAAGCTGTTATTATGAATTTACTATTTAAGTTTCTGGCATATTTAGCTTCTGGTTGGTCCCTTTTCATCATCCAGCAATAATTGCCGAACATCCTTGTCAGTATACAGGGTAATCCTGTATTTGATTGTTTTTACGTGTGAGTTTTTCTGTGTACATCATCATCATCATCATGATCAGCCACAGGACATCCACAAAACAAACATACGTCCAACAGGTCGGTCTGGAAATCTTTGGGCTCCCCCAAAGAAGCCTATGTCAAGCAGTGGACATTCTATGGCTGTGTACATATAATTGGTAGATTATGTCTAAATATTCAAACCATAATCTCATGATTGAGTTATAACATTCCTCAACTGATTCAAATAATAAAATAACATACATAAGCTCTCACCTGTATCCACGAAGGGGTAGGCAGAAGCTCACTACCCTGCTAGTACATCCACATTTCGCCGAGCTTAGTTCCGTCCCAGATGTGATAGGAGGCAAGCCTATCGCTATATCGGGCACAAATTCCAGACTCCGAGCTGATATAGAAAAATCTAATCTCACTTTGCTCGACCTGGGTGGGGATCGAACCTGAAACCTCAGGACAGTACTTGTACCAAAATACAGTCACAGTTACTTATAAAAATTTATAAAAACAGTCATGAAGTCGGAAACCAGCCCTTGTTCTGTTAAACCACAGGGGACTATTGCCAGGGGACTGTTTAATTTTATTTAATTGAATGGTTGCATAAAAAGTTTTTGCTGTACACAGAGGATATTTATCTGTTATCTATTAAAATGGAAGTCTGCCGCTAACAGCGGTCTAACTAACAATCCTTACTAAATAATAAAAGCGAAAGTAACTCTGTCAGTCTGTCTGTCTGTCTGTGGCGTTTTCACGTCTAAACCGCTGAACCGATTTTGATGAAATTTGGTATGTGGGTACTTTTAACCCCAAGGATGGACATAGGGTACTTTATTTTTTTAAATCAACCCCTAAAGGGATGAAATAGGGGATGAAAGTTTGTATGGGAATTTTGGAACCGCTTAATTGATTTTGATGAAATTTGGTGTGAGTATACATTTGACCCTAGGGATTAAAATGGGGTACTTCATTTTTTTTCATCAACTCCTATAAGGATGAAATAAGGGTTAAAAGTTTGTATGTGGATTTTAGGTCTAATTAATGGATTTTTATGAAATTTGGAATGGGACAGTGGATACCTTTGAGTTTAAGGATACAAATGGGCCACTTTTTTTAAATCAACACCTAATGGGATGAAAAAGAGGATGAACGTTTGTATAGGAATTTTAGGCCCACTTAATGGATTTTTATGAAATTTGGTATGGGATAGTGCATATCTTTGAGTTTAAAGACACAAATGGGCTACTTTTTTAAATCAACCCCTAATGAGATGAAATAGGGGATGAAAGTTTTTATGGGAATCTAGAAACCGCTGAACGGATTTTTAAGAAAGTTGGTATGAGGATAGTTTTAGCCCTAAGGACAGAAATGAGATGCGATATATTTTTATCCTACAAAGGGATGAAATAGGGGTTGAAAATTTGTTTCTTTTTTCTGGACCGATTGACCTCAAAATCGATATCTGAGTCGCCCCGTGGTTTCAAACGACAGAACCGCTGTAAACCTGTCAAAAGTGGCCGCCATTTTGTTTTTCTTTGGGTTTGGGCCGATTAACTTCAAAATCGATATCTGAGTCGCCCCGTGGTCTCGAACGGCAGAACCGTTGTCAAATCTGTCAAAAGTGGCCAGCCATTTTGTATTTCTTTGTTTCTGGGCCGATTGCCTTCAAAATCGATATCTGAGTCGCCTCGTGTTTCCCAATGACAGAACCGCTGTCAGACCTGTCAAAAGTGGCCGCCATTTTGTTTTTCTTTGTTTTTGGGCCGATTGACTTCAAAATCGATATCTGGGTCGCCCCGTGGTTTCAAACGACAGAACCGCTGTAAACCTGTCAAATGCGGCCGCCAATTTGTTTTTCTTTGTTTTTGGGCCGATTGACTTCAAAATCGATATCTGAGTCGCCCCGTGGTTCCAAACGACAGAACCGCTGTCAAACCTGTCAAATGCGGCCGCCATTATGTTTTTCTTTGTTTTTGGGCCGATTGAATTGAAAATCGATATCCGAGTCGCCCCGTGGTTTCGAACGACAGAACCGCTGACAAACTTGTCAAATGCGGCCGCCATTTTGTTTTTCTTTGTTTTTGGGCCGATTGACTTCAGAATCGATATCTGGGTCGTCCATATTTGGACTAAAACGACAGGGCGGATCGACAAATCAAAAGTTTTTCTGTTGGCCCTACAAAATACGAGTGCGGAGCCGCGGGCAAAAGCTAGTCCTTACTAAATAATAAAAGCGAAAGTAACTCTGTCTGTCTATCTCTGTCTCTGTGGCGTTTTCACGTCTAAGCCGCTGAACTGATTTTGATTAAATTTGGTATGTGGGTACCTTTAACTCCAAGGACGGACATAAGGTACTTTATTTTTTTTAAATCAACTCCTAAAGGGATGAAATAGGGGATGAAAGTTTGTATGGGAAGTTTGGCACCGCTCAATGGATTTTGATGAAATTTGGTATGAGGATACTTTTGACCCTAAGGACACAATTGGGGGACTTCATTTTTTTTTATCAACCCTTAAAGGGGTGAAATAAGGGTTGAAAGTTTGTATGGGGATTTTAGGTCCACTTAATGTATTTTTATGAAATTTGTTGGGATAGTCGATACCTTTGGGTTTAAAGACACAAATGGGCTACTTTTTTTAAATCAACCTGTCAAACCTGTCAAAAGTGGCCGCCCTTTTTCTTAGTTTTTGAGCCGATTGACTTTAAAATCGATATCTGAGTCACGCCGTGGTTCAGAACGACAGAACCGCTGTCAAACCAGTCAAATGCGGCCGCCATTTTGTTTTTCTTAGTTTTTGGGCCGATTGACTTCAAAATCTATATCTGTGTCGCCCATATTTGGACTAAAACGACAGGGCGGATCGCCAAATCAAAAGTTGTTTCCGTTGGCCCTACAAAATACGCGTGCGGAGCCGCGGGAAAAAGCTAGTTATTAAATAAAAACCATTTACTGTATAAATACAGAAACTAATGCATGTAGGGAAATACAAAATAATATTGGTGAAATAGTGGAAAAGGTGAATTTATAAATATACTATTCTTAAGACTTCACCTGTAATTTTATTTGTATTTATAACCAGTGCATCTACAGTGGGATAGATAAGTTATTAGTTAACTTTGTCAGAACAATTTCACTCTTAATCTCAACATTTACATCTTTCCGAATCTTTCAATACTTCCTAGCACTGTCAGAGTATTGAAAGTCCCGCATGTTGATACCTTGAGACGACTATGTCAGAACCATAAGGGCTGACTATGCCCTTTCCTGCTTTTTCGTAGTTATTAAGTATTTTGTTAGTTAATGTATACTACATTATTTTAAATAATCTTATTGTTTATTACTGTAATTAACAACTTTTTTATTTTTCACAGAATCCTGAAAGTGAAAAAGAGGATATATCACTAGTAATTGAAATTGAAAATAATAAAGATATGTTAAGAAACCTAAGGGCCGCCGAATCATCAACGTTAATTATTTTTTTGAAAAAATGTAAGAGATTGCTAACCACGGCTTAGGTTGCGACATAAATTGTCTCAATCTTATTTCTGAAAAACTAAGAGGATTTAAATTCAACTTTCCTATTGTATGCAAAATGTGGAATATCAATTTTTTTTGAAAATTATTACGGGAATGGAGTCAGCAATACTATGAAATAAAAATATACCAAGTCCTGTCGAAATTATATAAATTGTAGTTTTGGTTAATAAACATAATGTTCCTCAACTGTTACCAATGAAAATGTATAACAACAGTCGCTCCCCCTGAAGTCCGAAACCACCCCGTGTCCTGTTGAGCGACAGGGGTCTGTTGCCAGGGGACTGTTTAATTTTATTTCATAGAATGATTGGAACAACTTTATAGTCCTGATATTTTGCTGTACACAGGGGATATTTATCTATTATAACAATACATCATTTGTAAGATATAAATAAACTATAATAATCCTTGCCAGAGGACTGATGGCTGTCACGTTACAACGCGGGTTCCACAAAGGAATGGTCGTGCAGCATTCATTAACTTTTCCATGTAATATCGACCACTGACCATGAGTTACCCAGTTTACAGAGAAACACCCATGTATGTTGTCACCGTGTCGTAACTCGTAATACCTAAATAACGTATAAATACATATTAATTTTAATATAAAAAATACGGTGTTTTATTTATAATAATATCAATTTCGATTCGATGATCTAAGATGTCGAACTGCTAGGTATATTCGATCTTTCTGCCGCCATTTTGCTTTCTCTCCATACATTAGGCATATGTACACGTATTTTTTCGTAGTTATGCCAAGTTCTTATTTTTCTTTTGTCATTGATAGCATCTCAAATATGTTATTAAATCTGTTATTTGTTTTTTTTTTCTAAAGTAAATAATTATTATGTGAACAAAATTGTAAATAAAGTATTTTCATAATCGATATTTGGGTCGCCCCATGGTACTGAAGAGTGAATCCGGTGCAAAAACTGAAAAATCACTGTAAAATTAAAGGGATGCCTTAGATTTTTCTGGGATCTCATCATCAGAGCCTGACTTGACATAACATGACTTGACATGACTTGACATGACTTGACATGACTTGATATGACTTGACATGACTTGACACGACTTGACACGACTTGATACGACTTGACACGACTTGACATGACTTGACTTGACATGACCTAACACGACGACACGACGGTATTGAGTTTTACTGTTCAGTATCAGCGCGGAGTCTGGAAGCGTGCTTGATATGGCGATAGGCTTGCTCCCTATCAAATCTGGGACAGAAATAAGTTCCGAAACAAATCGAGATGAAATAAGAGCAGATCGGAAGAATGTTTAGATACCTACTTATCCACCAGCTGCGCGGAAAAACCTGCCTATCCAACTAGCCATTTTTGTAACGAATATCAGTAGAATAATTAAGATAACAATAATACAAGAAATAAAGAGTACTGAATATTATAATAACATAGCATAACATAAGCTCACGCCTGTATCCCCGAAGGGGTAAGCAGAGGCGCACTAGCCAACTAGTACACCCACATTTCGCCGAGCTTAGTTCCGTCCCAGATGTGATAAGGGGCGAGCCTGTCGATATATCGGGCACAAATTCCAAACTCCGGGTTGATATGGAAAAATCCAATATCACCTTGCCCGACCCGGGGATCGAACCCGAGACCTCAGGACAGTAGTCGTACCGAAATACACCCACGCCACCGAGGCAGTCTAATATGAATATTATAATAAATTAGGTAATGTGAAATGAAGTATAAAATTGTATTTATAATATGCTGTGTTGATATTACTTATAATACATTCAAGAATAACCACAATATAATTGTGTTACAGTCCATTTTACGAAATCGTCGTTGATTTTATGTGTCAACTCAACTGTCAACGCTTTGCTCGCGACTGGCGTTATATAGATATGTACAAACATTGAAATGACTTCGTTTCTAAACGCAATATTGACAATCCATTGAAAATATTAGGTACGACGTCGCCCTCTGGTTGCCTACATACGCAACTTTCGTACGCAAACGCTACGATCGGCAAGGTCATTGGCATTACTTCCATTCTTAAAGAGATTTTACACAGACCTACGTAGTTTAGAAATGTTTGTGAAATGCCTAATAGACGATTGGATTTACGAGTCATTTGTAGTCTCTGTTAAAGGTCTTTTTGTACTCTCATTTATGGCTTCCAACAGGTCAATCTGGAAATCTTTGGGGGAGGCGTATAAACATCCATTTGTAATGGACATCCTGTGGCTAGTGATGATGATGATGATGTTAAAGATCGTGATGTTACTTAAACGTGGCGTCATCTGGACCTTAAAAGGAAGTATTACAAATCGTACATCATTTACGTCTGTATCTTCGAATAGATAGGCAGCGTCGCAACCTTTGCTCCCGCATTTGACAGAAATTATTTCCATCGGCCTGACTGCCTCGGTGGCGTGGTGGTATTTCGGTACGACTACGGTTCTGAGGTCTCGGGTTCGATCCCCGGGTCGGGCGAAGTGATATTGGATTTTTCCTTATCAGCCTGGAGTCTGGAATTTGTGCCCGATATGGCGATAGGCTCGCCCCCTATCACATCTGGGACGGAACTAAGCTCGGCGAAATGTGGGTGTTCTAGTTCGCTAGTGCGCCTCTGCCTACCCCTTCGGGGACACAGGCGTGAGCTTATGTTATGTTATGTTATT
Source organism: Clanis bilineata (assembly GCA_036417725.1). Classification (NCBI taxonomy): domain Eukaryota; kingdom Metazoa; phylum Arthropoda; class Insecta; order Lepidoptera; family Sphingidae; genus Clanis; species Clanis bilineata. The sequence goes on along the minus strand of CM071157.1, from coordinate 383,453 downwards.
TCCATCTTTACGTAATTGAAAGCGAGTATATCGCCGTACCGGGCATAAATTCTAACATCAAAATCATATTGTGATTATACTGCCTGAGATTTGAATCGATAACTAGCTTTCGGCATATGAATGCTGTCACTAAACTTATGAGGACATAATTGCTGACAGCCTCCGAGGCTGAGTTTTGAGTGGTAGAGCCACACTGTAGACAGTAATGTCTACAGCACGAATGGGTCGGCTTGACTGGTTTGATACTATTATCTCCGAAAATCGATGTAGTGGCAGCTCTCTGTTGCATTTCTTTCGGTGAGTGAGATAGCCGGCGCCCCAATTCTCCCCTCCTTTTCCCAATCCCCATGATCCCTTGTTTTTCGGTTGGCAACGCAACCATGATACATTTGTGTCTTGGGTGTCTATGGTCGATGGAGATCACTTGCCATCAGGTGACCCACTTGCTTGTTTGTTAGGCACTGCTTTAAAAAACACAGTAGCCTCCAATACTCTGAAGCGAGAGGCCGTGCATTATATATTCATAACAGGACAAATTTTGTGTGACCTATAAATATTTGTTTCGGAATATCGTAAGACGTAGTTCATCATCACCATCAGCCATATTACGTCCACTGCAAAAGTCGCAAGGTCGCTAGATGCAGGCCGCTTCCTAAAGGTCGACCTAGCAATCTTTGGGGAAGGCCTATGTTCAGCAGACGTAGTTCATCATGACATAATACTCGTATCTTAGTGTAGAATCAGGACTATGTGTGTGATAGAAGTTGTTATTTACGTTCATAACTCTAGACAGTTAAACCAACTTGAGACCAGTTGAATGTTGCTAACACATTTAGGTACCATTACTAAATCTAAGCAAAGCATACGCGCCGCAAATGCACAGTAAACAAGAAACTGCATCGAGCTTGTGTGGAGACTGGAGAGACAGCGCGACACTTGCGGTCGCTGCGAGCCTGCGCCTTACTGTGACGGGTGCAGCCGCGTGCGAAACTTTGTCTTATTTATTGAGCTGCCTCTTGTTTTGTATATGCAGAATGCAAATGTAGACTTTGGATAGTCAGTAGGGTTTGGACTGTAAAGCATTTTAAAATTACGTTTCTAACTGAGCCCGGCAAAAACTATATAACACCTGATGGCTAGCGCAGTGCAGTAAAAATATCAGCAACCTCCATGACAGAGACAGACCATGTCAGAATCGGAAGCCACCACTATCATGATGAAAATGATTCTTGAACATAATCACAAATTTAAAAACTTATCTGGCCGACTTCCAATTTACCGATCGTGACCAAATTTTTATGGGACCACCGTTGAAATAAGCTCTATCGACCACAAAAAGAATTTTGAAAATCGGTCCACATTTGGTGGAGATATCGAGTAACACGTATAAAAAAATACAGACGAATTGAGAACCTCCTCCTTTTGTTGAATTCGGTCGAAAATTACTCTTTAACCTTTACTTGTGTAACTCTTTATTTTAGACCTATAAAGAATATAACCAAAAATAATAAATAAGATTGTGCGACCTTAGATTTGTGCGACACTATGCAGATTTATCCCTGAAAGCAATGTCCATCAGACAACGTTTGTTTTTATGTTATTTGTTAATTGTCCTTACATAATGAGAAAGAGGTATTCTTAGCATAATCTTGGCATATTGACTAAATCTCATAAATACTCTATTAACACAATAACCTTGAGACGGTCGTAACCAAGTAATTAATCTGTTTTTACTTAAGACTGAAACTATGAAATAAGCAGCTCAAGCTCATCTTATATCTTTTTAATACCTGTATATTATGAAATTTCCAACGGAATATTCTATCTAATTCAAATTATATTTAAATCTTCACTGATTCGTAAATAAGTTATAGCTTTATTAAATTACACTATTTTAGAAGTATTTTTGCGAAATGATTTTATTTTAGTTTCTTAATGGGCTCGTTTTTTCTAAAAATGAATTGGCCGACTTGGGATAGTAACATCGTCTCACAAAACACCAACAAAAACTTTACTATTGTTTTTAATATGTGAAATATTTGACCTATAATAAGTCCGAAAAATCTATAACAATACTTACATAACTATTTTAATATGGTTGGATCAATTCTACAATAAGGCAGTAGATGTAATTCACTATTAAGCCCCCATCTTCATTGCTCTTCAGCTCGCTTATTCATGTTATATAGTCTACTTCAGTAGTTACAAGCCTGTCATAGAACACAATAAAATATTTTGTTTAATCTGGACAAATCTCGGTGCATGACGCCACCTGAAACGCAGGAGCGCAATCTGTGCAAGGAATAACATTTGCGGAGACACCTTAATTCGCCTTTCATACAAACGTGTGATTTACTGTCTCCAGACATTATTTATAATGCGAACGGTACTGTTCCAGAGATGGGGACACGGTAATACTGCTAGCGATAAGCGACGTGAGCCGTTACATGATTTTGAGAAAAATTATAACATAATAATATATTCTAAATACATGGAATCGATATATGTAGATACTATTTTTATTTACGTATAGCTAGTATGCGAAATATCAATAATATTCGATGACAAATATTTTATTACCTATTATTTAATATAAAGGGTTTATAATACACAATTTAATGATCAGTAATTTAATAATGCAATAAAGTGGGCGGGTAGCCGGCTGTGCAGCGAGGTTCGATTTTCGGTTCGATTCTCGTACCGAGACAAATATGTATTTGTGAGGCCCACAGAATTTTGTGTCGAGTCTGGGTGCAGTAAAACCGAAAATATCTTGTAGTTTCTGATCCCCACGACACAGGTTATATCTAGTGTGGAGATAAAAGTTATACTACTAATAGTTACTACTTATAGTTTACTATATGAGTGGCTGTCGGGTGTATTATTTTTTAAAATAAAATACACGGCAAAACTATTTATGACATTACTCAAATTTAGCGCCACTCGTTAATGTAATTGCTGTTACAAGTCTACTCGCTGCCCACTGCAACTGTCACCACAGCCGAGAGGAAACGCGGCAGGTCCCCGGGAATGGCCCAACTTGAGACTGAGTTAGAGTCGCAATTAAAATGCACACAGTTACGGCACTCCTCATAATTCACGCTTTCACATTAACTCTTTGTTCTAATGTGTACTCCGCCGACGACAGCCACTTCGTATAGAAAAATTACGAGAGAAAACTTTTTACGATGCGGAATTGGGTCTCTGGAAGCGTTGTCTGGGTGTATTATTATATGAGTTATTTCTTTATATGGAATTGCTAGTGCAATCTTCTTTAGAATAGCAAGGAAATAAAATGTAAGTTACGACTTCAATTTCCGCCATTATGTTTCCACCATTTATTAAGTATTACTGTGATCATAAATACAATAAATAGAAAAAAATATTTCTTAATTAAAGAATTTTAGATTTTTTTTGTTTAGTGATAATTTAAAGCTCCAGCTATTTACCTAATAAGGTATTACAAAACTAAAAATAAAGATGTTACTATTTTTATTAGACGATACAGCGTTATCTGTAAACTGTACTGAAATTATTCTTTCTTTCTTCTTTCTTGTACTCTACTTTTTAAAGGTGGGATAAAAATATTTTAAGAGTGTCTTACAAAATCAAAATTACGATTTCAGATTAGTTCTTGCTCTATAAAAATCCACAACATTTACGTAGAATTCTAGTCAATTTCACTTTATTCGTGGCGAGAGATTTTATGTTTCTTATCTGATCGCCTTAAGCCGAGTACACCATAAACCGTGTTGTAGACAGCGATAAGCTTCTTAGTATGATATTAATAGAGACCTTTATAGAAAACACTGTGAAATATAGTCGTTTTGTTCGAATTAGTTTTATTTATTTTATTAACTATAATATCTTAAAAAGTCTACTAAGAATTAAATGGTGGTCATGGTGATCATAATGGATTTCCAATCGATAGTAAATTGATTGTTGTAATAGACGATTACTTTGTATCTACGTCATGAATCGAAATAGTTCAGACTAAGGGCACGACCTCAAATTCATTCCAGAATTATTTATTGAACAACAGAATTATTTATTTACACGACAAACATTTCAAAGAAGGTAAATAGATTTCTTTTAACACTCTCTCAGACATTTTCAAATGCCTTTCGTGAAACAAAAGAAAAAAGGCATTCAAATGCACGAATTCCATTTGGGGGACCTCGTTAAATCGACACGCTTCATAATCTCCGTTTAAAACGAAATTGATTGCCATTGGCACTTTTAAAGCGAACAACGCCTTTGTAGCCGTCAGCCGGAGAAATTGTTTACGGCACTTCCCTGTGCGGTAATTGATTTATTTTTGCTTTCTTTTTATTTATATAAACGAGTTGTTGTTACGCATTAGTTGTTTTGTACTAGGAATGCGTTTTTTTTAGATGTTTCATTCGATTTATCTACGTATTAAAAAAGGCTTAAAGAATATTAAATAAAATAAAATTTATATCCAGCTTCCATATTAAATATTCAAAATTATGCTTTGGTCACGAGAATTATGCCAACCAGTGTTAATAAAACATAGTTAGTTTTGTAAATCAGCGTAGCTTGTTCGAAAATACACACACTTTATGATTTTTCAACTTTTATTTCTTAAAAAATATTTAAGTATAATCTAGTTTGTGTACCAGTAAAGCCATCTGTGGCCACTACCAGCTGTAGATTGGAAAAAGCACATTAATATTTCGTGTATGCATTCTACGGAAATCAGCGCGTTGGTATTAGAGTCACGTTTTACGGAAACCGCTAGAGTGTTCTGGAAACTTCGATAGCACGTTGAGAATTAAACCAACGGATTTACCTTTGTTTGTTAAAGGAATTTTGGATTATTTACTATTCGGAAGGATTTTCTTATTGATTTTATTACGTTGGAATGTTTAATTGTACTTGCTTTTGATGATGACTGGTCCAACCACTTTATTTTTAGCGACAACTAATACAATTTTTTTCAAAGTTTAAGTTGCTTCAATACCTAATACCAAAATCGATGCATTAAATTAACCATCACACTAGCTACCTTTTCAATAAATAATATGTGACATTTTGAGTTTGAGTAGTACAGATATGCTGTAGAGCAGACTTTCCCAAAGTGGGCGATAACGACCCCTTGTGGGCGCTGCATGCCTAAACGGGTGCGGTAAGAGACTCAGAAAAAAGGGGATCTCCGCTGATATAGCTCACAATAATTTATTTAATTTGAAGTTATACGGGTTTTTAAATATGTAAAAAATGTGGGGCGTTACTAAAAATATTTATTTTCGAAGTGGGCAGTTGACAAAATAAGTTTGGGAACCTCTGCTGTAGACGGTTGTGTCTATAGCTCAAATAGGTCGGCTCGACCGGTTTGACAGCACTGACCCAAAGAAAAATGATGAAGTGGCAGCTTGCTGTTGCATTTCGTTCGGTGAGTGGGATGTTCGGTAACTTTTTGTTAGTGGTAGACAATTACGTCTACAGCAGCACGATTGAGCCAGCTCGACCGGTTTGATACTACTGTCCCATAGAAAACCGACATAAAGTGGCAGTTCGCTGCTGCGTTTCGTTCGGTGAGTGAGATTTCCGGTGGTCTAATTCCGCCCTACTTTTTCCCTATACCTGTTTAGTTTATTTCAGGTTGGCAACGCACCCATGATTCTTTTTGTGTCTTGGGTGTCTATGGGCGGTAGAGATCACTTACCATTAGGTGACACACATCGTTTGCCAGCCTTTGCTATAAAAAAAAACTCCTCCCTTACGGATTTCTCTTTATCTACGTACGAACACCCTTGACCCAATGCAAATTAAAGGTCCCATTCCACGTGCATTGCAGGGCTCCGACGCGTCAAATTACGCATGATTGATGACCGAGGTCCGAAGGTTAGGCCTTAATCCGACCGCTTCCGTGCAGGCCTCACCATAGAGCTTTAATATCAGCCCGGGATTTTCCTTGGTTGTACACGCAATATTTATGGGGGAAAAACGCGCTTAATGCTCAAGGCTTTATGATGTATCTGATGCAGGGGCATTAGCCAAAAGTGACTTTGTTCGAGCAATTCACGGTAATTTGTACGAAATCTTTCATTTTCATCTTCACGACGATGTCAAATAGTCTGTGCAATCAATATATGAATGCAATCATTAACGCGTTTCTTTTTCTATTGCGGAGATTTGCAAAAAAAAAGGAGGATCACTGATGCTATGTGATATCTATCGAACACAGACACCTACCGTACTAAAAGAATCATTGGTGTGCAGACTTTAAGGGAATAGGAATTGGAAAGGGGGTGAGGATTTGGGCCACTGGAAATGTCATTCTCCGAATCAAATAACATCAAGTACTAATTTCACGTTAGTTTTCTTTAAGTCTGTGGCATAGTGCAATCGTGCTGACACTGCAACAGATAAAATTTGTCTACAGTGATGCTTTATCACTAACTCAAAGTTCTAGAAATAATTTCCATTTAGAAAATTGAAAACCTCTAAAATATCGTAATGAAATTACCAATTCATCATTATTTTTAGCATTCAATTTATTTCTTTGTAATTTCCTTTTCCATCCAGCGGCCTGAGCAGGAAAATTTCTGACAATCGTAAATGTATTCGAACTCGATGCGCGTCTATGAAATTTGTATGAAATATTAACTAAACTTCATCAGTGCGCAGTGAACTCGAATACATTTACATTTACATTTACATTAGTTTTTGGTGCTCGGGCTACAATATAATTAATAAATTGATCTAGGTACTATAATAGCAATCCTTGTTATTAAGTTGAGCTGCATTAAAATATTATTGTTTATATTTAATATTTCCATACGTTTTCCAATTTCACCTGGTATATTACGAAGAAGCATGGAAATAACAAAGTCAAAACAATAAATGCAAATCTGAAACGATTCATAAACTCGTCCACATCAGTAATTCTTCCGAACCTGTCGGCATTGCATTCACTAAAGTCTGCCAATACGTGCAGATTTAAAGCCGAATCTTAAAACGAAAAATAAAATCCACGTCGCGTCGCGTATAGGGTGGTGTAGCCAATACCGTGGGTTTATTTGTCGCGGCACGTTATTGCTCCCCGACTTCTGAGATTACTGTGGGGATGGGAGTTTCGAATCGGGTCATCGAATGGTATTTGTACTTGGATACATAGGTTTTATATTAATTTTCTAGAGAATGTCTAAAACAAGCTGTAGCAAGTATTGCGTACATTTTCCACCGCCTTCAAAAAAGGAGAAGGTACTCAATTCGTGTGCATTTTTTTAAATGTATGTTGCCCGATATTTCCGCTAAATGTGGACGGATTTTCTAGATTCCTTTTGAGTTCGTTAGAGCTTATTTCAAGGGTGGTCCCATATAAATTTGGTTGTCAAGCACAAGTATTGGTCCAGTTGTAGAAACTGAAATATAATTCATTTCTAAGTTTAAACTTTATTGATGATTTTATCTATATAATAATTTTATGTAGATTTTAGAAACGTTAACGTTAAACATTATTATTAGTGAATCAAATGGAAGCATATTTAAAAACATAATTATTGAAAAATAAATGTTTTTAGCCTGTGGTTTGTTCGATTGCACGGTGCACTATTTGTTATACAATCTATGAATCCGTACCGAATATGGTACCGTATGGTAGTAGTATCATCCACAGCACAGTTTCAGAGAAATCGTCTTCCGCTCTGCCGCTGTATATTGGCCGCGGTTTATCGCGCCGTCTTTATGTGCGTTTACATTGTTTATGTTCAATTACTTTTTTATTGAATCGATTTTATTTATTTATTGGTCTTTTTGTATTAGACCATGATCCAATATTGTTTATTTTGTGGGTACCCGAGTTTGGTACTTTCTGTTAGAAATATTGCTTGCTAACATGGTTGGATGTGGTGTGTGGTCTTTATTAGTTTTACTAAAATAATTTAATATTTTACAACTCAATTTCTATTTCATATTTTTAAGTCTCTACACACACGTAAATAGGTTGCTTGGGATTCAAATTTAGGGACTTCAAAAATAAATAGACACAAAATTGGTTTGTATCATATCAGATTAATTCATTTGAAATATTCAAGTATCTCACGCTATATGACCGGCAAATATGATTTTTAAAATCCATTCCATAAATTTGTCCAAGATCTGATAAAGGAGTCCAGAGTAAACTCCTTAAAAAAGAGCACAGACTTCGTAATTGGGGTTTTGAAGTTGAATTTTTAAGTTTTAAACTATATGATTAATTGAAGTTGGTTTTCAAGTACCTACATATATGAACCTATGCATGAATGTGGACGAGCCAAAAGAGGTGTGTCAGGATCGTAGCTTGTGGCGCTCAATTGTTTCTGCCAATCCCAATGGGATGCAGGCGTGGTGTTAATGTATGCATGTTATTGAAATTATACTAGTTTTTACGGATTCTATACTCATTTTTTTCGTCTAAAACATTTGCGTAAACCTAAGAAAGTTTATGTTAATTTCACACTATATAGGTGAAGTATTAATACAATACGTAATATCACATAATCATACAATGATAATTATTTTAAAACTTTATCAATTACACTGCAAAGTCTGAGAGTTTAAAATTATTAACAGAAAATATTTTTCAGAAATTTAAAAAATCTCACTTCAATCAGACCGGAAATGATGCAAACCAATTTTGTCTCTATTTTTTACCTACTGTACACATATATTAGAAACACAAGTAAATTATATAAAGGGTAACTGAGTGGATTCTTATGTCGGGAGGACGTGCCGGCGGATTTTTTCGGATGTACTCCTAAGGCAACGTACACACTGCCCTACATCTTTCATTTTCTCAATACTTAATTTTTGATATTATATTTATTTCTGCTTTGTATAATTATGCTCAATGTTGGGACCATCTTCCTGCTTAGACGGTTGTAATGTGCCTAAACTTGGGTTTCCTCCGTAGTTGTTATGGTTCATATCTCTCTCTCTAACAATTTGAAGCAGTGTTTTTAAGCTATCTACGTCTACGTACGCGCCCCTGTTATGATTTTACACAATGATGTGCGACCATGCTTCTTTTCAAATAGTTTTTAAATAACCTTATTTTTTAATAAGTAAAAAATTATGGGTGTTTTTTTATGCAAAGACTGGCAAAGGAGCAGAGGTGTCACCTGATGGTAAGTGATCTCCACCGCCCATATAAACCTAAGACACAAAATGAAACATGATAAAAGGAGATAATGGAAGGGGAGGAAAAAGGATTGGGAAAGGGAGGGGGGAATTGGGCCATCGGAAATCTCACTCACCGAATGAAACGCGACAGCAAGCCACTTTACGTCGATTTTCTGTAAGACAGTGGTATAAAACCGGTCGAGCCGGCCCATTCGTGCTGTAGACGTAATATCTACAGCGTGGCTCTACCACACAAAAACTCTGATCTGTGAACGTGACTTAATAGAACACATGCGAATGGTTGTATTCCAAATACTCTTCATTAACATCTCAAGCTCCCAGAAGCTTCATATTCTGACCCATTTCATGGAATTGATTAGAGCACTATTTTTTTATAACGTGTGTAAACAGGACCGAATTATATAAGCCTTGTTAAAGATCTATCAACTATAAAGCAATAAGTAAATAAAGCTCAAGAAAGACCTCGATTCCAAATATTTGGTAAATTCAAATTTGTATTAGATATCAAAGAACAAATTTCCCCTAATATCTAAAATTAGATGTAATAGAGTACATAAACAGGACTAATCGAAGGTCCTTGTAAATTAAGCCGACAACGAGGCGAGGGGCTCCGCTGAAATCGACTGTGTAGTGGACCCTTTAAATCAAGTCCTGAAGCTAGTGATGTGCTTTTGGACTAAACGCGGGATAAATATTATAAAACAAAATATATTGTAAGTGTTGGTTTTTGGTATTTCTAAAATATGTTAAATAAAATTACGTAATAGTAATATTTTAAAATGAGTTTAACTCTAACAATTATTTGTTACTATTTCGATATAAACACATCATCAGACATAGGCCATCTTCTGCTGAACTTAATTATAAATTTAAATAAAAAAATAAAATAAAAAAAACAAAGGCAATTCCGGTGATGATTTTCGGTGGCCCAATTTGCCCTACCCTTTCCCAATCTCTATTCCCCTCCTTTTCACTTGGCCACGCACCCATAATACATTTGTGTTTTGGGCGTCTATGGTCGATCACTTACCATCAGGTGACCCACCTGCTCGTTTCCCAGTCACTGCTATAAAATAAATATGAATTTTGATACTGAAGGTTTATAGTCGTACCTACACCGTGGAGGCGATTCCAGTCAGTTATTATAATCTTGTCAATTAGGATTGGAGTTCGTCAATCAAATGCAGCTGCCGATTAATTTTCTTCTGTTGAAAAAAATCATATCAATCTACTCAAATTCAGAAATCCATTTTCTCACAAATTTAATTTCACATGCTTTATTAAAAAAAAGACGATATTTATCTGAATCTAATATTCTCCTATTCTGAAAGTTTAATAAAATATTTAATTAGTGTAATTTTTATAACACAATGGAATTACTTTTAAAGTAGGTACAATGTCTTCCACAGTGTAATATACATCCATGAGCAAACTCAGACAAACAAAGAGTACATAGCGAGAACTATTATTGCTCTCAACAACTACGTCAAATCCTCTTCCGGGATAAAAGCGCTGTTTGTCTTCGCTGATGGACATTATTTTCCAAGTTTATGTTCTTTATTTTTTTACAAGTAACTTTTTCCCGATTACTATATTCTTTACAGGTAGCTAGTTTACATAGTTGGAAGCATTATAGTTCTTTGTTATTATGTTCAACTATATTTTTATTTATTCACTAAGTATAAGAATCATAATGAATTAAAACTTATATAGTAATATGGTTGCAATATTGAGAATGCAAAAACTATTTATTATGGATGATACTGAAAAGTTTTATTGGATTCGTGTGCCGATATACTAATTACATACGTATCTATAATAAAAAAATATTTTGTATTAAGTGTTTGAATATCAACTGGATTTGTAAAATGATCATCTGATTATATTATTTACCTACGTAATTTTATAATTACGTCTAAACTTGAAATTAAAACCTTTCACTTTCATAACAAGACTTCAAATTTTCCGATCCCGCGTCAGTCCCGCGCCACCCCGTCACTACCTAGCCAACCTTAATAAAGTGTCGCACCGAGTTCACCCTTCTAATTAAGCCTGATTGTAATTGAAAAGGTCTGTGCTGCGATATTTGAACAACAATTCTTGAAAGGGACAAGATCTCTTTTATGTCCGGCGGGTTGTGTGTCACGTGACGTCGGCTTCACGAATTTTGATTTCCTCGTTTCAAAGAGATTCATTATGTATTCGCCGAGCGTGTTTGAACAGGTTTTGATCATTGACTATTCTTGCATGGATCTGACTTAATTTACCGTCATCTGATCTTCAGTCATGCATCTATTTAGAAATTATGACTATCTTTATTCAGATGCGTATCCTTAATAATAATTGTGTAAAGCGTGTCTCCTATCTCTCTAAGGCCTAGTCATTTAATTATTTAATGACTACTTTTCTATTAAGATTTTACAAAACGCTTGAAGCGTGATCGAATCTCCAACTTCTGTTTAAATATTGTTATCCATAGAATAAAAAGAAACCAAAACAATGTGCTGAGCTCAACGTCCTATACTATCTATACGACATAATGATGCTATAACTGAGCAAACTCGGCGACGTCCAACTAGTTTATGTGAGCTGTAACGTGCTGAGTGGCGGAATCGAAAGATAACTAATTAGAATATGAAGAAATTAAATCTAAGACTTGAAAAATGAACCTCGATTTACAATATTCCTAAATCTACTATAAAATCAATACAGGCTTGAAATTCCTTTAGAAGTCATAAATGGTGTGATGAAATCATAATTGCTTGCCATATTTGGCATACTAATTTGGAATCTGTTTTAATGTCCTGAAATAGTCTAAAATTAAATACCGTCATTTATGTTGTCACTTTGCCAGCTCTGCTTTGGTAATTCATTTGGAATTACCAGCCTATTTGAAGTTGCTTCATAAATATATTTGTGTTGCTCTCGCACATAATGAAATGAAACAATGTGTCAGATCTAGGTGTTGCCAGATCGAAAGTCTATGTAAGCACCTTCATTTGCTGTTTACTACTTTATACTCATAACATCAGTCCTGGATTGAGGTGTTGTTGAAGTCTCAAGTGAGTGAGCAGACTTCGTGTGCGGATGTTATGTGTTTAACACATATGTCAAGGGAAAGCTTACTTGTCTGCTTATTTATTTCGTTAATCATCGATCGCTGTATCTCTTATTATACCTCGGCTTCTTGGTCTAGTGGCAGCATATATGGGCTGTGGACCGGGAGGTTCTGGCTTCGATTTCCAGGTCAGGCAAAGCCAATTTTCTAATTTAATTTGCCTGGCACTGGATCTCACAGAGGGGGTTGATATCAGGCAGGCAGTCTGTCGTTAAAACTAAGCCAAATCCTTTGTGGGACATATGTACTTGAAAAGGTGTTTTGCGCCGACCCCACATTAAGGTGGGATAAGGGCAAGTAGAAAGAAAAAGCTGTATGTCTAATCATACCTCCCGGCTATGTTATGATCGAGAATTGTTTCCTGACTTTCTGTGTTTAACACTACTAAAAAAGGACAGCTTTAGTATTATATATAGCATCCGTAACGAATAATAGGACAGGTAACTTCAAATTCCAATATATTAAATTGGCAATAACGGCACAAACGAAATTGTCAAGGAAAACAAGATATAAAACCGTGCACCTAAATCAAGCAATTATACCCTTTACATGGGGTAGGAACCCTTTTTCGGACCGCACTTATGTTCAAACAGGACTTTTTATAACCGGCCTATAATACACGACGACCGTTCTTAAAAGATCTCTGATAACGCATTGTTATCTGCAAATTGCCGCCAATTTCACGTAGTTATGGGGATCATGGGGGATCTTATGATAATGGTCAAAATTACACAGTGAACGCATTGTGGAGATCGAAAGGACTTTTCCCTTTTCGCTTTTTCACTCAATAATCTTGACAAAAGGAATCCTTGATGCTAGAGCGGGTTCGGCAGAGGGGAAATTTATGGTTTTTGTGAATATATTCCTGTATAATTATATCAGGAGGAAAACTTGTATGTGTGATATCATATTATAATAGATTTTGCGCGCTATCCACTATTCTGTATTGTTATGCTTCTTCAAAAAGCAGTAGGTTAACAACTGAATATATTACCTTTCCATATAATATTATTTTTAAATGAATAACCATATTTTATTTATAATTTGTTAATTTTCAATTGGTGGTGGTCCAGTACAGGTATGGTGTTAGGGTATTCATTTGATAAAACTAGTCGAGAAGTGCAAACGATCTAAACTTTTCCTTGGGTTATATTATGAGTGGTATAGAGCCAAGTTGTAGACTATTATTGCCTACAGCATGAAGGTCCCTACAATGAGCCGGCCCGGTACAATTATTATCGCTGCCTCACATAAATCGTTAGGTAGGAAACAGATCTTTCTGGTATATTTCGTTCACTGTTTTCGGAATCCTTAATATAGAGAATTCCCAATCGCTATTTATTTCTACGGTAGTTAGCTGCTCAGCTGTACTAATATGTTAACGGTAACTACTTATTATCAGTTGTCTGTCAAAAAAACAACCAAATTATGACATCGAAACCATGATTTGTAAACATGTCTTCCTAAACACATAATACAGATAATTATGAAGCCACATCACTAAATCTTCATACTAACTTATTAAGCCTTTGGCGAGGATAATCTCCAAAACCGAGCGCGCAAGCAATTAATTACTATAGTGGTAGACATTACCACCACGCGCACATAAATTCTGTCACGTAGCTTGTGTACGGACCGTCCGGCACTCCGGACATTCCGGCCCGGGTGGCGGGCAGTGGCTAGGGGTCCTTATAACACGATTCATTCCGGCTTCTTTACAGAGAAGTGTACATATGTCACATGAACCTTGTTTGATTATTTAAAAAATGTTATTAGAACCTATATTCCAACGTATAAAGATAATTCGCTTACCAAATTACAAAAAAGTAACAAAATAAATCCATATCGGGCAAAACAATGGTAGTGTCGGTCAACTACGCCTTGAAGCATTGAAAATTGGTGACCGAGTCAAAGCGAAATACTGCGAAAATACTGGAAAACGAAATATGTGTATTAAAAATACTGCTAACTCTTGAAGCAGCGAAAGAGTTATGTTCAGACCATAGCACTTAGTGATACATAGATGATATAGCACTCACACATAAATATAGTACTACTGATGTAAATAAAGGCTATTGTCTCATAAATACGTTTATCTAGATTCCTAAACTTTCAACGTCAGCTTCTCTTTCGTCAATTTTCAGACTTCGCCACTGCTGTCCGGTTAATAAAATACACAAAGTGCCGCACCCATTAATGCTCTTCTTAATTTCGTTGGATTATTAGTGCTTTCGTGGCTTTTGTGATTTGTGACGAATAGGGCTAATTGTAAGTTACTTTTGTTCCATTTTATTAGTCTGTTAAGTTTTTATACAAGTTTTGTAATTGATTTTCTCTATTAGTTGTAACTTGTTGTTGATTTTTATCGTGGTTTTTATTGTACTCTGACATTCATATAATTGTGGTAATAAATAGTCAAGCTATTTTCGTTAAGACATTTTTTATAGCAGAGACTGGCAAATGAGCAGATGGGTCACCTGATGGTAAGTGATCTCCACCGCCCACGACACAAAAAGAATCATGGGGGCGTGGCCAACCTAAAAGGACGGAAACAGAAATTGAGAAAAGGAGGGGGCGGAATTGACCCACCGGAAATCTCACTTACCGAACGAAATGCGACAGCAAGCTGCCACTTTACGTCAGTTTTCTGTGAGACGGTGGTATCAAACCGGCCGAGCCGGGCCATTCGTTTTGTAGACGTAACTGCATATGTAGCTTGGCTCTACCACTCAATTGGTTTTATATATTTTTTTATTTTGAGTATAAACTTATGTATATCGTCCGCTGTAGTCAACATTATAGATGTACTAGGACATTCTGGGTATGAAATCTGAGTTACATATTTGTCTGAAAACTCACTTGTAAGGAACATAGGAAAACTCTTATGTTCCTTACAAGTAACATGATTTTCCGGGGATTGAATTTGTCCCGGAAACGCGGTTCGGTTCGCCCACTATCGTACTCCGGAAACATCATTAGCTTTATGTGAGTATGTGTTACGAATTTATTAATTTTTAGGGCATAGGAATAAAGGAAGCGTTTCACTTTATCACAATAGCTAAAGTCGGTGGAATGGTGTGCTGCAGAAGTAACTGTTGCTCATCCATTTTTTTATAGAGTAGAGTTTTGAATTTCACTTCTCGGTGTCGACAGAAGCGTGTTATGGGCAATTCTTGCTTAAAAGAGTTCCAGTGGCGAATGATAGAGGGTTTAAAGTTAGATGTTTTACTTATATATATCGCGGTTTTACTAGCTTAACGATCAGAGTCTTAAAACCGCGATTTGCCTAGCTGGTCGATCAGGCCCTTTACGAGTGTAACGCCCCATGTAATGGGGCTGAGCGTCGATCCGCTGCCCACACTCGAATGAACAAAGCCCCTACTAAACCGGTTTACTTGTGTAAGCACAAATATGTGCCCTTTCCGATATCCCTACGGTGACGGAATTCGGTTAATAATAACTCCTTATTGCGGTACACGGTAGTGGCGATCATGTCCATCACAAATTATGGACATACTCGAAATGTTTCACGAATAAACCTGATAATCGATTTAGAAATTAATAAATAATTTAATGATACAAATGAAGTTATTAATATGAGGTGAGATATACTAATCAACCAATAACGATGTAACTTGCTCACTGAATTTCATAAAAATACAAGAGGCTAACACCTAACATATTGTTGAATTTAATAATCAAGAATTAAATATCTCGCGCGAGCCCTCCAGGCGTGGTAACCTCTGACCATCGACACTCGCTCGTGATATAATCTGAGATCATCCGCGACCCATCACAAAGCCTACGCTGTATACTTTCTCACTTTATAACAATTTATGATTATATAGGCCTTACATACACAGGTAAGTAAAGAGGTTGAATACTCCTTGCTCTTTCCAGAAAAGAAACGAAAACAATGAAAGTTACTCCTGTTTATTTCTTTGAAGTTTGATTTCCTAAAATTATCGTGATTATCAGTTTCTATAATTTTATAAGATATTAATAAATTGGCAGATTATTTATACAATAATTTACCAACGTGTCTTGTACATTTCCATCAGAAATAAACCAATATGTACCATCCAAAGACCAGTCAATAAATATTATAGCTTATACTAAGGTTTTACAACTCACGTTACCAACAAACAATGTAAACATAAAGATAAATTCACACTGAATGCTATACACGCCATCAATAACAACATAACACTCAAACAGCTATCGAGATGTAGATGTCGTAGAATGAACAGAAAATATTTATAAGCAATCCTAGCACTTGACTGTGAATGTATACTTGACATTTGATGTACGCGTACCTATATGTATAGAAGTATATAAGGACAGGCCATTATACAATCAGTGACTTAATACTGTATCGAGTTGACATCGATTAGTTATTATGACCGGCCGCCTGCCTGACGTCAACCCCCTCTGAGGGATCCAGTCCCGGGCAAATTTAATTAGGATTTCCTTTGCCCGACCTGGGAATCAAACCTCCCAGTCCACAGCCCATATATGCTGCCACTAGACCAAGGAGGATAACTACTACTGTTCATGAACTATTAATACCGCTTACTGCTTTTGCTTTGCTCGTCATTCGATTGCTATATAATCACAAGCTTAAAAACTTAACTGACCAACTTCCAATTTACCGATCGTGACCAAATTTATATGAGACCACCCTTGAAATAAACTCTATTGAACACAAAAAGAATTTTGAATATCCGTCCATATTTGGCGGAGATATCGAGTAACATATAGAAAAAAAATACAGACGAATTGAGGACCTCCTCCCTTTGTGGAAGTTGGTCGAAAATAAATTATCCAAACTTCAATCTACTTATAGTCCGTAACAATTAAATATAAATAATCAATAATAAAATCACTTTCCATTGCTCGTTTCGCAGTAAAGTTCTGAGTTTTACAACATATTTACAATAACCACTAACAGAAATACTGCAGCTATCATCCCTATAACAAAGCTATGCATACTCTACATTTCCTTTCTCATTTAAGCTTATTTTTGTTGTGCGCTTTCGAGTTCTCAATGTATGTTTAATTTTGTTGAGTGTTCGTATATCTTGGTAGGTGAAATATGGCATAGTAAGGGATTAAACCGAAACGTTGTAAAATTCTCGCTCATCTGTTTGGATTTAATTAAGCTGTGTTTTTGATTTATTTCTTGCTTATGTTTGCTTAAAGTTACACAGTGTGGACGCAGCACTATACCTTTGTAATAATGTTTTTGTGTTTTTAATATCTTTGTAATAAGTGTTGTCTCTGTAATATAAGACCTGCTATCGTATTTCCATTACAATCACAACCCACCTTATTTTCTGTCTCTTTGAAGACAAATTATAAAAGAAACGAAATAACATGATTCTGTTAAATTAATAAAACCATCTTTTGGAAGAAATACAGTCAGAAAGAAATGGGCTATCAAATTCGATTTGAAATATAAGGTAAAAAATATTATTTACTGGCGTGTTTTGGTAACTTGTCATAACGACGACACTTTTGATGATTATGATAATTGATAAATGTAATTAAACTAAGAGACTAAAGTACTCGGATGAATAAAAAAGTGTTAATAAGTTCAAAAATTAAAATCCTTTTTGCTTCGCCGTAGTCGAGTAATAATTTTAATACAGAGGGTGATTTCGGTTTAACAAGATCTTTATTTTTTCATGCCTGACTGCCTCGGTGGCGTGGTTGTATTTCGGTACGACTACCGTCCTGGGGTCTCGGGTTCGATCCCCGGGTCGGGCAAAGTGATATTGGATTTTCCCATATCAGCCTGGAGTCTGGAATTTGTGCCCGATTTGGCGATAGGCTCGCCCCATATCACATCTGGGACGGAACTAAGCTTGGCGAAATGTGGGTATACTAGTTGGCTAGTGCGCCTCTGCCTACTCCTTCGGGAATACAGGCGTGAGCTTATGTTATGTTATTTTTGGAGAACAATGTCTTAAGTAACCTGAGCTTCTTTAGTTTCACGTTTTATATAATACATGTATTAGGCGTCGGAACAAGCATTTACAACACGTGTTTCCGGCTGGCATGTAATGTGACCGCGTACACCGCTCAACGCAAGTCACGTATCTCTACTGTAACGAGTTCACAGAGACGCGAGACGTCACTCGCCGCCCGGTGTACTTCCTTGACGTACCACTTGGACGTGATAAACAAGTATAATTGAACAGCCTTGTTTTTAAACAGCCTCCGTATCAGTTAATGAGAGGTTGCTATTTTGCCTCGCGGATTGCCATAAATCAGATCGATCTGGAAATCTTTGGAGAATAGGTTCAACAGTGGATATGTTGCGCTAAAAAGTTTACTATCGTTTACCTAATATCTAGGATACTGAACTGACATCTTTTTGTGTATGTTAAAACGAGTGTGTAACGCATATCCTTGCATAAATTATTAGACTTCAAGAGAACGTCACAGAGATGAGATAACATTCCCAAACAAATTATATTAAGTTAACGTGACATAGGTACCTACTTTAAAAAAAATCGAACTAAACGAAGTTACCCGAAGTCTCTAATATTAATTGTAATTTAGTGATACCGTGGTTTGGTACCTTACTGAATAAATCATCTCATCTTTCAATTACCCTTATCCGACTCCAATGTGAGTAAGGCGTTACACACTTTTTCGAGCATGATGCAAAAAGGTTTCGGCTTAGCGGGTTTTTGAGACCGTCTGCGTGCCTAATCTCAACCCCCTAGAGATACTTATATTTTTTTCCTACCTGCCCTTATCCCATACTTTTTCAAGCATGTTGCAGAGAGGATTTGGATAAGTTTTTACGACCGGCCGCCTGCCTGGCGTCAACCCCTTCTGAGCGATTCAGTTCCAGCCAAAATATATTAGAAAATTGCTTTGCCCGACCTGGGAATCGAATCCAGAACCTTCCCGGTCCACAGCCCATACATGCTACCACGAGACCAAGGAGGCGACCTACTAAATATATTATTTGAATAAAATTATTATGAAATCGTAAAATATTTGTTAAATGTACTGAAAGTAAATATCGTCCCACGGTGTAAAAATATCCAAAATAAATAATAATTCATATGAAAATGTTATTAACAAAAATACTCCGAAATCCACGAAATAACTACTCACGTTTACAATATAACCGTGTATTTAATGACGAATAAATAAGTTGTTCAGTACAATTGAACATGTTAAACAGTTGTTTATCTGGTGGTGAAAGCTTCAGTTTTTGGAAATCATAGCAGATGAAAACTGAAATTCATCTGAAATGTAAAGTTATTAGGTACGTAGCTAAGTATTTATATAGGGCTGTATTTTACTGTTACTATTCCACTGTAGGATACTGGTTGTCCCACAAATTTGAAAACCTAAATTTTAATAGGCCTTAACCATTTTTGAGTGGTTGAGCCACGCTGTAGACAATTACGTCTACAGCACGAATGAGCTGGCTCGACCGATTTAATTCCACTGTCTCACCGGCGTATAGTAGCAGCTTGCTGTCTTGTTTCGTTGGGTAAGTGAGTTTTCCGGTGGGGAAATTCCCCCCTCCATTTCCCAATCTCTATGTCCCTCCTTTTGGGTTGGCAACGCACCCATGATTCCCTTTATGTCTTGGGTGTCTATGGGCGGAGATCACTTACTCCTTTGCCAGTCTCTGCTATAAAAATACATAATTTACTTTTACTCAAGACCAGTTACCCCTATTTCGTTGTTACACTAATACATTAAAATCTTCCCGTGATGTTCATAATGTTCGTTATCATGTTAAGCACGGCGTGCGAGACAGTGGTAAATATATTTAGCGAACGTTCCAGGGTTCCGCGGGCTCATGACGCGCTCGTCACGTAGTCCATTAGGCAGACACGTCTCTACGGAACCATCCGTCTGTGACAACCGCACCGTAATACGCGTCACTCCAATTGTCAACTAAGTTTGTTTGTAACGTGATGGCTTCATAGTTTGTTGACTGTTGTTGTGTACATTGTGAATCTACAACATTTGACTAAACGATTCTTGAGTAGACTCAACACATCTTATAGCATGGTTCAGTTGGTAGAGGAAAACCTCGGCGAACGAACTCTGATTAAGTTAGAGACATACTCGCGAAAGGTCAAGTTAGAAGTACCCTTAGGCCTGTATAATATGGAGATTATAATGAGATTGACGGAGGCTAAAGATATATACCAGAATCGTAGCAAGGAGAAATCCCTTGTCTTCGCCAACCTCTATGGGAGAAAGGAGTATATGTATGTATGGAGTATAAACAACATGCATACATAAGCGCACGCCTGTATCCCCGAAGGAACACTAGCGAACTAGAACACTCACATTTCGCCAAGCTTAGTTTCGTCCCAGATGTGATAAGAGACTATCGCTATATCGGGCACAAATTCCAGACCCCGGGTTAATACGGAAAAATCCAATATCACTTTGTGCGACCTGGGATCGAACCCGAGACCGAGGACGATAGTCGTACTGCGCACGCAACACCACTACGCCACCATGGCAGTACATATACAGGCATATACAGATATAAACAATATATATGTCGGAGGGCCAACGCTGACGTTGTTTTTTCTGACGTCACTTTTGACAATAAGATGATTACTCATCTCATTTATCAACTGTGAACACTGAAATTCACTGATTCCCTTTATTAACGGTGCTTAATAGCACCGTCTAGTCAGGGATGTGGACAGTCCGAGTGCCGGAGCACGACTGACGACTGTGTCGAATTTGCTCTGAACACTCCTTTTATAGGGTGCAATATTTGCAACTACCTACTCGATACCGAATATCGAATGTCAAAGAAATAATTATAACGATTATTTTAACTTTTTAAAATCTTTTAAGGTTTCAGCAGTTTAACAATTGTAAAATAAATTAATAACGTGAATAACAACGGCTTTTTAAATAAGCTTGCTATTTTGCGCCGATACGGCCATTCTGGTAGGCGGTGCGTGCTCTGCACCAGCCTTGTAATTTGTTGTGAATACTCGTAGAACAAAATTTTTTTTTTTTCTCTTTTTCTTTTCTTTACTTTTTCTTTCTTTCTTTCTTTTCATTTGAAATAGCACGTGCTCCTATTGAAAGCTTGTGGTTGTACGCCGATACGGTAATTTTGAAAGGCCTCGTTTATTATTGCGAATTTAAGATTCCGACTTTTTTTTTTAACTACCACCGGATCCAAACGCGACCCTGCCTGAGAAGACCCGGCGAAACAAACTCAGCGGGCAAAATTTCCTAGCTCACAAAACAATTTCCCGAATTGACCACTCAGGATTTTTCAAATTGACCACTTATGATTTTTAAAGATGATCACTGACGTTGACATTTAGACTTCAAAAATGACTGCAACAGAGTCACATACACCGTCTCGATCAATCCTGACCATAAATCAGGTAGTTTTTTGTTTTTGCATTGAATTCCGAGATGAAATTGCACACAAATCAAAATACGGGTATTTAGACGCACCGCGTGCCCTAGTTTATATGGTTTTTAGAGGAGGTATCCGACCAGCCTTGCCAGACCATATTATAAACATTTGTACAAATGTTCCACACAATGCACTTTTTATGAATCAGTAGTCAGAGTGCGAATGTTCCACGCATCTATGCACTTTTCTTACGGGGATGATGCCGTGGTCCACAGGGGTTCTAAAGGAACGGGAAGGGTCGATGCTGTGGCGCTGAGCGGTCCTGTACGCCGTGGTCCACAGAGGCTCTGAAAAGGTTTTTTTTTTTTTTTTTTGTGTGCAAATGTTCCACACATTAATGCACTAGTGCAAATGCTCCACGCATTTATGCACTATTTTTTTTATTGTTAAGGATAATGCTGTGGTTCTGAGCGGTCCCGTACGCCGTGGTCCACAGTTTTTTTTTTTTTTTTTTTGTTAAGGATGATGCTGTGGTTCTGAGCGGTCCTTTACGCCATGGTCCACAGGGGTTCTAAAGGAACTGGGAAGGACGATGCTGTGGCCTGGACCTTTATTATTGACCGTGGTCCACAAAGGCCCTGAAAAACTAGTTCGAAAGTATCGATCGAACTGAAAGTATCTCGGATTGAAAGTATCAGACGGATTGAAAAAAACAGTTGGATTGAAAAATCAGTCAGATTGAAAGTATCAGTCGGATTAAAAGTATCAGTCGGATTGAAAGTATCCGTCGGTTTGAAAGTATCCATTGTCAGGGCAGAAAGGTTCAAGTTAAATGAGTGGGATAGTGATCCCACTTCTGATGTCGGAGGGCCAACGCTGACGTTGTTTTTTCTGACGTCACTTTTGACAATAAGATGACTACTCATCTCATTTATCAACTGTGAACACTGAAATTCACTGACTCCCTTTATTAACGGTGCTTAATAGCACCGTCTAGTCGGGGATGTGGACAGTCCGAGTGCCGGAGCACGACTGTGTCGAATTTGCTCTGAACACTCCTTTTATAGGGTGCAATATTTGCAACTACCTACTCGATACCGAATATCGAATGTCAAAGAAATAATTATAACGATTATTTTAACTTTTTAAAATCTTTTAAGGTTTCAGCAGTTTAACAATTGTAAAATAAATTAATAACGTGAAATGACAACGGCTTTTTAAATAAGCTTGCGATTTTGCGCTGATATATATATCGACGCAAAATAGCATATTATTATAATATTGCACCCTATAAAAGGAGTGTTCAGAGCAGATTCGACACAGTTGTGCTCCTTCACTCGGACTGTCCACATCCCTGACTACACGGTGCTATTAAGCACCGTTAATAAAGGGAGTTTGTGAATTTCAGTGTTCACAGTTGATAAATAAGATGAGTAATCATCTTATTGTCAAAAGTGAAGTCAGCCATGCTGACGTCACCGTTTTTAAAAAACAACGTCAGCGTTGGCCCTCCTACATATATAATATTATTTTTATCATAATTTATACGAAACATAAAAAGCATATTTTCATGGTAGACAGCGGCTTAGTTGTGTTTCTGGCATTTCCGAATAACGATTGCATGATAGCCACTTGTTATGAAATCATTTATAAACAAAAATTAAGAAATAGAAAGTTCAGAAATTGCTGTAGCTGTGCGCATAACATCGGCTCCAAAGAAAACGTTCACCTTTTGCCTTGGTGTCACTTTTTTTTACTGCAGAGCCAAAAGACCGATGAAGGTATTATTTAATCACAATTAATTAATAATAAACATTATTATTACTTGATCCAAGTAATATATTATGATCCTTTACAGGCATTTATTTTCATTTTGCTTCGTAAACGAGCGTGTTTACGCTCGCCTACTCACTGTACAAACACTAATAACGCACCGTACTCAAATGTAATATTATATTTAATCCGGAAATACCTCTTCTGAAGTGAATATTTGTTTATGCTTTTATTATTAAACATACATACATACATATAAAAATTTAATAAAATACTCTTTCTCCGTAAATTCGCAACACAGCCATAATTCTTTTAATATTTTGGTTGTTGGTGGAAACCACTGACCACAATTATATTTTAAAAAATTCAAAAGAGATATATAATATTATACTCAAATTATAGCATTCGAGAAAGAATCATTAAATCGTTTAAATTGCATACGACAGGTATTTAAAACCTTACGAGTAATTAAGAACTGTCTAAACATTAAACTGAAACCTATATTTTCATATATTTCGCTGTTTTTAGAGAAGTAACACTTATTGTTTTTATATACGAAGTCATTGCTGTACGATAAAGATTTTTAATAAAATACATACCACATAACACTTTAATAAAATATTCAGGTAATTGATTATATTACCTATTCCCACCTACCCTCTTATCGTTTAATGAGGCAGTGAAACGAACGTTGTAGAAATAGTCTTTAAATACGAATACTCTATAAGTTTATAGGATTTTATACCCCATAATAATAATATTAGCTCTGTAATATTACTGCCCCATTGCTGGGCACGGGCCTCCTCTACTAATGAGAACGGTTAGGCCTTAGTTTACCACGCTGACGTAAGGTAGACTTCACATACCTTCGAAATTCCTGTGAGGAAATTCTCATACCCCATACCACTACAAATACATAACTAGCACTCAAATCTCAACAAACAAGCCTTTAAATACAATGACTACAACTATATCTTCGTTATCCAACACATAAATTCAAATTTACAAAGCAAATCCACTGTAGAGCTCTAATAAGAGCACAAAAGCCACAGTAGCGGTAGAGACTTATTGTACTGCCTTGTAATACAGTAAACAAGTGAATTGGCGGTTATCTATGGCAACGCTTCACGCTCATTAGTGATATAGGTGCGGGCCGTGCTGAAAATGTTGCCGCGATAACAGAGGCATGCGGGCTTAGTGTCGAGCGGAGCGGGGCGGACAGCGATTTTAAATTTACAATGTATTTTTTTTTCAAACTAGTGGTCGCCTAGTGGTTGAAATTCGATCATAAATATTTTATTAAATTGTAATGCACTTTATATAAAAAATAGCTTTATGCACTTCTTCCCCATATAGACTTTAACAGATTTACTGTGTCATATTTCACGTTCATCCTTTCGCCAATTTCTCTTAAAAACGTCTGCAAAGCATACTATAGATTGTACGAGTATAGATTTAAATAGTGTATCACGTGCAATGTAGTTACTTTACCGTCCTGGATAAAAAAACGGTGCCTATGCTTAGAAATAACAGAGTTATAATACAGGATTGATAATATCTTAGCCTAGTTGCAGCGTCTATATGCTGACCGCTGGGAGTTCAGATGGTGGTATTAATTTCGATAAACCATACATCAATTATATGGTGTAATTACATATATGCCCGATATGACGATAGGCTCGCCTCCTTTCGCCTAAAGGGAGGAAAATAAGCGTAAATTATTTCTTTTTTTAAATGTCAAATTTTTAATTTAGTTTTAACTCAATTAAAATTATTTATTCCTTTAACCCGCGAACGCTTCTGCTATCAACAAAAGCCTACCTAAAACGGATTTTCGCTGCGATATCTAAAACCGAGCGCGGCAATTAGGATAGTTTGCGACCGCTCTATTGCCAAATGATGCGAGTTTTAACTGGGTGCCGATACGCCGCGAACACGTAGACTGTTTGCTCAACTGGGCTTGTTATACCAGAGCTGCTGTTTAGGGTTGAATATCTGGTATTTTGTACCGCACAGTGTTTTCGGTTGTACGTTTATTACCGTTCATTTGAAACTCTGCAGGGAAGTTCATAATTGATGTAATCTGTTTTGAATATAGCTGAAATGGGCGGATCCGACTGAGATGGTATACTTTTTTCATTCTACCTGCCCTTATCCCACCTTAATGTGGGGTTGGCACAACACACTTTTTCAAGTATGTTGCAGAAAGGATTTGGCTTAGTTTTACGACCGGCCTCCTGCCTCAATCCCATGCCATCAATCCCCTCTGAGGAGATGATATAGTATACTATCAAATAAATATATTATTATATTCAACCCTATTTATGCCCCCCTATTTTGTACTAGCTTCCACCACCACTAAAGAAGGTGGTTAGGCCTAAATCTACCATGCCTTAATGTGACCATCATACTCATGGTGGTACACGTCACATATCTACAAAATTCTAACGATGAATTCACCAGTATGCAGTTTTTCTTACGTTGTCTTACTTCATCGTTAAAGCGTTAACTCGAGTGGTAGAGCCAAGCTGTAGACAGTAATGTCTATAGCACGAATGGGCCGGCTCGACCGGTTAGATACCACTGTCTCACAGAAAATCGTCGTAAAGTGCCAGCTTGCTGTCGCGTTTCGTTCGTTGAGTGAGATTTCTGGTGGCCCATTTCCCCATTCCCTTTCCCAATCCCTTTTCCCTCCCCTTCCATTCCCTCCTTTTAGGTTGGCAACGCACCCATGATTCTTTTTGTGTCTTGGTTGTCTATGGGCGGTGGAGATCACTTACCATCAGGTGACACATCTGCTCGTTTGCCAATCTGTGCTATAAAAAAAACGCGACTGTTTAGTTCCATTCAGTCGGGGAGTTTTCTGGACGAATCTACTGGTTCTTATAATTCTTTCCTTAAAGGTTACCGTACCTTATTACCCAAATATACCAGTCATTGTAAATTATATTGTACAATCTCAAATAATCATATTCGTATGCGTATGAGTTTTTGAGATTGTACCTCTACAATATAATTTCGCATAAATATTTTAAAAAATCATGAGACGAGACAGATAGTATCGTATTGGAAATATTAGTCTCGGAAGAATTTAAACTAAAAGGAATACAACTAGGGTATAGAAACATATTTTACCCAGCAGTGAGACGATAATGTACATATGATGTATGTATGCGAGCTACACTGTTAGATGTACATTCATTTCTAAAGGTGTACTGTCTACAGTTTACACACTATGTTACACATTAACTAAGTATGTCCACGCAGGTGGCTTCCTAGCGTTAAAAAGCGCTGTACAAGTCACGGGAAACGAGCGGCGGAAAATCGAGGTCGTACGCAACTCGACTTCAGGTCAATTAAGCCTCCCCGGCCGGAAGTAATGTGGCGCGAGACATGCTATACCAGCGGGGAATTATCACAGGTCACTATGGTGTAATAAGGAACATGATGTTGGTTGTGATTTTCGACTGACTTGTAAAAAAGTAGAAGGTCCTCGATTCGTCTGTATTTTTTTATGTTACGCGATATCTCCGCCAAATGTGGACCGATTTTAAAAATTCTTATTGTGTTCGACAGAGCTTATTTTACGGGTGGTCCCATATAATTTGGTCACGATCGGATTTAAAGTCGGTCCGTTAAGTTTTTAAGCTTATGAATTTAAATACATACATAGTGAGTCTATTCCTGTATTCCCAAATGGGTAGGCAGAAGCGAACTAGAGAACTGGATCACCCACATTTCGCCGTGCTAATTTACGTCCCAGATGTGATAGGGGGCGAGTCTATCGCCATATGTTCAGGGTAGACGTCTGTGGCGGATGACGATGAAGTATATAGAGCTTAACATTTAGAAAGCGTGTATTTAAAACTATAATTTAATAATAAACCGCTGTCCCTCATGGCTGGAGGCACCATCGCACTATGTAGCCGTGACTCGGCATATAATGCGAGTGTGAGAGTCGTTTTGTTAATTTTTGATGGATCGGATAGGCCGGAGTAGTTCCCCTGAATAATACACCGTTTTGTTGAGGTGCTAACGGTGTTATTTATCGCCGGATTGTCGGCGGCCGTCCGTCTGGTTTGCCCTAATGAATCTTTTATTATGTTCCGAGCTCGCTCGCTTACCCATATAACACTGTTTTTTGTTAATTAATTGTTGAGGGGAATCGGTGTGTGTTTTTGTAGAGAGAATTCAGAAGTGTTACATACATAAGGTCACGCCTGTGTCCCTGAGGGGGTAGGCAGAGGTAAACTAGCGAACTAGAATACCCACATTTCACCGAGCTTAGTTCCGTCCCAGATGTGATAGGGGGCGAGCCTATCGCCATGTCGGGCACAAATTCCATACTCCGGGCTGATATGGAAAAATCCAATATCACTTTGTCCGACCCGGGGATCGAACACTAGACCTCAGGACGGTAGTCATATCGAAATACAACTACGCCACCGAGGCAGTCAATTCAGAAGTGTTAGTGCTAAGAAAAGGAACTGGATTTTTTTTGTAGCACAAATGGTAATTTCTTTATTGCTGAAATCTAGCCATAGAAATCTATAATAACAAAATAATAAGGGAATAGAGATTGCAAAGGGAAGGGGATATGGGCCACTGAAACTTCACTCACCAAACGAACCACAATGGTGGTACCACTTCACGCCAGTTGTGTATGAGATAGTTACAATAATTCGTTGGAGTTACTGTAAACAAAATTGTCCATACCATGATACGTCTAATAATAAAAATTGCGTGTTAATAAATTCAGGACACTTTTAATGCTACCATGTTTTACTAATAGCACGTAAATACAAACATCAACCTCATTAAAACTTCCACACACAACACAATCGCTTCGAATTCCAGTTCGTGCAGCGTTGGAATATTTCCAAACAACGTTCCTTTACAATTCCAAGACAACACGTTGTTCCACAAACAAACACCTGCGAACTATTACCGAGCGTGGAAATTGATCTAAGGATTCCTGTGCATATTGCAAACTTCTAAACTTCGTACCTACTGTTTGAACATACGAGAAGAGGGTATTAGTGTAGTAGAATGTACAATATGCAATGACCTTTTGCAATATAGTTCTGAAGTCATATTTGTAATTAAAAAGTTCTTCATGAACAGTTATATTGAAATCATACTTATGTCATTATGTTCCGATGACGAAATGTAATATTTCGAAGTGATTCGTTTTACAGATGAGGCCACGCCTGTATCCCCGAATGTGTACAGTGTAGGCGGACTAGCGAGTTCTAGTTAGAACACCCACATTTCGCCGAGCTTATTTCCGTCCAAGATGTGATAGGGGTGAGACTATCGCCATATAACAGATTTTCATCATTCCATTAAAGTTGATTATTGACAAAAATAAATCATGCTTCAAACGGACTCCCGTAGGAAAACTAATACTACGCATAATCACATGTTCAAAAATTTAACGGACCGACTTCAAAATACACCCGATCGTGACCAAATTTATATAGGACTATCCTGACTGACAACAAGCTCTATCGAACACAAAAAGAATCTTGAAAATCGGTCCACACTTGGCGGAGATATCGCGTAACAGAAAAATATACAAACGAATTAGTAGACGAATTAGTAGTAGGTCGATAAATATAAGAAAGTGTGGACTGCCTTCACCCCGTCTACTAGTCACAAAAATAAATAATTTGTCAAGAATCGTGCCTATTACATACTGATTTCTTAAGTTTACGCGAATGTTATACATTGAAATAAAACTATTTTTACGGATTCTATCACGGGACGGAACTAAGCTCGGCGAAATGTGGGTGTTCTAGTTCGCTAGTGCGCCTCTGCCTACCCCTTCGGGGATACAGGCGTGAGCTTATGTTATGTTATGTTATGTCTATCACGATTTGATTTTTAATTTTTATTCCCGACGTTGACGTTTGGACCCCGCCCCGCCAGTCCGCCAGTCCGCCCCGTGACCACGAAGACTGCAAAGCCTTCGAAACGTCGGGAATAAAAATAAAAAACCAAATCGTGATAGAATCCGTAAAAATAGTTTTATTTCAATCGTGCCTATTAGTAGACAATAATTTTGATATTATGCCGTTTTTGCAAATTGGTGGTTGGTGTCTACAGATTTCCTAAGAATTAATGAAGCATGAAATAAAGGGATTACAAGAATACCAATGATCAAGACAATATACAATCCTCATTGTTTCCATCCACTTTTATATTCGTGTAAATATTTTTTTTCAACACGATGTAAAATGAAATACACATATTTCGAAGAGGAGCTTTATATTTCCTCCACATTATTTCTATATGAAAAACTCATTTTAATCATAGTAATAAATTACTACAAATCTCATTAACGGTATGTGTGCTTCGTGGTGCTGTCGTCGCATTAGACCTCATTATAAATCAAGTGTAAATCTGAGCCGGTAATGCGACGCGCGAGTGATTTATATAAATCCAAGAGTACGTGGTGTGGAGTGATAGCGTCCGAGGCGAGTCGGACGCCGCATCACGACTCACGTGACGGACAGTGATGAAGGTTTGGGGTCTCGGTGTATCATCCCACTGTAGGTTGTCTTGAAGTAATGATAGGGTTTGTTCTGTAGTGGAAAAATGACTGTTATTTAGAGTTAAAGTATTATGCTCGGTATCAATGAATTAGGCACTACGTTGAAATTTGAAACATTTTTAAAATAACATTACGTTGTTAATGACGCCCGTGATTAATGACCTAAATATAGGAACTTACGAAGTTAACTTGGTAGCCTATATGTAAGCAGAATGCTTTTTCTGTAGCAGAAACTAGAAACTAGTCTCGATGGTTAGGAAATTCGGCCGCCGTACACACGCGTAATACACACCAAAGCCGCCGACTCGCCGACGTTACCCGCCGACACAATTCGGCTACCTATGAGTTTCCCAACTTGCAAGGACTGAAGCCGCAGGCCGCCGACAAAAGTTGCCGACACGAGCTGGCAGGTCAGCGGGTTTGGTGTGTACTGCCCATTAGACATCTAGGACATGCGTAAACCGTCCATAATTTGTCTTAGCCTTTATAGCTGATACTACACATATAAATATAAACATAAAAATATACTGTTTCTGTACGGTCTAACATATCGGGTTTCCCGAATTAGTGATCAGCGTGTCCTAGTGATACACAGGCCTCCTCCAGCTGCTTCCATGCTTTTTTTATTCCTAGCCTTTCGTGGCCACAATTTTTGATAATACACATACGCATCTTTCAATTTATTTTTATTTAATGAAATGCATATAGAGGTAAAATAAAAATATCTTAAAACAATATTTTTATAATATATTTTAAACAGATATTTACAACGATGCATGTGATAAGTATTTTTTATTTCGTTATATTTTCCGTCAAACAAAGTGGCACCGAAACACAGGATGTGTTGCCATGTAACATTTTATTTTTCTTCGGCAAATGCAATCTTTTTTCACAGAAATCCACTTTTCCTGTTAAATACGGTAACAGCGTATGAGGAAAATGTAACGCAGAAACGTTCGAGTACCAGTGGAAAAATAATTTGTAAAGTGCGCGTAATTTGCTTCGGAAATAACTCTATTAGTTCGGAATCTGACATGCTCGAGAGTAATCGCATTGTGGCGGAAAATTGGCAATGCCGGTTGTAGATTTCGATGTCGATATAAAATATTGAACATAGTCGAGACTTCAGTTTAAGAGTTGTTATGGTTAACGGTATCGAGGCAGACAGTTCTTATGTTCGCGATTGTTATAATATTATTTGTTCATTTATCAGAAGACATTTCCATGAGCTACTTTTTTGATTGCGTAGTATGCATAGACCTGCCGAAAATTTACAATTTATTATTATTTATTTATTTACACTTTATACATAATGATATGTACAGGCGGACTTAATGCGTGAGGCATTCATTATTAGATAACTCCATGTCGATTAGTGGTTCATAATAAAAAGTTGTTTATCAATTTAATATTTAAAGAAACGTGAATTCTTTTACGTAACTTGAGTGTGTTATAATATCAAATGTGACAGAGGACGAACCTTGGGTTTCAACCCAAGACCTGTTTAGTCACATGTCCTGTTACATACAACTAGACCCATAAGTATCCAATTTACGCCTATGCATAGAGAAAATAGCCCCTGTGATATCGACTTCTTTATAAAATACTTTCTTCATCCTTCATTTACATTAAGCTTATTGAATTGAATCTTCTCTTCTGTACGGATTTCTTCTAAATAAACATTTTATGTACCGAAAACAACTAAACGCTCATAAAATTCCGGCACGTATGCAACACAATTCATTTCATATATCTATCGACTCTCTGATTAATCGTATACGTGTACAATATATTGTGCGGTGAAGCCAAAGTCCTTAACGCGAGTATCAGCGTGATGTATGGAGCGGACGTGCGCCTATTACCTAACCCGTGTTGACGTTCCGAGCTCTGTGTGTACTTATCGTAAGTAAGCTGACGGTTAGAGAGGGGCAGGGGGGAGAGGGTAGGGGGTAGTGAGGGGGGGAGCGTGCGGCAATATGTTGAGTTATTGGTTTTGTTAAGACGAGTCGGTTTGAGAGCAATGCCTTAAGCTGAAATTAAAATTTAGTTTATCACAATACCCAGACTTCAAAGGACTATATTTGTGGGCCACTAAAACATATTGGTACGAAATCGTGTCTTCACAGTCTGTATTCAACTGCTGCGCCACGGAGGCTGTCGAGAATATCCTTTAAGAAACCACATTTAAGTCTAGGTTATTTTACTAGGTTTTTCGAATTTGGTCGCGTTAAAGTCGACCGTGACTTGTATAGTTTTAGATTATTAACAACAAATATAGAATTAACCAGCCTCTGTAACGCAGTTGCTGAATAGTCGGCTGTGAGGCAATAGGCCGCGGACTCGATTCCAGTTTCTAGAGAAATGTTTGCGTGACTTGCCGCATATTTGATTTGGATCTAGGTGTTGTGAGATCAAAAGTGTATCGCAGTTTTTGATAGCCATGCATGATATAGGTATAGCTTAACCCGTTGGAGACGGTATTATATATGTATGTATTACATTCTCGTCTCTATTTTTTGCAGTCAGGACAATGTGTGACTGTTGGGTGTATTTATTATTAACAGATGGCGCTATATTCTTCCACATAAGTAGTCTAACATTATGAGATAGAATAAGAAAAACCCACACTAATCCGCCGCTAATCGCCGATAATCTGTTAATTTCGTTTGGAGATCAGCACGTGTTAGTTGGACTGTTTTTATTGCTCGTCTTAATTTCTGGATCCAGTGCGGGTACGATATCATTAATTACTACTTCGGTACCTTTTTCTATGGATCTTTCGACCTCTGGATTATAAGGGTGTTAGAAGTCCAGCTTATTTTAGGTTCGGAAACTTGTAATATTGTGGGAATAAGAAATAACTGGTGAAAACGAGTGAACAACTTAACAATAATGGTATCTAGATTATTGATTAGTAAATCTCATTACTGATCATAACCCTGAACAGAATGGGTTAGGCACCTGTCATCTTCTCAACGATAGTTAATTAAATGTTGATTTCGGTTTCTATAAATATTTTTGGACTATGGAAATTCTGACATTGTGTACGTTACATATAAAATTCAACTACTTCAGGATGTTTTCTTAATCTGTTTAATATCAGTGAATCATCATCATCAGCGATAGGACGTCCACTGCTGAACATAGGCCTCCCCCAAACATTTCCAGATCGACCAATGGAAGCGGCATGCATCCAGCGACTTCCTGCCAGTGAATGTGAATGCCATAATTTATTTCCTTGATTGTAATAATATTTAAGTAATATAAATTAATTATCCCCCGACCTTCGATCTACTATGGCATACATTTTTTTGTCTTACGAGTACGAAGGAGGGTAGACAGACAGCCCACATGATGGTAAACTGTAAGCGTAGAATTCTGTGGAACAGTGGCATCTAAAGTGTTACCCTACCACATATTTATAGTAGTTAAAACATGTTACAGTGTCTTAGACTTTCGTAAAAATTTGACGAAACGCTCAATTTACTAAAGAGCGTTAATACTACCAACTCATTAATCAAGCTATAGAAACATCAATGTAACGTGCACATTACACTCAATAAGCGCGTGAATGTATTACCGTAATTATTTGAATATGGTTCACTGTAACTGGGAAATTAATTGGACGTGGTAGCACGTCGCCGCGACGCGACGCGACGCGCGGGTGCGTCTGACGTGCCACGCGACGTGACGCGACGCGACGTGTCGGCTGACGTGACGAAACAATGAGCAACTCTACGCAATTAATTCATTACAATGCGTGTCTTCACGTCGGATGTCTCTTGAGGAAGTAGGCGGTGTCTTGTTGGATGTGATTAGTAAATTAGAGTCTAGTTTCTAGAATACTGATCAATACTAAAATGAACTGAAGATCTCACAGATATCATGGTAAGTTAAGATTGAATTACGTGATAAAAAGCTTTCGAATTCAGAATTCCGAAGTGTTTTGACACACTATATTTAACTTTTATCGACCTGTATCATATGTAGGTATCATGCACTACGACTTAAGTTCCAACCAAACAGGTGACGCTACACCCCATAGACCTGATGCAATTATGATAAATGTACTCGTATATAATATAATGTAAAATAAAATAAATTTTCATTTAAATCAGAATTTCTACACAAGCTCTGAAAAGTTTGCTATTAAAACAAAGGAAAAATTAATTATCTTTATTCACTAATAATTGCATTCATAATGTTTCAGTCCCACCATTTTATTTGTATCTGGCCTTATCTCAGCTTAATGTGGACCGGCGTAACACATTTTTTAAGCATGTTGCAGGAAGGGTTTGGCTTATTTTTTACGACCGGATGCCTGTCTGACGTCAACCTACTTTATTCTATTCCATTACATTCTATTTAAATCTATATTTTACTTTAAGTTACACAGTAAACTAGATTTTGCTTTTCATAACATCATTATTTATCGTAAAAAATATGTCGATGTATTTTTTATTTGAGCCGGAGAAATTTAATCTGAAGCTGGATATTTTGGAGAGACAGCGAGTGCTCGTGACATCTCCTGCAGTGTGCCGTGACGTGACATATTGTCACAGATTTAATTTAATCAAATAGGCATTTGTTATTCCTGTATCTTCGTTTCGCAGGAAAATGTTAATAAAGTGGCGGGATTTATAGCGGTGTTGGTAAATGTCGCTCTTGAACAATTTGTAGCATTTTATAAAGGTTTTTACGTTGAGATTAATAATGAAAATTGTATTGATGTCATTTGGTTAATTATTTTCAAATAGTCTGATGTAAGACAAAATAGTGTCCTTATTGAATATAATATTTAAAAGTTTTAGATGTCTCTACTTTCAAAAGGGAGAAGAAAAGGATACTTAAAGACGAGAGAAGCAAGTACTCAAATCGTCGCTATTTTAGTGTATGTATGTAATTATAATAAAAATAATATTAGCCCTGTAATATTACTTTCCCACTGCTGGGCACGGGCCTCCTCTACTAATGAGAGGGGTTAGGCCTTAGTCTACCACGCTGGCCTAATGCGGGTTGGTAGACTTCACATACCTTCGAAATTCTTGTGGAGAAAATCTCGGGTATGCAGGTTTCCTCACGATGTTTTCCTTCACCGTTATAGCAAGCGATATTTCACAAAGAAAACACACTTAACATAGAAACGTCAGAGGTGTGTGCTCTATTTTGGGGTAGGTCTCGAACCTGCGACACTTGTCTCGGCAGTCCGTACCATTTCCAACTGAGCTATCGCTGCGATCTATCTATCTCATGTATGTAATTATTTAAGGAAAATGTGGAGTGATTTACAAGATTCTTATTAGGTTTGATAGAGTTTACTCCTAGACTAAGGCAAGAATTAATGAATTCCGTAGTCGGTTTTTAAGTTTTTAAACTTATTCCATAATTAATTCCGCGCGAGATCTAATATAAAGTCCTTGCGCTAAACTGGGTAACGTTAAATACTCGGGGGCGTGGAAGGGCGTTCCTGCCACGATTTACTGGATTTATAGAGGGGGGGGAGGGCATTACAAATCTTTGGTAAGCCACAGCCGAAATACTGTTCACTTTGTACCGGATTTACGTTTATTAAGCGAGTTTAAGATACGATACGGTTGTACGGTTGAACAAAGGCAACGGTCCGAATTTAAGACAACTGCGCCCGGCTTTGTACTGAGCTATTGGGGTGTTCTATGAATGGGACTACTTAATGGGTTACTAGGTTACGAAGTTATGAACGTACTGCTTCACTTCGGAATGGGGAAAGAACATTTAAATCATCAGAAATTACTATAAAGAAGATGTAAATAAAAGAAAATGGAAAATTAAACTACACAATAAAAAAACGTTAAACAAAATATAGTAGATATACACAATTTTGCAATACATAATTCAATAACAATAATTCACCATTTAATAGCCTATACTATACTGATTGCGAATTTTCATGTTTTTCAATGTTCTTGAATCTTTGTTTTCTTCAGATCTAGAATAATTTATATGTATTGTTACTAGAATTACAATTTATTTATTTATTTATTTAAAAAACACAAAACAGGTTACAATCAAATATAGGTACAAATTGCTACAAACAAGGTTTTTTAACATAATTATAACCCAAAACTTGTGTTCTAGAATTAACAAAGTTGTACGAGATATACATATTATATATAAATAATAAAATCTTAGCAATGAAAACTAATTGACGATAAACTGCCAGTGCATTGCTATTATATTAGTATAACATAATTAACAGGATTAGTTTATGATGTGGAATGTAAAATTTAGGACATATTGCAATTACAAGTTATAATTTAGGACATCTAGAGCTTTACGGATCAGTTTCTTATATGCAGAAATATATATCTATTAGAATATTATCTATTAGAATAATTATAGAATACTATTAAATAAATCAACAGAGGGGTTTTTATTCGTTAGCGTATTGTATTGCCGACACATACGGACGATAGGA
This sequence comes from Clanis bilineata, assembly GCA_036417725.1. Lineage (NCBI taxonomy): Eukaryota > Metazoa > Arthropoda > Insecta > Lepidoptera > Sphingidae > Clanis > Clanis bilineata. Next base: position 347,020 of record CM071157.1, on the reverse strand, counting down.
TTAAATAGGATGTATTATTACGGAAAATTTTAAGAGAGAAAACGTTTGGTTTACGACTTCTATAGTTTGTATTAATGTTCAAATCAGATAGCAATACTGGAGAATCAATTAGAGAATTAATTATTTTGTACAAGTACATAAAATCGCTAATGGAGCATCTGGATTCTAATGAGAGCGCATGAAAGTGAGACAATCTAAGGCATATGGTGTTGGATATAATGTTAAAAAAAACAATAGACCAGGGTATTTGCTCCTCTCCGAGAGTCTTAACCCGTATCCCGTAAAACCGTAACCCGTGGTCAATAAAAGGCGATAAATGATTCTAAGAACGTTAGGTGAACTCATTGCCTAATAAATAGCCCATTGTGATCGTTAGTAGACCTAAAACAGGAACCTTAAATTATACGATTTTACTTAGCTTTTCTATTTAACGAAAATTCACAGCACCGACGCCGCGATTGGATTAGAATGTAGTTTACATAAACATATACACTAAAACTGCACAAACTTTTGTTTAAAAAAATTTCAATGACGTAAAAAAATTCGAAGTTATCTGAAGCGTGATTCCCCGTTGGGGCAGCATCACCAACTAAGGAGTACCCTTGCTCGTGGGAGAGTGGGCTGCGCCAAGCCTTGACAATAACAGGGTAAATATTATAATTTTAATACTATTGGTATTTAACTTTACTAATTTAAATAAGGCGAAAATAAGCTTCTGAAAATTGTAGCGCGAAAAAACAAAGATCAACGATGTAATTTTAAATTCATCTTAAAATTACTCAATTGTTGAAACAAATGCTAAAACAATTTCCAAACATAAACAACAAAGGCGAAACAAGATCGCAATCTTATAAAACGAATGAAAATAATTCAAAGAAATGTAAATATAGAGCCTGCGCCATGCCATTGGCGGCTAATTTAATTTGTTTAAATGTCAATCCTACGTTAACAGGATTTTCCGCGGCTTTGTGTTATTTTCGTTCAACAATTTTAAATAACGTAAGTTAATGAGATTCTTAAAATAAAATACAAAAAAACATAATTAACGTAGTCAATTTGTATTTCTTAGAAAACAGGATGTAAATGTTTATTTTGTAATATCAGATAAACACAGAAAACCGATGTAAAGTGGCAGCTCGCTGTCGCGTTTCGTTCGGTGAGTGAGATTTCCGGTGGCCCTATTCCCCCCTTCTTCTTTCCTAATCCCTTTTCCCTCCCCTTCCATTCCCTCTTTTTAGGTTGGCAACGCATCCATGTTTCTTCTCGTGTTTCTGTGGCAATCATGTTTCACAGAACAATACGTGAACACGAAACATAATCTTAATTTGTACATTATAACATATAAATAATATAATAACACAGAAAGAACAAATTGGTGATTTACTTCAATCAAATTCAAAGGTGAGATTATACTAAACTGTATGTAATCTTTATTTGCTAACGACTATTGTATCGGCAAAACAAATGCAACTAAAGTTAATTTGCTTAGCCGGTATGCAATTCAACTTTAGGTATTTCTTCTGTATTCAAAACAACATCGCTAAGCATAAAATGTAGATGAAATCATACTTTTCAAATGAGGACGTCGTAGTTCGTACATAAAGTATTAACTGTCATAAAAAGTGTAACAGGATAACGGAAAAAATAAAAATAGATGTATCGAGAATAATTGGCGCTCGGGTAAAGTTTCCCCACGGGCAACGACCACGTGAAATGTGACTACTTTTGATTCATGGCCAATAAAATGTCCCACTTCTAGCTGTAAACAACGGACACTCTTATTAGTTACATTTTATAGGTCACTGGTACGAAAGGCTATTTTATTTTTCTTTTCATTTTAATTTGGCGTCATTTGTCTATGCCTAGTGGTAGTGTAATTGGACTGAGAACAGTGAAGCATTGAGTTTAAATCCTAGGTCGCAAATTACAAATGTATATTTCAGAAAGATACACAGTACCCACACCGACACTCACGCCAGTTTTCACCTAAATTTCGTCCCCTGAAGTGATAGGAGTAGACTATGATAATGATCAGAGAAACCTAATATCACTGTCCAGGAATATAACCCGAGACCTTAATATAAGTCTAAGGTACCGCGTATGTAATACAACTACACTATTAAGGCGCTTTAAATAAATAAAATAATCTTTCTGCCACTTATACTAACAATGTTTAAAAATAACTTATGAATATTATATTAAATAATGAAATTTTAATATCATCCAAAAATGTATATTTCCAAAGCAATCACCTGAACAAGAAATTTCAGAATTGCCAAACTTTTCAGAACAAGTTAATTTTTGTGAAGCCCTCGTAGCCTTTTGTAGTCCTTTTTGGTCGTGTACGGAATTTTACAAGGTTTAATATGGAGCCGAAAAAGTTTCAAGGACTTATCTTTATAAAAATGTTGAAGATATTTTGTATAAAATACTGTATAAGTATATGTTTAATTACAATTTTGAATATAATTGTTCTTGTCACCGTGTTAGATTATAATTGTATAATTAGAGTTTATCAAAGTACCTCAGATATTAAGATTTAAATTGGATGTTTTCTTAGAATTAGTTATATTTTATATGAAAAGACTGTCAAAGAAATGAGCATTTGGGTCATAGGATGGCAAGTGATCTCCACTGCTCAAACATCCACGACATATAAAGGAAACATGACTGTAATGCCAGCCCTAAAGGAAAGCAAGGGGGAATTTAGATCATAGGAAGCGACTCTCACCGAACGGAACGCATCAGCTAGCTGCTAACTAATGGTGCCGTCTTTGTGCTTTAGATAACAATAAACAGCAACTACATAAATACATTTCTCAACTTAAAATTCACACATATCGAAATCAAAATCGAAATCAACGTTAGAAGATTTCATTAAATTGTTCCCTAGCGCAGGCCCGAGAGTTCGGTTTCCAAAGATATTTCGTTAAAGTTCGCATTTGTTGGTGCGCAGCTACTGCGATTGTTTCCATCGAATCGAAGGAATTCCACCCGACGTGCCTTTGCGAAGTTATTTTCATAAATCATTTAGATGTTAATTTCTTAAAGATTCAAACTTCTAATTTAAATATTGGTTGCGTTTTCTTATATTAATAATAATAATTAATTGTTACAACAATAATTTATAGTATTTAACACACACACATAAGCTCACGCCTGTATCCCCGAAGGGGTAGGCAGATTAACAATAACGTTAGACTTAATTTTATATAATTGCTTTAATTAATAGTTTTAGTGTTCAATCTCCTAGAAAGTCATATTTTTAGAACATATTTTATATTAACTCTTATTTTCCTTTACCTTTTATTATGAGGCATTCCAAGAAATTTACTAATGAATCAACCTGACGTAGACGTTATTTAAAAACCTTCCTTTCTTAAACTGATAAAAAATGCTTGCGCGTATATATTCTATGGAAACACATGAATATGGAATATTGTATCGTCATATCATACGGTCGAAGTATGACGCAAGCCTTACCAAATAAAATCTAATGATCATATTTTTTCACAAACTTACTCAACTTATGAATAACAAGAAAGAAACAAGAAGGGCCATACAAATGTCACAAGGGGAGCTAAAATATCGGACGAAGTAAAAGTTGTCAAATCTGGCAAGCGGGAAGTGGGAGGTTATAAAAAGTTAGCCGACAGCACTCCAGCTCATATGGACGAAGTTAGCGAAACACTTTAGCGAAATGTGCCGATTGCGACACCGATTCTTGACTCACAATACACCAAAAGCTGTATGTTGGGTTAGTTTGATGTGTCTATCACTGTGATGACGATTGACAGTAATTAATAATTTTGGAAGGGGTTCTGATAATAATTTAATAATCAACACCCAACACTCACAGACATAGGCCACCATGGTACACATTATGATGAAACCTTTCTTAATGGCTTTATTTATTTATTTTTATTTATTTATTACACTTCATATACAAGAAGTATACAGGCGGACTTAATGCTGAAAAGCATTCTCTCCCAGTCAACCTTGAGGTGGTGCAGAGATTTTACATGGCAGGTGTAAAGAAGACGAAAAAAAAATAAAATAAACTAAAAGTAAAAAAAACACGTTGAATATTATAAGATAATAGTAAAATAATAATTAAAATAAATATAAGAAGTACATTTCAATAAACATAAATATAAATACATAAGTTAAATAAATATTGTATAATACTATACATACCTACATACTATATTATTAAGTAAACTGAAGAGATGATTCTGCTACTCCAATCAACAATAACTGTCGGACTCTCACTTTAAATGCCAACCGATTTGTGAGCGACCTGATTTCTAGGGGGAGTGCGTTCCAGAGAAGTATAGATTGGATTGGGAAAGAAGAGTGAGTGAAGTCGGAAGTATGAGGGGGACATTTGAGAAGAAGGTTTGTAGAAGAGCGTAAATTTCTATGATGACTGTCACAGACAAATTGAAAATTGGTAGATAAATAAGAAGGAGGGGAGGGCGAAGTGAGAAATGAGAAAAGAGTAGTGAGTGCACGCAAAGAACGGCGCTCACGTATGGGAAGCCATTTTAAAGTCGAACGAAAAGAAGAGATGTGGTCATATTTGCGGAGATTAAAAATAAAACGAATGCAGTTATTGAGAAGGCAGTCAAGTTTGTTGAGTTGGTCTGCATTAAGATCAAAATAACACACATCACCATAGTCGATTAATGGAAGGATCAAGGCTTGTACCAGCATTAATTTAGTTTTGGATGGGAGAAAGTTCTTCCAACGGTAGAGAGCACGAAGAGTCCCAGTGATTTTCTGACTGACAGAGGTAACCTGGGGTCGCCAGCTCATTGTGGAGTCAATGTGTAGCCCAAGGTCTTTAACGCTAGGGCACCAAGGAATGACAGAGCCGTTAAAAATGACAGGTGGAATGACAGTAACATCTAACCTGCTCGTCATCCTTGAGCTACCGACTATGATGGCCTGGCATTTGGCGGGGTTTACAGCTAAGCCAAAACTGTCAGACCAATTCCCAATATGTGCCAGATCCCTGTTTACCCTGTCAATAGCATCTGCCACACAATCGACACCAGCCTGAGCATAAATCTGCAAGTCATCAGCATACAGATGATACGCACATTGAAGATTATGAGTGATCAGATTAATGAAGACGGTAATTTACGGTAGCCAATGTATGAATACGTCCGAAAACTTCAAAGCAGCATAATTCTGATAGCCGTCAGACGATGCAATGTTTCTTAACCATAATACGTTAATGTGTTCTTTCTACATTGAATGTCAAAGTTATCTTTGAAATTATGTAGAACAAAGCACAAGCTCCAAACGAATACACCATTTGTCATATCTCTAAACAACAATAAAACAACTAGGCTTAAGGTTAAAATTAAACTCGCATTGAATTTACCTCCTGTGATATACATATGTAGTTGACGAGGTTGCGTATGTGGAGAAGATGGATGAAAGGCGACTTACGAAAGGTATTTATCGTTCAAAAGTGAATGGAAGAATCGGAAGAGGGCGCCCGAGGAGGACATATATGGATCAAATAAGAGATCTTCTCCGAAAAGGGCAAGTGAGAAGTACCCTCAACCAGCGGAAATGTATGAAAAGATGCATGAGTATGGAAGAGGCTAAAGATGTATATTAGGAACGTAGCTTGTGACGTTCAATAGTCTCTGTCTACCCCTATGGGATACAGGCGTGAGTGTGTATGGATGTATGTATGTATGATATACATAAAATAGCAAACGTAACATATTATTCCAAAACAAAACAGCACGCCGAAACTATATGACAAATGCACAATGTCATAACATATATTCACATCTCACATGTCGTGGAAACACCAAACTTTTTTGACTTATACGAGCATGAAGACGGGATGTAAACATACGCCGTGTTTTTTAGGGTTCGTAGCCAACTAGTTTATCAACTTACTGCTCGTAATGAAATCATGCGGACCGTGAACACGCTTTGTAATAAACATCTTGGTACTCGGCACAAAGGATGCTCCTTTTGTCGTCTGAGTAGTTTTATAAATCTTGATACTTTGACATACGCTTTGTGGCAGTTCTTTGTGAATTGTGTTACTGTTTATCTTATTATGCCTTCTTGTGAGTTCATCGACAGGCTTTATAGATCTGATTTTTGTAGTACGCTTCGATTTTTTTAAAGAAGTGTATGTTATGTAATTCTCTTTCCAAAGTCATTTGACCATTTACTAAATTGTACTATAATTTATATGAAAGGAGATCAGGAGGTGGTGATGAATTGAAATATGTAAACCACTATTAATTTTCAATCAAACCACAAAAGTCATACTAAATTCTCTGCCATTGGATACTAGTATAAAGGATATTACTAGACCTTACAAAGTTTGTTGCAACAGTAAAACAATTGCTTCACATCAAGACCGAAAGTCTCTCGTAGTTCTTGATGCCCACGATACAAGTGTGACTGTTGGGTGGATTTTATTTTATTTATTGTTTTAAGACAAGTTACAACATGTTAAAATACAACATGTTTTTATGTTGTATTTTAAGACAAGTGTATCCACAACCTCGATCGAGCGGCTTAATGCTTTATACAAAACGGTGTATAGCACAACTCTCCCACAAATACCTCAGATATATTTCACTAAACCCGGCCATTACATCATAATTCGCGTTGGTAGGTCCGCAGCGCAGAGGGCGCGTAAATTTCCGCCTAGTTCACATTAATCATAGTCCCTTGATGCAGCTCGTATAACTTAAAAGAGTGACCTCTATGCTGAGTTATACTTTTACTTTAATACTGCGAGTTACGGGTTATACTACAATGCCATGTTTTTGCAGGCACAGTTTGATACAACCTTTTAGAGTTAATGAATTTATGTAAATTACTGCGTTTCTGCGTCCTTGGTCGTCTATCAACCTTGCAGGTCTACCTCCGACGATGTGTCAACTCCGCTAATATTTTTTCCAGTCGTAGATATATCTCAATACATACCAGCTTTACATTAGCAATTACCTACGATCTTTTTGGCAGCCTCCGTGGCGCAGTGGGCGAGTAGCCGGCTGTGAAGCGAGAGGCCGCGGGTTCGATTCCCGCAACAAATGTTTGTGTGGCCACAGATATTTGTTTCAAGTCTGGGTGTTGTGAGACCAAAAGTCTCTCATAGTCTCTGAAACCCACGATACAGGTTATACCTAGTGTGGGGTTAGAACTATGGATTGTGACTGTTGGGTGTATTTATTTATTTATCAGGTCGTCGCTTTGTTTTGCTGCAGGTGGACGTCTTGCCGGGACATGGTCCAATGTGTTAAATTCGACAAAAAGCCATTTTGGTCGAATTTCCTTCTATTGAATATTATTGCTATTTCATTTGTTATGTTGTTTCATAAAAAAATAAACTGTCCTTTTAAAATATCTAAGTACTAATTAAACCCAATTCATCTGTACGTTCAAATGGCACAAATATTTGCTCCAATCCGGAGTTAAACCCACTCTACTCAATTTATATTCTATTAAATTACCTTTGCTAAAATGTTGGAGTTCAGTATATTTCCCAGTGACTCGATTACGTAAAGCCGCGTCTCCTGTAATAAAACATAACACAAAACACTCCTAAAAACATGGTTTCGCAATACAGTTTTATCTATAGTCCATTATTCTATCAGCAGGACACAGTGAAAATGATTGTTTTGCGTATGTTTTTTGTGTTTTGTTTCGAGAAAAGCAGGTGCAGGAGACACGCCTTTAACGACTGGAATGATTCCGCGTAAAGCTACCTCGGTTGTAAAGATCCTAAAACAATATAATGATTACACCGGTCAACAAAAATTTAAAAATTAATTGCGCGTGGGTTTAACTTCATATATTCTGATCATATAAGCATATCCTACATATATATAGAACAAAGCAATGGTTATTTTATTACATAATATTGGCATTAGGTTGACTGGTGCTTTGCATCTTTTCTTCAATCTTTCTTCTTAATTATGTAAATCGTCGTAAATTCGTCTTAAATTTCGTCTTCAATAGAATGGATGAAACCAAAGCACGTTGACCACGGCCCAAGGTGACGCCGTAAATTTTACTGCTTTTTTCCGCACCGATCCCGGACAAGCCTCCAACTATGTAGGATCTTTTGGTTTGGGGAAAAAGCAATGTTAATTTTATACACTGTATTTTGAAAAAAGTAGTACAATTTTAATTTCTAACTTAAAACTTTCACACACACACGTCTACAGCACGAATGAACCGGCTCGACCGGTTTGATACCACAGTCTCACAGAAAACCAACGTAAAGTGGCAGCTTGCTGTCGCGTTTCGTTCGATGAGTGAGATTTCCGGTAAAAAAAATGTCAATACTTCTATTGTCCCCTCTACTCTGTAACATTATTTCCCGCATTTTCACCACAAAACAGTACATCGGAAAATTCTCGAATCCGCACCCGAAAACCGGCCCACGCCGGGACGCCGTTAATCGCGTATATGATTTATGGGACAGGCCGTCTACAGGCCGAATTGTTAAATAGCCATTTTCGGCTAAATACCGACAAGACCGGTACAGATGGCTGCAGAATTCTCAGGTAATGTCGCAGATAAGGGAACGAGTTTTAATAAGACGGTAATGTTAGCTCTGCGGGCCGTTGGGACATAAGAAGGAAGTTATTTGAGTATTAAAATTTGGAGTTTGTGGTGTCTTAGGAGATGTTAGGCTGTGCTTTGTTTTAGCATAGAAGTGGAGATATTTTTTATTGTTATTATGTTATAAGAAAATTCGGTTAATAAAGACTACGTATATTATATCAAAATTTTTATTTTTATCTAGGTCTTTCGCGTCTACGAATTTGAAGGGTTCCTATTCTGATTTTTTCAGCATCAATAAGCACATGTGATAATATTGTCACTATTTGATTCCAATGATATTGGAACTCTGCGGATTTACTTTGTGTTATTACAAAGAAAGAAAGGTACCCTTTTTTGTCGCAACCAAACGACAGATATATCCCACTTACAATATACATAATACAATAACATCAAAGTTTATATTAATAACCGATAATGAAATTAAGGCAATAATGTCATTTATATTTTTGATTAGTATGAAGCGAGAGACTTCAGAGAGTCCACACAAAATGATTAAAAATAAGTTAATTCCCAAAAACACTGCCTTAATGGGCCTTACTTATAAAAACATTTTTGCTGAGGAAATGGTTAAGAATAGTATGTCACTTTTGTCCTCGTGTCACATCGTTTGAAAATAAAAGGGACAGACTATTCTTTACCATTTGCTCAGCTAAACCGTTTTTGTAAGTAAGGCCCAATATTACTGACCAATTCGTATTTATTGCATCTGCTAAGTACAAACATCCATATAAATTGTCTTGTGCTGCGACTAATTCTACCTTTATCGGGTCATATGTTTGTCTAGACGTACGAGTGGAGGCATGAATGTCCCATTATTCAATGGCAATTTATCGAATACTTCGTCTTACAGGCTTTCTAATCACATGTTGCAATCTTTGGTAATATCGAAGCGAGATTTGGTAATGGCCAATGGAATGTGATGTTCAACAGTCAACAAAGTTTAAAAGTATGTAGTTATATTGGCCACTAGGTCCGGTAAGGGCTAGAAAGATATCCTAAAATGTAATATTTATGTAATCAATCTTTAAATTATTACGATGGAGAAAGAAACTGCTTAGGGCGACTTGCACCACTATGACTAACTTGACCTAACTAACCTAACTGTAATGAATTACATGCCATTTATATATTTTTTTAAATTTTACTTGAGATTAGGACGAATTGTAGGTTTATGTAGTAAGTGGCCTTTGGCCAGCTATAACACAATCTTCTTCTTCGACCTGCTCTTATCCCACTTTAATATAGGGTCAACACAATACACTCTTACACACGTGTGGAAAGGATTCGGCTTTACCCAGTAGATCAAGTCCCATTATCATATCATTATATAATTTTTGATATATTAAGTGATATTGGATTTTTCCATATCAGCCCGGAGTCTGGAAATTGTGCCCGATATGGCGATAGGCTCGCCCTCTATCACATCTGGGACTGAACTAAGCTCGGCGAAATGTGGGTGTTCTAGTTCGCTAGTGCGCCTCTGCCTACCCCTTCGGGGATACAGGCGTGAGCTTATGTTGTTGTTGTTGTATATAATTTTTTTATCATTCATGTACCTAATTATGTTGTCCCGTTGCAGAAAACAAGTGTTTTCTACTAACGAGGAGCTTAATTCTTTAGTAAGGGCTAATTATCCGACATGAAACATAACAAAACACGACTCTTACAAGACAACAATGAGTATCTCACAAGCCGCGCTCTCTGTGCCTTTGGCATTAATAATAACGTATTCTTCTAAACAGTGTACGATTAGATTCTGTTAATTAATTTTTGATTTTGTTTTAATGAAGGTTAGATTTATTCTGTTAGAAGATGTAATAACACAATCATCATCATCATCATCAGCCTGTTCCACTGCTGCTGGACATAGACCTTTCCCAGATTGCGCCAGCCCTGGCGGTTCTCCGCTTTGCTCATCCAGCCGCTTCCTGCTACATCCCGCAGTGTAAAATAATAATTGTCCTGAAGGAGAAGCAAATTTTCTGAAATGTTTTACTATACCTTAGCAGCATATTCTCGAAAATCCTACTACGTAAACACAAGCGAAATGTCAATTAAGGCAAGTGACCGAAACGAGTCGACACGTACTCGCCAGCGACTCGGCCAGGTTGCATCCGGTGCGGCGCGGCGTGTCGGCGTGTCGGCGTGTCGGCGTGTTTGTGACACGCATTGTTCCAGTGAGTGTTGTGATGGGACAAGACCTCCCGTCCTACCGGGACGAGCGCGATTGTGCTGGATACATTTCTTTTGCAATTAAATTATAACACGAGCAAGCCACTCGCTTGATGGTAAGCGATACGACTGCCCATGCTTATTAAAGCATTAAAAAACCATCTGTACTTAGAATAATAAAGAAATTGAGTTTTCACACATTAGTTAATTTGACATTGATCAGTCTGAGAGATCGCTTTTAAAACTTGTAGAATACAATACTGCACAGCATAGAGACCACCGTACGCAATTATGTAAAATCAGCAAAATATTTATTAAAACTCATGGTTATCAAATTTAACGATGTTTATTTCACATTTTTTTTAATTATCACATTCCATTCCACGTTTATTAGTTGAAGCTAATCTCCATTCTAACTTTCATTTGTTTAATTAAAATTTCACTAACAAATTAGAACTAACGAACTGAACGACACGAACCCTTAACAATGCAACGTTAAATAGAACATTAATGTTCACATAAGAAGCGAACGCGAGAACTTCTCCGACAGACACTTCTTAATTTCAAAACTTCTCTCCAATAAAGTTCAATTGAGCTTAAAAACTCCACGACCTTAATAACATTCAGAGTGTGCTTTTGCATACGCGTACAAGTTCAAAAAGCTCGCGAAAATTGAGTAGAGAAGAACCGGAAATTAAAGTAACAGGACTTTCTGAGTACGAGGCGGGCGAGCGTCGGATATTTGAAACTTGAACTTTTTCGGAGGCGGTAGTCTTGGCGCAAGTGTGCTCACTCTGATACAGGTTTGCTCGGTAAATTAAACAAATGAGTTAAATACAAGACTTCTTTCTATTTGAATTTATGCCAAATTTTGCCCTCATATTGCGCTATAAATTGATGGATAAAAAACAATTCTAAACACTGTAAATAATATAGAAGATGAACACGATATAACAGTCAACTCATTGCTTAATACCGGCCGCTGGGTTTTGTGGATAGTATTGGAGCTTACCGTCAATTCAATTATACTCACTTTGCCGTACTAAGGAAAAAATGCCATATTTGTAGTAAAAAGCTTCACATTAATGTAGTATCATCACTCTGCCGGACATCAGATTACGTAGACGTGCGACATGTGCTGTCGACAGACGGAGCGGCGCGGGGCAGGTGGTGGGGTGTGGAGAGGAGGGGTTAAAAGCAAGTAGGGTTGGTATGCCCTAGTATGAAAAATTCTGTTTATGTACTTTAGGTGTTGGGCAATCTTGATAATAAATGAAGTGAATAATATGGATCTTGTTCAATTGGGTACTTGACTATGTTTGATTTTGTACACAGTTTTATATGTACTAGCAAATAAACCAAAACAGAAACTCTTCTGTATAATCTGCATCGAAATTAGTTGAAAAATGAGTCAGTAATTCATATTTTAAATTCTGCAATGAGCAAGAGTGGGGACGTAGTGGGGATATCTTGCTATCCCTTTCGAACGCACGTGCCGTTATGGATCTGACGCCATTTTACTAATACTTCTCCGCAGTTTGAAGATTACACCAAATTTCAAATGCTTATATTTTTTTATTTTTGAGAATATTTAAATAATTCTTTCAGAGCTATATTTTAGATGGCGTAAACTAATAAAAAACATTTAGTCAAGTACCCAACTGAGCGGTGAAACTCAGTAGTACTTTATCTCTTACTCTCAAAACTGTCTAAAAAAATTATAAGTATTATTTCGTATTTCGTGTGGAACTAGCATGTATTTAGTCATCACAGTTCGCATTAGAACAAGTGTGGCTAACTGCAACTATCATCTTCACAAGTGAGTCGTCACCGATTCACCTAGCTGCGAATGTGGAGGCCCCTATCAAACCATCCGACACATTGTTGACGAATGTAATGAGAGTGCCTCACGCACTAAATAAGTTTGCAGAAATCATATCAAAAATAAATTCAATGTTTCTGGTTATATCTATAAGAAACAAGCATGAGTGTATGAATATTTATAGCGTTTCATTTATCTAATGTATCTATATTATCACACTTCACTTATTTCTTACAACATATAAACACATGGTCATTAAATTTGTCACTAAAGGTTCCCTCGAGACATAATATACCTATTATTATACAGCCTAATCCATATTATAACCTATCAATGAACCAAATTAGTTCAATGTTGAATCTGAAAAAACCTAGAAAATAACTCGTACGTGACAACCCTATTTCAGGTGCTAAGTGCAACTTGGTCAAACAGTGTCAAGGTTTAAGTCGGCGGGAAAAATGTGCTGAAGGTGATGCAGTGCAGAACTATTCTATCGCGTCCCCGATCCCGGCCTTTGCACGTACACTCTAAGGACTTCACGCGAAATATCGTTAGAGCAACCTTCGTACCTTTTATCTATTTTAAGTCTGTTGTGACCTCGTTAGTTTATATAAGGTATTTTAAAATTGTAGAGATATTATAGCGTCCTTGGTCTAGTACTTGGCAGCATATTATGTATATAGGCTGTAGACGGATGGGGTCATGGGTTTGATTCCCAGATCGGCAAAGCGAATTTTCTAATTTATTGTATTACAGTTATTATGGTGCACTATTTTAGAGGTAATGTCATAATTTTATGTAAAAGTTAAAAAATAAAAATATATTATTATTATTATTACTTTTAAGATTATTTCCCATTAATCTAATTACAGTTATATAAATCAATCAATTAATTTGTTTGAACGGTGAAGATCTCTTAACATCAGTTGATCCACTTAACGCAAGCCTGTGCTGTAAAAAATAATAATTTGATATTTATAGTTAAGATAAACTCTGAAATTAGTTGATAAGATAAAGTTTAACGAATTCCATAATTCTGCTCGGTCCCTAACGAGGCATTACAACAGTGTCACAGTGACTATCACAAATGATCCGTGATTACAGTAAGTTTACGTGTAAATCACTCTAATCTCGTGTAATTACACATAATATGCTCAGTTAAGTTCAAAACACGACCTATGGCAAACTAACCTGAGATTACGCACGTTGTACATACACTAATCTCTTAAGTATGTTTGTATTGTTTGTTGGTAGTGAACATATGCCCTTTACAAGGCTATAAATTGGTTGATATGTAGCTTTGAAATATGACCTCAATGATATTTTAAATGGTAAAGTAACTACATTAAACGTAACAACGTTTGCACGGTTAAAGCACTGAACTGATTTTGATAAAATTTGCTAAGAAGAACGCTTGAACCGTAAGGAAAGACAGGATATGCGTTCTCGTGATTCAACCCTTTTTCCGAGATAAAATAGTAAAATTATTTTTTAAGTTAATTCAGTAGTTCTAGAGATAAGAACAAGCAAACTTTATAATATCACTATGGATTTATGCAATTTTATTAATTTGATTTATGATGATGAATAGTGTTTTTTACTTGTATTATTTCCTCTCATATTTTAATGTTACGACCTTATTACTCTATATTAACCCCACACATGATATATTTCAAAATAATACAATTGTAACGTAACAAAAGCCTCAATCGACGACACGGCCACATGGTGTACAAACAATGGGAATGTAATCCGGGCACACCATATAAAAGTACATTAGGACCGCGCCGGACAGTAATCCGACGAGTCCTGCCCGCCCCCGACCTAATTCGTGCATAGCTAACGTCACAGTACAACAAGTGTAGGTACAGTCTGTCAAAGCATTTGATATGTACAAAATCACTGATGATGATAATACATGTACTTAATGATTTACGGGATTATTCTCAAAACGGGACTAAATATGAATAATAATTGAATACCGTTCCTGTAAAATAACCTTGATTATTTATTTTTACAATCGACGTGCAAATTATCTACAGATGAAAAACCCATGTCATTATAAAGCGGATGGTAGTCACAAGTAAGCGCTTCATAATAGCTAATTTACACATACTCTCCCAACTTACTACTATCTTAAAATCGTGCAGTGTTTTTACTATTTATAATACAGCGCTTGCTTTAGATGGCAAGGACAATATGTTATGTTTTTTGTAACATAAACTGGCGCTAGGTCATGATAAAACGCCAAATCTGAACAAGTCTGAATTATTCACTATAACTACTGTTTAGATGTATTTTATACAACACAGCACGAATATTCTAGATATATTATTCCTTAGCTCGGCGAAATGTGGATATTCTAGTTCGCTAGTGCGCCTCTGCCTACCCCTTCGGGGATACAGGCGTGAGCTTATGTTATTATTCCTTCGTTTCAGCTATGTTGCCATACTGTGTGCTTTTTATACTGTGTCAACGCGTTGAGCGCCGGCCATCATAATAAACATGACAGTCAATGAGACTGAGGACGGGTTGGACATCATGTTTGGATGTTATCTAAGGATGCTTTTGTCTTTTATGAAGTACCTTCTTTGCTCAGAGCCTACAATCGTTGGCCCTCATAACTACATATGTCTAAGAGACAGCAATGATATTGTGCATATTTATAATATTCTAGTTGGGATAGAATAGTCTGCTGTGATGAAACCCTTGATTGTCGTACTAAGGGAATACTTGGAATGTTCTAAGTGACGAATATTTGTATATGCCGCTAATCATAATTTTATATAATGAGGTTAAATACAGCCTCTGTGGCGCAGTGAACGAGTAGCCGACTGTGAAGCGGGAGGCCGCAGGTTCGATTCCCACATTGAGACAAATGTTTGTGTGGCCTACAGATATTTGTTTCAAGTCTGGGTGTTGTGAGACCGAAAGTCTCTCATAGTCTTTGACGCCCACAATACAGGTTATATCTAGTGTGGAGTCAGGACTAGGTGTGTGACTGTTGGTTGTGTTATTTATTTATTATTTATAATTTTTGCATTCTTAAACAATGCTACAATAATACTTGTTTCGTTGCCAAACTTATGAAACGCCACAGCTAGATCAGAGCTGTCACTTCACGTCGGTTTTATTTGACAAAGCTGTATTAAAACGGTCGAGCTGACTAATTTGTATTACAGATCATATCTATCTACAGCGGGGCTCTACCATGCAAACATTTATCATCCTACTACTTTAAAAGACCTTCTGTATTTAAGAAATGTCCTAAATATTTCCACCTTCACAATACCTCACAATGCGTTCCGCAAAATGTATCTGAAATCTAGAAAACAGTCTGGAATGACATAACGACTCGGCGACAACGCTTTCAGCGGTTTTAAAATGGTTTCAGTCTTAACTTTCCTTGAAGTAAGCTATTGTTGAAACTATGATGCGGGGCTCGCAGTAATGTGTTGGATATAAGTGTAAAGTGAAAATCGATGTCTTGTTTCTACATTTATATTACTATTTTAAGCAGTTTATAATAGTGTATAATTCTAATATTCTAAAGTTGTCAAAAACAAACAAATCGTATATTCGGGCTTCGACAACTTTTGATAAAGGCGAAAAATTACACATATATACGAGTTAACCACTGTAATATATAACTATTTCTTTATAATAAAATTATACTCGTATGAGTCTCACATTATATCGTACTTGCCGAGTATGGTCGTACACTACTCAGCGGAGTTAGGACATGGCCTAATGTAAATCTATTTCATAGTTTACAAGGCACTTTTTTCCGCGTGCAACGTGCTTGTGGAACCAGCTTTCGGCGGCTGTATTTCCAGACCATGATTCCACTGGTATTGTGGATGTTTATGGACGACGGTGATCACTTAATATCAGGTGACCCACTTGCTCGTTTGCCCCCTCTTCTATATATATAAAAAAAGTTTGAAATTGATGTATTATAAAAATCTACAAAATAATTTAGCCATTAACTTTCCACAATAAAAATACTTTAAAGATCGGAAGGTTTTATGCAATATAACTGATTAGCGGTGAGCATTAATGCCCAGACGCTGTGTTGTCTCGCAAGTAGATAATAAGTATCGAGTTAAGAATATAACATTATGAAAGCAGAATAAATTCGTACCTCACTCTGTGAACACGTATTCTCATTACCAAGTAGTTAGTACCTAAGTAATATACAAAAGCTCTTCGAAAGCTCCCTCAAAACTTCACTGGTTACTACTACTCACTTATAACAACGAATTTTTACCTTTATAGTTAACTTCCCGCACCTTTTTTCCACTACCCACGTGGGTATTCCATCATCGACTACGTCCGAAACTCTGTCGTAACCTTTTTAACACCGACCCTCTGACTTTTGCGGGCGAAACTCGAATTTCTAGCACATTTAAATCCAATTTTGCGAGTTGAAATTTATGGAGTCTCTTTACGAACAGTTGTCGGTAGCGAGGCTAAGTCTCATAAGATTTTTTCACTCAATTTTTGCGCCAGGTTACTTCAAATACCAAGGAAATTTCGACAATGTTTCATCAAATTATTATTAGAGGTTTGTTACAATATTATTCAATTAAAAAGGTAATATCATTACGTCCTTGCATCCTCTCGTCCGCCATTTACGGCATATTATATTTCTTTGCCAGAATAAAAATTATTAAAATAAATGCACCACAATCCCTAGCCCAGATTATTGACCCTACTTTAAATTAAACTTGTATCGTGGGTGTCAGGACTCAGGAACGCAAGCAATTTTCGATCCTACAACACTCGAAACAAGTATCTGTGAATCACAATGGTGATAAATTCCGGGACTTCTCGCTTCACAGTCACCTGCTCGCCCATGAGACTATGTAGGCTGTTATTTATTCAACATGACAACTGTTATCCTCTATAACTCGATATATGGTTAATAATATTGGTATCAATAATAACTACACATAAAAAGTGTATGGCTAGCAGTTAGCGTTAAAGTTTAAGATTTCGTAAGGCTCATAGTTTTTAAACAATGGATACTTGAATTTGTGATGGAAAAAAAAATTCTGGCATTGGGTCAACAGCAGTACATTTGCAAACCACCATTGGGAAAATTAATTATTTTTAGCATACACAAAGCCATTCCTATGCGAATTGCGACGATTTACAGGTCGCATATTAATTTTAAAATTTCCGTGCTTAATAATTGATAAAAAAATCAATTTATATCTTTTAAATTTACGAGTACGCTTTAAGTAATTGTCCCTGTATGTGGAATTGTTATTGGTACCAACTTTATGAAACACTCGGTATATCAAGTTCTTAGTACCTTATTAATCCTCTCAACCATCGGCAACAAAGGAAATATATTTTCAATACTGGACTCTACATGTAAAGGGCTTCCTTTGATATTACACTATGTAACTCGAATGTCTAAGTTGATGGATCGGTCTGTACCTAATGTTTCAGTTAGATGTGAAATGAAGCGTGTACACTTTGGTAGTTCAAATACATAGGTTTCGGATTTAGAAATTGTTAGCTATTAGACTAGACAATCAAAGGATCTCAGTGTACAAAGAAACTCTATCAAAACATAATTTACCATTACTTCAAAATTTGTGATTTTTAAACAGATTCGATTCCGATGGGGTAGACAGAAGTGAACTAGAAAACTGGTGTTTTTACGTCCTTCGCTTATTTTTGTTTTTTGACGTGATGAAGGCAACCTTTTCACAATACCGTATACAAATTCCAATAACGGCTCGTTTTTGTATGATTTTAAAATATACCTCTATTATATCCTATCATATTCTCCATCACCCTACGTGTAGGGTTCGACCCCCGAGTCAGGCAAAGTGATTGTATATTTCAGTATCAACCCGGAGTCTGGAATTCGTTCCCGATATGGTGATAGGCTCGCCCCCTCACATCTAGGACGGAAATAAGCTCGGGGTAATTTGTGTGTCCTAGTTAGCTAATGCGCCTGTGCCTACCTTTTCGGGAATACAGGCGTGAGCTTATGTTATATATGTGTGAAAAGATATTTTCAAATAGAAACTGTCATTGCTATACCTGGGACTTGAAACCAGGATCTCACGGTTTTCAACTAAGTTGCCACTAAACCAATTAGGTGGTGATTCTGACGAATAATATATTATTTTTATTATTATTTATTTATTATTATATGTATTTCCGAAGGGCTTGTTAGTTATGCATGGTAAGGGCACTCAGTATAGTGTCATTACTAAAGCTAAATGAAAATCGATAGTCTCAATCAAAACTGTTCTGTAAGCAGAAACTTTCACTAAAATCAATCCATTACAACAAGTTCTATCTACAGACACGAACTCGGCAAAATTTTCAATATACCAAGTTTGTATTAAATAAGTAACATTAATTGTGATTGATTTACCGAGCTCCCGAGAGTTTTTAATTTATCAGCTGAAGGGCCGAGGTCTCCTACTATAAATCATAATAGACTCGATGTATAAATTGCCAGCTTATCTTGCGATAGACGGACGTGACCGATGTATTTATGAGAAAACGTAGCGGTTAGTCAAAGTTGACTGACTCTCTGGATGACGTTATGGGTTTTGTTTTAATGTCACAGAACTGGCATCGTGGTTTTACAACGTGATTTTGGAAAACTAAACCGAATCGTATCTGCAACATGCTTAAGAAGAACTTAAAAAAAAGTATTCTTGGAACGTGACTAGCCAGAAGTAACCACAAAAGGGACAATGGTTGTTATCCCATCAGTTACAAATGTATTTAAGTTGGATTGTTGTTTCCATTATACTAAACGAGCATATTATTATGTAGAGCAATGTGTTTAATGTTTGCCTTCAATAATACTAAAAGTAAAACTTGCATTATTTTATCCAGAGACTCATCATCATTCAATGAGATAAAGGAGCCATTGGCTTGAAACTCTTCTGTAATTCAATTTTATCACCTTTAATATCTAAACAGTCCCTACCAAAGGCTTAAGTCTCTACCGGACTCAAGCATCTCTCATTATGTCTCCGGGCGCAGCTTTCACTTTTATTATAGCCGGAGTGCCTCAAGCAGCCACTTGTTCGTCGCTGCAAAAGCCGTTTAATGGGTACAGTCGATTAAAAAGAAAATGTTGAGACGCCTGAAGATTTACACTAATCTTCATAGAATATTCCTTGGTAGTTTTTTGTTTTATACTTAAAATCATTTATGTTTGTTTAGTCTGACGTTTAATGGATTAAATAGATGTTTTAACTTATTTTCCGTATACAATTGAAACATCGGTATAATTTTACGGAGAATAGATAACAAAAATATATTTGTATAGTCTACAGCGTTTTCTCGGTTAAAGTATGAAACATTGGGAACAAAAGAAATATCCTTCTTTTCGTTTTAAAGAATAGGGAACGAGTGGGTCATCTGATGTTAAGTGATCATCGCCGCCCATAAACATCCACAATGCCGGGGGAATCATGGATGCGTTGCCGGCCTTTGAGGCAGATATAGGCTCTTTTCTTGAAGGTCCCTAACTCGTCTGTCGAAAGCTGTCGAAAAGCAATAATGTTGCACACGGAAGAAAGTTATATGAAAACTTATGTAGTCCCCCGTGCAATATTTAGTTTAAATACTTTTATGTTATAGTAATTTAAAGGTTTATCTACTTCGGACCACAGATATTAACCAAAATTATCATATTCCAAGTAATTCAGTCCAGTAAATAGTGTAACAGAATATATAAATATTTTTACATAACATCCAGCGACCATCTTATATTTATGAGTTAAGTAATTTGCAAAGTAAATAATGCTGTTTAACATAACGTCGTATAATAAGAATCTGATCAATGTTAGAATATTTCGGTAAATTCTACTTAGTATTTTAATTAATTAATATCTACTTATCATCGAAATATACGCCATAATATTGAAAAGATGTGGTCTCATAAAACATTAATAACATTATGGAACATTAATAACATTATTCATAAAATTAATATTTTTATCTTCATAAGCTGATACTAGGTATTGGCTTCTAAATAAGAAGCATTCAGTAATCAATACATACCTGCATAATACTGGTTAATCACTCAAATATTCAAAATCATATACCAGATCTTAATCAATAGAAATTCTAAGCGAATTCCAGTAAAACGTACACAACGTACCTAAAAACTCTAATTTCTAACTCCAGAAAAGAACCCGCACTTCGAAGGCCGCCGTAAATCACGTATTCGCACAGCTATATATCATGAAACGACCAAACCTGAAGCTTACCGATAAATCGTGGCGTGAGAGCGAATTCCATCCGAAATCCGAGCTGTCCTCTCAACTTCCAGACCCGCATGGATTATATCCAGGACAAAGGCTGGAAAACTAGAAAACGTTGATTACTGAGACGTCAAGACCGTGTCATAAGCAGGCGCATGTCTGTGATCTTTCCGACCTAAATTGTTTATCATTTAATTTCACTCTGGGTTTTTGTGTTGTATTTTCCAGAACAATGTTGGACAAACGGAAAAATAATAATGAATTAGATTTCTCGAAATTCATTGTCGATGTTCCTTTATGTGATTTTCCTTATAGAGTTTACTTTCGATGTTTTTTTTGTTTGAAAACTTTAGCTCTAAAATTAAATATTTTTTACCATATTAAAATATATCATCTGTTCTGTGATTATGCTTTATTTCGATACATCATTTAATTCGTATGCTTTGTTTCCACCTGCCCTTAACTCACTTTAATGTGGAGTCAGCTAATATACTTTACAACTGTGTTGCAGAAAGGATCCGGTTTAGTTATGTTACAACCGGCTGCCTACCTGACGTCTAAGAGATCTGGTTCTGGACACATTGTGTTGGAAAAATTGCATTACCCCTTTTGGGATTTGAACCCAGGATCTCATACACACTCATATATTCTACCACGAGACAAAGGAGACGATATTTTAATTAGTATTATTTTTTTGTCTAATTTAATACTGTATGTGCTTTCACAAAATAAACTATTTATTTCTTTCTTTCTAATTAACAAATTTATTTGACCTAAATGAAAACGTATTTTTAACCATACCCTCAAAATACGATAAATGGAGAAAGGACTCCCTCGGTCCATTCTTCATCATGTTTCGTCGAGATTTTTCATTACATTAACAGTATTCGTTCATTACGTCTCAAAGCGTTTGCCACTCGACGTGGGATCCCACAAAAGGTCACAGCAACAATCCTTCAATTACGAAAACGTCAGTGTAACAATTGTGGCGGTCCTATTGAGAAGGGTCCTTTTTGTAAAGTTCGACTGGCTCTACGCTCTACCGACCATGTTCGTCCACACAGACGACTCTTAGGTACTTTTATTTTGTGGTGGGGTTTAAAATTGGGTACATTAGTACATGCATGTAGCAGTATTCACAAAATAAATGTAACTTTTTGAGTTGTCACTATATTTGAAAGATTCATTTTACTTGCTCATAGTTAAAAATGTTATTTGGGAGTTCTTTCATGATGACTGCCTCGGGGGCGTGGTTGTATTTCGGTACGACTACCGTCCTGAAGTCTCGGGTTCGATCACCAGGTCGGGCAAAGTGATATTGGATTTTTCCATATCAGCCCGGAGTCTGAAATTCTGGCCGATATGGCGTTAGGCTCGCCCCCTATCACATCTTCCAAATTCATCTGCCAAATTCCAGACTCCGGGCTGATATGGAAAAATCTAATATCACTTTGTACGACCCGGGAATCGAACCCGAGACCTCAGAACCGTAGTCGTACCGAAATACCACCACGCCACCGAGGCAGACAATGTGGAACTCAATACTAGTTATTGACAGTCAACCGCCACCGACAGTCAATTTCTGCCACATCTTCCAAAAACACTTATCTCTATACAGTCTGATATACTTAACCGAACTAGTTACATACGTTCTGTTCCTATATTTAATTCATTTTCAATTTGAAACCTATACATTGAATTCAGATCGTCACATCACAGCTGAAGTACATTGCCACCAGACCATAAAGGTGATTATACCTCTATACATAAAGATAAACACCTTCATAACAAAATCTTTCAATTATGTCCATACTTTAAACGCGGTATCTAACGGCGAGCGTGCTTACTTGTACTGGCCCACTTTCACAATTTACCACTTCAAAGTCTACTTCATCCTTTTCTTATTTCAATACTTAACTCTGTGAGATGGGAATGAAAGGTCTTTGTCGGTTTCTGCTCTGTACTTTTAATGAAATCTTTACAATTCGTTGTTTATTGATTACTGTGTACTGAAAGGTATTTGGATTTATAATGTTGATGAAATTATTCCTGGATTTGAAGTTAAATCATAATATAAATTCACGCCTAATATATACATGAAGATAGGCAGAAGTGAAATAAATTGAATCATTTTGCAGAGTATCTGTCTCATGATAGTAATCGAACATATTGCTGAATAAAACGACCGCCATCGAACACATCAAAATTGACTTATGAGTTAAGAAGTTGCAGTTTTTTTTTCTACCAGCCCTTATCCCACTTTTAACGTGGGGGTCGGCGCAACACACTTTTCAAGCATGTTGCAGAAAGGATTTGGCTTGGTTTTCACGACCGGCTACCTGCCTGACGTCAACCCCCTCTGAGGGATTCAGCTCCAGGAAAATTAAATTACAAACCTGAGAATGACCTAGGAATCGAACCCAGTACCTTCCGATCCGCAGTTATATTATGCGTGACCGTTAGGTGTATTTTTTTAATTAAATTGATATCAAATTATAACATAACAAATTGAACAAATTGCCTGAAATAAAAGCTTCAAATAACTCGAGCTCGGTGCAACGGCGCAATTTGTTTAATTACTTTTATATTTATTTTCTATTAGCATCGCTGTGAAAACTACAAATGAACAATCCGAAAATAAATTACATAACTGATTTGTTTGCTGTACTAAAAATGTTTCATCCTTTTATTATCTGCGTATGTGGATTGAATAATTGTTTTTAATTTGTAACTTTGGGATTTACATATTTTTATTTATGATTGAATAATGTAATGTAAGTTGTTTTCCTCTTTATCTTAGTACTGGATCTGGTAATACGTATAAATTAAAGTGAGATTACGTGAGACAGTGTTGTCGAGCCATTCCATGCCATTTGTAATGCACTGTACGCATAACTCTCAACAGCGTGGCTCCACAAAAGTTAATTATTTTAATTATATTGGGAAAGTGCTGTATCATGCTTTGAATCAATAGATAAGATACGCGATATAACTTACTTATCATACGATTATCAATGATTATCAATCTTACCAACAATGTGAAATTAGTCAATATACGTTGTTCATAAATAATACACATACACATTACCTAATTAACTCTAAAGTATTTTGTCGATAAATACTGGTTTTAGGGCATAACAATTCTATATTTTTTAATATTTCGCATATTTTTTATCGTAAAATGATGCAAAAAGGTCTTAATGAAACAATTCCCTTTCCGGAATATTCCGGCGGAGTCCAAATAAACCGAAGAATGCGGCAGCCGATAGCATTCCGGTCACGGCCATCGTTTCAATATTAATCTGGCGAGCTCTACCAGGCTCTACCGGGTCTTACTCTACCCCGCTCGCGTTCCACTTTCGTCGTCAACTCTACTGTTGACTTATCTGTTGACTCTACGTGTGACGGATTGCTTTCTATCGACTTCGGATTGGTTGTCGTTTTATTCGTGATTGTTTTACGATCTCTTGAAGATACATTGAACCGTTAAATTGTAGAGTTGTTTTTTACAAATATGTAGATGTTTTTGGTAATATCCATAAGCGACGCATATGTATGAAGAATGTAATGATAGGAAATGAGGCAAAAGTGATGTGCAAAAATCAACAAACCCTGCTGATCCCTGTACGAAACAGATGTCATCAACTATGTATGTGTATCTATGTATCTATATATGAAAGGTTTAACTGAACCTTTAAGGGTGACTTACAGCGCCGTTACTAATCTAGAGTTACACCTTATCTCGATTTATCTTACAGCCCACTCATATATTTAAATCAAGATTTAGAATAAATAGAAATTTATCGAGGAGCTGCAAGTAGCCCTTTAGTTATTATTATTACAATGAAATACTAAATAACAACAAGTAATTATATACACTAAAACCAAAAACCCAACTAAAAACGAGATTTGAGCTTCAAAGTAAATTCATGATAGCCCACCCAGCTTAAGATGTATTTTATAAGACGGTTACATCGATGTGCGAACCCTGTGAGACAAATACTATATTACAGAGGATTGTGATTTACTGAAACCATATTAATGATGGATTTAAATGATTTTGGTTGAGTATAAGGACGCAGGTTTGTTGAATATAAGACTTTTCTGATTTCAGTGTGTATCCTTGATAGCCTCCGCGGCGCAGCGGGCGAGTAGACGGCTGTGAAACGTGAGGTCGTGGTTTCGATTCCCGCACCGAGACGAATGTCTGTGTGGCCCACAGATATTTGTTTCGGGTCTGGGTGTTGTGAGACCGAAAGTCTCTCGTAGTTTCTGATACCCACGATACAGGTTGTACGTAGTGTGGGGTCAGGACTACATATGTGTGTGACTGTTGGGTGTATTTATTTATTTATTTATCCATTGTGAATTATAGCTTACATTGACGGTGAAAGAAATCATCGCATTGTGTGGAAACATGCATATCTGAGGACTGAGATACATCCAAAAGAATTTCCAAAGCATGTAAAGTCTGCAAACCCGCATTGGGCTGTGAACTAACTCCTCTCATTAATAGTGAGTCGCCATTTTGGAGGGACAAAACCAGACTTCAGGCTGATAGTCAGCAGAAAAACGCCTGCCCATAGGGCGGAACACCGATAATATAAGGTTAATAATGTTATATTGAATAAATTGCTACTCGAATTAAAAACTTAACTGACCGACTTCCAATTTACCCATCGTAACCAAATTTATATGGGTGATCCCATAAAATAAGCTCTATCGAACACAATAAGGAATTTTGAAAATCGATCCACATTTGGCGGAGATATCGAGAAGTGAAAGTGTTTAAGTAGGAAAGCGGACCCTGGTAGCAGACCGGTATAACGCCAGGTAGAAAGAATAGGTACTACAACCGATAGCGCCTCAAGTGTCGCCAGAATCATTTCGTTCGCTGATTTATTCGCAATGGAAATAACCATAACATTAAATGTACAAGTATATTGTAACACTTTTATACACACACATCTCTTGTCTCTACATCGACCTCAAGTAGCCCGGTGGAGAATGTCTCTGGTCTAAAGTCCATCATCATGCTTTGTACATAAAGTTTAAATTATTTGTTCTTATAAAAAAATGTCGGTATCCTCAATTTTTATTTCAGTTATTACATAATTTCTTATTTAAATAAACCCAATGTATTTTTATAACATAACATATGTAAGCTCACGCCTGTATACCCGGGGTAGGTAGTGGCGCACTAGAACATCCACATTTCGCCGAGCTTAGTTCCGTCCCAGATGTGATAGGAGGCGAGCTCAATGTCACTTAGCCCGGTCCGGGGATCGAACCCGGGATCTCAGGACAGCAGTCGTACCGAAATAAAACTACGCCACCGAGACAGTAAATGTATTTTTGTAATAAAATTTTAAATTGTTTCAGTCTCTCGGACTTCAATACCCACGCATAAAATTAACGTCTAAAAATTCAAAGACCCAGTAGCCCCTCAAAGTTATAAGTATTCCTCTTTCATCCTGTTAATGTCCTTTAATTGAACAATCTCAGCATAGTCTCCAGTGTGATTAAAAATAATATTTACGACTTCCTATTAAACGTTAATGAACTCCCATAACAGCGAATTGTTCAAAATAATCCCTGTTTAATTAGTTCCATTGGGAACATGAAAAAAGTTTGTGAGTAATGCCAGCCGGCCTCCGGGAATCGCCTTCACTCCACTGCCTAATTTGTTCATAAGTTTATACACGGAATTTCTTGCTGCCCTTTGTGTGAAGCACAATAAAAAACAATTTACAGATGACCCTCGAGAACGTCAAGATTCTGCGAAACGAGTTTGAGTAGCACTCGAGCCAGTCCTTTGATGATGGATTGATTCAGTAAGTTACGCAACGATCCATTAGGCGAGTGTTGATGATCACAAAACGTTTGTCTTCCATTGGCGTGTGCAAATAGTCCTTACTAATGATATCTCCGACGGTTGTACTACGAAGCTTAATTCGAGGACGTCAAAGACACATGTGGCATATTTTACATACTAACTACATTACTTTTATAATTGATTTATTTTTACAATATATTAGAAAAAAGGTTACTTACGAGTTTAACCTTATAAAGCAGTGCACAGTAATTAACGTCACTTCACTCTTGTTATTTCTGACTAAACACTTGTTTTATATCACAAAATTATAGTTCTTTTTTAACAGTATTGATCACTCAGCACTCAACTTGTACCCAACATACTTAGTCACACATCACTAGTTTTACACGTGATCGGTTTTACATCAAACTGTGGGATCGGGTGCGGATGGCGCCCAACGTGGGACCGGGCGACGGGAAGCAACACACACACGTCCGCACGCGACGGCGGCTGACTACGTACTGCCGGTTGCGCACGCCTGAGCCCGGCCATCCCCCTCCCCCTCCAACCCCGCACGCACCCCGGTGCAATTCGGCTCGCAAAAAAAATCACATCAGAAAAGAAACGTTTCTCTGTCAGTGGGCATCAATAGAGCTCTTTCAGCATTAAGTGCTTAGTCTTTTTATTAGTTATCTCACTTATCGGGTTTAATGACGCATTTAGAGTTTCATTTCGGACTTTACCACCTTGTATCTCAAGTGACGTCAACTGACGGTAAATATCGGATTTTTATGAAATATTTTCAGTAATCTCGACACCCGGCAGTTTCAGTCAAGTTAAGAATAACGTTTTACACAAAACATTTTCTACGTATGATGCTTTCGACGTGTTCTGTATTCTTCCCATCGGCGTCGCTTAGAAAGCTTCAAACTTTTAATTGGTATTATTAATGTTTATAATATGTTGTTCTTTGGAGTTGTATAACAGCTTATGTTGTGCTGTAAAGGTGTAATAGGCTCAAATTCTAGTTCCTATATAATAAACAGATACACAATAGACAATTATAAGATACACTAATGGGACCATGCGACTATGAAAATATTTCGATATAACTCCACTATAACCGTCAGTTAGTGACTTTTTCATTCTTTATCTTGCAGTGAGAGAGATTGTGACATAATAGTACTGAATTAGTAGTAGATGTTAGTAAAATTATTTGTTTATGAATGTAAATAACTTATATCATAATCGATTATCAATTACGTGATTATTAATGTAATCCCAGAATGTTTCGCTTGTATATCATTCATTAGGCTATTAATCTCCCACCACTATAGAAAATTTAGTTTCTTGAGTATCTAAATATGCTATTATCACAATTTTATTTTTATCCTGATATGGATTTTATTCCTTATTTGTTATAACGCTAGTGCTTTATAGAGGTAGTATACCTAATATCGACTATCGATGAACATTATGTTCCTCGACAGTTGGAAGCTATTATCCTAATCGATTTATATCTAAATTACTTATTATATCCCATATTTTGACAATAATACTCGTAATCAGAATGTAATACAATCTGCAGGATATTAACGTATGTTCTAATTAATTTACTCTAGATATGAATTAATATTAGTTTAGAAATTAATTAGTATGTATCAGTTTCGGAATATCTGACTGACTGTAGAGTCGTTACTTGTACACATTACTGTATTTTCCACGAGTACTTACCTACTATCACTTTACAATTTAATATAATATTAATAGGAGTTTTAGTTAATCACTATGCTATATCTATTAAGAGTAAAAGAAACATTATGCCCCTTACTTATAAAAATATTTAAGCGCAGCTTATCTTTAACCATAGGTTGTCCCTTTTATTTTTAAACAATGTAACGCAAGGAAAAAGGTGACAGGCTATTCTTAGCAAAAAGTTACGCGAAAATGTTTTTATAAGTAAGGCCCTAGATCCTGTGTAATTATAATACATGTACACTTATGTATCTAGATTAGAGTAGATATATCTAGATTTTACGACGCAGGGCAGGCCTCATTTTTCATTCAAATATCTTACTATTCTTAGTTTACCAGGACAGCTGTGAGGTAATTATCTTATGAGATGCTGATTCTTCTCGTTAATTATTTATATAATAAAAGACTTATTGCGTTAATCTCCAATTAAGACTCTTTAAAGGTAACTTAAGACCCTTCCCTCTATATTTAGCTTTGATATTATTCTTCGACAGATCATTACGGTGCCACGGCACCTTCCATCCTCCATAAGGTAGGTGGAAAACTTGGGGATTTTTCCTCATGGAGTAACATCAAAGCTGAGAGCGTTCAAAGCATTTGCTTATATTCAGGTCAGGTATAATTAATTCCTCCACGCCTTCATTTAAGGAGTACTCAGTGGGGGTATTTGTGTGTTACAACATAGAATCCGGTAGTAACCATAGCGGGGTGTTTTATATTAAGCCTCTGCCGGAGGGACATTAACTTTATAAAAAGACCGCTTTTTAAGACTGTGATACAATGCACAAAGAAATTCATAGATTAAGCATCGTTTGACTACTTTTAGATGTAACGTGTATCACATGTGAACGTAGCATTTTTCTGGATCCAGTTCTGGGCAAACCATATTAGAAAAAATCGCTTTGCTCGACCTTTTTTTTTTATAGCAGAGATTGGCAAACAATCAGATGGGTCACCTGATGGTAAGTAATCTCCACCGCCCATAGACACCCAAGACACAAAAAGAATCATGGATGCGTTGCCAACCTAAAAGGAGGAAATGGAAGGGGAGGGAAGGGGATTGGGAAAGGCAGTGGGGAAATGGGCAACCGGAAATCTCACTCACCGAACGAAACGCGACAGCAAGCCGCCACTTTACGTCGGTTTTCTGTGAGACAGTGGTATCTAACCGGTCGAGCCAGCCCATTCGTGCTATAGACGTTACTGTCTACAGCGTGGCTCTACCACTTCAAAGATCTCGGAATCGTCCCAAGACCTCTTGGTCCATAGCCCACATATTATGCTGCTAATACACCAAGAAGGCGACCTAAGCCGCTATCTCCTATGAAAAGAAAATAAATTGGAATTGTGAAGAATATGACTTGAGACGTCACATTGTATTGAGTGAATTAGAACAAGGTTGGCGTAAGTAAAGTAACATAGTTTACACGCGAATACCCTCAATTAATACTCTGCCCTATATAGCTTGTTATCTCTGAACTCCTAAAACCTATAACATGTTATTTATTTTTAGTACGTTGATACCGAGTTTTATGAAAAAGTTGCTTCTACTTATAATGAACATTTTTGTGTAATTTGTACATTAAATACAAAATATGGATATCACTGCATGTACTTTAGTACCACGGAATGGTACTAACTTACTATCTACTACCCTTAGTACTACTAATGATAAAGGTACTAATTAGCACTTGAAACTATTTTTATCGTGTATACTCAGTTGGGAAAACCATTTGATCAAAAGATTGATTTCATCATCGAGTCTATGACGTGAGATATTCTTGTTGTCCAAGATATGAAACGTAAAGCTATTCCATAATCATCATCATCATCATCATCATCATCACCATCATTAGCGATGACGTCCACTGCTGAACACAGGCCTCCTCCAAATATTTCCAGATCGACCTGTTTTGGAGGCGGCCTGCATATTTATTTATACTTTATTTCACACTTAGAACATAATACAACGAACATAAAAAAAAAACAAATATAGTACAAAGGGCGGTCTTATCGCACTAGGCAATTTTCTATAATATAATTTTTTATTTTATAATTTTTTATTTTATTTTTTAATTATTTCTATAATATAATTTCTTATAGACAACCATGCGATGGATATAAAAGAAAATCACAAGTTTAAAAACTTAACGGACCTACTTCAAATCCGATCGTGACCAAATTTATATGGGACCACCCTTGAAATAAGCTCCTTCGAACACAAAAAGAATTTTGAAAATCGGTCCATATTTGGCGGAGATATCGCGTAACAAACATAAAAAAAATACCGACGAATTGAGGACCTCCTCCTTTTTGGGAAGTTGGTCGAAAGAAAGAAAAGGCAGTCTGATGTGTATGAAACAGGATAAAATTCCTACTTACTCAAACAAAAAAATAATAACAATAAAAAAATATTGCTAAATTGATCTTTATAAAATATTTGTATTAAAATTATTATGACAATGATTCAATACTAATCAGTGTATGATTCTGTTCTTTCACCTGCCTTCACCCCATTTTGATGTGGGGTCGGTTCAACATACTCTTACTAGCACGTTACGAAATGGATTCGGTTTAATTTTTAAAACCAGCTGCCTACCTGACGACAACCTGTACTAAATTATGTCGAAATAGTAGTATAGAGGTAGTATGTTCATAGAAATTAACACAATTCATTGCCCGATATAGAATTTGAATCTAGAACCTACCAATCTACAACTCATTTACTACTACATAATGTGTGATATTAAAAAAACAATTATGTCCCAGACGTTTACAAAATGGAAGCTGAGAGATAAATATTCTGCAAAGTTTTGTAATCGGTTTAACTGTATCAGAGAGTTTAATGCTAAATAGTAAAGTTAAATGACGACATCTTCGTAAATGCCAGCAGGTTAACTCATTCGAAATATTGAAGCATAACTTAAGTATTATTTCGACTTTACAGACTTCAGTCTGTCATTTGATTAGTGTGTACCGCAGGTTAATGAATTATATGACGCCACATTGATTTAAAATTATCGCAACCGTAATTTTAAGCAAGATAGCGATGCTTAAACCAATATATCGTAACACATTATGTTACTTTTAATAAAAAAAAAGTAAAACATTCAATAACGCCATAATGTCGTGATGTATCATAAATTCATTATTATGTTACGAATTCGGATAATTGTTGTGATTTAGTACACGATATTGAGGGGTAGTATGTTAATTATATTTATATTAACTACCCTCCAAGTAATTCATAATATTTGTGGAAGGTATTTCTTTATTAACTAAAGCAAAAGGTATAAAAGAGCGAGAGCTATCATTATTGAGTTAGTCTCCCCTTGGAGCTCGAAGTGTACACAACTAGTTTGAGATATACAGTAAAGTTGTGTAGCGAATATAGTGCATATAAGAGGCGCGTTTTAACCAAGTCTTTTACATATCAGAAGCGGGATCGGCTTTAAAAGCCTATCATCGCCCACAAAATTACCGTGTGCCCCGAAATGGGGGCAGTTGATTTGTTTTCACGAGATTGTGGCAATCGATTTAGTATTTAGTGGTAGTGCTACATTATGGCTACCGTGTTTTTCGACGATGAAGGTCCTCAGATTTATTGAAGAGCCATGTTGTGCTCTGATTAATTGAAGAGCCATGTTGTGCTCTGATTAATTGAAGAGCCATGTTGTGCTCTGATTAATTGAAGAGCCATGTTGTGCTCTGATTAATCGAAGAGCCATGTTGTGCTCTGATTGATTGAAGAGCCATGTTGTGCTCTGATTGATTGAAGAGCCATGTTGTGCTCTGATTAATTGAAGAGCCATGGTGTGCTCTGATTAATTGAAGAGCCAGGTTGTGCTCCGATTTATTGACGAGCCATGTTGTGCTCTGATTTATTGAAGAGCCATGTAGGTGAGCTCAGATTTATTGAGTCATGTAGTAAAGAGCCATGTATGTGAGCTCAGATTTATTGAGTCATGTAGGTGAGCTCAGATTTATTGAGTCATGTAGTGAAGAGCCATGTATGTGAGCTCAGATTTATTGAGTCATGTAGTGAAGAGCCATGTAGGTGAGCTCAGATTTATTGAAGTTATGTAGTGATCAGATTTATTGAAGAGCCATGTAGGTGAGCTCAGATTTATTGAGTCATGTAGTGAAGAACCATGTAGGTGAGCTCAGATTTATTGAAGTCATGTAGAGATCAGATTTATAGAAGAGCCATGTAGGTGAGCTCAGATTTATTGAAGTCATGTAGAAGATATCAGATTTATAGAAGAGCCATGTAGGTGCGCTCAGATTTATTGAGGTCGTGTAGTGATCAGATTTATAAAAGAGCCATGTAGGTGTGCTCAGATTTATTGAAGAGTCATGTAGTGATCAGATTTATAGAAGGGCCATGTAGGTGCGCTCAGATTTTATAGAAGAGCCATGTAGGTGCGCTCAGATTTATTGAAGAGCCATGTAGGTGCGCTCAGATTTATTGAAGAGCCATGTAGGTGCGCTCAGATTTATTGAAGAGCCATGTAGGTGCGCTCAGATTTATTGAAGAGCCATGTAGGTGCGCTCAGATTAATAGAAGAGCCATGTAGTGCAGAGCCATGTAGGTGTGCTCAGATTTATTGAAGAGTTATGTAGTGCAGAGCCATGTAGATGTGCTCAGATTTATTGAAGAGTTATGTAGTGAAGAGCCATGTAGGTGTGCTCAGATTTATTGAAGAGTTATGTAGTGAAGAGCCATGGAGGTGTGCTCAGATTTATTGAAGAGTTATGTAGTGAAGAGCCATGTAGGTGTGCTCAGAGTTATTGAAGAGACATGTAGTGAAGAGCCATGTAGGTGTGCTCAGATTTATTGAAAAGCCATGTAGGTGTGCTCGGATTTATTGAAGAGTCATATAGTGATGAGCCATGTAGGTGTGCTCAGATTTATTCAAGAGTCATATTGTGATGAGCCATGTAGGTGTGCTCCAGATTTATTGAAGAGTTAGGTAGTGGAGAGCCATGTAGGTGAGCTCAGATTTATTGGAGAGTCATGTTGTGATCAGATTTATAGAAGGGCCATGTAGGTGCGCTCAGATTTATTCAAGAGCCATGTTGTGCTCCGATTTATTGAAGAGCTTTGTGGTGCTCAGATTTATTGAAGAGTCATGTAGATGTGCTCAGATTTATTGAAGAGCCATGTAAATGTGCTCAGATTTATTGAATAGCCATGTAAGTGTGCTCAGATTTAAGAGCCATGTAAGTGTGCTCAAGAGCCATGTAGTGTGCTCAGATTTAAGAGCCATGTAAGTGTGCTCAAGAGCCATGTAGTGTGATCAGATTTAAAGAAGAGCCATGTAGGTGAGCTCAGATTTATTGAAGTCATGTAGTGAAGAGCCATGTATGTGAGCTCAGATTTATTGAAGAGTCTTGTAGTGATCAGATTTATGGACGAGCCATGTAGGTGCGCTCAGATTTATTCAAGAGCCATGCAAGCGTGCTCAGATTTATTCAAGAACCATGCAGGTGT
The DNA here is from genome assembly GCA_036417725.1 of Clanis bilineata. NCBI lineage: Eukaryota > Metazoa > Arthropoda > Insecta > Lepidoptera > Sphingidae > Clanis > Clanis bilineata. Next base: position 313,085 of record CM071157.1, on the reverse strand, counting down.
GCTCAGACTTATTGAAGAGCTGTGAAGGTGTGCTCAAAATTATTGAAGAGCCATGTGGATGTGCTCAAAATTAAGAGCCATACAGGCGTGCTCGAAATTATTCAAGAGCCACGTATGTGTGCTCTTTAGGTTTACTTGAATTAAGTCAGATCTAGATGATTGACTTGTTATATTATGTGCTTAGTGCTTGGCTTTAATCGAATGAACACACTAATAGGGTGTTCAATTATGACCTTTAGTTAGTCTAGGTATATCTAGAGCCTATGGCCTAAACAAAAGCAGACGTGATTAAAGTTAAATCACAAACTATTTCAGAAGTTGATATGGCGAAAGGACATTTGGCCGTAAGACAAATTTTAGTAACGATGGTAAAAGTTAGAAATGATTTCCAAATTTTATTGGTTCGTGTAAAATTACTAAATGCTTAACTTTTTCAAGAAGCAAGAGTGTTATGATTACTTTATTGTGTACGTAACTACTAATATAGTAGTGCGTGCTCCGGAGATAGCACGGTATCGGATGGCCGAATGTTACGAATTCGGATAATTGTTGTGATTTAGTACACGATATTGAGGGGTAGTATGTTAATTATATTTATATTAACTACCCTCCAAGTAATTCATAATATTTGTGGAAGGTATTTCTTTATTAACTAAAGCAAAAGGTATAAAAGAGCGAGAGCTATCATTATTGAGTTAGTCTCCCCTTGGAGCTCGAAGTGTACACAACTAGTTTGAGATATACAGTAAAGTTGTGTAGCGAATATAGTGCATATAAGAGGCGCGTTTTAACCAAGTCTTTTACAATTATATTGTAGTTCACAGTTCATGTTATGTTATGTTGTTATGTATCTGTTATGTTATGTGTCATATTAATTTAATACGATCCCTTCCATCTTATCTTTGTCAAATTGTCTATTTATATTTAGGAATTAATTAAAAAAAATGCCACTAATATGTACTTCTATGTTCAGACTACATCTCGAAGTTAATGTTTCGTAAGTAGCAATAGCTCTATATGTTATCACTAACTTTACTTAAGATTGAAGAGTGAGGCGTCCTGTAAAGTTACATGTCTATGGTCTCTCAACTTATCAGTGGCGCACAGATTTTGGAATAGCGAGTTTTTACATTTAAACTCACAGAGTAAGTTTAAATATTTATGAGTTTAATTACTAATACATTTTGGTCGCCAACTCAGTCGTCTAATCTCGTAAAAGGAATGGTGCTCAAAATTATCATTGATTTTTAAACATCTTCAAAAGGTTTTCAATTCAAAATACAAACAGAGCTTGTTTTTAAGACTACTTTGTCGCTTTCTTTTTTACATAAATTAGTTTGAAAGTGAAAGAGTAAAGGCACTGTTTAAGTTAAGCACTGCTTAAAAAAATATTTCATATATAATGCTGAAAATTTCGTGAACGCGTCATAGGATCAACTGTTCATATGTTTTTTTAACTAAATCTAAACCATTCTTATTATTTAACACAAACAGTCATAATAACGAACAGACGCATAGCGCAGTAAATATCATTTTATTTACTCGCGTAACACTCGTCCGAATTTACTCCAATGTGGAGAAAGTTTTAATTGCTTCATAGTTTGTAAAATTCAATAAAATAAACAATTTAGCTCGCTACAGTTTAATGATGAGTTGTTTAAGGGTGTGTTTGTCTGTGTATACGCCCACATAATACACACGTTGTTATAAACTGGGAGGTTTGCTTGAAAACTTTTCACTTGGCAACCGATCATTAAAATATTTCAGAGGGTATCAAATCAAATCATTGAATTCATAAAATGTCACATAATGCTTAGTTTCCGTTAAGAATTGTACTCTACCGCCAGTTTGGAAGGCTGGTTCACCAGAGAAGAATGGGCAAGGTACTCCGACGTTGCTCTTTATGAAAAAAAAAGAATAAAATAATTAATTATATGACGCATGTGTCAGCCATCGGCCTCCTCAACCACGTTGCAGGGAAGTGACCGACCCGGTACATGACGCCGCCACAAGCCTAGATTTTTAAGCAAACATGACTACCCAGACCGATTACAATGGTAATAGAACACCATTGCTATGAAAGCCACACATCATCGCCACACGCGCCACACAATATAGCACAGTTGGGAGTGGTATGACTTCCGAGACGACTATCGGTAGATAATACTAATGCCTAACCCCACTCATTAGTAGAGGACGCCCGTGCCCAACAGTGAGACAGTAATATTACAGGGATAATCTTGTTTTTATTTTTTTATATTCTTCTCTGCCTACCCCTAAAAGGCTTCAGTCTATGTATGTATGTATGTAGTTTGTGTTATAGCATCAGCTCTTTTTATCTGAAATCATATTATGATTAAGTAAGATTCAAAACTCTACGTCAATTTGTAATTAACACTTTGGTTATCACAGGTACGATGTGATCGATGTTTCTACACTCTTCTATCATCCATCTTGTATCCATGTATCCAAACCATCTCAACAGCTTTTTCTCTGTTCTTGTCACTACATCTTCTTTCACTCCACCAATAACAGAATAAAATTATTTGACAAGAAAAATCGGCCCTAAAACGTGTAAAATACGGAGACCTGTACATACTACGCAGCTACGTTATATCTTAGCACCGTAGCCTCGAAGCAACTAGCTACGCCGGCTGATATAAGTCAGAATGTGAACGTTCAAAGAGTCCGATGCAACGCGGGAATTCAAAGAAAACCTTCCGAACACTAATATTTCAGAGCGTGAGCTGCGGCACCTCACTTATCTTCGATTCTTGGTTTTTCTTATCCAGACTCGTGGAGTCAAACTCAGCCTTACGGCAATACGATTAAAGTTTATTATAAATTGATGCGTGGTTTGTTTTATTCAAACAAGTAATGTGAGGATTTATTTTGGACATTAACGCGTTGAATGTAAGGTTGATAATGAATTGTATTTACAATGGAAACAATTTCTCACCTATACAATTCGGTATCGGCTCTTTTCACACGCCTTTGTTCCTAATGTTCATTATGTATTCTCTGAACTGATATCGACGCTAGATATAAATTTTAAAGGTTTTATTGCGGTGTGTGTTGTGTGGTTTGATTTCCACGTCTAGATACCGGTTAACCAAGCTCTGCGATTATCTAAAAGCCTCAACCGGGAATTAAACAAAATGAAATATAGTTATAATAATAATTAACAAAAAATTTAAAACGAACTACAACACTGAATATGAAAAGAAGTAATAAGATTGTCTTACTCTTTTTAGGAGTCAACGCCAGTGCAAATTCATATTAATCGCACTAATATTATAAAGACGAAAGTTTGTGAGTGTGTTTGTATGTTTGTTATTCTTTAAGCTCAAATGGTTGGAACAATTTTAATGAAATTTGTTATGGAGGTTGTTGACATCTGGATTAACAAATAGGTTTTATATACCGAAAAAGAAATTTTATGCCGAAAAATAAATATCCACGCGCACGAAGCCGTGGGCAGTAGCTAGTATACCTACAAAAATCCAACTTAAATAAAACTAATAAACTACGCGCGGGTGTAGCTTCTAATTTCCCTCATTATACTCATATAAAATAAGTACTTATTTAAATGTACACGTACACGTCAAGTTGAATAAAGTCATATTTTCTGAATGAACTTTTTAAAATGTTGCGCTTGAAATCGGCAACGTAAATTACTATTTAAAAATGTATTGTTTACAAAATTACTCGTGAATATTTTACTGTTTAATTGTAGGATCAAAGATCTTACGTGTCTCATATATACATTCAGTGTCTCTAATATTAACTGAGAGAGAAAAATATTTATAAAATGTTAAAAGCTATTATTAGCTGTACGTTACTATTAGCTGTATTATTATGTACTAGCTTTTGCCCGCGGCTTCGTACGCGTATTTTGTAGGGCCAACGGTAAAAGCATTTGATTTGTCGATCCACGCTGTCGTTTTAGTATATATATTCTTCAATGGGGCGACTCTGATATCGATTTTGAAGTCAATCGGCCCATAAACAAAGAAAAATAAAATGGCGGCCACTTTTGACAGTTCTGACATCGGTTCCGTCGTTTGGAACCACGGGGCGACCCAGATATCGATTTTGAAGTCAATCAGCCCATAAACAAAGAATAACGAAATGGCGGTCACTTTTGACAATTCTGACACCGGTGCCGACGTTTGGAACCACGGGGCGACCCAGATATCGATTTTGAAGTTAATTAGCCCAAAAACAAAGAAAAACCAAATGGCGGTTACTTTTTAGATTTTGACCCTGGATCACTAAACGACTTTAAAATGGTACATAATCCGTAAAATATTTAATATGACTCAGAAAATATGATAACGCCATCTATTAATTTTGAAAATCACTTTCAGGCTATAAAGAACTCCCTAACAATCGCACACGTAACACAAAAATATCCGTATCTTTTGATAGAGTTGACCGATTTGAAAAAAACAAAGCCTAAATGTTATTCCAAGATATGGTCTACGATTTCCTGTCCAGTTCCGTAAAATTGCTTTGGTGGTTTTCATTTGATACGTAGTCAAACATACAGACAGACAGACAGACAGACAAAAATTCTAAAAATGATAAAAATGTGTTCTATTACTATTTCTAAACACCCCCAATTAGTTATTTTTGTAACCTAAGCAATATACAGACGCGCGATATTTACATTCTTATTGTATGTATTGATGATGATATATCATCGCGGCTTCGTAGCTGTGTTTTGTTTGGTGAGTAAGATCTCCTCCGACCCAATCCTTTCTCCCCTTCTCAACCTCTATACCTTTCTTATGAGGTGAGTATCGCATCTAAGATGATTCATTTGGTATCGTGAGTATCTGTAGGTCGTGGATATTACTTTATTTTATTTTCAATATGCCGTTTGGCTTCTGATACAAAAAATCATTTTTTTATATTTTTTTATTTGACGTAGGCGACAGATGGTAGTAAATGAGTAGCAAGCTTCTGGACCGGAATAATATAACCCGATTCCATTTAGAAATTTTAAAGGCAAACACGAAATTAGCGGAACAAGATATCTACAGATAAACGAACTACATTATCATCTGGAAAGAAATAACTGAAACGAAATGTTGATGTGCTACACTTTCTGCATATTCCATTAGAACAAGCGTGTTATATTCATTGTTACATGGTTTTAAATTTTTAAAATATTAAACCGTAATAAGTAATTCATATAATGCGGTTTTAATCTGTACTTATCGTATTCTACATCTGGGCGGTAACATCCACTATTCATAGTGTTTAAATTCAGGCGCTGTCCACTGGTGTACAATATTAATCAGTCAGTTAGACCCCGATCTCGTATTATACAAATCTGTTTCTACATGCTTCGTATACCCTAGTATATGAAGCATACTTCATTAATAATGTATTTTTAGAATAAATAAAAGAAAACCTGCCTTAAATCTGCCTGCCCTATCCCAGCTATATGGGGGTTAGAGCATGTTTGTTACATGTTTACATGTCGCAGAAAGGTTTTGTTATTAGCTACGACCCGAAGATCAAATTTAGAATTCAAAACATAATTTCAAATATTTAACTTATATTATTCATCACAACATAATTTGTAATTAATACCTGTTGATTATATTTAGCTCACTCAACACGTAACTTAATTCAAATGCATTGTTTGACTCGTATAATCAGCCATAAATAATAAAGTTCCTTAAGTAAATAAACTAACAAATTATTTTAACTAATTCGCAATACCCATTTAGTTTGACCTCGCCGTCCCCAAAGGTTTAAAATAGTCGATAGTTAACTAACACGTTAAATATTTACTACGCCGATATAGACTTTATTGATTTACTTACATAAGTTGATAATCTTGTGCCTGACTACGTGCAGGGGTAGACATATTATATTCACTAAATATTCAGTAAAAATAACTCTTTTTAGGGAATTATTTATGTTCATTTCTTGTCTCGAATAATATGTAGTATTTCTTTAATTCAGTGAAAACTCCAACAAACAAACAAAAGTCTACGACAACCATGTTTTTTTGTTTCACCTGCCCTCGTCCGGCGTCCCTCTCCAAAGTGGGATCAACCAAATACTCGTTTAGGCTTGTTGCAACAAGGATGGATATTTTTAAACACATTAACAGTTAAGATGATTTTTACATAATAGAGATAACTTTTGGGCAGAATAATGATGCAGCCTGTTTTATCTTAGAAATATGACATACATAACCGTGAGCAAAGCTAATCTATTATAAGCGTATTTTCTAATCACCCGGCATTATATAGCCTAAGATAATCGGCAACAGCGAGAGGTCAGATATTAACTACAGTCGGATGAGTGCCAGAGGGAGAGGGGCGGTGGGGGGTGTATACATGAAACACGTTTACTATTGCCTCTCGACGCTACACATACCTGCCAGTGATGCTCTCACTTATTAAACGTTTTTGTACAGTGTCAGGTCGTTCGTTTGTGTCTCTTACTTGAGCCTGCTTGACCTTTACCTTTCGCATCTTCTTTAGATTTTCGCACACGGCTCCGCCCGCGTGAGGTTGAGAGGTGACGGTATACTATATAATTCGGACCATCTACTCAGTACTCGTAAAAATGTTAGAAGTTTCCGACAATTTTTGATCGGTAAAGCCACGCGGCAGACAGTTTATTTTATGTGTACAGTAGATGTGGGTGGACTAGACCGGTTCGATATAATTGTCTCACAGAAAATATAAAGTCCGATATAAAGTCTTAGCTTACTATTGCGATTCTTTCAGTGAGTATATTCAGTTAAAGTGAGTATATTCTGCTTGTTTCCCATTTTTTGCCATAAAAATATTCAATGCCGCAAACTGAAGAAACTTTCTTTTTGCATTAATTACATTGTATAAAGGTATTTCAAAAATGCTTTCAATATTGAGAAAATGTTAAATAAAGCTATAATAAAATTGTATAATGGAATAGAAACATATAAAGGCATTCTTAGAATTTAGGTGAAAGAAATAAACACGTCTAGACAGTATTAAAATATACCAAAATCTAGAATTTAAAGTAATTAACTAACATTTATGTTCTCCAAGGATTCTGGTCTCAAAATTTGTGTGATTTACGTTCGGTTACTTGAACCGATGACTAAAGCCTTATTTCTGTTTAATTATAATGTAATGATAAAGAGATATAATTCATAATCTAATTTTCGAGAATAATTCACAAACATCCAGTATCTCCCTCTACCTACCCTGATTCCATTTCAAAGTGGTGGCAATTATTTTTTAAGCAAGTGGCAGAAAGGTGCGGCTTTTTCTAACATCTTTCTGGCAGGTCTGGATCTCCCAAAGAGAGTTGAAGACGGGCAGATGTCGGATTGTAAAAACTATATTTTTTCTGTAACACGTGTTAAGGTTGTTGCGCCGATCTATATTGGAGTGGGATAAGGGTAAATGAACACAACAAAAAGATTAAAATCAAAATCACACCACATACACAGGAAGTGGAAATATGTTCCGTAAATAAAGCAACAATTTGTGAGTTGTTAATTAAAATACAACGCCAGTAACCGAACCCATATCGCACCTCCTCATAAGCAGGGGACGTGAAGCGCGGTGGAAGGGGTAGAGGGGAGGAGAGGGGTTGTAAATATTTTCATTTGTATTTTACGCGCAATAAAGCCGATATCGTTTCCCGGAAGTTTTCGATCTGTTATAACATTGTGATTCAATGTAAAGATTGTTCGATAGTGGATGGATACCGGCTTATGTATATAAAACGAAGTAAATACTTTGCTATTGGATAGAAACAAGATCTTTAATGAGATTATACAACGTATCTTTAAATAAACCAATGTATAGTTAGTGTTCAAAATAAATGGTAGATAGATTATTTTTAACGGTCTTGAAATTATTTTGTGTTCATTGTTGTCAATTATTGATTAAAATTCACAAATGAATTGCCTATTGAGGCATTGTAATTTCGGCTCGCCACTCTGTTCTATAACGGAATTATAAACTTGTTAACTTCTTACATTAATCTGGATAATATTATGATACACACTTGCACTTTTTCGATATGAAAACGACATAAAATTGTTAATTTTTATGGATGTAATTGCGAAAGTTATTAATTTTAGAAATTCGTCGCCTCCTTGGTCTAGTATCAGCATCTATGGGCTGTGGACCGAGAGTTCCTGGGTTTGATTCCCAGGTCGGGAAAAGCAAATTTTCTAATTTAATTTGCCTGGGACTGGATCCCTCGGCGAGGGTTGACGTCAGCCAGGTGGCCGGTCGTAAAAACTAAACCAAATCCTCTCTGCAACATGCTTGAAAATGTGTGTTACGCTGACCCACATTAGGGTGGGATAAGAAAGAAAGATTAACTTTAGGAATTCATAATAACTTTCAAGCCATTTATAATATTAATAAAAACTACCCAGATGTAGATTGGAGGTATATGACAGTTGCACAGTCCTCACGCCCACACCCGCGTACAGCTTATTTCATTACAATCTACATTTATACAAGTTTGTAGACTGTAACCGGTGACCAATATTTGGAAGAAGGGTGCATTTCATTACCTTGAACTATGGATATAATTTTATCGCGTATACGTGTTAATTTTAGATGAATGATTATTAACTGCTTGCTCGCACGGACGACTTTTGTCGCTGTGGATTATTGTCTCTCTTTTGAAATGTAAGACAATGTATTTTGTAATAATTTGTACATACATACATATAAACTCACGCTTGTTTCCCGTTGGGGTCGGCAGAGACTAAGGAGCGCCAATTGCCTCGGTTCAAACACACCTCTTTCGCTTCTTCCACAGTCATCAGTCTTTTCATGCACGCTCGTCGCTTACGAGAACCTTATTTGGCTCTTTTTCAGGAGATCGCCAATTTGGTCCTTAAAGGTACGGATAGGACGTCCTCGGCCGACACTACCATTCACTTCCGCTACATAAATTTAATTCGTCACTCTACTTTCATCCATTCTTTCAACGCGGCGAAACCACCGAAGCATTCCTTTTTCAATCCTCGTCACTACGTCTTCCTTCAACCCACATTTCTCTCTTATGCTGTTATTCCTCACTCTATCATTCAACTTCAGCCCACACATACTTCTTAACGATCACATCTCCACCGCATTTATCTTACTGGCATGCTTCCTCTGCCACACCCAAGATGCACTTCCATACATTAGTGTTGGCGCCAAAACTCCTAATAATTTGTAATAAGAGCTATAATAAGATAGCAGCGATAGCTCAGTTGGGAATGGTGCGGACTGCCGAGACAAGTGTCGGAGGTTCAAAACCAAAATGGAGCATATACACCTCTGACTTTTCTATGTTAAGTGTATTTTCATTGTGAAATATCGCTTGCTATAACGGTGAAGGAAAACATCGTGAGGAAACCTGCATACCTGACAATTTCTTCACAGGAATTTCGAAGGTATGTGAAGTCTACCAACCCGCATTAGGCCAGCGTGGTAGACTAAGGCCTAACCCCTCTCATTAGTAGAGGAGGCCCGTGCCCAGCAGTGGGACAGTAATATTACAGGGCTGATATTATTATTATTATTATATAAGAGCTATTTACGTGCAGATAAATCATTTCATTTACTTTCACGACTTGCTGCATTCCTGACGTCATCCCCCTCAGAGAAATTGTCGCTAAGATATATTTTTTTTCAAGACATACGTAATTAAGCGAACAAGTCAGTTCATTCGTGAGGTAGACAACATTATCTATGGAAATCTAAAACTTCTATGTAAGAAAACAATTTCATAAAATTGGCTTCTACTATGTGTTAGCTAATACATATTTACTATCGAGATACCAATTTTTCTATAGTCCGTAATGTGCTGGAAATGCTCACTTCGTATGCACTTTATAAACTAAGTAAGAACTCTTCACATCTGTAACAAAGTATATTATATAAAAATCTTTAAGTACTAACCACACCTTCTCAAACATTATCGGATGTAATGCAATATTAATTTTATTACATATATACTATATTAAGTCACAATATACCCCCGAAGGGGCAGCCAGAGTTGAATTTGAGAACTAGACCATCATCATCAGCATACACACATACACACATAAGCTCACGCCTGTATCCCCGAAGGGGTAGGCAGAGGCGCACTAGCGAACTAGAGTACCCACATTTCGCCGAGCTTAGTTCTGTCCCAGATGTGATAGGGGGCGAGCCTATCGCCATATCGGGCACAAATTCCAGACTCCGGGCTGATATGGAAAAATCTGATATCAATTTGCCCGACCCGGGGATCGAACCCGAGACCTCAGAACCGTAGTCGTACCGAAATACCACCACGCCACCGAGGCAGTCATCAGCATACCGTATACAAATAACACCTTCGGGCAAATCACGTGTTAAATTTTAAACAGTTGAGACATATCGCTGTTGCGCGTGCGACACCGCGTAAGAGCAGTCGGTAAACACTGCGTAACTATAAAAAGTAAAAAATTGAGATATCGCGGCTACAGATTCTTATATACTTTATATGTTTATATGCTTTATATGCTTTATATTTTTATATGCTTCTCTCTTATACGCTTTTAGTACTTCTCACAAAATTTTAATTAACCAATAAGAAACCTCAAATTTCAATTAAAACGATACCGCGGAACAGTACTCGTGTTGAAGTTGGCGGCAAGTCCGCGTATTTACGGCAGGGGTCGCAAACTGGAATCCGGATTACCAAGATTTCAGATCAAATGAAGAGTTTAAAAATATCGGTATACATTTTAAGAAAACCGGGATTTACGGTGTCGTCGGTTGACGTTTTCAAGTGACTTTTCGCAATTATAATTCCATTTTAATGGCGCAGCTGTGCTCCTGGCATTACCGAACTCCATGACTAATGGTAACGTTTTTCCATCAGGTGAGGTCTTTGTAAAGCAAAAAAATGTACACATTTTGAGAACCACTTAAAAATTATTCCAAAGTAATCTCCTTCATTCCGACGTTGATTTTTTCCATGGTAATCCGTGACACGTGCTAGACTAAGTTTCAAATATCCAAATTATATGAGTCTCTTTTGTGGAGTTTTCCCCGGGATGCAATCTGCATAATCGCCATATTGGATGCAGCTTGATCGATACTCCTGCAGGTGTTGTTATACTACGGGCTGGTGATTGAAATTATTTGACTGAAAAATACTGAAATGTGATGACAAATATGAAAATATTTCATCATCGTTTAATTTGGGTAAGTTATTTATTGTTTGTTTATTTTGAAATGTAAAAAATAGCACAAATCCAACACACGACAGAAGACAGAGGGGCAAATTTAGATTCAGTAATAAAATAAGTTGATACTACATCATCATCATCAGCCACAGGACATCCACTGCTGGGCATAGGCCTCCCTAAAGATTTCCAGACCGACCTGTTAGAAGCGGCCTGCATCCAGCGGGTGTGGAGTGGTATATAATTTAACCAAAATAATTCTAGTAATCATATTCTTGAATGCTTATTATTGACTATTACATTATATACACGTAAAAATTAACATTTCACATGTATTGATTTTCCTGATTTAATATCTTTAAGGTACATAATGATACAAATAATAAGTGAATTCATGAAGAATGTAAAGAGACTGAATGAGGCGAAAGAGGTGCTGATGGATCGAAGCAAGTGGGAGTCCGTTGTCTCTACCTTCCCCTGTGGGAAAGAGACGTGAGTCTATGTATGTATGTAAGGTACATAATTATGATATTCTCCATCATTTTCATCTATGTAGATTATCTTCAACATTTGCAATTGGCCAGGTAAAAAGGCTGTTGTACGAGGAAGGAATGTACTGAAATGCGTGGTTTTTACTCAGGATGTGCATTTTGGAAAAATAAATTAACTTATGAGTTTTTTAAATTACCGATTCAATTGTATAAATTACGTTTATTTTTTCCTGAAAATGTATTCAAAAGCGCGTGGATGATCGAACCGAACCACCATCTCATTAATTTTAATCAAATACTTAGTTTTAATTCATCTCTATGCGAGTTATCTGACCATGACCGATTAGAGTTATAATTATTTAAAATATATTATATTAGAGCACGACAAACTTTCTGTAAACACTATTAAGAGCTATAAATAACGCAACCAAAATAATTGCGCTGCCCGCTGTATAATACCGATATAAATAAGGCGAAGTTACGGAGCCCAAGTCCGCTCGCGACACCGCGCGCTCGCTCTAGCTTCCAACTTCTTTAATAATTCCAACACTAACACCGACCGACTACGTAACATTCGTTATTTCATTATACTCGTTATGTTTGATTTGGGATGAGAAATAAGCTAAGATATTTTCTTAACAGATCGACAGGGATTTATTCAAGTTTCTTTTGTTGGATTACTTAATTAGTCGCGCCACCTATCACATCTGGAACAGAAGCTGAGCTTGGCGAAATGTCAGTGTTCGCTAGTTCTTCTGTACCTTCCAATTCGGAAAAATGTGGGTGTTCCTACTTTGCATCTGCCTATCCCTTCGGGGATACAGGCGGGAGTCTACATATGTATGTGTGGATTACTTAAAGATAGTAATATTCAGATGCCTTATCTCGTGGACGGTAATACGGTTTGTACGAAAATTTTGAATTTGATAAATAGAAGTGATTTTTGCTGAATACACACAAAATTGAATGTCTAAAGGTCGAATAAATTTGAAGTTACTGAAAATTACTCGAAATTTTTCGTGAAGTAAAATACTTCAACACGATACTTCAGTCCTGTCCCTCCCGCCCGCCGACCCATCGTCCCCCCAACAGTCGACTTAATCCAACCCTGTTTCACTATCCAGAGCCGAATTAAATCCGATTTACGGTTGGCTCTCGTTGCACAGTAAGTTTCGAGGTATCCAGGTGAAATAATGACGTACCGTGGTTGTATTTTCTTGTGCCAGCAAAAATAACATTGGATTTTCACAGCTTAACAAACAATTCAAGAATTGTTTGCTATTGTTGTCCAAATTATGAGTGCGCTTGTAATTTTTGAGTGAAAAGAAGACCAGCAGTATCTAAGGCACCGACATTATGTAGTAATATTAGGTACTCTGTGCCTCAGTCTTCACGAGCGGGATTCTCACGATGAGTGTAATGACGTAGAGGTCTATATACATATCAAATGCTCGCATTTCTTGTCGATCTACAGACTTAATATTATTATTTTTTAAAACTGAAACTGGACCGTCTCACGACTATAAAGGCTAAAAAGCCGACTAAATGTCGGAACTAAAATAAAAAAAATCCGTGAACATTATTTTTATTTCAGTTTATAATATTAATGTAAATATTTGAAACCATTATAAATATTTATGTTTTTACGATGTTTGACGTTAATGACAAATACAACGCTTGTAAAAGAACACAGTCCTAATTAATTAATATTATTTAAATATATTTTGCTCAAAAGTAAATAAGAATTCAAAATATCTCAGCAGTTTATAATTATTCGTAAGGAAGAAGTACGGAGCGTAGTAATAAATAATGTTAAGCCGGTAAGATCCAGAACTCTGGCAATAAATGAACATTGTGTAAAGGTTTGACACAGGCCTGTTTGTTTACCTACTCAAGTACCTACCGACATAACGTTTTATTCTGCTATTATATTGGCCGCTTTATTGATCTAATGGCTGGCTAAATATATAAATTGGCTGAGACAAATTGTTTAAGTGACCCCTGAATTAATTATAAATAAATTCATTTACGGAAATATATGTATTGTAAGTAACCCTAGTACAGTTTCTATTGATATTCTATAATGATGATCATTCATAAGTGGCGATGCTATTCAAATGTATGGAGAAAACGTTATCGTTGTATTTTGAAACTATAAAATCGTACTAGAAGCTCTGTTGTGTATATTTCGATTAAATAGGAAAAGAAAATCATTTTATTCCTTCATCAAACAGCTAATTCGTGAGTCAGGTCATTTCAACACTTAGAAGTGAAGCCTCAGCACAAGTTATTTAATAACGTGCATTTAATCCGAGTAGCTTGCCCGCAGCTTAATCCGCCTCCCCCTCCCTCCTCCCGTTTCATACAGCCGCTAAAAGATTCTTAACTTTTAATCATATTGAAAACTACTTATGTCTAGTTTATTTGGGTTCTTTCTGTCTGAAGGTTTACCTTTATAGCTCACTATTTACTTCGTAAGAGGAAAAAATATAATTGAAATGTGGTAATTGACTATGAAGAAAAGAGAAAAACAAGTTCTTCATACTCATATCTTGAATGTTATAGGTTATAGATAAATTGTTGCGAGATGGTCAAAATTAACAAATTTAATCCTTTCTCCTATTAAAACATTCTTATTTAAAATTGTTTTCGCAGTCTAAACTTATATTAAAATAACTCACATAAAATAAATAAATAAGTACACCCAACAGTACCAATATTGTCAAGACCCCACACTAGGTAGAACCTGTATCGTGAGTATCAGGATCTTATGGTCCCATAACACCCAGCCCCGAAACAAATATCTGCGGAACACATCATTATTTGTCTCGGCGCGGGAATCAAACTCGCAGCCTCTCTCTTCACTCGCCCGCTGCGCTACGGTGGCTGTCAATTATATTATTTTCTATCATCATAGTCATCACCAACTGCACGATAAGAATATACAACCAATGCAGATCTATTGAAACATAATTAGCACTAACATTGCCATATTCTATTATAATCATTAAACTATTTTTTTTTTTATAAAAACTCCATTAATAAAAAGCAACGGTCACTCCAATCGAACGGTCACGGTTGCAAGCTCATGGACGTTCAAGTATCTTTACAACCATCTCAAACTCGTCTAATTTAATCTTATCAGCGGGGCAGAGGCCCTGCACCATAAAATATTCATTAACTTGATTGACGAGGGGCGCGCCTTACACTCGCCAATCTTATATTTCACACTCGTCTCGAATTTTACTCAAGATTTTTATTATAGGTATTTTTTTAACATTAGTTTCCCACAAAGATTTCCACACCAACATGTTGGAAGCGGCTTACACCCAGCAATTTTTCGGTCAGACCTTTTTTTGGTATTAGACATCTAGGGACATTAAATGAGGCCTCATTTTAAGTCCTGTCTGACAGGAACATGTCTCTTATGTTATATCTGAGTAAACATTTGACAAAAATAAAACAAAAGATCAATCAAAATAAAATGGTAAATAGAAAAATCATATATCTATTAAACAACGCATTATAAAAACGTTAACATGGATCTGTGTGGAAAAACGTGTAATCCTGTATTTGAATAATGCGTGATCAACTCTCGCCGAGGGTGCAATAATCTACGCTAACCGGTAGGGTTGCCAATGTTAATATAGAATATAGGTTGGAGAGAAAATAATAACATCTCTTTTCTTTAGGATGCGGTAAATACACTCAAGGATCCAGATCGAACGGTCATTTTCTTTGTCCATTGGCAGCATATAGAGGTATAGGCAGTGGACCAGCAGATCCTAAGTTCAAATTCCAGGTCATGCAATGCGTGTTTTTCTTACATCATTTTCGCGGGACCAAATCCCCAGAAGTCGTTTTGAAGACTCTAACACTTGTCAACATCAACGTGTTAGTCAAGTTTAGTCTTCAAAACTCTGTATTTTCCATTCTGCAACGTGCTACAAAGTATGTAATGTTGCGCCTTCCCCAAATTGGACTGAGATCAGGGGGGGTTACTACTACGTCTTATAGCAGTATTATTATAATCTTACTTTGTTTTTTTTTGTACGGGGATCGGTACATGTAAGATTATAATAATACTGCTATAAGACGTTTCCGGTGGACCGACGACCTGATAAAGGTCGCAGGAAGTCGCTGGATGCGAGCCGCTTCCAACAGGTTGATCTGGAAATCTTTGGGGGAGGCCTATGTTCAGCAGTGAACGTCCTATGATGATAATGATGATGATGAAGACGTTGTGATAAACCCTCAGGACAAATGGAGGAAAAACGCCTATCGGTTCTGATAACTGAACCTAAAATATCTTTTATTGTATTAAACAGTAGGTACCCAAAATTACTATAGCAAAAATATGTAAGTAATGCTCTTCGTATAAAACGGTTGACAACCTTACAAGCCTCCAGATATAAAATTAATTTGATGGACATTTAATCGACTCCCTGAAGTTGACGCTCTATTCTAACTCTTTGTAGTGTCTCTATTAAAATGCGAAACTCTAAAATAAAATTTCGTTATATATTTGAGGTGAAAAAGAACATTTCTGTTGATTCTTCTGATCTCGGGAAACTTAGACACATAAATATTTTTGGTTATTCAGAGGCCATCACTAACAAAATGTAGACTTTACGCCTTTAACAATAGATTATTTTATTACTATAAATTAAAAGTAATATTTATATTTTAAGTTCGCAGGTAGTCGCTGGATGAAGGCCGCTTCCAACAGGTCGATTTGAAAATCTTTGGGGGAGGCCTATGTTCAGCAGTGGACGTCCTATGGCTGATGATGATGATGAATAATATTTTGCAGTTTTATGAACTGGTTAGACATGTAGGATGATTGGATTAGTTTACAAAAGATGTGTGTCGGTAATATGTTACTATGCCATCGATCACCTACCTATATTGAACTATCAATAATTCATGTAGGTGTGTACTCTTATCATTATCATTACTGGTATACGAAGGTAGTTTAGTAGTCGCCCCACCTGATTGTAAAGGAATATTTCTTTTTTATAGCAGAGACTGGCAAACAAGCAGATGGGTCACCTGATGGTAATTGATCTCCACCGCCCATAGACACCCGAGCGTCAAAAATGAATAATGGGTGCGTTGCCAACCTAAAACGATGGAATGGAAGGGGGGGTAATGGGATTCGGAAAGTGAGGGGGAATTGGACTACCGGAAAACTCACTCACCGAACGAAACGCCACACCGAGCTGCCACTTTACGTCGGTTTTCTGTGAGACAGTGGTATCAAACTGGTCGAGCCGGCCCATTCGTGCTGTAGACTTAATTGTCAACAGCGTGGCTCCACCATTCAAAAAAAGAAATATGATCGCCCGAATTGTGCCTTGAAATTGGGATCCCACATTCTCTAATCCTAAGCACGCCACACTTAGATCAATAAAGTGGTCAAAATATCATATGTATCATAATGACAATTCAGCACAAAATAATATCAGCTAATTAGCGCGAAATTTTAGCACAGGAAAGCTAATTAAAGTGCGCCGTTTCTTTACTTTGAGTTATGATTTATGAGCGCCTGCGGAACCCTGATAACGTCGATACAACTCCATGCCTTATTGGAACAAACACACCGATGTTACTTACGTGTGTTGTATTTTGTTTAGGGAAGTTTTCGGTATTGGGAAATAAATAATGACGATTGTTTCCTCTTTGAAAGGTAATAAATCAATATTATGTTAATATATATGATAAATGTAATGAAGCTGCATGAAGCAAAGAGGTGTGCAAGAACTGTAGCAAGTGGAAATCCGTTGTCTCTTCCATCCTCTATGGGAAAATGTATTAGTCTATGTGCGTATGTAATAAATATTATTTTAGGATACAATAAAAATAAACAAACACTCTATAATTTATTACGGTAAAGTTAACAAAAACGGAAATTGAAATATTATGTTATAATAAAAACCTTATTCGAATCACTCTTATTATATTAAAAATAATTTAATAATAAAAATAATTTCGTACGTCGCGGGTTAAATCACACTATAATAGACTAATATTATAAAGGCGAAATTTTGTGTCTGTATGTTTATTACATCTTTACGGTCAACCGGCTGGATCAAATTTGATTAAATTTGGTATGGAGGTAGCTGACACACTGGATTAACACTACTTTTTATCCCGAATAATAAATTTTATCCCGTAAAATAAATTTCCACGCAAACGAAGTCGCGGGCATCAGCTAGTCGTAAATAAAGTTATAACCTCAGCAAAATTACATCAAATCTCCAGCAAAAAGATACCGCATTTATAAGAAACAATAAAGTTAAAAACTCGTAAAATGGCGACACTTCGACGACTAATTGCTTCGAGGAACAAATTAAACATTTAACGAATTTTATTATTTTTCGACACAACTTAATTTCAAACTCGCAATTGTGGTTCCGTTCAAAGAATATAAAACAATTGCCTCACGACTGACGAGTGACGACTGACGCCGCAAAACAACTTGAACAATTCGTCACGCCACTGTTCACTTGTATTTGAACTTACGGTAATTTGATTAAAATTTTGTTCAGCGTATTCTAGACATGGTTTTAATGAGCTAACTTTGATGTTTTGGGATGATGCCATTGTTATTGTGAGTTGATGAATTCCGTATTCAACATTGTAGGAAATACTCGCTTTGAAACGCTCTGCAGAACTACCCAAAACAAAAAATGTATAAATAGTATTTATTTGTTGGAAATTAAACAATGTGTTCAGTGCAAAATTTTACCTATTAAATTAATATTTATCACACACATAATAGTTGTTATGTAAAATTTCTAAAAAAACTACTCAACACATCTTGATTAAATCAACTTTCTTTGAGAGTACGTACTCTTTATTGAGAGATCGCAAGACCTCATACACAATTTATGATTTCCCGTCATTGGATTGTATTATTTATGTACCTATGTACTTATGAAGATAATATATCAAATACAAGAAAAAATACATAATCTAAATAATTTGAATACTATTTAGCATTTAGGGCCTTTATTCTTTTGACTATAGATATATTTAAATTTTATAAACTTTTTGTAAAAAAACTGCTATTTTTATATGTTTTCCATAGTTTAAAATGTTGGAACTTTCTGGCGGACAGAATCACATGAAAGGTCTAGTTTCCAACAAACAAATTTAATAACAATTTCCAATTCAATTTTATTCTAATTACAATTTCTACGAACTAATAATATAATAATTATCAAAACACATTCGGACATTAATCAAATGAGAACAGACTAATATCAATGTAAAATAATTGTGTTAAATACATCGGGGATGTAAATACGGACATTACTTTACTTATATGAGTCTAGATGGACAATTGTAGTACAAAAATTATAATAAGATAATCCCAGGTCGTACATCCAGTGGAAATAATTAAAATTTTTAAGACTTAGATTAAAAACCGTTTCCAAAAACTCCGCAGATCATGGTCCAATTTATTTTTAGAGTAAACTTTATCAAACGCAAGAAGAAACTTGAAAGATGCCTCACATTTGCTAGAAATATTGGGTAACATCATTATCATCATCATCATCATTAGCTATAGGACATCCACTGCTGAACATACGCCTCCCCCTAAGATTTCCAGATCGACCTGTTAGAAGCGGCCTGCATCCAGCGACTTCCTGCAACCTTATTTAACATACATTAAAAAAATTACCACTTCAGTTTGAAATTGGTGAAAATCACACAAGAGTTGCACGAGATGATAATTAGCATATTGTACTTCTAGATTCAGTATTTATCATGTGAAGAGAAAATAAACACGACGAAACCATGCATGCTCTAGTCCTTTGGAATTTCAATCTACTCCTTTAGGATACAAGTGTGAGCTTATAAACATACATAATCCAATACGGTATCTAGGCATGTTCATACGTATAATACACGATTGCATCGCTAATGCGGCCGATACACCGCTATGAGCTTAACGCTGTACTGTAAAGCCTCTTAACTGACGCCCCGCACGCGGCCTTTCATTCATTTCACCTAAATATTATATTGAAAATAAGTTCAGATTAAAACGTTTCATTGATTTGTGTGAAAAAAAACTACGTTATTTTCACGAAAATTGAAAAATTGGTTTATTCAGAGTATTAGTCATTTGATTCTATACCTCTATATCTTGCCCATCTTTCAGGCAATTTAAGGTGCTATCCAAAAAAAAACGGTTTTTGCTTTCAACGCTTCCTTGACCGGTTTTGCTTTATGAGATGGCGCATTATCGTATTGTAAAATCATTTTACCGTGTCTTCGGTCCCCTTCTGGACGCTTTTCGATCAATGCATGGTTCAAATTGATTTATTGTTGGGAGAGATCACTATTAACTGTTTCACCAGGTTTCAGGAGTTCGTCACACACCACGCCACTCTGGTGCCACCAATGACAGAGCATTGTGTTAGGACCAAAACGATTTGGCTTTGGAGTCGATGGGCCAGCTTCGCCCGGTGATAAACATGATTTTTTGCGCTAAGAGTTTTCAAAATATATCCACTTTTCATCACTCTTCACAATTCTATGAAGAAATGTAGCAAACAATGACTTTCAGCAGCATTTTTATTTTGATTAAATAAGGAAAGTAATGCGTGCCGCAAATGCACCTTTTCAGGCATGAAACTTGACATTTTGACAAAATGACGGTGTTACTTTTGCAAAATATAACATGTATTTGAAGCTCGAAGAAAGTGGATTAACATGACCTGTGTCAAATCATAACACTGCATACTTAGGCCTAGCGACATCTGTTAGAAAAACCGGTAATACATTTCCGGCTATTTGTATTAGCAATGTTTTGTAATTAGCACAAGGAGATCATTGGCTAAGAAAAAAGGTATTTTATTTTCATCGCATCATTTTTGAATGGTATTTTATGGTAGATTCATATTGTAGTATAATTTTGCCTCACAGTATGAATTACTAGCACTTTTTCACAAAAAAACGTCATACAGTTTGCTGTTGGGTTTCGAATACTGAGTATGATTTTTTTTTATAGCAGAGATTGGCAAACGAGCAGATGGGTCACCTGATGGTAAGTGGTCTCCACTGCCCATAGACACCCAAGACACAAAAAGAATCATGGGTACGTTGCCAACCTAAAAGGAGGGAATGGAAAGGGAGAGAAGGGGATTGGGAAAGGGAGTGGGTAAATGGGCCACCGGAAATCTCACTCACCGAACGAAACGCGACAGCAAGCTGCCACTTTACGTCGGTTTCCTGTGAGACAGTGGTATCCAACCGGTCGAGCCGGCCCATTCGTGCTATAAACGTTACTGTCTATAGCGTGGCTCTTGGAAAAAAAATTTACACTCGACTAATTTTCTCCTCTACTAATTCCAATTCAGTTTCTTTCCATAGTTTCCGTAGTGGCTAGCTTGTGCTGCTGCCAATGATAATGGGCAACGGTAACTAATTACTTACAATCAGGTGTGCCGTCTGCTCTCTCTATCTTTGTCAGTCTGCTGCTATACATAGGCCGCCCCTATAGAGTTCCGATTGACATGTTGGAAGCCACAATGGAAGCACCATGCATCCAATCACATTATTCTGTTCACATCACAACGACACAAATAAAATTATAAAATAACATATTTCTGAACCAACAGAGCAATTCGAAACTTTGATCGAAAATGAGGATACCTATATTCATAAACATATTCTGTATTAATGATCCACGTGTAAGCATGAAATGTTTTTGCTTAAATGTAAAAAATATAATTACCTGCCAATGATGCGGTTGACTAAGTTTCACACATGACTTCGCTCGAGTTATAATCCAATTTTGTGCTTCGAGGATCAAGACCGGTTCACAAAAATATAAAATATTACATCCATCTGCCATCATCATTTTTTCCTGTAGCATTAATGTTAATTATTACTCTTTTTAAGCCATTACATCGGAATGAGGATTTGCTTTTGTGCCGAGCAGATACCAAGGCTGCCTACAATAAATTTGGAATTACCATTTCAGGGACATGGCTTATGTTTTTATATGATGGCCTCCAGTTATCCACTATTATAGCTTAAAGTTCACAAACATAGTTACATCCAAAACTCTTAGCAAGATTTCTCAAGTGTTCTCACTTCTTTTCCTTTACCAAAAAATTAAGACTTAAAAGTCATATTTCTCTAACCCAGTTTTATTTACATTCAATAAGAACTTTGTAAACAATTTAAAACCGGCTTATGTCAACTGGATTCATCATTGTAAATCACAAATATGTTTCATACAATGTAACACGTGGATACAATATAACTTGGCCTTTTCCACCGGTATAAACGAACGACTTTTAGAGGAAAATGTGTGTAACTGTAGAGCTCAATATATTATGGACACGAGGGCCTTTAATGACATCGCTTTAACTACAGCGACAGAAGCAGACGTGGCGAACAACTTTATAGCAACAAGTTTATGTTTCACGTATGAAACGGTAGCACTTTAAATTATATAAGTGTTATGAAACAGTTTTTATTTCTTTGCATAATTACGTTTTATGAGAGTTTTTGTGAAAATACTGAGGTTTCTTATTTTTATCGGGTTAAATAAATACGTCAGGTAATGTATTCTCAGAGGTTAAGTCACGTAGGCAGTCGGACGTAAAAACTAAAGCCAAATACTTTCTACAACGTGCCTCAAAAAGTACATATTATGTCGCCTTTACCCCACATCGGAGTGGGATAGCGGCAGTTAGAAAAGAAATAAATCAATCCACAAATTCATGCTACACAATTACAATTTATATTTCATAATGATTTCTTAGGTTTACGTGAATGTTATTCATTGAAATTAAACTATTTTTACGGATTATATCACGATTTGGTTTTAATTTTTATGCCCGACGTATCGAAAGCTTTGCAGCCTTCGTGGTCACGGGTCAGACTGAAACTTCGGGCATAAAAATTAAAACCAAAACGTGATAGAATCCGTAAAAATAGTTTATATTTAATATCTTACTCACAGTGCTAACTTGCCAGTGGCGCCTGTGTATAATCTACGCACAGATAACTTGGCCAAGGTTTATTTGTGTTACTTTTGAATGAATTAGAATAAATCAAGTTTAATTATTTAGAATAATTTAAAATTAAATTTGGGAGCAGAACAACGTTCCGAGTGGCGAGCGGGTCTTGAACTCTTGAACGGGCAGTCCCGTGCGACCCAAACTTTTTGTCTATGTTCAGAGGTAAGGCGTTTTTAAACGACTAGCAAACGGTCCGTGATATAAGAAACAGCGACATGTATTTCTTGTTTTTTTTTCGGGCACGGCAAAGTGACTTCCCTGCACCTGATGGCAAGCGTAGTGCAGTCAAAAAAAACTAGCGGCCACTGACAAACTATGGGTCTATCAGTGGTCCCCAGAATAATGCCGGCCTATTTATGCTTCTTCACACTCTGAATCCGAAGAGGGAAAAAGCTAGAGAAAAAGCATGAGGGCCTTGCGACAAGACAGTCGGATGTTCGATGCATACATAGTGAAGTTATGCCGCAAGCCCCTCGAGAGAACCGGAATTACACTGGCTGATTCTGGGACGTGAACCACACACATGGTAGGTTTCAGCACCATGTGTATGGTGGTCGCCATACACACGGATACGAATATCCTCCCACTAGCGAATAAAATTTCGAAGATCTAAGATTAATTCTTTCAGGTGGAAATCCCACTCCAGTGTGGGTTCAGTGCAACACACTTTTTTTAGACATGTTATGAAAGGATCCGGCTTAGTTTTTATGATCGACTCACTGTGGGAATACCCTCTGGTATCCCCTAGAACTCCAGGAAAATCTTGTTAGAAAAGCCTGCCTTCCGGTTTACGGTCAGTATCCTCGTAATTACGCTGCCACTAGACCAAGGAGGCGAATTCTACGGCTGGTAACGACGATGTGTAGAGCTATAAGTTCGTTACTGAACATAATTCTCGAGTACCATTTATATAAGATAAATAATTCCATGATAATATTTATATCCGAATTGAAGTATATTTTATTGAAGTATTTGTTATTGATTCAACTTTTCTCAATTAATATCGTACTTATTATTCTAATTCGCTTCACAAAAGATCACAGTTAAGCACTAACAAAACACATCTTTGTACAAACTTTCAACATCCCCAGAGTATACTTAGCTCGTCTTAAACCTCAAGTTTTGTTCAATTCACTATATTTTTTATATTGTTATCGCCGAGCTCCATTCTCAATGTTTTGTCTACATTTTATTTAATCCTGCGGGATGAGATAAATAAAAATTAATATTTATTTTGTTAAGGATAATAAACATGGTGCAGAGTGAAGAAACTTTTTACAGACATAGGGAATATTTAATAAAGAGTAACGTCCTCATCCTCAAAGCTGAAGTTCAGACTAAATAAATTTTTTATCTAAAGCAGTTCCGAGAATATAAATTATTGATAATTAGATTGACTTATTATAATTACCTTAGATGAAATGTATGATATTAGATATAGCGGTAATGTAATTTGGCTGAGAATTCGGCACGCATCTGGATTTAAGACCTATGTGATATCCAAGATATGAGCATTGTTATAAAAATTAAAATATGATATTTATAATCACTTCTGTTTGTAGATTTTTATATATTTTATATCAAGATGTACTTATGGCCGTCACCGTGAATTCCTCAAAATTCTTTTAATTTTTATATGAGTAATTCTTTTATTTAACCACATATCCTTCAACCTTTCATTTACAGTTCGCCCCCGCCATGCTCTCTTATCTTAGTCCGTCGTGACCGGTGTGAGGCCACGAGCCCAGGTGCGAAAGTTGCCCGCTTGTCTGACACTTTGTTGAATTTATTCCACCGTGTAGCCTAGTGGACGTTTAAATTGCCCAAAGTGATATAATGCCGGCTCTTGAGCACCGTCCTGCGTACATACCTATTGTCCTGCAACCACTTGGCGCGATATACTTACGTAGTGTGTGTGTTTACATTTGCAATAAATAAGTTGTTTATTGAAAAAAAATGAGTGAACATTCAACATAATAATATTTTGAGAAGAAGCTAAGGTAGCAATGTTCTACGCCCTTACTACAACCTCTACAATATGCTACGTACGTGCTACGAAAGTGCTACAAAATATCTACGACGCAGTACTTGTCAGTAGGCCATATTGCCCCATTATTTTTAAGTAAAGCCCGTTATTTATCGGGAAAGTAAGATTCAAAATTTAAGTAAAAAATAACAAGTTGATAAATGTAGGATTATCCCATTTCAATGTATCTAATATACGATTTGCTTAGATAGTCCTGCTGAAGTAAGTATATATACATAATACGGAGAATTTAAGCTCAATCACATAACATAACATAACATAATACATCACGCCTGTATCCCCGAAGGGGTAGGCAGAGGCGCACTAGCCAACTAGTACACCCACATTTCGCCGAGCATAGTTCCGTCCCAGATGTGATAGCGTTGAGTCTATCGCCATATAGGGCACAAAATGCAGACTCCGGGCTGATATGGAAAAATCCAATATCACTTTGGACTCGCCGGGGATCGAACCCGAGACCTCAGGACGGTAGTCGTACCGAAATACAACCACGCCACCGAGGCAGTCTCAATGAATTAAATATTATTAATATTCTTCAAGTGGCATAAGATACGATGTCTCATCTTCCGGCGTCTGAAGGAATAAGATTTGCATAGATGTGACTAGTTCAACCGTATGTCACTAGATGGCGCTAGTATAAATATTCTGTTAGATATATTTCAAATACTGAAAGAAACTAAAGACTGCCTCGGTGGCGTGGTGGTATTTCGGTACCACTACCGTTCTGAGGTCTCGGGTTCGATTCCCGGGTCAGCCAAAGTGATATTGGATTTTTCCATATCAGCCCGGAGTCTGGAATTTGTGCCCGATATGGCGATAGTTTCGTCCCCTATCACATCTGGGACGGAACTGAGCTCGGCGAAATGTGGGTGTTCTAGTTCGCTAGTGCGCCTCTGCCTACCCCTTCGGGGACACAAGCGTGAGCTTATGTTATGTTATGTTATGTTATGTTATATTTCAAATATAATTATTTTGACTGACTTGTTTGCTTTTATTTAATGCTAAAAATATTTTATCATATATTATTTTTTGAATTAATTGACTCATCAGGTAAAGTTACCTTATACGAAAATATGTACATACGTAACCAACATCATGCCTTTATCCCCAAAGCTATTTATAGAATTAATAAACTAAAACACAAAACATGATAACCCGAGTAAGGTACTGACTTATAAGAGCTTAGGAGAGCTTCCAACGCTATTTCTAATCTAGAGTTAGATCTAAACTCGGTTTATACTACAGCTCATTCTTATATTTAGATCAAGAATTATCTAAGGGCTGTAAGTCGCCCTTTACACTTAACCTATAGCATCCAATATCTTTGAATTCGTATTCACTATTAAAATAATTTGAAACGTGATCTAAGCGCATAACTCTTTATTTGCAGTACATTATAGAAAGGAAATAAGATTTACGTATGACATCTCCACTCCATTACTTACCGAATTACAATGAGATATTCATCATAATTAATAGTTCTAGAGACGGTTGAATACACGCTCTAGTAAACGATCTGCGCCTCAGTGTTTGTTCTACCTCTATATCTTATTGTAATTCACGCGAATGGCATTCACGGGATCCGCCATCATACATTTTTTTAAGTTAATATTGGCCTTTGCCCAGCAGTCGGTCGGTGCAACACACTTTTTCAAGCATGTTGCAGAAAGCATTTGACTAAGTTTTTACTACCGGCTGCCTGCCTGACGTCAACCCCCTCTAAGGGCTCCAGCTCCAGGCAAATTAAATTAGAAAATTAGCTTTGCCCGACCTGGGAATGGAACCCAGCCTCTCGATCCACAGCCCATAAATGCTGTCACAAGACCAAGGAGGCGATTATTTTTTATGTAGTACATAAATTATATGTAAATTCCAACACAATAACCCAATCGCGACATCGTTGTTTTTATTTATTTATCATTCTCGAGGTTTCTTTTATTTTAGGCGAGATTTATTTCTTTTACTTCTTTTTCTTTTTTCAGATTGTGACTATAATAGTATAAAGTTCTACAAAAACTTCGAAAAAGGCATAAAATAATTTTGTTGTGATGAATCGTGATAAGATCACCCGACCCGGAAACCATTCATAACCAATGTGACCTACTACTTAACCTACAGTTCTCATTTCATAAGTTAAAAAGACAAAAATTAAGTAAATGAAAATGAATTGAAAGAACTGGAAAGCCTCAGAAATTTTTATAAAGAGTTGACAGTATCTAGAGGAGAATTAATAGCATCACGTGTAAGGGCTGAGTGGGAGACGTCTAGACGCCTATACTTCGTTATGCAACCCCCCCCCCCCCCTCCATGCTCACCGTAATAATCCTGCACATCCCCCGCCGGTCCGTCTTTATAAGCTTGATTTAATTTTTGGAAGGATTTTTCAAGATTGCCAAGAATTTGTAATAAAAGTGACGGAATATTTACATGCCATCCCTTTTGGGACGTTAACGTTTTATAAGATTTCACGATACGACGTTGTTGATGTTGAAATTAATTTATGATATTTTCCTTTGAATTTCTTGTTTGACGGATTTGTGTTTTTCCGATGTTATTAGTTTTTATTTTTCTCGTTATAATTAAGTATGATAAAAGTTAGGATTTGTATATGATTTCATAGTGACACCGGTTTTTTTAAATAATATAAAGGGCAAAATCGAGTGCAACAAGACAAACTAAAAGAATAATTTCGACTGCCTCGGTGGCGTGGTGGTATTTCGGTACGACTACGGTTCTGAGGTCTCGGGTTCGATCCCCGGGTCGGGCAAAGTGATATTGGATTTTTCCATATCAGCCCGGAGTCTGGAATTTGTGCCCGATATGGCGATAGGCTCGCCCCCTATCACATCTGGGACGGAACTAAGCTCGGCGAAATGAGGGTGTTCTAGTTCGCTAGTGTGCCTCTGCCTACCCCTTCGGGGTTACAGGCGTGAGCTTATGTTATGTGTTAAGTAAGCAAAAAAGCAACTCTATCCGTGAATGACATAGTATCGTAGACTATTGTTATCCCGGGAAAACACTTTTATCGCGAGATTGAAGCTTCAAGCAACAGCGAATTGTAATACACTTTATAAAGGTATCAGTGCAGAGTGTACATATCATACAGCCGAACAGCGCAGCATCTCCCACGACACTAACGCGTCGCGACAGGAATAATCTAAACAATCTTAACTGAGTTCAATGTAGTGCTTCTCGCGGGGATACTGTTGTGAACGTTGGTCTACAGCAGTAGAGCACAGCGGTCGGGTCAGGGATTTGATGTGATCGTTTTGGAGTCCTGGAGTATTTATGAACTTTTTTCTGTTGCTTTTGCTTGTTTGCGACAAAGGTGATATGACTCGATTTTAATAAATTAGTTCAATAATTTAAGAAAATTGAAATTTGGCCAAGTATATTACTATTATTTCATGTGGTAGGGACGAGCTAACCGTGCTCGATATCGGACACAGTCCCAAACCATGATTTATCGAATTGAAAAACTAAACACAACTCGTGATTGCTCGACTTAAGATTTGAGGCCATTAAGTCAGCTTTACGCCCACTACGCCACGGAGGGTATCAAGTTTCTAGAGAAGCCCCTCGAGAGTGAAGAGTTTGTAATCTGCGTGGTATTTAAACAACGTTCTATTGGTGATCTCTTGCATTAAGCCGACGGCCCTGTAACTGGTTGTGTGTAATAGTCGGGTACACCTGGCCGACGCCTCGCCGCAGCGATATCGAATCTCTGTATATATGTTTAATACTACCAAAGTGTGCACTAACTACTAACTTCACATTACTTATCCTGACAGCAAAAGGACTGTATTTTTGGTAAGTTCAGCGAGTCGATAAATTTTGATGCATTTCTCAATTGCCAAAACTATGTCCATATTAGACACAGGAAGCTTTCTTATAATATCGCTGAATGTCGGTTGTGAGTCAGTATTTCTATTCATAAACAGTTCCTTTTTGTAAAGAAGAAGATGACAAAGGGTGATGTGTGCCGCCTGTAGATATCCTGTAGATATGCTTAAATAAATAAGTATATTTATTTCAATGAATTCGATAAGATGTAGCCAACCTTTTAAAATCACGAAAATTGAGAATGCTAAGTCTGAGATCTATAGAGCGCACTTCGACTAAGTCTAAGTCAAAGTAACGAACTGAGTGAGGATTTTGACTTAGTTCGAGTGATTGTTTACAAGAAAATCTTTGCTTAGTCTGTCTGTCAGACTGTTATTCTTGTAAAAAATGACTTGGTCTATGTCAAAGTTCGATTTAACAATTCCAAATCCTCACTGAGTTCGTTACTTTGACTTAGACTTAGTCGAAGTGCGCTCTATAGATCTCAGCCTAAGTACGTCTTTAGAAATCTGACTTACGTATACGAAATACAACAGTAATTTTCGGCTTAACAGTATTTTTCTGTGAAACAGTGCTACTTCTGATGAAGCCACCTTGTAGAAAAACTGTCTACACTACTACAGTATAGCAGTACTCCACAAAATCCTAGTAAGTGGTATGAATAAAGAAACAGTACGTGCGTGTTGTGTGGACGACATGGCGTGGCGTGGCACGGGATGTGGCGCGAGATGTGGCGCGGTGGAGCGTCGGGGAAGTGTTTACCGCGCGTCGCATGCCGGTCACGTCGCCTACACCAGCTCCCTGCGGTTTCAGTACGCACTGGACTAGTTATTTACCGCTTTTTCACTGCGTGAGAAAAGTGTTCGTGATGAACGGATGATAAATAAGACTATGTAACGTCTCACGTCCTTAGTTTTCGTCTCAATATATACGTATACGTTAACTAAAACGCGAAGTCAAAAATAATATTCTCCAAATCCACATTATTTTTATTGAACGGTCCATTATCATTACCGATTTTATATTTTTTTAAATGACTTATTCATAAAAAAAGGAAAATGAATATTAAATAGGCACACGTGTATCCATACAATACGATATCAGCGGTATTGCAATATCATTTCTCAGAAGCGAAGCGTTTCCGTGAGACAGTGCGTGCACGTTAAGGTGTTACACGAAACTTTCTATACAGATGTTAGTTGAACATTTTCACACTGAATTGAGTATTTGCTTTTGGTTAAAACGTTATATTCCGTGACACGTTTATATTCTATTTTTCTTTATAGTTGAGAAGCGAGCCCGGGAGTAACACGTCCGGGCCTGTCACATAAATATCTCCTTACAAAAACACTTCTACATGTTTTTGGACTGAAAATAGGAGAATAACAAGCTTAAACTACTACTATTGTGTGTGAGTTTATGATATAATATGCCAATTTTAAGACATGTAAAATACATTTATGATAGGCCTACATATATCCTAAGGTAGAGACGCTATTAATTCACAAACTTTTATTCAGACTTATTCTTCACTGATACAAATTAAAACCCGCACAGTTCATGGGTGAGTTTTCGAATGAAGAAGTTCGAAAGAAAAATATTTAAAACCTCTCAGTTTTATAATACCTCTATAATATTAGGCATAACTATAATAACACACTTATTCTTAATAAATTACTCTCTAATTAATAACACCGCGTTTATAATTTCTATTCTTTATCTCAAGTTAAATGAAAAGAAGACAATTTAACTTCAAGATAATAAAAATTAATGAAACGGTTTTAGTATTAATGTCCCACTAACATAAAAAGCTTTATTACAAGCGGTTTAAAATCCATTAACAAAATGCTCTTTTAATTCATAAAGAGTATAATAATGAGGTATCCGAGGTAAGTGACTACATCATGGCTTACAGTGAATTGTGGTCTTTAAGACTCATAAAAAAGGGAACAAAACTTTGGGCAATTTATTAACTTTGGCCAAGTTGTAATAGCGGCACAGTTAAACATTTAATCCCTTTAGCACACAAGTACTAAAAGGCCAATTTGAATACAAATCATGTTTGAAGAGCTGAACTTTCACACTTTGCATTATCTCAAGGTATTTCAGGATTTTTTGTTGATTTTTACCTGGCCTCGCGCCTCGGCGCAAGTTTACCCGCTGTCGATAAAAATATACTCTTTGGAGTTTTGAAAAGTTAGGCGAGATGCCGCGACGGGCTTAGTGACCTGAGCAGGGTTACCAATGATGTTTAGATTAATATTATTATTGGGATGCGCAATCCTTATTTACACTGGTCATTCCCACCATAACGTCAATAATAGAGGCGTAGGGGAATAAAATTACGATACGATACGAATAAAAGATTATTCTCATATACACTCACAAACTTTTATTTCTCTGAAATATTATGTCGATCAATAATATTTTACTTCGGCTTGTTGTGCACAAAAGGGGGTTGGAAAGGGCGCAGATATTGCACCCACTTTTCACAAACGTTATTTTTTATAATGTCCTATCGTCATTTCCATCCATAATCAACTCAAAACGGTAACCACACCGCGTACCCAATACAATGTATATGCATTGTAGATGTTTACGTAGCAGCCGTGGTGGATGTTATAGCAGCACGCAGTGGCAAGCCACGTCACACCGCGCCGCGCCACGTCACCGGCATGGTCATGATTCATGACTACGTCACACCTGCACCTGCAGCCCGAGCAGGGCAATTTCTGACAATCGTAAATGTATTCGAGCTCGCTGCGCACTGATGGCATTTGGTAAATATTTTATACAAATTTCATAGACGCGCATCGAGCTCGAATACATTTATGATTGTCAGAAATTTTCCTGCCCGGACCGCAGATCTATTTATACTATTTTAAATTCTACTAATATTCAAAGTATTTGAAGTGTTTTTAATCACATTTTGACGGAAAAATGGATTTAGCCACAGGTAGATCATGGACCTGTATTCAAATAAGGACACTTTATACACTTAAAGAAAGTGAGCATTTAGTTACAAAATATAACTTGCCTTTTCTTTAATAAAATTCCATTGTTATCAGTCGCTATTGTCACAGTTTATTATAAAACTACATTAACTGTGACCATAGATAAATTATAAAATATTATCACTAATATTTCTTATATAATAAAACTTTAACTTCATAAAGTAGTATATCGCTGTTATCGTCGCCGTAAAATACAGTTCATACAATAAAGTAAACAAGATGGCGTTTTTCTATAGTTCAACCCGTTTGCTTCGGCCGATAATTAAATATCCAGACGGCATTCCGAATATTTATAAAATAAACAAGGCGCTAGGGAAATGTAGGGGAAAAACTATTTTGTGACACCTCGATCACCCGGGAGCGGCATCGACAGCTTCCCAATAAGCGAAATATCGAATCAACACACCTTCCACTGTTACCTGACCCTTAGTACCCGTCCGATGTCTCACAACAAGGGCCAATACAATCTGGGCAATGTTACCTCAACTCAACTCAAGGGAGTCGGCGACCAATGCGATCCCGGCGCCGGGATTGGTATCCCGCGATTGGATCCCGCGGATGTAATGACTCCGGGAATAAATACCGTCGGTAATATTCCCGACGCAAATTACGTTGTGCACGGTTAGGTGGTGAGTAAACAGGTTTCGGCAGGTCCCGGGGGCCGCGCCGCCGTGCCGTCGTGCCGCCGCTGCGCATCCCTTGATTGTGTCTCGAATTAGTATCGATGGGGTTTTATTGCTGATATGGATTTTAGGGAATCAGTTTTTACCTTCCTCAATTTGCTCGCGAGACGTGAAATGGCAGAGGAAGTTTACCCTTACGTACAGTTATTTCAAAACATAATATGCGCCTATTTATGGCGATAATACCATTCGATATATTTATTTTCGTTTTTTATTTGAGTTTAGATGTTAAGGTTTAATGAAATTATTCAGAATAGTATAAATTTTTTAAATACACTATGTTTCATATATTGTATTGTGTACTTTTTCATTAAAAAAGACATTGCTTAATGCACTGTTGTTAAGTAGTTAATATATTAAAGTTATTGCATTATTAATAAGATGGATGCTATATTAATATTTGTTACGTATAAATACGTGGCAGGTATGTATACTTTTGTAATTATTGGTTATATTTATTATAACATAGTACGAAAATTGGCATCATAAGCAATACTTATCCATTTTTAGAATACCAAGAATTAAAAACCTAATTATTTGGCTATTAATGGAAACTATTCTCCAAACAAATGAAAGCTAATTTATTTACGCAAGAAAATTACTGCGTTGAATTTGCCGTATTTTTGCGGATTTAAAATGAAACTCGATTCTCTATGGTTGTAAACTAAATTATATTACATGCATCCATAAAATATTATTCGTTAATTAAATTACGTCGAGGTTTTAATATACTAACCGTTCGTAAGTGTGTTTTATTAGAAAAAAATAGGCATGAAATGCGATGAGGGTACAAACTACATTTTACTTACTACATTTACAACTACATTTTACTACTTTTATTGGGTACTTGTTTATGTTTCATTTCATATACATAATATGTTATAGCAAGTAAAACAAAAAACAAATCCTTCTCTAAAAGCCGCATCGAAATTGGTTGAAAAATGAGGCAGTAATTCATATTTTAAATTCTGCAATGAGCAAGAGTGGGGATGTAGTGGGGATATCTTTCTATCTCTTTCCAACGCACACACCGTTATGGACGTGACGTGATTTTACTGATACATCTCTTTCCCGCAGTTTGAAGATTACACTAAATTACAAAGGCTTATAACTTTTTTTATTTTTGAGAATACCTTAATATTTCTTTCTGTGCTACGTTTTAGATGATGTAAATTTAGTATAAAATCAATAAAAAAATTATTCAAGTACCCAATTCTGTACCCTCAACCTTGCGCGGCGAATATGAACTAGATATCTAGAATTTTAACGTGTCTCTGAAGTTACTTGAGCTTCTATAGTAGTATATTATTATGTATAGCACTACTATACTTTTCTAGACAAAATATGACAGTCATTTTCTATAAATGTATCACATAAACAAAAAAAGGTTCTGATCACGTACGGTCTACAAAAACAGGTGAAATCACCTGCGGAACTCCAAATAGATAAATAACTCAAAGGCCAAAAGAAAAGTCAGAAAGACGTACCAAACTTGTGCTGACGGAAACTTTTCACCTACAACTATTTATTTATTGCGCCTGTGGGCTTTGTGGGTTAGAGGGATTCAGTCTTTAAAGAGTTCTCTACTTTATAAAAAAGGAATAAGGTTAAAAATCGATTGAGGTAACACAGAATTTCATCGAAGAGAGGTTTCGAATAATCGGTCATTGAAATCTCGATTTAAATAAAACGGAATAAGGTTTAATATTGATCACCTTTGTCTAAGAACTGGTAGTAGAGTTGCCGACTTTCTGAGCAGTAGTTGTAGACAAATAAACATATTTCGTTAACTAAAGGTAAGTTAACGGTTACCGATCCGCCGTGATGTTCATTGTGCTACTTGTAGTTGTTATGTGTTCGGACGTGGGGGGGTGCGAGCGGCCGGAGGGGGGGGGGGGTATTTAGCGTCGAGTTTCATGCCTCTGTAGCATATTATTATATATTTTTGCGAAATGATATAGACATTCTGCACCTAAACAATTTTGATTTAACGTTAAAGTCATATACAATTGAATTTCACAAAAATCGTACAGATGACTATGAATAACAATTTATCAATGGTAGAATGGTGGAATGCCGATTCTCTATTATGTGAAGTGATCTGTCGAACAGGTAGTATTATTACGGTTGATAGAGAAATGTCTCACTGCTGGGTAGACGTGTCCCTTCCCTCCTGTAATCTTCTATTGCTAGCTCGGAAAGTGCGCATCTTGTTCGTCTCGACAGATAGCATTGTCTATATCATGACAAAGTAACGATAGGTGTTGTTGGCAAAATTGCCAATAGACTAACAACATAGTATTTTCCTCCAAATAAATTTTCCTATCATTAAAAGTCGTGACCCAAAGTTCTATGTATACGACACATATAGGTCTTTGTCAACAGCACATCAACCGCTGGTATTAACTGATACTTAGAAGAGTCATACTAGACTGGAAACTCTATTCTACTTAGACTCTACAAGTGTAATCCTCGGAAATTTCCACCCAAACAATATTTACTAATGGAAAAATATCATGGAATTTTTTATAGTACTTAAGATTCAATTATATGTAATCCTCTTAATTGAAAATATTTCTTTATGATATGAAAAATAAGTAAGAATAAACAAAATAATACTATTTTAAGTAGCAGTACGGTGATCCGCTTCGGGAAAATCATCTAAAAAACTTAATATTTGAAGGACGAGACGCTAAAATTAACCCTAATCTTGCCAATAATATTATTTTAATGCTCAAATTACTAGACACGGATTTTGATTAAAGCTTACATGAAAATAACACAAAGGTAATGTTATATGACATACTGTCACATGTACATTGTACGCGTGTGAGATCGCGAGTGACAGCTTCTTGTAACTTGTAATAATAATCATAAATAGACAGAACAAACAGAAAAACATAAAATACTGCTTGTACGTTCTTAAATCGCAAGTTATTCAAGGTTAAACTCACAGATTTTCTGCACGACATAATCACGTGAAAATATTAAGCAACAAGCTCCGTTTGCGATGAGTTCGCGTGTATGGGACGAGCGGAGGGCAAGGGCGAGATGGGAAGACGTTCCCTAATTCCCGGAAACGTATCAGCTTAACGACTTATGAATTATGTAGGACACGAGCGCGACCGCAAGCTGTTTTACGTGAAACTGTTTTCTTTCCCCATTGACTACGATTGAGACTTAATATTTCGATCGGCATGGTTTTGGTGGGACAAGGGAAAAGATATATAAACTAGATATCAACTCAAAAGGTAATAAAATAGAAATATCATTAATTAATTTATAGAAGGTAGCAGAATCTCTTTTTCATATTTTTTACCCATCGCCACTAGTATCTTTTATTATACAAAGTATGTGGTACCTTCAGCCAATTAACTCTTGCAATTTATTGTCCAAAATTACAATTGTTGCTGTATGGTAATAACAATGGCGCTATAACACTAATGCCGACATAACTTTTAGGATGATTTGGAACGAAACCCGAACTTGGAGTTTAAAGTTTGTATTTAGAGCACTTTTGCAAACAAACAAAACTGTCTTTTGATTAATACTACTATTTACAGTTTAATACTATAATCTACAGGGTATAATTGTAACATGTAAAAGTGTAATGTAACAAGTGTACAGGTTAAAACAAATTAAAAACCAAAGACCGAGATGTTCTCATACAATCTATATATTATTAAAATATCACCAGTATTACAATTATATTATTTTTATTCTTATAAAATAATTACAGAGCGGGTCGTATAAAATAATTACAGAGCGGGTCGTATAAAATAATTACAGAGCGGGTCGTATAAAATAATTACAGAGCGGGTCGTATAAAATAATTACAGAGCGGGTCGTGAGCCTACTGGTTTTGCTATCGTTCAATGCTCGAGTACATTTAATTTTGATGTTATGATAGTAAACTGTTACCACAAATTCAAATACAAAGGAAACTAAAAGGGGCGCCACCAGCCTCCGGGACAGACTGGAAATAAAATACGGAGGTACCTTCTAAAGGGGTTTGCGGAGTGGAACTCGCAGCCAACTCCGAGCACAACCTCATATAAAATGGGGTGATCCACCAAACACGTGGACACCAACACGACGCGGCCACGCGCTCAGTCACCCACGCAGCTGGCCCTGGACCGCACCTCACCCAGGCAATGCAGTCCAGAACAAGGAGACCATCCAGAAAGGATAGTAATATCCAAGAAGGCCCCTGGAACCAATAAATTCCAGGTTATAACCTTAAAAACACAAAATCACCATGTGATTGGTGACTACAAAGGAAAATACACGTGTCCATACCTTGAGGGAACGCGAAGGATGCCTATAGATGGATGTCCCAAGCTGCCGACCTCAGCCTTAGGACCTTCTCGTTATCCGCTGGTACCGAAGCGCTGCATGAGAGCGCTGTCGGTGTCGATCGGTCTCTGCTGCGGCCCCCGCCTTGAGGCACCAACGAAATCGATGCTCGCAGACCGAAGCTCTCAAGAAAAAAGGGAACGCCCGATTGGGAGGCCGAGCTTTTTATACCTTTGCGCCAGGCAATAGACAAAACTCCATGACGCAAAACAAAAGTCCAAATCACAAATCGCAATTACTAACATGATTAACCATACCGATCGACATCTAAATAACTCAATAACTCATCTGTCAATCTGACAAAACATAATGTCAAATGAACTCTTTTTTTTTTAATTACCCAAGGAACACGAGTCGTTCTGCCAACGTAGTCTTAACTAATCGATAACATTTTTTTTTTTATGTTACAGTACCCCCCTCCCTAGGGAAATTTTGCTTGCAAAATTTAACGCTGGTCCTCCAGCTCTCTACAACCCAAGACCACAACTCTGACCTAAAACAAGCAAAAAAAAAAACACAAATCAACGGACCGAGTTGCTGGCGACATAGCGAGATGATACGTACCAATCGGGCTATGCGTCCAGCTACTACAGGATACCGGATCTAAAACAACAACAAAAAAACTGCCGAGCGTTAGTGAGTGTATTACCATACTCACATAAAATATAACACTCAACATTACAAAACTCGTTACTACTGAGTCGTTGGCGACGCATCGAGGCGAACAGTATCAACCGGGGTGCGCGTCCAACAACTACAGAATCAACAAGAACAAAAAAAAATAATTGTATCGAGTGGTAGGTTAGCTACCACACCAATAAAAGGTGACACTCGACACAAAACAAACACCAAAATCGAACCCACGACAATGTGTCGATGGATTCCCTATGCTAACAAAAATAGTTCAGCATAATAAGGCAAATAAAAAAAAAACACGATACTGCGGCCAGTCACTTGCTTTAAAGCAGCAGAGACTGTATCGCATTACTACTCTCCAAGCCAATCCTAAGACACTATGCTAGCTATTTGCAAAAATACTACGAGCAAATGCTAACAGTCAGGTACTGACTTCCTTACTAAAGGCACTGAGACATTGGCGGCGCAGCGAGATATCCACGAAAATCGGGTTGCGCGTCCAATGACCAGAGAAAAAAGAGAAGAAAGTAATTTAAACTTTCTTGAGGTGCTGGATATGCCAGGACCCCAAATTTTTACCAGTTGCAACACTCTCCAGTTCATAAACCAAGGGGGAGTGTTTGAAAACAACTCTACATTTTTCATAACGAGGTGCTAATTTCGCCATGAAGAATTTCCCCGCATCACTCAAAGGGAAAGTTTTCTTCCAAACAATATCGCCTACCTGATGTTCGGCAGTACTCCGACCTTTATTGTAGTTTCTAGAACTTCGGACGTGAGCCTTTTCCAAAGCAGATTCAACCTTTGTAAAAATATCGTTCAGATTACCCAATTTAGTGGCATAATCGTCACGCGAAGCGCAGGTTAGGCCCACCTGAGAGTTCT
Source organism: Clanis bilineata (assembly GCA_036417725.1). Taxonomy (NCBI): domain Eukaryota; kingdom Metazoa; phylum Arthropoda; class Insecta; order Lepidoptera; family Sphingidae; genus Clanis; species Clanis bilineata. Next base: position 274,897 of record CM071157.1, on the reverse strand, counting down.
TAGGATCTCCGTATACCTTTCCTGAAGCGATCGCTTCACGACCATGCACCAAATAGTAGGGAGTATAACGCGTAGATTCATTTACAGTGTTGTTTAAGGCGAACTGAACTTTAGACAACGTGGTATCCCAGGAACGATGGTCGTCCTTGACTAAAATTGACACAGCCGTCATTACGGTCTTATTATACCTCTCTACGGTGTTAACCTGAGGGCAATAACGAGGTGTTAAATGAATTTGAGGAATGTCGTACTTCTGAAACAAAGCCTTCAAATCACTACCAGTAAATTGCGTTCCATTATCCGCAATTACTGTACGTGGAATGCCGTGTTTAAGAAACACTTCATCCTCAAGACGCTGTGCAATATTTTTACCAACAGCACGTCGAAGGGGAAACAATAAGACATATTTGGAAAAACAACAAACCACACTCAAAATAAACGTATGTCCTAACCTGGAACGCGGCAAAGGCCCTATCAGGTCCATACTTACAGTTTCAAATGGACGTGAGCAGACCTTCGGGTTACCCATCGGACCAGAAGGTGGTTTCTGCGAATGCTTGTACGCAGAACACTGATCACACTCCTTGACAAATTTTATTACATCTTGGTACATGCCTGGCCAAAAGTAGTGTAGAGACAGTCGTTTATACGTTTTGTAAACACCCAAGTGTGACAATTGATCACAATGACACGACCTCACCAAGTCTGATCGTTGGTCAGAAGGGATGACTTCTTTCCAATCAAAATCAGTAGGACAACGAAACTTACTTTTAGAATATCGATAGAGTTTACCATCGGCAATACAATAATTTGGACAAGAGGTGGGAAAATTTTTACATTTTTGAAAAAGGTTGTTATACCATTCACATTTCTGGATTTCCAATACCGGAACAATACGCGATAACGCGTCGGGTACGACGTTTTCCTTCCCTTTGCGATGCACAATTTCGAAATCGTAAGGAGACAAACGACAACCCCAACGAGCTAATCTACCGGTGGGATTAGTTAAATTGAAAAACCATTTTAAGCTAGAGTGATCGGTAACTATCCTAAAACGTGGACCTCCCTCCAAATAAGGTCGAAAATGTTCAACTGCAAACACTACTGCTAGCGCCTCTCTTTCGGTAGCCGAATAATTGCGTTCCGCCCTATTCAAAGACCTGCTGGCAAAAGCAATAGGGTGTTCAAGTCCATCCTCCAAAACTTGGGTTAAAGTGCCCCCAATACCATACCCAGATGCATCACAGTGCACAGTAAAAGCTCTGGTGAAATCTGGACAAGCCAGAATAGGAGCAGAGACCAAGGCAGACTTTAATTCATGAAACGATAGATCAGCTTCCTCAGACCAAACAAAAGGAGGAGCGTTTTTTCGGGTACTAGTTAAAGCGTGTAGCGGAGCAGCTATTGAACTAAAATTCTTGATAAATCTACGATAATATGAAGCGGTCCCCAAAAACATCTTCACATCCCTACGACAGGACGGAGTCGGGTAATCCACAATAGATTTAACCTTTGCTGGATCCGTACGTAAGCCTCTTTCGTCAACCACGTAGCCCAAATATTTCAATTCGCTACGAAAAAACTGAGATTTTGAAAAATTTACAGTCAAATTGGCTGATCTTAACCTGTCCAAAACCTGGGAAAGCAATGAAATGTGATCCTCAAACGTCGAACTGGCAACTACTATATCATCCAAATAAACGAAAATGCGACCATTAAATTCAGGGCCAAACAATTTGTCCATCAAACGCTGCTGCGTAGCAGGTGCTCCTGTCAAACCAAAACACATAACTTTGAATTGGAAGAGACCGCGACCTGGTACAGTAAATGCGGTGCGCTCTCTCGAACAAGGATCTAGTGGTATTTGCCAAAATGCACTTTTTAAATCAATTGATGAAAGAAATTTCGCGTCTCTAAGGCGATCTAAAATACTAGAAATGTAAGGCAAAGGATAGGCGTCATGCTTGCTCACTGAATTCAATTTGCGACTGTCGATACAAAAGCGAAGTTCACCGTTCGACTTAGGCGTGAAAAGGGTGGGGTTATTCCAAGCACTAGTGCTAGGTTCCACCACATCCTGTTTCAGCATTTCATCTAACTGCCTATTTAGTTCCACTAGGCGATGGGGTGAAATAGGATAATAACGCTGTTTAATGGGCAGACAGTCACCCGTATCAATGGTGTGAGAAACCAACTGCGTTCGCCCTAAACCTTTTTCCTCAAAAGATATGCTATTAAATTGACTAATAATTTTATCGGCAACCACTCGTTGATCCGAACTTAAATTATTAAACGAAAGCAAGTGCACTTCCGACACGGTAACTTCACAACCTCCTGGCGAGCTTAAAGAGAATTCCTGGAATAAGCGAGGAGCTATGTTAAAAGCCTTCCAGAAGTCGACTCCCAAGATAAGTGAGGAAGTTACATCCGGTACTGCATAAAATTTTATAACTCGGGTCTGGTCTCGAACTTTGACCGGTAAGAACAAACAACCGAGAACCTTAGCCTGGGAGTTGTTAGCGGTAGCGATGTGCGTACAATCGGCACAAACTTCAAGAGAACAACCCCATGATAAAAATAAATCAGACAATTCTGAACCCAAAATAGATATAGATGCACCAGAATCTAATAAACCATTAAATATCGTATCATAGATTTCTACGGATATATGTGGACGCTCATCCCTATAAAATTGACCATGCGGTACCGACGAAACACACGGCGAGACAAAAGCGTTAAGCTTCGTTACATTCGCACTACTCTCAGCTGCATTGATGGTATTCTCAGAAATACCACAATGAGAACCATTTGGTCTTTTATCGTGACGGTACCGGTTATCTAGTTTTTTGGTTTATTAGAAGTCTTTCTGAGATCAGAACCCTTCACAGAACATTCCGGACAAGTGCGACTTGTGAAACCCTTTTTGCCACAACGGAAACACACTTTTTCTCGGGAGGGACAATCCCTCAGACTATGGGTGTTAACCCTACAACGCAGACAAGGATTTGTAACACTAGCCACTTCTACTCGGGGTTTTGAACTCCCTGCGTAACATAAGTCCCTAGCCAAGGAACAAGACGAGGGTTTCGGAGGCTCAATAAAAGAATCCGAGCGTTGCCAACTATCTTCCAGGCAACGGCAAACTCTCTTCAGTGCGGGCAAGTCTTTAACGGTATGGAGAGCTAATGGCACTGAATATTTGGGTTGAATACCATTAACAATAATGTCAAATCTTTCGTCCTCAGGAAGCGGAGTGCTAAGTCGCCCGAAATAATTCTGCATGACACTTATATAGGTAGAGATTTTCTCCGTACGACCCTGGGTACGATTGCGAATCTCCTTCAGCAAACGACGATCAAAATCGTAGGGCAAAAATTCGTCTATCAAGGCCTGCTTCAATTCTTCCCAAGAAAAAATACTATCCTTAATCCCTCTGTACCACGTTAAAGCTTCTCCATCAAATAACTCGACCGCAGAAGCGAAACGGTTAGCGACTGAAATGGTACGAGCATCACAAAGTTCCTCAAGACGTTGCAGAAAAACTTTAATACACGATTTGCCATCATATTTTAAATTCAGAGAACTCACCATTTGGCTCTTATGTCTCACCACTGAAGTCTCAGGAACTGGTGCACACGCCTCAGCACTCTTAGACTGGGCAGGACCTGCCTGAAATCCAGCAACCATAGTGTCAAGTGAGGATAAGATTTTATTAAGCCTTAAGGTACAATCCCTATATGTGGCAACCTCAGAATCTATAGGTACAATACGTGACAAACGGTGGTATAAATGGTGTGACAACGCTTGGGCACGGTTTAAAAATTTTGAAGTTTGTGAACGCTTAGGTTCAAAAATTGAACGAGATAGCTCTTCCAGTTTTCCATTTACAATTTTTAATTCCTCCTTAATATCACCCTCAAATGTATCAATAGAACATGGAGGTAACTCCTTAGCTAATTGCCTAATTTGAAGTCTTAAACTTTTAACATCAGTGGCCGGGGCAACATCCCGAACCATGACTTCATACTGCAATTCATCCTTAAGTAAAAGATTAAAACAAATAGGACGTTCCTCCAACATGTTGATACAATTGATTTGAAATATGTTACACAATAAACAATACAACCTCAAATAAAATAATTAAATTAAAATTTAAAATTATTTTTTAAGTTGAGGGTAGTTATAAAAAATTCTGGTACAAAATTTCTAAGTTGAAAATTATTAATTTAGATTTGCATTATAACAATTAAAATTTAATTTTATTAATACAAATCAATATTATTTTTAGATTCAGAAAAGCACAAAATAAGGTCATACAATATTCAAGGACAATACACAATCATTCACAACCTGTGTAAATGATTGTGAATGATGTTATTTCACTTTTAAATATATTAACATGTGGTATAACAAATTATTTTAGTTACAAAATCATAAACATCAGTAAACGAGCAATGAACTATTCACCATAGCGGAATGACATGGCAAATGCTTCCAGTATTAAAAAGAAAGAAAGCAAGCCCCTACGTTGGGTAGCCACTGTAACATGTAAAAGTGTAATGTAACAAGTGTACAGGTTAAAACAAATTAAAAACCAAAGACCGAGATGTTCTCATACAATCTATATATTATTAAAATATCACCAGTATTACAATTATATTATTTTTATTCTTATAAAATAATTACAGAGCGGGTCGTATAAAATAATTACAGAGCGGGTCGTATAAAATAATTACAGAGCGGGTCGTATAAAATAATTACAGAGCGGGTCGTATAAAATAATTACAGAGCGGGTCGTGAGCCTACTGGTTTTGCTATCGTTCAATGCTCGAGTACATTTAATTTTGATGTTATGATAGTAAACTGTTACCACAAATTCAAATACAAAGGAAACTAAAAGGGGCGCCACCAGCCTCCGGGACAGACTGGAAATAAAATACGGAGGTACCTTCTAAAGGGGTTTGCGGAGTGGAACTCGCAGCCAACTCCGAGCACAACCTCATATAAAATGGGGTGATCCACCAAACACGTGGACACCAACACGACGCGGCCACGCGCTCAGTCACCCACGCAGCTGGCCCTGGACCGCACCTCACCCAGGCAATGCAGTCCAGAACAAGGAGACCATCCAGAAAGGATAGTAATATCCAAGAAGGCCCCTGGAACCAATAAATTCCAGGTTATAACCTTAAAAACACAAAATCACCATGTGATTGGTGACTACAAAGGAAAATACACGTGTCCATACCTTGAGGGAACGCGAAGGATGCCTATAGATGGATGTCCCAAGCTGCCGACCTCAGCCTTAGGACCTTCTCGTTATCCGCTGGTACCGAAGCGCTGCATGAGAGCGCTGTCGGTGTCGATCGGTCTCTGCTGCGGCCCCCGCCTTGAGGCACCAACGAAATCGATGCTCGCAGACCGAAGCTCTCAAGAAAAAAGGGAACGCCCGATTGGGAGGCCGAGCTTTTTATACCTTTGCGCCAGGCAATAGACAAAACTCCATGACGCAAAACAAAAGTCCAAATCACAAATCGCAATTACTAACATGATTAACCATACCGATCGACATCTAAATAACTCAATAACTCATCTGTCAATCTGACAAAACATAATGTCAAATGAACTCTTTTTTTTTTAATTACCCAAGGAACACGAGTCGTTCTGCCAACGTAGTCTTAACTAATCGATAACATTTTTTTTTTTATGTTACATAATAAAAAAAGAAAGATTTATTTTAAGAAATGAAGAAATATAATGTCGGCTGAACCCGTTGGAGGCAGCACATTTATGTATAATTATGTTACATAAGTGTCTCGGCCTCCTGAAGCCGAGCCGCCGGTCACTATTTAAAAAAATATAAACCAAAAAGCAATATAACTCGTATAATTTCTTCTTGAGATTATAAAACAGATAGAAACGTCAGAGACCGCTCCCGCATGTATTTTGTACCATTCTCAATACGAGTGCATTGTGGTGTCGCGGATTTGTACCGGCTCTGTACAGGAATGTAGGAACGTAGACTTGGTTTTATTGAGTTATCGTGCTCGCATTCTACTATTGGAACATGTTGTATTAGTATCCTGATAAGAAAGTGTAGAAAACTTCAAAATGTGAGGCTACTTATTATTTTTTATCATAGCTGGATAACAATCACTGCACATATAAATAAAAAAATAAGAGTCTAGTCTTGTATTGAGAACTACAAGAAACTAACAGACTTAAGATAAAATACCCGCAAAAAATATGTATAATAAACATCATTAGTAAATAAATGTGCTTCTATAAGTAATTGGTTGAGATTTAATATTTGATGTTAGAGGTACTTACATTGATTTTAAGTTAAGGGAGACATCAACCGGATTTCAAATAAATGTCACCTCACACCTGCATAACAGAGTATATACAAGTTGAAAGCAATATAATTCAGTGTTAAATCTCCCATGGAGTCGCGCACAAAGCTAGTTTCATATGAAACGATGCCAACATAAAACTGTGCTCATGTCGGCGGGCACACGGAATACAAACACAAACGATGTGGCACTAATGGTTGAAGCGCACAAATTAAGTCGGAAACGGATCGTCATCGCATCAACTCAAGAAGTACTACAACGTGCACTAATCAGCATCGTAATTAAATAGCGTCGCCTCATCTTGGAACAAGCTTGAGAACTGCCAGCGATAAGTGATCAACCCCTGTCGTCGCGCATACGTTTGACCATTGCATCGGCGCGCATACGTCTCGATGACACTCAGCTTGCACCATTATGTTGGATTTCTAGTTGATTGGATATCCGTTGGTGTCTACTTCTACACCAAGCAGCAGAGTATAAAATAAGTAACTAAATCTGCGAAATTAATGCAAATGAAAAATATTTCAACGTATTTAAATTGTAGCGTAAGGTATCTGAAACTCCTGAGAGGTACAGATTATTTAATTAATGTGATATTGTAATATTATATGGTTTCTTGCTTTCTACCTGCCACCTGCCTTTCTTGATTTCTTTATCCCACCATAATTTTTTCAAGCATGTTGCAGAGAGGATTTGGTTAAGTTTTTACGACCAGCTGCCTACCTAACGTCAACTCCGTTTGGGAAAAAGGGGTTGATATTATAATATATTACTAGTGAATATTTGAAATTAGCCCCATTTATTATATTAGGTATACCAATCCGTATCTTCGAGTTACCGTAAAAGATCAATGCTTAACCTTTTTCATTATGAGAAGTGCCGATATAATTACGAAATGACGCGTCAATTTTTCTGAATCCATGACACATCCCTCCCGGGTCGCCCCCCGTCCGCGAATCCAAACTAGATTCGGCGTTGAGGTGCTCTCTACATGAAATATGCATTCAAATCCGAATGAAGGTGACGCTTGGATGCCGGCGCCGTATAATGGCGCGGGGTACGGCTGACGACAATATTTAATATCTATTGTTTACTCGTTTACGTGTGTCATTCCGCTCTTGGCAGCGGTCGCTCTCGGACGTATTGTCACTGCACCTGCAGTGATTTTACAACCGATTACCGGCCTACCTGCTAGGTCGGAACGCAGCCCCCGCGCTGCATTCTCGGTAATCCGGCCAATAACAAAGCCCCGCTTTGTTATTGTCGGTTGCCGAACAAAGGGCCCATCCGCGTCCTTTTCAGGACAGGGATTAGCCCGAATTTCTCGGTATAGTGTTTTATTGTCCCCTTCAGGGAATTAGCTCGGTGGTAAACCTCACGGTGACAACAAACCGATAGCTAGCGGTGACCCGGCCCGCGCCACGCCCCCTCAGGGCTGAAGCAAGCCGGACGAGTGCGGACAAGGAATCAGTGGAGGCACACCACTCTTTCCCCCGCATATCGCCTTCCCAACCCTACCCATCCCGATTTCCATCCCGTGTATCCGGTTGAGTGTGCGGTCCTCGGACCAATACCACTTACGGTGCACGGACTGTTAGGAACCCTTTCGCACATTAAGATTGGCAAAGGGATACCAGCTTAGGGCACACCTAATTTTAAGTACACCCCCCCTCGCCTATACCCGGCGAGGAGGGTCATTCACATACTCAGCCCCGGGCACACCCACCCGGGGACGTAAATTCACGCGTCCCACCGCGACCCGCGATCCGCGACCGTACGTCAGTGCGAGCGCCGCCCGGTTTCTTGTGTGTTCTTTCCCGGGCGGAACGCACCCGCGTCGGAACACACTCGCGCCGCGTCAAACTCTGCAACACTCGCAATGGCCCCGTCACGCAAGAAGTGTGCCGCGGCCCTTGCGAAGGTGGCAGAAAACCCACACGCGTGGGCACGTCTTGAGTCCGCACTCAAAGACATTCTACCGGACCTGTTTGCCGACGAGACGGAGAGCCCATCAACGGACGATGGACCCTCCGCCTCGCCCACCACTCCCTCGGAGCCCATCGCTACGGCGATGGAAACCGACCCGCCCGTCTCCACCAAAAGGCCTGCGTCTTCGTCATCCTCCGGCGAGTCTCGGTCGGAGTCGTCATCGTCCGAACAGGACGACGACGGCTTCACGACCGTGAAACGCGGGAGGAGGAAGAAGCCGCGTTCGGCCACCGCCGTGTCGGTGTCGACGCCGGCGCCCTCAGCGCCGACTTTCGACACCGACTCGCCGGCTTCCCCCTCACCCCCATCCTCACCTGCCGCACCACCTACCTCCGACAAGCCCTCTGCTCCCTCTGAGCCAAAGGGCAAGAAGCCGCCGAGGCTTAACATCTTAATGTCAAATGACATTACAGTCCCCACCCTCCTCGCCCGAATCAAAGAAGCGGGCATAACGCTGACCCACAATAAATTTCTAGAAGGCCAAGATCTTCTATCAGTTTTTCCAGCCACGATAGCCGACCATAGGGCGCTCACCAAATATTTTAAAGCCAAAGACGTCCACTATTTCACGTATGCCCTCCCTGACGAAAAACGATTTCGATTCGTCATCCGTGGGATTCCCCTGCAGATGACGGAAGAGGAAATCCAATTAGGCCTTACCGAAAAAGGCATATCTTGCACAGAGGTACACCGGATGTACCGCACAGTCAAATCAAATACCTCTCTCAATGAACAACAACCATACACGATGGTTATGGTTGTTGTTGAGACCCCCATTGACGGCAGACACCTGTTTGACGTCAAAGACATCTTGGGCCTCCGCGGCTTCACCGTGGAGACTCCATACAAAAATCGCCTGATAGGGCAGTGTCACAACTGCCAAAGGTACGGGCACTCGTCCTTGCGGTGCTCCCTCCCCTCCAGGTGCGTCAAGTGCCTAGGGGAGCATGGCACCAAACAGTGCCCACGACCAAAGGACAGGACCTTGTGCACGGAGCCGCCTTCGTGCACAAACTGTAGACAGATAGGACACCCGGCAAGCTACCGCGGCTGCCCGAAGGCCCCCAAGAAACCATTCTCCCGAGCTCCTAAAGCTCCAGCCCCTCAGGCCAGATTCCGCCCCGCACCCATGCCGGTGCACAACCCATGGGTCAAAGCCCAAAAAGCCCAAGAGGTCCCTGGTGGAGTCACTCCCGCCAAACCAGCCACTCCCGTCACGCCTATGCCCGCTTCAGCGATCGCACCCGCTCCCGCTCCGGCGGTCACCCCCGCTCCCGCTCCCGTCACTGCTCCCACTCCAGCGGCCTCCCGGACTAACCCTCCCAGGGTAGCCCAGCCGCGCTCTCAAAAACCTGCACCTCTTCCTCCTACCACGGCCGCTCGAGTACTCTCCAAAGAGGAGGTAGATGCCATCTACGATGCCATTCTAAGCCCCCCGGTCGACTTTTACACCCTTATTTCGGAAAAAATAAGGGAAATAGCGGCAAAAGGTCACCCGGACGAAAAATTAATGTCGGATTTACAAAAATTATACAGGGAACAGCGATCCTACATCGCCAGCTTAATTTTAACGCCTTCCAATGGCTACTAATAATAATATTTTTTCCCCCCCGTCGCGGACCAAGCCTCGCTCCCTCAGAGTGGGCTTTTTCAATACCAACGGTATTCGCGGCCAATGTACCGAAATCGCACATTTTGTCCGCGATAATAACCTAGACGTTTTCCTCATCCAGGAAACGTTCCTCAAACCCGCTCATAGGAACCCTAGTATCCCTAATTTCAAAGTAGTGAGGAATGACCGCACTACTGGCCCTTTAGGTGGCACCCTAATATATTTCAAAAGGTCCCTGCACTGCATACCTCTAGATCCCCCCGAAAACCTGACGAACATTGAGGCTTCAGTTTGCAGGCTAGCAATGACAGGACATCCGCCGATCACTATCATCTCGGCTTACCTCTCACCCAGTAAGGAGCTTCACTCCAATGAAATCTCGACCTTACTGAGCATGGGGGAGTCTGTCCTTCTGGCGGGCGACCTCAACGCCAAGAACACGCTCTGGAGCTGCAACTCTACCAACAGCAGAGGTGCAGCTCTAGAGCGATGTCTTGACACTATTGATATGGAAATTCTAGTTCCATCAGAACCCACCCATTATAGTTCAATTAACGACAATCACCGACCTGACATACTCGACATAGCGCTTACAAGGAACGTATGCCTACGCGTGCGTTCCATGCGGGTGCTACAAGAGTTAGACTCTGACCACAGACCTGTGATCCTAGATCTAGTCCCTATAAACGGTCCCACAGACACAGGTCCTAACGTACCGATGAAGGTGAAAACGAACTGGCGTCTCCTAGGCACCAAGCTCGAGGACACCTCATCCCCTGATCTCTCCGCGATCCCGACCAACATAGTCACTCCTGAAGAGACGTCCGGCGCGATTCGCTCCTTCACCGCACATCTCCAAAACGTCATGAGCGACAGCTCCGAGAGGGTGCCGGAGGCTATGCTTAGCCATTGGCACCTTCCCGAAGACGTGAAATGTGTGGTGAGGAGGCGAAACGCCGCGCTGAGAGCCTGTAAGACGAATCCCTCCCCGGATCAACGGCATCTAACGCGTTTCCTCCAACGCGAGGCCAAACGTCGCATCCAAGAGGCCGTCGATTCGAGATGGGAAACTCACTTATCAGAGCTAGATCCAACTCACCAGGCTTTCTGGCAGTTGTGCCGTTCCTTCAGGAGGAACGATACAGTCACCATGCCCCCGCTCAATCGTCCGAATCAACGCCCGGCGTTTGACGACGACGAGAAAGCGGAACTGCTGGCTGTCAGCCTGGAGGCTCAATGTTCACTCACCTCAGTTCCCATTGACCCAGAGCATCTTGTTGCGGTTGACACTTTTGTCGAAAGTAGGAACGCAATCCCGCCGCCACCGATACCGGTTCCGCGTCCGCGCCCGGCACCCGTCGACCCGGATGTCGACCAACCGCCCGACCCACTCGCGCCGGTAACAATCGAAGAAGTCAGTTCTCTGATCAAGGCGCTCAAAAGACGCAAAGCCCCCGGGGGCGACGGTATATCAAATAGAGTCATGAAAATGCTCCCGGAGCATCTAGTTAAAATTCTCGCTGACATCTTCAATGCAGCGTTCCAAAACAGCCTCTTTCCAGACGTCTGGAAAGAGGCGGTTGTGATAGGTATTCACAAGCCGGGGAAACCCGCTTTCGAACCCTCCTCTTATCGTCCCATCAGTTTACTCAGCGCTCTGGGTAAACTCTACGAGCGAATCGTCCTCGATCGCATCAAGATAGTCGCCCACCTTCACCATCTGCTCCCTCCAGAGCAGTTTGGTTTTCGTAGTAGGCACAGTTGCGTGAATCAGATTCTCCGCATCACGGAGCATATCCACGCCAACTTTAGGCGCGGAATCCCTACCGGTGCTCTTTTCTTCGATATTGAAAAAGCATTCGACAAAGTGTGGCACAACGGCTTGCTCTACAAGTTGTATACCTTCAATGTGCCCACACAGCTCGTGCACATCATACGAGAATTTTTGTCGAATCGCGGTTTCAAATATCGCGTGGAGGGAACTCTTTCCTCCCGACACACCATCACTGCCGGAGTCCCGCAAGGCTCTGCTTTGTCCCCTTTTCTTTTCTCGCTATACACTAGCGATATTCCTAAACCGAAGGACGCCCATCTGGCGCTCTTCGCTGATGACACGGCAATCTACGCTTCACGTAGAGACCCGGATAAAGTGATTCGCATTTTGCAAACCGCAGCCGACGAACTCGGTGAGTGGTTCCGCAAATGGCGAATCACTGTCAACCCCGCCAAAAGTCAGGCAATTCTCTTTACCAAGAGAATTTTCACCCAAACGCCTAACGCTTCAGTCACCATGGCTAATAAGGCTATCCCTTGGACCAACAACGCCAAGTATCTAGGAGTCAACCTTGATCGGAGACTGAACTTCATCACTCATGTAAACGCGGTACGCGCGCGAGCCGCATTCGCGTTAGCCCGATTACATTTTCTCTTAAACCGAAAGAGCAAGTTGTCAGCCCGCAACAAGATTAGGATCTACACAACGTGTATTAGACCGATAATGACTTACGCGTCGCCCGTGTTCGCTCACATACCGCCCGCTCGACTTAAGCGTATGCAAGTCCTGCAAAACGTCTTTTTAAGACGAGCGCTTAACGCTCCGTGGTACGTCCGTAATCACGACCTCCACGTTGACACCAACTTGCCGACCATCAGGCATTTTATGCAGATGGCTAGCAGACGCTACTTCGATCGGGCGGCACACCACCCAAACACGCTTGTCCGTCAAGCGTCAATATATACTCCATTTGACCGTGCGAAATGGAGACGTCCTAGATCCGTTTTGTCAGACCCTGATGACGCCATCACTCTGGCCATCCAACGTAAGATCGAGCATCTTAAATCGCTCCCACACTCCACACGACCGATGTTCCGTCCCCGCCGACGAGGACCACGCCGCGCTCCCAGTAGCAGCCCCCCCGACCCTGTTAACAATTCCGGCCCGCGTGCCGATGACAGAAATGGATAGTTAGGAAAACACGTCCACACTCCCCTAATCGATGATGTCTTCAACATCTCCCTCTCAGTGACCGCCCTGAGCCGAGGTTCGTAACCCGTTAGTGGGTTGCCCTCAGCGTGGTCACCTAACTTTACGGGTTGAACGCACCTGCGTTCCTCCCAACAGACCGGTGTGGCTGTATTTGCCGACTCGGTCAGGCAAGCAGCTGTAGGGCCATAAAAAAAAAAAAAAAAAAAAAAAATCGTTTACGTGAGATAAAAAGTATGCTAATTATGTTCGGAGGTATCAGTCGTATAATTCAATCAAAATAATCGTAATAACTAAGGTAATATTTTGAAACCATTCCAATAAAGAACTAATTCTTTGATAATCATCGGTGTCTATAAAAAAGGCATTATTAGAACACAAAATGTATTGTATTACATGGAGACTTTATCGTGCATTAAAACGGTTGTATCACCCATTTTAATTATTTTTGTCATGATATGGTGCAAAACTGCGTCGTGTTATGGCAACTTTCTGTGATTTTCTTGCCTTAAATGTATGATAAAATTCCTTTGGAAAAATAGGACTTAATGGCAAATACAATCTAATGATTTATCAACAAATGCAATTAAACTTCTACGAAATGGCAAATCAAAAAATGAGTTGATCCGATACCGGATACCAACCTACTATTTAATTCTTAAAGCCAGGTAACCGACAAGTGGAACACCTGAAAACCCATAAATCACATTTAAACAAAATCTGAAACGTAACTTAGAAACCCCAATCATCCTAAAAGAACAAACCCTTTAAGTTAATCCTCTGCGTAAACACAAGATACCTGACATAGCTAGCTAGATGTTAGTCGTGAATCGTGACCCATCCATCACAATATATCACTCCACTCGTCTGTCTCTCCAAACGTTTGCTGTAGGCGTGTTGACCGCTTCATATGATACGCCACACCGCGCCGCGCCGCGCCGTACGCGTAGACTTGACGGCGCTTGAGCGATTGACGTGAGGAGTTGAGTTTCTCTTCGCGACTGGCTGAAATCCTCTCGGTGATACTCATAATTTAGCATTGTTAATGTTCTTAAGGGTTTATTAAATTATCCACTATTTTCAAATTTCTGGAAAATTATAATAAAAACATAAAAAGAATCTATGCATCTACCAAACGAATTTCAATGTGATTTAAGAATGAGAAAATGTAAGATTTAAGATTTTTGTATAGAACTAAGCTATTACGCATCTTACATATTTTATCTTCTTCTTTTGAACTCAAAGTCTTTGATTCTTTGAAAATGTAGACATTCTGTTCAATATGTAATAACCAACCTCAAAAAATGTACTGATTTCATTCAAATATGAATATCTGAGAGCTGCACTCAGACATTCACTTAGGATTTTAAATGGACAAAGGATTGCTTTAAATTATAAAAAACGTTACGAAATACCTCCATGTTTAAAGTACTTTTATACGCTCTTTTATGTTTAAAGCAATTTCATGTATGGTGACCGAGTAGGTGATATTTTCGCAGTGGCCGACATAACGCCTTCCGGCTATAGGTAAGTGATTTCAACCGCCCGTGGACACCCACAATACCAGAACACTACACTTTTTATCACAGCAATAAATGTACAAATATAAAAAGAAAAACTGAATGACTTACCGACTGACTGACACGTATCAACGTACAGCCGAAACTCATAGAACTAGGAACGTAACATTTTACATACGGGTCCCTTGTATAACGTAGGTGAGCACTAAGAAAGGATTTCTGAAAATTGGGATGTAACGGGAGATGAAAGATTGTATAGAAAAAATGAAAATACGACGAGACTCTAACGCGGGCATAGCCGCGGGCAAAGGTAGTAAAATATTGTTCACTGACTCATTTTTCAATTAACATCGATTCTGCTTTCACTATACAGGTTTCTTTTTAAGATACGTATCAAATATTGTAAAAAATCAATTGATAATAATTATGTACCCAATTGGCTTAGCCTACACTACACCGGTTTAATTGAAGTGATCGACACAAAGCAGTTAGTCTCTCTACCAGGGGATCGTGTATGCACGTTGTAAACATGCAGCTGTAATGAACGGACAGACAAACGAGCGATACATCAATCAACGTGGTAACTGAGGCCGCTACACGACTCACTTTCGACTACATTTTCGAAACGAGCTCGTAGCGGCTACCAGACACCAGTTTACTCTGCATCATCAAATCTCGTAACCAGATGTTTGATGTTTTTATATAATCACACGCATAGACCTGCAGCCACATTAAATTTAAACCTGTATTATGTGTATCAGGTACTCCGAGGGTTTTATGATTCGACAATACCTAAACAAACATTTGCCTCAGTGGCATTGAACCTGCGGCCAATCTCTTTAAAGCCGGAAATTCGAGGAAATACAATAATATACAGTATACACAACTATAATGAACGTCGAAATACATGAATGTTGATATTTCTTTGAATTATAAATACAATTTTAGAGCATCCGATGTTTTCGTGAAATTGAAATTGAGTTTCTCTGTTCAATACAGTATCATTAACCAATTTCTGAGAAACATCAATAATGGACTACATTTAATTGTAGGTATTCAAGAGGAGAACCGTCAGATCAAAGCACAGAGAGACACCGGACTGTGCTCGTGATAATACTAAGGCATTAGATATTTAGTTTCTTAAAATTTGGTAATTAGTATATTTGCTACAAATAAATTGTCTCAAACCAACATTGCTTGTACATTATTGTACAATACTAAATTTTTTTTCTATCTCCCCTTATCCCACCTTAATGCGGGGTCGTCGCAATACACTTTTTCAAGCATGTTGCAGAGAGGATTTGGCATAGTTTTTACGACCGGCCGCCTGCCTGATGTCAACCCCCTATGAGAGATCCAGTCCCGGGCAAATTAAATTAGAAAATTTGCTTTGCCCAACCTGGACATCGAACCCAGGACCTCCCGGTCCAAAGCCCATGCTGCCACTAGACCAAGGAGACGACAATGTACAATACTGCATGTATGATAAATACTAATGTAGTGTTCATGGGTGGTGGAGATTAGGTACTCTAGTTACCCAGTTGTTCGTTACGTATTCAATAGTTTCAAAATCTACACATGCGAGTGGGTGTGTGAGTCAGGTCAAATGTAGTGCGTCATTTATTAGGTCTGGCACCGGCAGCGCCAACAGACACCTCCCTGTACCTTTGTACTAGCGCTGCGTTTCTGTTGCTAAGCAAATAAATTATAGTGGCCCCGGGGAGTGGTGCTACTCGCAGCGGGCACTGAATTACTTTTGACATAATATTAAATGAAAGAAACAATAGTCTTTGTTACGGACACAATCGAACACGCCAGACAAAAAATAATAATATACCATAAATATCTATTGGCCATAATAATAATGAAGCTGAATGTTCTTGTAAAAATAGTAGAGCCACATTCTAGACTCTTACAAGTTATATGAGAAGCCTTTTTGACTTACCGGTGTGTAACCTCTGAAACCTGTCCAGCAAACTAACTTGAAGTGGCGGCTTGCTGCTGCATTTAATTGAGTGGGAATTTGAAAGACCCAAATCCCAATTGACTGCCTCGGTGGCGTGGTGGTATTTCGGTACGACTATGGTTCTGAGGTCTCGGGTTCGATCCCCGGGTCGGGCAAAGTGATATTAGATTTTTCCATATCAGCCCGGAGTCTGGAATTTGTGCCTGATATGGAGATAGGCTCGCTCCCTATCACATCTGGGACGGAACTAAGCTCGCCGAAATGTGGGTGTACTAGTTCGCTAGTGTGCCTCTGCCTACCCCTTCGGGGATACAGGCGTGAGCTTATGTTATGTTATGTTAAATCCCCAAGTCCTTTTGCTTAAAGCTGGCTCCGACACTATCTGTCTGGTATTGTAGATAGATATTCATAGGTCATAATCCCACCGATCACTAAAAATTCACAACAAAACGATTCTACACCTACGTTTTCATTTGCTTTACACTGCAGCTTCAACCTGCAGTATTTAAAAACATTTCCTTACTATCATTCCAAATCTTTTATAAAAACTGCAAGTCATCCCGCTGTGACTGGTGCTCTACCCGTACATCGAACCCGCTCGCTTTTTAACACTTTTAATGGCGCGAGAGGGCCACTATCGGGCCGTTAATCCTCCATGAATACGGTATTTCGGTGCCGGTGGGTTTTTTCACCGGCCCTGTATGTGTATGGGCCACCCCGTGTGGGTGGTACGCCTGATATACTGCAGTCATTATTGGAGATTTCGAATTTGCCGTCGACATGTGCATATGGAAAGGAATTCGATGAACTCATTTATCGGTGTCTGTTGATTGGTTCAAAGTCGAATTCAAGTTGTTGAAAGTCATCGATACGGGTTAGTACTTGGTAGTGTGTGAGTTTTTTGTGATCGTTAACACTATGACCTCATTGTCGCGTTCTCGCCTAATGGCAGTGTTAGTGAACCGTGAGATACTGGGTTAGAATCTCAAGTCAGGAAATATAGTTTTCCTAAGATGATTTGCTCAGGAGTGAATCCCTCAGAGTGTTCATGCCAAGCAAGCGGCCAGTCTCAAAACAAGGCTGAATGCTGTCTACAATATGCTTAAAGGCAGATGGAAACAAAGAAGTTGATTCCCATGGTTTTGAAGTCCAAGGCACATCACGTGACATTACAACGTGGAAACACATCTGCGTACATAAAGTTTAGCCCACAGTTGTTTATGCATACAAATATATTCAGCATATAGTTTGTAAAAACTGGTTGAAAACGGCTCGCGGGAGCACCCGCCGCCTGCCACCTGCCACCTGGCGCCTAGCGCTCAAACTTGGGCAAAGACGGTTAAATACTTAGTGTGCGGTGCGGCGTGAGGGTCGAGGGGCGAGGGGGGGAAGGTGCCAGCCACGTTTGAAGGTATTACGCGCAGTCATGTTTAAATGAGCGTGATATGTGTTTTGATGATTTTGGTTTATTTTTTAGATACTTTTTTACTCATATTACATTTTTTTAACGCTTCTTCCGAAGGTTTGGGCACAACATAAGCGCGGATCTTTTGGGTGTAATTCACTTCTTTCTTTTACAATAACAAGATGTAGATGATAAATACTCGAGTCTATCACTAGTATTAATAACCAAGTAAAACAAAAGTAAAAGGAAACAAAATAACGAGACGATTGCTGGACATAGACCACCCCCAAAGGTTTGAAAATAATTTTAATAAATCTGTAAGCGGAACAAAACGGGAAATATTGCATCCCGGTCGGCAGAATTATTGCGACCAGCCTTACGCTATGTCTTTAGAATGTTTTCAACATATATGACGATCGATGTTTAGTTTGATACGTTTGGCTAGGTTTGGGAAGTGTTGATAAACTCCCGTGAATATCCACATACAACACAGTTATGGCGTCACACTTCCGCAGCGACACATCCCGGGGCTAATCCTGCATCAAATTCACTGTAATCCACTAATGGGCAGTCATTATGGATAGTAGGATAGCGCGATGTAAACCGGGTAATGAGGTAATTGCATGTACATGCTTTATACCAGTTTAGATAGACAGTTGTGACCAATAGCTGATAACGTTGCGTATTATTATTATTTGTATTTATTTATTTATACTCCCATTTAAGGGGTTACATAACTTGTAGTGCGGGCCTCGCCCAAGCACCGCAGATTATATTGTGTATATGGATGAATTTATGGATGATGAATTTATGAAGAGGATGAAAAAATGAAAAACAAAAATTTCTGGCCCCTAGGGTAAGCTGCAGAACATTAGCAAACCACCTATGGGAATAATTAATTATTTCTAACATACACAACACTAATCCTATGGTCATTGAGATGATTTATCCCCACGTTTAATAATTGATTAAAAAAATTAAGTTCAATTTTTATTTTTTACTTTACCATTAGGCT
Organism: Clanis bilineata; assembly: GCA_036417725.1. Taxonomy (NCBI): domain Eukaryota; kingdom Metazoa; phylum Arthropoda; class Insecta; order Lepidoptera; family Sphingidae; genus Clanis; species Clanis bilineata. The sequence continues at coordinate 256,054 of CM071157.1, read as the reverse complement.
TTAAATCGTTTTCCCTGAATGTGGATTTATTATTATGGTACCAACTTTATGAAACGCCCGGTATAAATACTATTTTGTAACGCACACAAGACGGATAAACTGAGATTTTGTATTCAAGGTTTTTATCTTGAAAAGATGAAATATATCTTATGGTAGTTACTTAGTTAGACGTCGTGCAACTGTAGGCATTTTTTATATTTATAATATGTGCCAAGGCGCTATCTAGACGTGTATATGATCATAGGTACTCGTGTGAATGAGACATGACAGCAGCTCGTGGCGGGTCGCTTCATATCGGAATTGGGTTAAGACCAATTTCTGGTTTAATTTGTGTTTCCGTGTTGACTTGTTTGTGTACGAATACTTACTGCATCGATAAGTTTGTGATTAAGTACTACAACACAAACTCGACTTTTTTTTATTTAGCTTAACTCACTGAATACTACAAACGTAACATAATTAATTGATATAGCAGAACAATTATATCCGTCAATAAAATGTTGATACTATATATATTTTGATGCACCTTCAAAAAAAATAAAGATAATATATAATTAGTTTAGTATCCCAAGAATTATACGCGATAAAGTCACAAGCGAAGTTAGTGAATACATAATTATGTGTATTATTACTTTCATTCATTAAGCGAATATAAAACGTTATACCATCATCGTGCCATAGTTATTGAGGTGTATTACAAGTATAAAGCACTGATTACACGAGGCGTGACCACGCGGCAACTCGCGCATCACTACCGAGTACCGACACACGACGCGACACGAAGCGACACGACGCTTTTCAATTACATGTTTACGTTCAGTTACATTTCAACACGTTATGAGTTGTGGTCATATTAATTGGTTCTGTTATCATTCATTTAACAATTCATACGCCTGAGCCCTACATATACAGTGAAAATGACGCCTATTATCACTCGGCGTTACTACATTGTACAAAAGTAATAGTGAACATTCATTAAGGTGCATTTTGTATAGCGTCCATATTGTAATAGCGTGAGCCGATACATGTATGTACGATTCTTGATTTAATGGTTTAAATGATAATAATAATAATAAAGACACCCAACAGTCACACACGAAGTCCTGACCCCACTATAGGTATAATCTGTATCGTGGGTATCAGAAACTAAAAGTGATTTTAGGTTTCACATCACCCAGACCTGAAACAAATATCTGTGGGGTCACAAACATTTGTCTCGGTAGGAGAATAGAACTCGCGGCCTCTGGCTTCACAGCCGACTACTCGCCCACTTCGGGACATTTGAAGATGGCCCTACTTCGTGTACAACACCAACCACTAACTGTTTATCACGCGACGCACTGTTTAAATGCACCTTTGTAAAGAAGTACAGACTCAGAGCCGCACTAAATGGTGTGTATACACATCTTTCTAATTAAAGTATAAAATAAAAGAGAAACACACTCTTGTTATCTCCGAATCGGGAGGCTAACTAGTACATCTAATCATTCCTAAGGTTATTTCAATCCCATGTTATGAGTTGAGTCTATCGTCATATCAAACACAATTCCAAACTCCGGACTGATAATGATCGGAAAACTTAATATCACTTTTCCCGACTGGGCAATCGAATTAGAACGATCGTACAGCAAATGCAATGAAACTAAGCCACCAAGGCAGTCTTTCTTATATCTTGAAGAATTTTCAAGACACCTCTCAAGAACTGTGTGGAGTTAACAATAGGCACGAGAAAAACTAGTTTTCTATACTTCATAATAAATAACTTACCTACCTACATGAAAAGTCCGTATCATACACCGTAGGTTCCGCGGGCCGCGGGGGTTCCGTCGGCTCACATAAAAGGCACTAATCCAATTACGAGCGAAGAGGCAATCTGCCATCTCATAAGGGCTAATTATACTGAACCCGCCCTTTCATCTCGCTATCAACGGTCCTTGCCATGTTCGGTAAAAATTGGGTATGTTACACTTTTTTCACCGACTTCACAAGATTCTCTATGGTAAGGAGTGGGATCAAAGAGGCAGTCTTGAGTTCGCTCACCACAGTAAGTCTCTGATCTACAAAAATATTTGTCGTGAGAACTTTACTCTGTCGTAGTTTGCGATGCCCTCGCGCAACAACACGAGAATCGTACCATCATAGCTGGGAATAAAGGCACATTTAGACGGACAAAGTTTCTTGCCTCCAAGACACGATTATCGAAGAATTATAAAACAGTTTCTTCGTCTAAACATTCACACTTCTCGCTCTTCTACTTTGGCGATAATTGTCCCGCAATGGGCTAGAACAATACCCTAGTAATCATTAAACTCGAATGACAAATCTCGCACACAAAATGGTTGAAACCGATTCGTACGATACTAGTATGAATTTGAAAAAATGTCATACGAGGACGTGTTTATACAAGTCGAGCTTCTCTGGAGCAAGAATCTTCTTACTATAAATTCGCTGTGTAAACAGACGCAAGATATTATTGCCTAGTGTAACTATAAGTAACTTGCGATTCTCGTATGACATAATTGTAGATGAGAATTTAGTTCTTGCCTGTATGTAAACATTTTGATCCCATAATATTATTGCGATTATTGCTTGTGATAATTGCGTAAAATTCCTCGTGCCGAAACGTGCGAGAAACTCTCTCCGTCTAAATGGACCTTTAGGATTTGTGAATGTTACAAAAAAAAATTATATAAAATCTTATTATTATTATCTCAGCCTATTGACGTTTGCTGCTGAACGTAGCCTCCACAAGTGAGCGCTCGAGCGCCAACCTAAAAACATAATATAAAATCTTATCTACATTTAATACCTCTATAAGGAATACCCAATTATAACAAAAATATTGTGCTCTTTTAAATTACATCAATAAATCATAACGCCCAACAAAATGTTTAAACACGATGCAAAACAAAGCGAGCGATTAGTCGAATTAATAACTCGACATAATGACTTCATAAAAAATTACTAGCCGTGTTTCCCGGCGGGTTTAATTCCGAAATTTTCCTCGAGAAAAATTCCCTTTAATTATGGAGGTCGGTATTGTAGAGTAGGCGTCAGTTAGCGCTGCTCGCTCGGGGCGCGGACGCAGGCTGGAGCGCCGGCTTTAAAGAAGAGTTAAGGGTTTGCTAGTTCTTAATATGCTTCGTTTATTATTTTCAGTATTGATGGGCCGAAAAGTTGTTTTAAATGCATTTTGGTTATTTCAAAAAGTATGTGTGACGCTATGGCAAAATCCTTCACCCCTGTCACATCACGGAAGTGAATAATACTTTGCGGGTACTAGATACTACGCACTTATACTTCGCCCTGTAAGTAATTGAACTGAAGACATAATGAGTTGCAAATATAAAATGCAAGTTTATAATAATAAAAAAAAATACAGAACAGTAAATAAAAGATAAAGTAACAAATGGTTTTGGATTTTTTTATCATTCAACATAGCTGTTTTGGTCGCAGCACACTAAAGATGCCACTAAGACCGCGGACACGAACTCAGCAGGTGCGGCGCGGGGACCGCCGCGGCAACGTATCACGTATCGCTAGATCGGTCGTACGCCGCTCTCCGCGCCACTGCCTTCGAGGCCACTTCCACTCGATGCCCGCTGAGTTCGTGTCCACGGCCCAAGGGCCACTTGCAGCTCTGCGACAAATCTCTATTTATCCCAAATCTTAATTTAAATATAGGAGTGTGTTGTAGCATTAATCTAAGTTTATCTCAAGATAAGTAAGTAATAGCTCAATAAGCCGCCTCAAGTCTATAAGTGTGCATAAGCCGTCATCACTTACCTAAGTGCATGCTTCAATATTAAAAATGTCGCCCACGTTTAAATGACACACTCGTAGTTATAGGTTAAAAAAATTGCACTATTAACTATAATACGAACTTAAATAAACTTTTATACCCTATAATAATCACTAAAGTTATGCAACAGAAACTCAAACAGCCATTTCAAACCCAACCTCTTTTACCGCAAATATTAAGTCTAACAACCCCAAATAGACTTAACACTATCAGGAAATTATGTAAATAGCGGATTCCATAAAGGGCGACAACACGACTTCATTGTCAGCCCACCCCTCACGGCCGAGGGATGATATTATCCCGCGGCACGGAGCTTTGGAATGAAGGGAGGTACCCACTTGAAGGAGAAGTTAAAGGTATAATAAGTAAACAGATTTTACGGATTTAATAATTGATATTCAACTTGACTGCCTCGGTGGCGTGGTGGTATTTCGGTACGACTACGGTTCTGAGGTCTCGGGTTCGATCCCCGGGTCGGGCAAAGTGATATTGGATTTTTCCATTTCAGCCCGGAGTCTCGAATTTGTGCCCGATATGGCGATGGGCTCGCCCTCTATCACATCTGGGACGGAGCTAAGCTCGGCGAAATGTGGGTGTTCTGGTTCGCTGGTGCGCCTCTGCCTGCCCCTTCGGGGATACAGGCGTGAGCTTATGTTATGTTTATGTTTATGTGTATTCAATTACAAGCCCAGATATTTTCATGGACAGCTGGAGTCAAGAGTATGAACATCGATGATTTATAGATGGATATGTAGGAGACGTTACGGCTTTTGACACGACACAATTTTATGTTACTTTTCTTGCCTACACCGTGACTCTACCAATTATAATTGGTCGTCAGTAATAGCAATAAGAATTGTGTTTCATATTGCGATTTTGGGAACAAAAAGTCAAAACTGATTTTTTTATAGCAAAGACAGGCAAACGAGCAGACGGGTCACCTGATGGTAAGTGATCTACACCGCCCATAGACACCCGAGACACAAAGGAAATCTCCCTCACCGAACGTAACGCGACAGTGACCTGCCACTTTACGTCGGTTTTCTGTGAGACAGTGGTATCAAACCAGTCGAGCCGACCCATTTGTGCCGTAATTGTCTACAGCGTGGCTCTACCACCCGATTGCTTCAAATCACTGATTTTATGTTCTTTAGAACCGTTAAGCAATTATATTTAAGTCAATTTACTTTTTAAAAGCGAACCTTGTACCCCAAGCCCCTAACTCTAATCACTGCACATACTTTCAACGTAACACCTTAGTGATTTAATTTCCTCCCTGAAAACAGACGTACGTGCATTCTTGCTATTTTACTTTAAACTCTAATCCAACCACTAAGAGATCAAAGACGAATGTACTCGAAATGTTTTATGTTTAAAACATTAGCTCTCGTTATTGAGTGTATCGGCTTAATACAACAAGGATTCTTTTTGATTAAATATTGGTACGGATAAAGTAGGGAATATTAAAAAACATGCCTGTCTTGTCGAATATAGGCTTTATGGCTAAGTAAACAGATGCCAAAGAAGCGGTTTCGGTGTGCGTGTGCCCTTGTATTACTGAAGTCGATTGGTGTTGTTTTGCGCTTACCGACAAACGGGTTCTATTCTCGTCCGATCTTCATGTAACTGATGTACAACAGTCACATACATACATAGTCATGACCCCACAATATATATGAGTTTTGTAGAATCAGGAATTACGTGAGAAATTCAGTCTTACAACAACCAGATCCGAAAACAATATTTGTCTCGGTGCGCGGATCGAACCCTCGGCCTCTCGCTTGACAGCTTGCTCGCTCGTTGTGCCGCAGCGAATTGTGGATTCAAATCCCAGGTCGTGCAATAGTAGCTTGTCGAAATGCTCGTTGGTAATGTGGTAATATTATGTGAGTGCACTAGTCGAATCTCTGCCTACTGCGATGGTATGAAGTATGACAATCACCGGAATTACCAGCTAATTCAATTAAAAACAATTATACATCCCAAAAGGGTCAGTCGCCTCTTGATGATCAGGGGTCGGTGACATCGGCACGTGTCAGCATGATCCATGGCGGGTTTTGTCGTATTGTTTACATTATTTATAACCAACAACAATGTACAAGGATGTATAGGTATTTATTTTCCATGATGAATGGGAGATTTTTCTTCCGTGAGAAAAGTACAGGATTAATTCCATTAGCTCATTTTGAGTGGTATTTACTACATAAGCTCACGCCTGTATCTCCGAAGGAGTACGCATAAGCGCAATAGCGTACTAGAACACCCACATTTCGCCGAGTTTAATTCCATCCCAGATGTGCAAGGGAACGAGCCTATCGGCATGTCGGGCACAAATTCCAGATTCCAGACTGATACTCAAAAAACCCTTATAAAAATTCGCACTCTTAGCCATTGGAAATTAATATTATATAACTCTGATTAAATATTTTTAAATATGCATTTGACAGAATCGTTGTAAATGTGGCTACAAATTAATTTAAGACCACAACGACAAACAATATACTATGCGATTCAAAACGGATATGCAAAAAGGATAATTCTCAAGTATAAATCTCTGTGATAATTTATTAATATTAATTTATCAATAACATCGCTTTGTGCATAAGAATATTGAGACATAAATATTTAAGAGCCATCTTATGTATAAACAGTTTTTATTATGTTCATTAAACGCTGCTAGAATGAATGTTAATATGCTAAAGTTTCCACCTAGATGTATGAGGACCAATCTCAGAATTAAACCTAAACTATCCTACATCATGTTTGCTTTTATATTCAGGTAACGTGCAAATAGTATGGTTGCCGATAATTATCTCTTAAGACTGCATTAAGCCAAATATCAGGATTAAATGGTTTAAATGGTTTAAACAGTCATTTTATCGAGCGCTGTTAATAAACTGAAATTAATTTATTGAACAGCATTGGTAAAATATTAATATTCAATTGGGTGAGTCCTTATTCGGATACCGGTCGATTGGTCACGGGACACGGCTGGATTAAAATGTAAAAACGCTGGGACGCCACGCTATGCGCTACGCCATGCCGGGCGGCATTAAGAGATTACGTGCTAAGCCCCAATAACACCCTGTTATGTGAAATATTCGGAAATGCGTCGGGGTCGACACTCCTGCATTGAGTTTCATAATTAGCATGTTTTTTTTTGCGCTATGGTTTTGCTCTGAATGCCTATTTATATGTTTGATCTATTAGTTGGTACCCACTTGAAGGAGAAGTTAAAGGTATAATAAGTAAACAGATTTTACGGATTTAATAATTGATATTCAACTTGACTGCCTCGGTGGCGTGGTGGTATTTCGGTACGACTACGGTTCTGAGGTCTCGGGTTCGATCCCCGGGTCGGGCAAAGTGATATTGGATTTTTCCATATCAGCTCGGAGTCTGGAATTTGTGCCCGATATGGCGATAGGCTCGCCCCCTATCACATCTGGGACGGAACTAAGCTCGGCGAAATGTGGGTGTTCTAGTTCGCTAGTACGCCTCTGCCTACCCCTTCGAGGATACAGGCGTGAGCTTATGTTATGTTATGTTATTTTCAAAGATTTCGTAAAACTCAATCAGTATACATCAAGTCAGATGTCAAAGGAGATAACTTAATGTCATTATATTATACAGGTGTTTCATAAAGTTCAAAATTTCGTAAGGCTCATAATTTTTGGATAATGGAAATTTGAATTTGTGATGAAACAATTGTTTCTGACTCATGGGTCACCTGTAATACGTTTGCAAACCCACCGGGGTCAATTAATTATTTTGGCATACCTATACCAAACCGTTCCTATGCTAATTGCGACGATTTACAGGTCGTATTCCAAATGTAATATCCCCATGCTTAGACATTGATAGGCTCGCCCCCTATCACATCTGGGACGGAACTAAGCTCGGCGAAATGTGGGTGTTCTAGTTCGCTAGTGCGCCTCTGCTTACCCCTTCGGGCATACAGGCGTGAGCTTATGTTTATGTTAGAAATTGATTGAAAAAAAAAATATATATTTTAACTTTACCATTACGCTTTAAATCGTTCTCCTGATTGTGGAATTGTTATTGGTACCAACTTTCTGAAACACCGGATATACTGAGTGATAATCATAGATAAGGTAATTTCTTCTTCAACGAGTACAACAATAGTTCCACCACAGTGTGATACAATATCTCGCCCTAAAGTGAAAGTGTCGCGCTATATAGATAAAGGTGGGTCATTTTCGCGCGGTAACGCATGTTTAAAGTGGTGTCGATACAAAAACACGCTCGATTTAGTATAATGGGCGATGTGTGGGGAGGCGGCGACAAAAACCGAGGTGCGCAGAACGGTGGCCGCGGCCCGCGCGTAAATCAACCGCGCCCCGCCGACACACGGCAATTTATTTTTTGCTCCGCGCGTCCCAAATGCTGGGATAGCGAAAGGAGTGGAGACTGTTTATTTCGTAAAATTTTCACTTTCGGTTGTTTTAGGTATGTGTTGTTATTATAATTATTGCAGTTACTATAATGATATTATATGCAATTGTCTTTATACGCGTAATGTCGGGTACACCCCGGCCGAACGAAGGCGAACGAATCTATACCTGTTGCGTTCACACAATCAAACTTTCTCTGTTCCGGTGTGGACGCGCCATAATATACAGCTATGTGGCGGAGAGTACAATATTTGGGCGACGATAAACACTCACTGCCAGGTGGGCCGTCTGCTCGGTCTAGTTTTGTAAGACAAAAGAGATATAATCCAACAACCTTCATGGCAATATTACCAATTAACGAGATTATAACTAGATAACCTTTATAAGACTGCCTTGGTGGCGTGGTGGTATTTCGGTACAACTACGGTTCTGTGGTCTCGGGTTCGATCCCCGGGTCGGGCAAAGTGATACAGGATTTTTCCATATCAGCCCGGAGTCTGGAATTTTGCGCCCGATATGGCGATAGGCTCGCCCCCTATCACTTCTGGGACGGAACTAAGCTTGGCGAAATGTGGGTGTTCTAGTTTGCTAGTGCGCCTCTGCCTACCCCTCCGGGGATACAGGCGTGAGCTTATGTTATGTCAACCTTTATAATAATCATCATTACAATATGTCATACACACGTTCGATAAAATTGCGTAAAAGAAGTGCACAAATATATCGCTAACGATAAAATTAAATAGTTGCCGTGTGTGTGTCGTGTCCATCCCACCTGTGTTCTGACGCCTGAATCTCTCAAGAGCCATTTCTTTGTGCCAGGCCGAGGGACCGGTGAGACACAGGTTCGATTCCACGCTAATGTTTTTATCGCAGTCTTGATTATCATGTATAGCGGTGACCTCTGTATTGTTTTATGTAGTGTAGTCTACCTATACAATAGTTATACATGTTTGGAAATGATAGCATACTGCAATATGTTCTTTATCTCGTACTTATCACGCTGTCTCACACTAGTGTGGGGTAGGCAGAACAAGCTTTTTCAAGCGTGTTGTAGAAATAATTAGGCTTTAGTTTTTGCAAGATGTAATAAGAAGTATAAAGTACATATTTAGGTCATTAATTCATCTATTTCTACAGTGGCAGCTCACTTGGGTTTAAAAACTAGTATTTTTTTGTGCTCCAGTTTCAGACTATACTAACAAAAACTATTTGAATTCCTAACTTACTCGATCGTATTTCTGTCATTAGAATCCAAAATCTTGTAGTAACATTTTATATGGTCCACAAAATAAACTTTTTTGACAAAAGTCATAATAACTTTACAGAAATACAAAGATCATAATAAACATAAGCATAGTTTTGGCCGTATCATACATTTGGATCTTTAAAACCCCGCCGGTCACTAACCCGTCAAGCCATTACGTCTACGATGCAGATATTTGGGCTCTTTCAGCGGGATTAGAGGAATTTATTCAAAATGTTTGCGAACTAGGCCGAGCACCGAGTTCTCTCGACTCTCTCCGAGTCCTGCCGAGTCTCCAAACAGTCCATAAGTACATTTTAACTTAATTGACGAAAGTTTTTTCCTCGAGATAAGCACCTTGTTTCCGCTACCATGGAATTATTTGCTAGTTGAATTTATAAGGTTATTTAGTGTTAGCTTTCACAGTATGCCTTGAAATTAAGTTGAAATGTTTGTAATTATTTCGTAATGCTTTTAGTTATCAGTTAAATTAAATCGGTATGATGATGTAGAATGTAAACTCGATCGTATAACGAACTGACAAACAACATAATCAAAGATACGAAAATATAATATTGTTTTTTTTACGACAGGTCTTTATCGCCCAGACTACAGACATGGGTGTAATAAAGAATACCATAAGAATTAAGAGTGTTTAACGCACCACTATACGTCCTACATTTTAAGTTTCTATATGATACCTTCAAGATATTATTTTGCTTATTCGCTTATCTATCTGCCCTGCCGCAACACACTTTTTCAAGCATGTTGCAGAAAGGATTTGGCTTAGTTGTACGACTGGCTGCCCGCGTGACGCCAATAGTAGTTTGCTTATTCTCTATCCGTCAAAAATGCTTTTGAACGCATTAAAAACAATCTTTATAGTGTTAGTAATAAAGCACAACATCCAATAACCCGATATCTATCTGGGCTCGTTCCCACAGTGCCTTGTCACTGCTCCCCAGATTCTGCGCGACCTAAATTTTTTCTAGCGCCGTGTAACAGCGACCAGATAATAGCGTAATATGTCTTCCATTGATCTTCACTTTGTGCTCTACAAGCTACGCTTACTCGGCTAGTACCAACCAATTTTTGGATATTTGTTACATCGTGTCTTACAAAAAGAGTTTCAATGTTATTTTCTGTGTTATTTGTATGCTTACTTTCGTAATGTCATGAATGTTTCTTGAAATTGTTTGCATTTTTTTAACTTATTAACTTTGCACGATATATGGTAAGATATATAAACTGAAATCAAAATATTTGACCAAATATTTTGGCACTAAACGAATTAGGCACAAAAATAATGTCTACTAATATTATAAAACTGAACACATTGTTTGTTTGAACACGTTAATCTCTAAAACTAGCCAGTTTTAAAAATAATTCACTATTATATTGTATAGCTACACTATTTATTCTGAAAAAAAAAACATTAATTATAACGTAAAACGTTTTTCTGTTAAACTCAGAACTACATTAATATTAAGTGGCTAAATAAGGGCAATTCACACATAACTAAAAACATATAATTAACTCGCAAAATGAGTACTTATATACGTGAATAAACTACTGTGGTGATAAAACGGTGGAAATAATGAAAACAGACACGGATTCAGATAATATAACGAGTGCAACTTCTGCAACTGGATACTGATCTTAAATTCTGCATTATATAAGTTCATACACCACTCAATTTTGTATGCAATAAGATTGAAATTTGAGTGATGGCGCGCATTAATTCGTATTAATTACAGCTGGGATCAAAATAAACATTAATAACATTCATGAGATTCAGGAACTAAGAGGATTTTTTCCAATTTCCAAGATCTTTAGTAAGCCTTACTGGTCTGATATAGTATCTAGATGAGACAAATGCGACCAATCTGCAATTGACTAATGTGGCTACATTACGCTCCTATACGTCCCTTTCCAATCCCTATTATATTGTATAAGTTACATTAAGTAACCTTTAACTATCATGTGCAATAAAACCGTCTGCTCGTCTGCTCTTGTGAAAAACTAAATGCAGGAGCAAGAAGTCAGTTTTCCATCTTGTCGCTCAAAATAACCCCCATATAATAGAACCCTGCATCCGCGCCTGAATGAGAAACAATGTTTCACGTACATCACGTATGGTATGTGGATACCCCACGCACACTCTTTCAACATGAATAATTAACCTAATTATAATTATGAGAATGGTTGAAACATACTCAAGTAAACAACTTGACTTGAGCTGCGGTGGTGGATTGCTCAATTCTTTATTATTTCTTTCTTATATCCAAGACTGAAAATGAACAGATTTACCATTTCAAGGTAATTAATCAACGATAACATTATGGAGGCTGCATGTCGTCTCTGTAGTAGACATAAGGAATAAGCGCCGTGGGAGATATTTTGGGCTTCTAGCGATGTCAAGTATACACCTATTTTACAGATTTTTACTATACAACTTTTAATTAAAATAACTTAAAGCATTTCTATAAATCATAATACCTTATTATTTCATTCTAAATCACTGATTCTAGAAAAACAATATCTCCAAAAGAAAACTTTAATTATCCTGAAACATCTGGCGATGCAACAAAGAAAACACGATAGAGATCTTAAAACTTCTTAACTATAGATTTTCCAAGAATTTAATAAAAAGAGATATATAGATAACACTATAGTACAAATAACTTTTTATAAACTTTAAACTAAACAATGTTATCTATCTATAACCTTATGCAGGAGTACACCTTAGTAAGGTATATTATAATCACAATATTTATACGGACGATAAAACGCTAATCGCGACGTTTATAATAACACACATAACATATAACATAAGCTCACGCCTGTACCCCTGAAGGGGTAGGCAGAGGTGCACTAGCGAACTAGAACACCCACATTTCGCCGAGCTTAGTTCCGTCCCAGATGTCATAGGGGGCAAGTCTATTACCTTATCGGGCACAAATTCCAGATTCCGAACCGATATGGAAAAATCCAATACCACTTTGCCCGACCCGGGAATCGAACCAGAGACTTCAGGACGGTAGTCGTACCGAAATACAAGTACGTCACCGAGGCAGTTTATAATGTGAGCACGATTATAATGCTGTTTATTAAGAAAGTTACTCCCTACTACTTTATCAAACAATGAACTTTACCTTGACCCTAAGCTCTATCGAACACAAATATTATAAAACTTGCAACTCGTTGCACATTTATCGGAGTTGTCGCGTTACCACGGCGCGTGAAAATAGCGATGAATTAAACCTCTTTCTTTTAGAGTCAATTGAAAAAGGGTCAGCAGGATAAATCTAACATCATATTTCGCGTTGAGTTCGCCGCGTACTGCCAATATTGCCCTCTATATCCGCATACACGCTACGCGGCACATACCTAGTCATAGCACGTCACAAAATTCTCCAACATTTTTCGTATAAATATGAAGCGATAGTCACTCACTTGCCTCGTGTCATATCATTTCATCGCATTTACTAAAAATAGAGGGAATATATTCAATTCGGGAGCGACACGGCGCACTTACCGGCGACGGGATTACGTCTAATCCGCGGGATTCGGCGCCCGCGGGAAAAATGAACATGTGGGGTAGTTCGACGACGAGAAAAACTCGAGATGTTTGAGACCTCATCGAGTGGGGTCTGATAACGTGTCTCATGCTATGAGTTACGGTAAGAGGGATCAATTTAGTATGAAATCAAATTATTTTTATTTTACTTGATTTGTGACGTTTAGTATAAGTTTTATAATTCAATTTGTTATCATTTAATATTGCAACTAATCATTGTAATAATTATAATCATTATTAAACCATTTTACGCAATAACCCGAATGTTTGCGAAATTCTAAGCATATACGCAAAATAACGGATTTCACGTTCCAATGTAACATCGTCATTATTAATTAGACTACCTCGGTGGCGTAGTTTTATTTCGGTACGAATACCGTACAAAGGTCTCGAGTTCGGTGACCTCCGGTGTTTTCTAATAGCCGTAAGAAATTCCGCTGGCTATCGAGTATGTTGAACACGGATGGTAATATGTGGGAAGACGCGGGATGGCCAATGTACCGAGGCCGAGCTCTAGTAAATCCGATAGGAGTGTCGCCTAGAGCCGACAAGTGTCCGGTAGAGCTGGCGGAGTGTCCGACACCGCACACTTGCGGACAATGGCCGCGAGCGTGATATATCGCGGTCTCGGGACCTCGGGATGTCTTCTTTTGCAATAAAAATGCTTTTCTTGTCATACACGAGAAGTTATGTTTTCGAAGGATTTTCCATTGTTTGCATGATCAAATTAACACTTTATGCCTCTTAAAAAATGATAAGCTCTAAAATTATGTCGTGTTATATATGTACACTATCACGAAACCAAAGGTACGATATACCACAAATAATTAAATTAGCATTAGAGTTTACAAATGAAATCGATTGTTCACTAGCAGTTTATATTCGTTGCCTCATTGATCAATCATAATAAAGTTATTTATGTTCAATTCAACAAAATATCACACATGATTTAGCTGGGGTTCAAATTAGTACCATTATGATATGAAGACACGAACATAAGCTCGGTTTTGATGCTCTATTTTTGTAGTTCATCCCTGCTTACCCTTTCGGGAAATAAGCGTAAACTCATGTTATGTTACTTTGTACTTGTGTGTGTGTGTGTGTGTGTACTTTGTACTACTATGTATTAACATAAGAGTTTTGTCTGTTTTCATTAGTTTAAGCGAAACTTGATGAAGTAATTAGATGTATTGTTTAGGCGGCCATCGAGATAATCTCACATTTTTTTCTCATAAGTATTATCTCTATAGGAATAGAATTTGGATATTCAGAAACCAAATAGGGTGTAAGTAGAGGAATAATTATCCAGTTACAATATGTAAACGAGGCTTGGAAAATACTTTTGTCCTTTTATCCTTGTACGGTTTCACTTTACAGCATGGTAAAAATGTAACGAAATATCTAATAATCCCCATCTTCATAAAGTATATGGGCTATGGACTGGGAGGTCCTGCGTTTGAATTCTACGATAGATAATGCACTTTTCTACGCTTTGTTCTGGACTAACTAGTTCTCCAGAGAAATTGACGCTGGCAGACGTAACTTGTTCTTAACAGCTAAGCTGAATTCTTTCTGCGAGATGCTCCTAAAGGCGTATCCCACATTTACCGGAGAAGCCAAGATGATGTCAACTGGATACATACATACATAGACTCACGCCTATGTCCCAGAGACAACGGATTTCTATTTCCTACGATTCATGTAAATCTCTTTTGCTGCATTTAGTCTTTTGTTTCCATTCTTCAATTAATGCAACAAGATCCACGTTGCAATTTTCGACTGTCGCCAGAAATATGTAGGTACGCTGACCTATATATACATAGTTCTCCATCACTGTCGCACTCGGCCCTGCGATCCATTGCGGGGCTTGGGATTTTAATCTTGACTTTAATCATTCCTATTTTTCAAGCTAAGAATGTCAGTAATATCATAAGGCGATATTTTATACCTTAGACTTAGAACTTTTAACAAAACAAAAATCGTGACATATAATAATAATGTTAGGCCTGTAATATTACTGTCCCACTGCTGGACACGGCCTTCCTCTACTAATGAGAGGGGTAAGGCCTTAGTCTACCACGCGTGCCTAATGCGGGTTGGTAGACTTCACATACCTTCGAAATTCTTGTTAAGAAATTTGTCAGGTATGCAGGTTTCCTCATGACGTTTTCTTTCAGCGTTATAACAAGCGATAATTCACAATAAAAATACACTTAACATAGAAAAATCAGAGGTGTATGTCTTTTTGGAGTTGGTCTCGAACCTTCGACACTCGTCTCGACAGTTCATACCATTCCCAACTGACCTATCGCTGCCCTTTTTGAGATATAAAGTATATTTTATATGTAGATAATACTCTAATCGCTAGCCTTCTGCCAGAAATATATACAAATATCAACATTTCATTACACCACTTTCATTTCATCCCCTTCCAAATAATTCGGAAATGTTGATATGAATAGTGTAACACGGTGTATAACCACAGGCGTGGGTTCTGCGTGATTAATTTGTATTTACGTTGCATTATCTAAATCGCTCGATTAGAGCTTGATTACTCAACTGGTAAATATTTACCGCTCGCGATTCGATAAAGGCAAACACAGATGGGCGACTTTTTATAGCACTCTAGTTAACGATCAGATGCGTCTCGTGATTGTAATGTATCTCGAATTTAAACAACCATGACACCAAAAGAATCATGGGTACGTAGACAATATAACAAAGAGGAGGAAGGGAATGGGGATTGGGCCATCGAAATTGTCACACACTGAACGAAACATGAGCGAGCTGTCACTTCGTGTTATTTTTCTATCAGCAAGGATTTTTCAAGATGTCTGACTAGCTATTTTTTGAGTAATGGATTTATTAAACACTGTCGTTGGCAAAATCATCAACCTTTGATGAAGGCCATATTTTTTAAATAAAGAAGAAGAAGAGACCGTGCTGTCAAACTAATCAAGCTGGCATATTCACTTCTAAATAAGTCTCTTTCCCAGAAAAGGAAATGGGATGGAAAACGTGAGTTATTCTAAGAAACTTTGTGGACGGTCGGTCCTCTGCGATGGACCTAATTTTATCAAAACACACATACGAGTGTAAACACGTTTGGTTTTCGCCGTACAATTTAATATATTTAATGTTTTGTAAACGCAAACCATTTGATCCTTCTTCTATAGTTTATGTTTGTGTGTGAAGTTAGAGGAGGCTTCGTATTAATACTTAGGTGCAGCATAAATAAGCGGAGAAACTGAATCAAACATAAGTAATCATACTTTTATTTTGTGTTTGAGTCAAAATCCAATATGAGATGGTCGAGATTGAATTTTATAACCGGTATGGTGATAGACTATGTAAAAAGTATGTAAAAACTGGCTTATGTCAGTGTTATATTGTCAACTACAATACACTATAACTACCGTCAACCTAGAACTCCTCCTCCTGAGCGTAGTTCCGTCCCAGGTGTGATAGGGGTGATCCTATCGCCATATAAAGCACAAATTCCAAACCCCGGGCTGATACTAAAAATCCAATATTAGGTACTTTGCCCGGCCCGGGATCAAATCCAAGACCTCAGGACGATAGTTGTACCGCGCACGCAATCACTACGCCGCGCCACCGAGGCAGTCAAGATGAATTACAAAAAAAAAATAGACTTAAGGTAAGTATAATAATAAAAACATGGGTCATGGAATGGACTCGCTATTTGCATGTTAAATTAAAGTACCCGAGCCTATACATCTATAATTATCTGCGTTATACTGATGTTTTGTTGTAAACAAAACACTCAGTTCTAATCTTCAATAAACGCTTTAATTCAGCGAATCCTACATACAAATACAATTCCAATACAGATACCAACATACAACATACTGGTAGAATATACGTGGGTGAAATAAATTGCCACCTTTATCACTGAACTCGTTTGAAACGTTCATTTTTTTCATTTCAGTGTTTTAGTTTTGAAGCACACACACAACCTTACTACCACACTCATCCCCCGCATCCGGAATTAGGTGCAGGCAACTGAATCACAAGACCATGCGGTATATTTAGCATGATCATAGCTTTTCTTGACATTTCAACGTCAAAAATGACAATTTCCCACTTAACCGCGCCAGAGGCGTTCTGCGGCCCGAGCAGAAACATTTCTGATAATCGTAAATGTATTCGAACTTGCTGCGCACTAATGACATTTAGTTAATACTTCATACAAATTTCATAGACGCGCATCGAGCTCGAATACATTTACGATTATCAGAATTTTTCCTGATCAGTCCGCTGGTGTTTATCATACAAATATTTTACGTAATCGATAGCGTGAATTGACCAAAAAACCCATAGTCGAGCTACTAAACGTGTGTTTATTGGCATCGCAAATTTTACACTGCTCCACTCATTACTAGATGTGAAAGCTCACAAACATTAAAATTGCTTTATCATAAAATCGGTACATCGCGTAAACCGATTACGGACCGCGCTCATTCGTGGTCGTTTCCATAAATCCGTGGCTATCAGTAATTACATCTACGGCAAATTAGCTCGGTTGTAACCGTGTGCCACTCGCTCAATAATAAAATTATTGTAACACCAAAATTATGTTATGCATGTATTCATTCATCTGCTTCGTAGTATAGAATAGAGAACGGCTATAAATGTTATCGATGAATTAAATATTCTATAATTATTATCTCTTAAATAATTATAATATAATTTCTAAACGTGGAACGTTACATCCTATTTGTTATGATGCATTACGATAAAATATATTACAGTACGCTGTCATTAAAAGTGATGTTAATGGTTATTAATTGACATAACACTCTTGATTGGACAGACGACATAATTTCTCGTTCCATCATTCAATTAAAACATAAAATTGCCTATTGATCTATTTTAGTATTAGCTCACTTGCAACTTTAAACACTGCTATTTAAAAAGGATGTATAATGTATCAGATTATAAAAAGCTTTGTGCATGTACATTACGTTCGTTTAGAACCAATGTCGTTGAAATCAACGATTCTATTCGGGATGTACAACATGTAGAATTCCCTATCGTCACAGCACAGCGTATGTACGGCACTTCATACATATTTTAGAAGATCCGTTTATACGATGACAGCCACAGTGCTCTCGATCCATTTTAACCTTAGTTATTATATTTGAATTTTATTAAATGCTAAAATCCAGGTAAGTGGGCTCAGTGAAATTTTGATGTTCTAGTTCGCTAGGGCGCCTCTGCCTATCTCTTCGGGGATGCAGGCGTGAGCTTATGTTCTGTTATGTGGAACTTAATATTCCTTGCCCCAGAAATATACCAAAATACTGAATTTAAAAACTCAGTTATCCGATATTGATAAAAACATACGGTTAACGGAAACGAAGTTTGACGTTGTTTCTATAGCAATTAAATCAATCAAAATTTTGATAACGGATCGCTGATCCCGATAGATAGATAAGAGGTCATTGATTTGAAGTGACAGATAAGGTGTTACTGATCCGGTATGTCAGGTAAGACTTGATATATCCGGGGTCATAAGGGGGCGTGTTAAGGGCGTGTAAGATGAGGTGAAATAAAAAAAAATGTTTGTTAGTATTACAAATATTTGTTTCGTCCAAGTGATGGTTTAATAATAATAACGTAACATAACATAAGTTCACACCTGTATCCACGACTGATACAATAAGAACAATAACAAAGAAGTTTGGGTAATGATAATATTTTTGAGTAAACCGTTTGAGGCAACCGTGGCCCACAAAATGTTGGCATTATCGGAAACATACTCAATCCTTAGCTTACCGTAGGAAGAAAAACAATGAGGATTAGGACGGAGGGAGCGATTTTTAGGCCACCAGGAATTTTGGTTCTAATTGTAAATTATATTGTAATAATTATCGATATGAAGTACAACGTATGTGTCTCATCTCTATTCTAATCCGCCGGCGGTCTGTGTGTAGAAACACAATTATTTTAATCTACCACTAATTCAACACAAATTGGTTTACATGCCTATGCTGCGTGGACATGTACGTACAAGCTACTTACTTGAACGTACGTGTAAGTAATTTCGTATACATTGTACCTCGTTATACATATCGTGTGGATCATTGAGATGATTGTTATATTGCATTAATCAGATTATCGAATCTTTAAAGCATCATGGCAACATATTATTATCATTATTTACCAGAAGGCCTATCCCTTTTTCTGACCACTGGCTTTGTGTACGGACAATAGACATCACATAAACAGTAACCACACTACAACAATGCGGCGCAGTACAGACTACGGTGCATTTCCAGTGGTTTGTACTACCATACAAGCAAGCCCTGGAATAAAATCCCTGCTCCGGTGTTCCCAGCTTTACTTGTTCTTCTTTAAAAGAGTGCTCACCTCGCGTTAAGTAGCGGCTCGGCTATTTCTCAGCTTGGGTTTTTACTGAATTCGTTAAGATAAGACATAATAATATTTTATATTTATTGAAGACTTTCCATGGATTGCATTGGCCTCTTGCATATTTTATTGTGCCAGAATAATATTCCTTAGTAGTTAGTTGCATAGGCATCGTATCAACATTAAATTCCCTACAAACATATGTCTCGAAAGCGTCCCGGTCCAACTGGCGCAGTCCGCCCGAGGCCCGGCCCGCCCCCAATGAATCAATCACACGCGAAAATATGCGTGTAATGATACCATTTGCGCAATCAACCCTCTAATTGTGCTCCCGACCCACGACCCCCGACCTCCGTCCCACCAGTATCACTCCAACCCAGACAACGAACCGACCATGTGCGACAATGGCCATGGAGTTTTGCTTTATATTTGTTTGATTATAAATAAATCTACTTTTCAAAGATTAGTAGCTGATTTTTCCATAGTAATTATACGTATAATGGTACAGTACAAAAACTATCAATACATAAACAGCAACGAAGCCATGGAGTCAGTTTTTCCTGAAATTGCTCGATGTTTGACCGATACTATTGCTAGTTGTTTACGTAGCCTTAACAAAGACAACGACGGCGATCCAACAAACGGGAACTAAGCACGTCCTAGATGCCATGGGATAAAAACCACAGAGGCGGCATGGACATGAACAACTTCCGGGATATTTGCACCTGGATATTTTAAATACTCCGTATTTAATGAATTTCATTATTGGAATAAGAAAGGAAATATTTTTTGTCCTTACCGTTGTAACTATTAGTTTTTTTTTTATAGCAGAGGCAAAAGATCAGGTAGGTCCCCTCATGGTAAGTGATCTCCATCGCCCATAGACACCCAAGACACAAAATGATGTGTTTTGCCAACACAAAAGGAGGGGAATAGGGATTGGGATCGGTAGATGCTCCGTGTATAATTATTACATTAACATGTACGGTAGCCATGAGATGATGCCCATGAGATTTCTTGACATTTTTCATTAGCGACAACATAAAATATTTGTATGACAAACACACGTCTCTAGCGATTACGGGGGGAAATTTATTCTTTAATTTCATAGGCATCAATTATGTTACGTCGCGTCGCATCTTCCTCAAGTGTCGGTACACATTCTATGCGTCTGTGAAGTGTCGGTTGTAAATCACGGTGAGGTCGCGGCGTCGCGTCGCTGAAAGCAATTCCATTCGATTACCGCCCCTCGGCCACCTGGGCCGGTGCCGCTGCCGGTGCCGGTGCCGTTGTTGACTCCTCGATTAATGTTTTGTTCCGCCTCCTACACTATCAGGTGTTTGCGTAGCTCCCACTGTTGACCGGAGATGTTTAGATTATTTAAATTGGTTTTGGATTTAAACACCTATCCAGGACTTATGTCTCTCAAATATTTTAGAACTAAACGTTACCGGATTGGATCTTCCGTTTTGACAACACTGATTAAAAACATACGTTACGTAAGCTTAAACATTGCTGAGTTTAATTCAATTGATAGGGTTTCCAGAAGTTCAACAATTTATGTTTCTTAATGCCACCATCTATCAATATAATTGGTTCATGGATGAGATCTCTTACACCTAAATGACCCACTTGTTCGTTTAGACCTTGTTCAGATAAGCAATTTACGAGTAGAGCGTAGAGCGCGAGTATTTGTAAAACACATCAATCCTTTTTTTCAATTTGATAAACGCACACAAATAGTTGACATAAATATCACACCTAAAATATACAATTTTCAATCAACTTTAATGCGCAGTAAATTAATTATTCGAAGATTCATCCAAATCTGTTTATTTATGAAGATTTCCATTTTATTTAATCCAAAATTAAAAATATAGACCTTTTGTAATAGAATTTTAGTCTATCAGAAATTGTAATATTTAGCGTCCCGAGAGTAGGTTCATAATAAAATTATTAAGTGATAATCCAATAAATTCTCCATTAATTTACGGAATAATACCAAATTCGTTGTTACTTTGATCACGTGCTTACTCTGAACAAACTTGCATATTACCGCCGCGTGCTCAGAATAACTTAACTCATCGAAATATAACAACCCATATAGTTTTATGTGTTCCTCTGTAAAAAGGGTTAAAAGCTGACTTCTTCGTATACACTGATTTCTCAAGTTTACGCGAATGTTATTCATTGAAATAAAACTATTTTTACGGATTTTATCACGATTTGGTTTTAATTTTTATTCCCGACGTTTCAAAGGCTTTGCAGTCTTCGTGGTCACGGGTTGGACTGGTTTAATTTCTTCGTATACGTTTAAAGCGGAAACTAAATACTCCTAATAATATCATATTAATATAAATGAAGGTAATTTGCATTTTATAATTTCTTAACCCGTTGTAGGCGGCGCATATA
This sequence comes from Clanis bilineata, assembly GCA_036417725.1. Classification (NCBI taxonomy): domain Eukaryota; kingdom Metazoa; phylum Arthropoda; class Insecta; order Lepidoptera; family Sphingidae; genus Clanis; species Clanis bilineata. The sequence continues at coordinate 234,209 of CM071157.1, read as the reverse complement.
GAGGTATGTTACATAATCATCTCAGCCACCGGTGGCCGAGCCGCCCGTCACTATTTATAAAAGACTGTTTTTCAATATTGCCCTTAATAATTATTTTGTGTGCTTCAACTGTTTCTACAGTATTTAGAAAATCCCAGCAACAGTCAAAGTCGTAAATAGTTATATTTAAAGAATGACAATTATAGTAACGGTCATTTAACTAATCTCAAAAAATTGTTTCATAAATAAAAATATGTAAAGAACCAAGCTATCAGATCCATCTCTCGTAATGCTGATGTTAAATCTCATTAAGCGTTATTATTTTACTTTCATTTGAAATGAAGGCAAGTCAATATTCTCATTTTTATTAACTTACCACTAATAGTAATCCTCTGATAGTATGTAATGATGCTTGATTGAATACCAAAAACTATATAATTATGCAATCATAATAAACTCGATCGGTGCGGCGCGGCGCGGCGCGGCGAGTCAAACGACGGAGCGAAACGCCGCGCCGCACCGCGCCACGCTGCAGCGAGAGTTCAATACGCGCGTGTCATCAAAACACGCGAATGGACGCAAATTGGCGAGTGGTAATGAGGGTGCGGATGCGACATTGTCATTAGTAAATAGTAATGGCGGGTACACACCGACCGAACAAAGGCGAAATAGTCTATGCCCGTTTCATTCACACAACAGCGGAAGTTTGTTTGTGTGAACGCAACAGGTGACGATTCGCGAACATTCGTTCAGTTGGTGTGTACCCACCATAACACCACAATTTATGCCCCAAATAAGACATAAGGGTGTGCTACACCTACAGATAGTATCAAAATAATCATGAATTTTGAAAACCGGTGCACATTTCGCGGAGATATCGCCTAGCATACATTAAAAAAATACAAACGAATTGAGGACCTTCTCCTTTTTGAAAACAAGCTATGCCTGACTAAAATAATTTAAGCTAAGAAGCTATAATTATTATGTATTACTTTAAATAAACTTGCTTTCATTATGTTGCGTTATACGATTCATCATCATCATCATCACAGACTCCGGGTTGGTACTGAAAAATCCAATATTACTTTGTCCGATCCAGGGATCGAACCCAATACCCTAGGATGATAGTTGTACCACGCACGTAATGCCACGCCACCCGGGCAGTCCCGAATAGCTGTGGCATATAAAGGTACATAGCGAAAATGTAAACCCCCAGTATAATATACTAGGCTGTGCTGCCATCACGGGTAAAACGTGTGTGAACTGTGAACTGTGAAGCAAACCGGCATGCACCCTGCAGTGTTGACTAATCAATCGCGGTAATTGTTTGACGCTCGTCAACACCAGTCGCGTTGCCTTCAGAGCATCATTGCAACGCTCTCTGTTACACAATACACATCACTGTAGGATGGAACCTATAGGCATTGTGTATATCGGAAGTTTTGTACAAAGTTATAGTCGAGTTATTGTCGATGCCGATGTCCATGGACGTCAGTAACCACTTACCATCACGTGGGCTGTCTGCTCGCCTGCCTTTGTAGGCCAATAAAAAAAATCAAATTGCCTCGGTTGCGTGGTTGTATTTCGGTACGACTACCGTCCTGAGGTCTCGGGTTCGATCCCTGGGTCGGGCAAAGTGATATTGGATTTTTCCATATCAGCCCGGAGTCTGGAATTTGTGCCCGATTTGGCAATAGGCTCGCCCCCTATCACATCTGGGACGGAACTAAGCTCTGCGAAATGTAGGTGTACTAGTTCGCTAGTGTGCCTCTGCCTACCCCTTTGGGGATACAGGCGTGAGCTTATGTTATGTTTTAAAAAAATCAGCTACTATACTGTTCGAAGTAACTAGAGGTATTATTCTAAATAGAGACAAAATAAGCTAAGCTAAAACTAAGGACGGCGAAATGTGGGTGTACTAGTTGGCTAATGCGCCTCTGCCTACCCCTTCGGGGATATAGGCGTGAGCTTATGTTATGTTATGTTATGAGACAAAATAGTCTCGATATAAATAATTTGACAACAACGCGTCTGTGCAGTGCAGTAAACAGCAACATCGCTTATCGCATTCAGCAAGTAATCGCTCAATGTACCGTCAGCACGGGTGATGGGGAACGTTTGTAGTTAATTCGATAAAGTATACTTACAGCGAGCGATAAAACGGCGGCGGCATGCGGCTCACGAGAGTCGCGCCCTTGCGTCGCACCGTACGCCCCCGCGCCGTGTGTCGCGCCCTCGGCATTCGCATCAAATGAACCGTGCTATGAATGTATGCGGTGACTGGGACGGGCGCACAGGCACGCTCCCACCGCGGTAAACACGCTACGCCTTTGTTAGTGCATAGTGAAACTGGCTTTACATTGCTTAAAGATATTTTGGCTATTTTAAGATACGTCGACACTAGACGTAATAAGTTTTTGAGCGCCAAACAATTATCGATGTGTCATATAGAGAAACTAACAAAAATATTAAAAATGTTATTAATAACTAGACATAAGCTCTCATTCGATCGAGATTTAAGTAAACGTTGCGTTAAAACCCAACGTTGACGCTTTTAAAATATTTTCCACATGTACGAATATGTTCATATGAGTGCTTTAAAATAATTTTCGTCTTGTTTCTAATGAGGTTATCTTCTACTATACTCATTTGTTTCATTTCAACGTTTTTTTAACGAATGTTGAAACACCTTTCGTGTGAATGAGGCCTAATACTCAGGAGCGCAACAGTTATTATTACTTGTCCCGACACTCGATTGCAATAAACAAACAACTATTACCGGAAAAAATGTGGTACGTCCAGACTCGTAAAAAATGTTACAATGTTAAAGGCAAGCAAATCGCATTTTATGTTTAGTTTTGCAATTGAAAAATCATACATGACAGTTTAATTTTCAAACAAATTATAGGTGCTCAGCCTTGAACGTGCCCGATATATTTATACACTCCCTATTATAAATAAGGATGATATTAAGCTTGACTAGATTTGTTCTAGATTTCTATTATTCCCCTCTGCCTACCCCTTTGGAAACATGCGTGATCGTGTGTGTAGTATGTTGTTTTATTATTACCCTTGAATGCTCGATAGAATTAACAGAAGAAACTTCTGAATCTGCGACGGCCGCGGCGTGGCGTCCAGCGTCCCTCTAAAGTAAACTTTACAAGTTCATACACATCATTTTGAGAAGTTGAAGAATAAAACACAGCACAAAAATAACCCTTTTTCGCAACCTCGATTTTCACAATAATAAACTACCAAAACATATAAATATCACACATGAGATCTTTATCGAAAGAATTATGAACAGAAATGCTCGCTGAATATGCATGACACAATTACTTGAGCGACTTATTACCGCCTCAAATGCTTCATTATATCTAATAACATTCAACTGGTTATTTCTCATAATGCTGGTAACTATTACTTCGTAGGACTGGCGGTTCGAGTAATAACTACAAAGAAAACGTGCTAAAGACAAATAAGGCCTGAAATACACAAGCGGTTTTTATGCTTTCTTCTGTAATTTATTATTTATGGCCCAAATTAAGGCTAAAACCGATTACATCCTTTCTTAGATAGAACAATGTAAGGATTCTAAATGAGACAGTCTCCGTAGTCAGCGGAGAGCGCGAGTCGGCGAAAGGCCACAAATTATATTCTCGCACATTATTTGATCTACGAATTTGTTTCGGATCTGAGTATTCTGAGTCTGAAGGTTTTGTGTAGTTGTTCATACCCACGACGTAATTTCGAACCCGCGGTCCTTGCTTCATAGCAGGTTGCTTGCCCGCTGCGCCACGGAGGCTGTCAATACATTAAATACCAGAGCACAATGAGAAGGGCGTCCAACTGTGACCACATGCATATGCACACCGCGTGATCTTAATAAAAGGGATTTTTTATTGCAATCAAACGACGAGACCAGTAAACCAACATAACGACTATCCTCAATCAGTAGCAACTAGCAACACTATCGGCAGTTTGAATAACAAAGCATTGAATGGCACTGCACTGCATACATCATCCTGAGACATTAGATGTTCAATGTCATAACGTACATTAGTTACACTGGCACTGGGAAAATATATTTTGAAAAACCGTTATCAGCATAATAATCCACAATGTATCACATTGATTTAATGGTCGTTTTATGTCAATACTTAGAGATTTATATATGTGGTGCATAGTTACTTAATGCGCTTTGTTGTATAATTTCAAACTACTCCGTTTAGTGACAGCCTAATGTCCACGCAAATATTCTCACTCTAATTTATTCCTTTCACTCCGTTATAATGAAAACAAGTATCTGGAGAAAATAATTTATAACTAGTTTCTGCATTTTAAAGCATCGACTTCACTGGCTTCGAAGACTTTCTGATATATAGCGACGCAATAATAACAATTTGTCAGTTTGTACGGCGGTCGCCACTTGACGCACTGCCGCCGCGCCGTGAATAATGTCAAAAGTTTGATGTTCTTTTGTGAAATGTTGGTTCTATTGAGGATGCACTATTAAGCTAGATCTTAGATTCAAGTCATACCTACATATCTATCTAACGGCTTAATGTCAAAAATACTTAAATCCCTTATTTTACAAGTACTCGTCTCTACATAAGCTAAATAATAACGTAAACCATAACACAGCATTGGTTTAATTAAAGCAATAAAAACATGTCTTAAAAATAATAGTTAAGAATTCAAACCTATTGTTTCGATTACATCCATACTAATAGAAAAGCAATCCAACTACCTCCAAGTAGGAGTAAATGCCAAAAGTTACCACGGCCATGCGTAAATCCGAGGCATTACCAAACCGGCGAGAACTGTTGAATGAGCACCAATATAATACCTTAATAACAAACGATTATGAACTTAGCAAGTGCGGCAGCGGCTCCGTAGTCCGCCCCCCCCCCGCCTTCCTTACCCGCTTCTCCCCTCTACTCTCCTTTACCTCCACGGCAAGTTCCTTATAAGGGGTCGGAAATTATAGGTGAAAGTTGTGCAATGGCAACGCCGGCCATATCTCGCATTACGGCTGGATCAAGTTACAGCGGCGGGTTGTGGTGTCACGTCATCAATTTGGAGTTAGCGATGTCAACCGGAGGGTATAAGCATAGTGTAATGGTGTTTTCTTACTACAATGTCGACGTGTAACGTAGTTACTCACATGTGGAAACATCTAAATGTAATATGTAATTGAAAACTTTTTCAATGTCTCAAATTGAGGTTCTGACTGAGGTCTTACAAAACATAATTGAACAAACTTTTAAAAGACATAATATCATTTACGATTAGGCGTCGTATGGAAAGTAGCTTTTTCAAACCAGGGACAGATAATTATTGTAAGTTAAGGCATGCAATCTTCTTGCGAATGCCGTCATACAAAAACAAATACGGAATCGATAGACTTTTCTGTATATCATCCTTATACACGTCACGAATCAAGAATATTATTTATCCACCTTAAGGTTATCACATGAGAATGGTGTATATAGCCATTCGATGAAGGGAATTTCTTTGTAGAGTCTTGTACACCCATATCCAACAGGTCTTATAGCTCAGACTTGACCAAATGATGGTCAAAATTTAACAATAGTTATGAAATCCAAAACGTCACATTTGACTGCCACAGCGCTTTAGGCAATATTTGTTCAAAGGACTTTAAAATCTACGTTATATCAAAAATATAAAATTCTTATCTCATAACGCCCACCTATTTTTAGACCACCTATTATAAATATGATGGTCGAAAATATCAGTTTATTGGTAATATCATATTTTCGATAAACTTAATGTCATTCGTGGGCGAGCCAATTTGTTTTATGCGTAGACGATCCTTCCCTTAATAGTGTTACTGATCCTGCACTACCAGAGGCTCAATAACTCGTCTATCTTAAAAAAAATGTATCACGCGCCTATTTGAACTTGGGTAGGCAGATGTGCAAGCTTATTATCTACGTAACGATGCTAAATTGCTTCCGACATAAATTAACACGGAAGCTTTTATACTGATTTCTTAAGTTTACGCGAATGTTATACATTGAAATAAAACTATTTTGGTTTTTAATTTTTATTCCCGACGGTTCGGCTTTGCAGTATTCGTGGTCACGGGTCGGACTGACTGACTGACTACGAAGACTGCAAAGCCTTCGAAATGTCGGGAATAAATAGTTTTATTACAACGGAAGCTTTTATATGAAATTCAAAGCACAAATCCAGTAAAGCTCTAAGTAAACATGGACCTCATCGAGTTTAACATACTACTTACACCACTAATATACCAGTGAGCTTATATATAGGAATTATATCAAACTGGTATATAACATAAATGGTGACAATTGATGATGAAAAAAATAAGCCCGGAGTTTCTTTCTGCCTTTCTTCTTCGGGTCGTCATCCGTAGGTAGCTAGAGAAAGGCTGGTAGGTTAGCTAGGATAGGGCCTCACGCACCAATCCCAACTGCTTCCAGTATTTCCAGTCAATCCCCTGCCACCATTCCTGCCATATGCCATTCCCATACAATCCATTCCCTTACACTCTATTCCTATTTCCCCTTATCACCCTATCTCAGCCATCCCATCGTTATTATGCCCATACTTGCCTGCCTGTTGTCAAATTCAAAAATATAATGTAAATTATATTAATCCTAATTTAAAAATTTACTTGTGTTGACTTGTCATAAGTAAGATTTTTATTTTTTTTATTTATTTTTAAACCAAATAAATAAGCATCTACTACCATCGGCCATTCACATACCGCTTAAACCAGAAAATAAACGAAAAATATATTTACTTTTCATCATCATATCGTATATTTTTATTTGCCGATCGCAATTAAAACGATAATAAACACTCGCAGTTTCGTTTACCCTTTGATGTGAATACGTTAATTAATTATTAGTCGGTTATTTAGGCCTTATGTTTGCGAGACCTTGTATTTATTAACTGAGATAGTACGAGGAAATTTGAAATTATTGGAAACAGAGGAATCATCTTAGAAATCGTTTGCTCTTTTTGTGAAAATAATTTCGGCATACTCAAATTTATGGTCAAGGACTTGTCTCTGAAAATTAATGAAAATGACCTTTGCTAATCTCTGCTATAAAAAATCGTTATCAAAGGGCACACGAGCTGTTTTGAAATGTGTCCGTACCTGCATTCAGGTAGATTGAGGGCATATTGAACATTTATTGCAGCAACAGTATTAAGATAATATCGGATTAATAGCAATATGTATGAATAATATTTTGTTTAATTTGACCATATTCCGCTGTCCCGGTTTTTTCTTTCGATACAATGAATATACCTCTATGATGCTGGCATGAAACTGAGTTGATCAGCACAATAAAAGTTTTAGTTAATTTTCATTAATTTTCAGGGACAACTCGCCTTTGACCAAAAATTTTAGTATGCCTAAATTATTTATACAAAAAAAGAGTAAATGATTACTAAGACGATTTCTCCGTACTGTCCCAGTTTAAAAAATCACACTGTATATGTGTCAGGGAAGACACATCACGTCCTAATTCAGCGCGCAACACGATTAATTAAAACCATTTTCATACTAAAAAATTGCCGAGTGAGCGTCGGTACAGCGCCACCGGGACCAATTATTGGGGAACACGTTTCGATTTAATAAAGCAATTTAGAAAAAAGCCTATTTGCATCGAAATGAGGCAAGGGTTGAGCCTCATCGGCCCGCCTCGCCTCGCCGCGGCTAGTGCCGTGCCGCCGGCTGCCGAAGTGTCGACGCATTGATGCTCGAGTACTCAAACGCGGGTACTGTCTTGTAATAATTTTACTGTCGTCCATATCTTCTAATTGTACCATCAGCAAATATTTACTTATCAACATTAATTATTTCTTTTGTGAACACCAGTTAAAATAATAATATTATGAAACATATACGAAAATAATAAATCGATATCTAAACGGACATAAAAGTGATTCCCGCGACTAAAATACCATTTAAACTGATAAAAGAAGCTGAAAAGGGAAAATATATAAAAAAAACGTTTGCTATAGCAGCCCCAGTAGGAAAAATTTTGGTAATCGAGCTCATTGCGCATTTTTGACATTTGTGTGAAATGTATCCCAATGTCATCAGGAATAACTAAAAGGAAAGGTAAAAAGTGCCTTTAACCGACGCGAATGTATGAAGAGATTGATGAAAGTAGATCAAGCGAAAGTAGTGTGTCAGAATCGGGCGAAGTGGAAATCCATAGTATCTGCTTACCCCTATGGGATACAGGTGTGATATTATGTATGTATGTCATCAGTACACACACAGAGAGAGATGTGACTTCAATTGTCAAAATGTTTTTGGTTCATTAAAGATTATCTAAGCATAAACACTAATCAGGACATTATTAAAGCCCAACGCATTCAAAGAGCGAAGCCGCTGACCAGTTTCCCGTATGTAATATCCATGCTACTTGGGATACGAGCTTGGACGATAATTCTATCAGATTCAACAACACCTATTCAGTCTACTGCGGAGAGCCACTTCTCAAATCTAAATGCCCAAATTGAACGCCCGAGATCCTGACCAGAGCAATTCCTTCCTTCGATATCACATAGACTCTATGAGAGTTTAGATACTGTCTGGACAGCGTATAATACGGTCATTCTGATGCCGCGTTCGCCCCTCCCCTCCCCCTCCCCGCCCCTCCCCGTCCCTCCCCGCCCCCAGTGCTGCCCCGTCTTCACCCCCTCAAGACTTCGGCGAGCATTTTTCGCTCTAATCGAGCAATGGAAAAATCTCCCGATACAGTTATAGTCGGGTTCGGGTCAAATGAGTTTTATTCACAAATTCTATTACGCATTACGAAGCGACACTGACTTCTGGACACGATTCGTAAGCTTTTGTTTTTCCCCAAGTGTTTTAGTAATAGTGTACACTCATACGTTTTGTCTCTATCTAGAGTCTAGACCTAACTAGAAAACCCTTTCGAAGCCTTTTTTCCTGTCTAGACAAATTGTATAGATATTTTCCCGCAAAGAAACGATGATCTGAGCAAATTCATAGTTTTCTAGATAATAGGATTTATAAACTAAAATATTTGTCATTTAATTGAGCAGGAAAAGTAATTACTAAAGTTTGTTTACTGTACCTCTACATGTAATTCCTAATGAAAATGATTAAGTACAAGTATATAATATTTTGTTGTAATATAATATAATATAATATAATCATGGCCTGTAAAAGACAATATGTGTTTGTGAACAGTCCTTGTGTGAAACTTGGTGAGTTGGCGCACGTCGCGTCGGCACCGGACCGCGGCACGGCCCCGTAGTTACCGTTACATTAACTATCACATGTTTACTTACAGTTTGCGAAAGTTGACATGACACATTATGTGTTGTCAGTTATACAATTATACCCTTTTAGTTAGTGTTAAATATTCAAGGATAACCTACTTTCAAATGTGAGATTAACATTTTATATCAGGGACTGGCAAATTAGCAGGTGGTTCACCAGATGATAAGTCATCCTCATAATTATAATACACATGTACGAGGCCAAAAGCATAAAGGATGCGTTCGCAACTATATAGGATTTGGAAGCAGTTAAATAGATTTGAAAGCTCACTCACCGGGCAAAACACAACGGAAAACTGATGTTTATCGACGGTTTTTTTCCTATGGGAAAATGACATCGAACCGATGAGGCAGTACATTCGTATTGTAGACATAACTAACTACAGTGTCGGTCTACCATTTCAGTATTTTTACTGCATCAGAATCTGTAGAACAATATTATATACCACTTGACTCTCGCTATCGTACACCTTTATAAAGAGATTACTGCTGGTTTAAAATAACATTATTCTAGATTTATTGCATTTGCACGACAAAAGCAATTCTATGCCCAGCCAATACACTTCAATTATCGAAACATTAAGTAAATAGCAGACTATTTCAGTGATTCAAAGACACGATTTTATCTATCATGTGACAGACACATTGTGTAACAAATTAAAGGCAGCCTCCCGCGTATCAAAGGAAAAATAACACAAAGGAACCTTCAATATCGTTTTAATGATTTACGCCAGATCAGAGAGTGTCACGGTACAGAGGTTTCATTAGTTGTTGTGTCTCGAAAACGTGGCGTAGAAAAAAGCTCTCGTTGGGCTCCGATAATAAAAAGACAAATAATGGTACAAGACGCCAATTAAATCAGAACCCTTCTGGTTCAGCCTACGTACAATCTTGGACCTAGGTAAAGCACTTTTGTGCCCCATTGGTTTGGTGGCAGTAAACGGCTGAGCATCGTGAAACCTGTGGATACTAACACTACCTTATCTATATAGAGAGAGATGCCTTTACCTTCGGGAATATACCTTGAGCTTATATATGTATTATTATATTATTATTATTATTCTCATTTATTTCAATTATTCTTTTTTTTACATTGTTAAATATAAGTTAAAAAAAATACATTTAAAAATATAAAAAACAATAAATATCACCCTCCCGATGACGAGGCTTGAGACCCAAGCCAACAGTGGTTAGGGGCTCAGAGTGAGGAACCGCCTCACAATGCGGGCCGTGTCCAATAACACTGCCTTCTGTATCTGGCTCTTGATCCAACGTCCGATTGAGAGCCTCTTAAGGTGTTGGTCGAGGCTCTTTGCTATCAACCCATTAGCGGTAACGACTATCGGGACAATGATTGTTGATTCCACATCCCACATGTCCGAAATCTCGTGTGCCAGATCTAAGTATTTAGACATCTTGTCATTTTCGGCCTTCGAGAGATTTTCATCATGCGGAATGGTGACATCAACAAGTATTGCCCGACGCGCTAATCGATCTACTACCACAATATCAGGCTTATTGGCAACAATAGTCCTGTCCGTAATAATAGATCGATCCCAATACAGTGTTGCATGTCCATTTTCAAGAACTGGCTGCGGCACATATTGGTAGTATGGTACTTCAGAAGACACAAGGTAGTATCGAAGAGCAAGTTGCTGGTGTATGATCTTGGCTACTAGGTTATGTCTATGTAAGTACTCGCCGTTAGCAAGATACGAACAACCGGAAATAACATGCCTAATGGACTCTCCGGGTCGGTGACATGCCCTACAGATGTCGACCGTATCGTCCTTTATGATGTATTTCCTATAGTTGTTCGTCTTGATAACTTCGTCCATAATTGCAAAGACAAAACCCTCGGTTTCCCCAAATAGGTTACCGAAACGTAGCCAAGACACGGAAGCAAGTTGGTCGACATTGGGCCCATTGAGAGCTCGATAGAATCGTCCGTGAAGCTCTTTGCTCTTCCATACCTCCCTGCGATCCCCGGTACTCAGTACCACAGGTGCCCGCCAATTCTCATTTGCCAGTGAGAGCGGAGTGAATCCTTTGTCTACCAAGCCCATATCCTTATGCATCACCACTTCGCTACGGAGGAAATAATTCCTGAGATTGCATATCTCGCGGTTATGCAGGTCCTTGGCATTAAGTAAACCTCGGCCCCCGCATCTCCGCGGGATATACAATCTCATAACAGACGATCGTGGATGATGCATTCGGTGTGCAGTTAGTAGAGTCCGGACCTGTCGATCCAGGGTATCTAACTCGGTCTGAGTCCATTTGAGTATGCCGAAAGAGTACATCAGTACAGGCATAACCCAACCATTAAAGGCACGAATCTTGTTGCCACCCGACAAAAGACTGTTTAGTACTTTTGTCAAGCGACCAAAGAAACGTTCCTTTACTGATTGTTTGACATCTGCACTCGATATACCTAACGCTTCAGACATACCCAAATATTTGTAGGTTTCCGTTTCGGAGAGAGATCTAAGCTGTATAGTCTCTGAGAGATGGATGTCATCAGAGACTATATTCCCACCACGCTCCACATGGATAACCGCGCACTTATCCACACCAAACTCCATATTGATAGAGTTGCTGAAACTTTTAGTTATTTTCAACAACTCCATCAAATCAGTTTTCTTGGGTGCGAATAGCTTGAGGTCATCCATGTACAGTAAGTGGGATATTGGCTCTCCCCCTCTACGAAGACGGTAGCCTAGTCCGGAATCCAGCAGCAAGGTGCTAAGAGGATTCAGGGCCAGACAGAACCATAAGGGACTCAGACTGTCACCCTGGAATATACCCCGCTCAATCTTAATTGGTTCATCACATCCAGGAGTACTCGCACCACCTGGATAATTTAAAACCGTTGTCCACTGCCTCATACAAGCCTCCAGAAAGGCGCATAGATTTGTATCTATTTTATACAAATCCAGCACCCTCATGAGCCATGTATGAGGCACCGAATCGTAGGCTTTTTTGTAGTCGATCCAGGCAGCCGATAAATTTCTCCTGTTGCGGCGAACTTGCTGACATATGGACATGTCTACGAGAAGGAGTTCTTTTGTACCACGTGACCCAACTTTACAGCCTGTTTGACCTGAAAACATGATGTTACTATTGTTAATGTGGTTGGATATTTTCAATCTTATAATTGAGGACAGTAATTTGTAGATGGTGGGCAAGCAAGTTATAGGCCTATAATTTTTTGGGTCAGTGGTATTACCAGATTTATATAAGAGGTATGTGGCACCTGTCGTCATAAACGATGGGAGAGATCTATTCTCAAGTGCGTCCTGGAACTGCGTCGCTAAACGAGCATGCGTGCTAGGAAGCCATTTCAACCAGAAATTGTGCAGGCCGTCCGGCCCGGGACTTTTCCAGTTGTGGGACGGATGGATTGCACACAAAACGTCTTCTGGGCTGATTGAAATGGCCTCCATAGTTCGTATTGACTCGCAGGCTCGCTCCACGACACTGAGCCAGGCGCATTCAGTGTAAGAGACCGGCGACGACCAAATGCTTGCCCAATATGTATGCATATCAAGCACATCCGGCGGCCGCCGATCTCCTAGAACATGAGAGCGCTCCCAACATCCATACACTCTTTTCTGGTCTCTTTGAAAAGTGCGATTCTGTTGGAATCTATCCCAGCGCATCCTAAATCGTCGGATACGGTTCGCCCAAGCACAGACTTTTTGCTTCAGGAAATCTATGCGTTCTGCGACACAAACCCTATAATCTCTGGGCCTGATGTTGGTCCCAGAAAAGGCCTGTGTCACAAAACGCATGACTCTGAGCCTATCATTGCCTTCCCTGAAGCAAATTAATTTAGCGATTAGAGTGCGGGCCTTGCCGATACGCTCCTCGATCCTGCGCTGCCAGGCCGGGACAATCACGGCATCCCGCGTGACTCTGTTTTCACTGGGAAACTTTACGTTAGCCACGCGACATACCGCGACGGCCGCGCAGTACAGGATCGAATGAGTGCCAACAAGGTCGCAACTAGACTCCATGTATGTGGAAAGTATGGAGTCTAGTGCCCCAACTAGTGCCAAATTACGTCTGTGCGTTGGCAAACGCGGTATCCGAGGTCTACTGGACGCAGAAATAGAATTAAATTCCAAAATCGCATCTTCCAAAGCCCTTCTCAAACACTGTATATCTTGGGAACTTACTGTATTGTCCAAATTGTCCACTAACTCTGGATCTGGGTCAGAGGTGCATATAGGTGCGTTATCTGTTCTTTCTTCAACAGGAGCCGTGGTGATAGGAACCTGGACAATATTATGTAAGTTTGCGCGCAATCGCTCAAGTACGGCATCATCCAACAACTTACGTCGCTGGATGAACCTCACTTGATCCGATAAACGTTGAGTCGATACATCAAGCGTTGGTTCAAGGGTCTGAAACAGAGCAAGCATTTTGGCACGGTACGCTGTGAGTTTGGTTCCTCCTTCTGTCGCCCCATAGTAGGCCCGCATGACATTTTCATTGATGCTAGATGTCCATCTCATGCGGCGCACTACTCCACCGGTAACGGGGGCCGTAGGCGGGACACAAGGCCCCGCTGGTCCCAAGCCCGCCGGAGGAGGGGGCCGCCGTCCTCTTCGTCGCACAGGTGTTAGTGGCGGCGGGGACGACTGCAGCTCGTCTTGTAGGCTCGACGCGTCGTTACCCGGCGACGGCTCGAACACCTCCGAAGCCGACACCCACGACGCGGAGCTCGACGAGCTGGTGGAGGATCTTCTGCGTGCACGTGTCCTGGCTCGTAATATCATCTTGATACATTTTGGATTGGAAATACATAATTTTGGTTCATTTTTAGCTGATTTTTCCTTCTAAAACTGATTTTAAATATATTTAAATGACACTGTCACTGTCATTGATCTGTTTTTTGCACATTATAAAGATTTCTTCAAAATTTCACTTAATTATTGTTCAAACAGGATGATTTGTCGAAAATACGAAATATAAAAATAAAATTATGAATACTATATATCTTAAAATAATTATTTTGTAAATGTTTTTAGATCTTGTACCAAGTGACTTCTAGTGTTGCCATATTATTATTATGTTCAGTACACTTTATTTTTAAAGATATTTTTTACATTTTTAAATATATGCTATAAAAAAAAATACATTTAAAAATATAAAAATATTCCCCTCCGATGGCGAGGCTCGGGACCCAAGCCACCGGCGGTTAGGACCCCAGAGTGAGGAACCTCCTCACAATTATTATTATTATTATCCTCATTTATTTCAATTACTTTTTTTTTACATTTTTAAATATAAATTATATAAAAATAAATACATTTAAAAATATAAAAATAAATAAATATCACCCTCCCGATGACGAGGCTTGAGACCCAAGCCACCGGTGGTTAGGGGCTCAGAGTGAGGAACCGCCTCACAATGCGGGCCGTGTCCAATAACACTGCCTTCTGTATCTGGCTCTTGACCCAACGCCCGATTGAGAGCCTCTTAAGGTGTTGGTCGAGGCTCTTTGCTATCAACCCATTAGCGGTAACGACTATCGGGACAATGATTGTTGATTCCACATCCCACATGTCGGAAATCTCGTGTGCCAGATCCAAGTATTTGGATAACTTGTCCTTTTCGGCCTTAACGAGATTTTCATCATGCGGAATGGTGACATCAACAAGTATTGCCCGGCGCGCCAATCGATCTACTACCACAATATCAGGCTTATTGGCAACAATAGTCCTGTCCGTAATAATAGATCGATCCCAATACAGTGTTGCATGTCCATTTTCAAGAACTGGCTGGGGCACATATTGGTAATATGGCACTTCAGAAGTCACAAGGTAGTATCGAAGAGCAAGTTGCTGGTGTATGATCTTGGCTACTAAGTTATGTCTATGCAAATACTCGCCGTTAGCAAGATACGAACAACCGGAAATAACATGCCTAATGGACTCTCCCGGTCGGTGACATGCTCGACAGATGTCGACCGTCCCGTCCTTTATGATGTATTTCCTATAGTTGTTCGTCTTGATAACTTCGTCCATAATCGCAAAGACAAAACCCTCGGTTTCCCCAAAGAGGTTACCGAAACGTAGCCAAGATACGGAAGCAAGTAGGTCGACATCGGGCCCATTGAGAGCTCGATAAAACCGTCCGTGAAGCTCTTTGCTCTTCCATACCTCCCTGCGATCCCCGGTGCTCAGCGCCACAGGAGCCCGCCAATTCTCATTTGCCAGTGAGAGTGGGGTGAACCCTTTGTCTACCAAGCCCATATCCTTATGCATCACCACTTCGCTGCGGAGGAAATAATTCCTGAGATTGCATACCTCGCGGTTATGCAGGTCCTTGGCATTAAGTATACCTCGGCCCCCGCATCTCCGCGGGATATACAATCTCATAACAGATGATCGTGGATGATGCATTCGGTGTGCAGTTAGTAGAGTCCGGACCTTTCGATCCAGGGTATCTAACTCGGTCTGAGTCCATTTGAGTATGCCAAAAGAGTACATCAGTACAGGCATAACCCAACCATTAAAGGCTCGAATCTTGTTGCCACCCGACAAAAGACTGTTAAGTACTTTTGTCAAGCGACCAAAGAAACGTTCCTTTACTGATTGTTTTACATCTGCATTCGATATACCTAACGCTTCAGACATACCCAAATATTTGTAGGTTTCCGTTTCGGAGAGAGATCTAAGCTGTATAGTCTCTGAGAGATTGATGTCATCAGAGACTATATTCCCACCTCTCTCTACATGGATAACCGCGCACTTATCCACACCAAACTCCATTTTGATAGAGTTGCTGAAACTTTTAGTTATTTTCAACAACTCCACCAAATCAGTTTTCTTGGATGCAAACAGCTTGAGGTCATCCATGTAAAGTAAGTGGGATATTGGCTCTCCCCCTCTACGAAGACGGTAGCCTAGTCCGGAATCCAGCAGCAAGGTGCTAAGAGGATTCAGGGCCAGACAGAACCATAAGGGACTCAGACTGTCACCCTGGAATATACCCCGCTCAATCTTTATTGGTTCATCACAACCAGGAGTACTCGCACCACCTGGATAATTTAAAACCGTTGTCCACTGCCCCATACAAGTACCCAGAAAGGCGCTTAGATTTGTATCTATTTTATACAAATCCAGCACCCTCATGAGCCATGTATGAGGCACCGAATCGTAGGCTTTTTTGTAGTCAATCCAGGCAGCCGATAGATTCCTCCTATTGCGACGAACTTGCTGACATATGGACATGTCTACGAGAAGGAGTTCTTTTGTACCACGTGACCCAACTTTACAGCCTGTCTGACCTGAAAACATGATGTTACTATTGTTAATGTGGTTTGATATTTTTGATCGTATAATTGAAGACAGTAATTTGTATATGGTGGGTAAACAAGTTATAGGTCTATAATTTTTTGGGTCAGTGGTACAACCAGATTTAAAGAGGAGGTATGTGGCACCGGTTGTCATAAACGATAGAAGGGATCTGCTCTCAAGTGCATCCTGGAACTGTGTCGCTAAACGAGCATGCGTGCTAGGTAGCCATTTCAGCCAGAAATTGTGCAGACCGTCCGGACCAGGACTTTTCCAATTATGGGACGGACGGATTGCACTCAAAACATCTTCTGGGCTGATTGAAATGGCCTCCATTGTTGGTATTGATTCACAAGCTCGTTCCACGACACTGAGCCAGGCGCCCTCAGTGTGAGAGACCAGCGACGACCAAATGCTTGCCCAATATGTATGCATATCAAGCACATCCGGCGGCCGCCGATCTCCCAGAACATGAGAGCGCTCCCAACATCCATACACTCTTTTCTGGTCTCTTTGAAAAGTGCGATTTTGTTGGAATCTATCCCAGCGCGCCCTAAATCGTCGGATGCGGTTCGCCCACGCACAGACTTTTTGCTTCAGGAAATCTATGCGTTCTGTGACACAAACTCTATAATCTCGGGGCCTGATGTTGGTCCCAGAAAAGGCCTGTATCACAAAACGCATGACTCTGGGCCTATCATTGCCTTCCCTGAAGCAAATTAATTTAGCGATTAGAGTGCGGGCCTTGCCGATACGCTCCTCGATCCTGCGCTGCCAGGCCGGGACAATCACGGCATCCCGCGTGACTCTGTTTTCACTGGGAAACTTTACGTTAGCCACACGACATACCGCGACGGCCGCGCAGTACAGGATCGAATGAGTGCCAACAAGGTCGCAACTAGACTCCATGTATGTGGAAAGTATGGAGTCCAGTGCCCCAACTAGCGCCAAATTACGTCTGTGCGTTGGCAAACGCGGTATCCGAGGTCTACTGGACGCAGAAACAGAATTAAATTCTAAAATCGCATCTTCCAAAGCCTTTCTCAAACACTGTATGTCCTGGGAACTTACTGTACTGTCCAAATTGTCCACCAAGTCAGGTTCTGTGTCAGAAGTGCATATAGGTGCGTTGTCTATTCTTTCTTCAATAGGAGCCGTGGTGATAGGAACTTGGACAATATTATGTAAGTTTGCGCGCAACCGCTCAAGTACGGCATCATCCAACAACTTACGTCGCTGGATGAACCTCACTTGATCCGATAAACGTTGAGTCGATACATCAAGCGTTGGTTCAAGGGTCTGAAACAGAGCAAGCATTTTGGCACGGTACGCTGTGAGTTTGGTTCCTCCTTCTGTCGCCCCATAGTAGGCCCGCATGACATTTTCATTGATGCTAGATGTCCATCTCATGCGGCGCACTACTCCACCGGTAGCGGGGGCCGTAGGCGGGACACATGGCCCCGCTGGTCCCAAGCCCGCCGGAGGAGGGGGTCGCCGTCCTCTTCGCCGCGCAGGTGTTAGTGGCGGCGGGGACGGCTGCAGCTCGTCTTGTAGGCTCGACGCGTCATTACCCGGCGACGGCTCGAACACCTCCGAAGCCGACGCCCACGACGCGGAGCTCGACGAGCTGGTGGAAGATCTTCTGCGTGCGCGTGTCCTGGCTCGTAATATCATCTTGGTACATTTTGGATTGGAAATAAATCATTTTGGTTCATTTTTAGCTCTTCTTTCTTTGTAAAACTGATCTAAAAATATATTTAAATGACACTGTCACTGTCATTGTTATGATTTTTGCACATTTTAAAGATTTCTTTTCAAAATTTCACTTAATTATTGTTCAAATATGATGATTTTTCGAAAATACGCAATATAAAAATAAAATTATGAATACTATGAATCTTAAAATAGTTATTTTTTAAATGTTTTTAGATCTTGTACCAAATGACTCTTAGTTTTGCCAGTTCTCAGTAGTTATTATTATTTTGTTAGTCATTATTATTATTATTATTATATTATTATATATGTAGCTTTAAAATGTAAGTATTTTATAACGGTGATTTGTGTGGTGATAATAATAATCCAGGAATTCCAGTAAATTCATCTTGATTATCGTTGCGCAAATTATTGCATATTATTATTTTTCCTTCTAAAACTGATTTTAAATATATTTAAATGACACTGTCACTGTCATTGATCTGTTTTTTGCACATTATAAAGATTTCTTCAAAATTTCACTTAGTTATTGTTCAAACAGGATGATTTGTCGAAAATACGAAATATAAAAATAAAATTATGAATACTATATATCTTAAAATAATTATTTTGTAAATGTTTTTAGATCTTGTACCAAGTGACTTCTAGTGTTGCCATATTATTATTATTATTATTATATTATTATTATTATATTATTATTATATATGTAGCTTTAAAATGTAAGTATTTTATAACGGTGATTTGTGTGGTGATAATAATAATCCAGGAATTCCAGTAAATTCATCTTGATTATCGTTGCGCAAATTTTGAGGCCGTGGTTAGTTCAAGTATTGTGACATTTTAATGTGTATTGTTCTGTACCTACAAGCAGGTGGTCCGTAAAGCTGATCATACAGAACGTAGGGTCGTGGGGCGACGCGATGCGGCGTGGGGCGGCGCCTGCACACTCGCTCTAATTTATTATCGATTCCGCGCCTAGTGTCAAGGTGCGGAACACTCCACTGCGGGCACACTTCGCACACGCTGTGTTGCGCGATATCTCTGCCATTTTTGGGTCTTGATAGTTGATACTAAGATCTGGAGCCACTTAAGCTCGTTTATGCTTAACCAACAATAAAGCTGTAACCTGGAGTAAACTAAAATGTGTAAGCATTATTCTAGATTTTTCATAAAATTATGCAATTTAGAAATAAAAACTCCATAATTAAAATTTGTTACCATAAAAAACTAATCACATAGTCTAGAAGAACTTTAATACCAAATATGAAACGATGAATATTTGCACAGTTTTGAATGTCATAATCGACTACCACTTGTAGCTCCGCTATAAATCTCTGTTTATCCCAATTATCGATTCAACGATAGGGATGAGCTGTAGGATAAATTAAGTTTAGGTTGAACTATAGATTAGCAATAGCGCTGCAAGACGCCCTAAGGACTATAATGTAATAAGCCAATTATTCTGTCATAAGATGCGATACCCGCATAAGTTAAATATATTTTTATCTAGTATGCACTATGGTCAGAACTACGGGGATGATAAATAGCCGCTATTATATTATAAAGACAAGAAAGTAATATAATTACAGTAGTGAATAACTAATAACACTGCAACCCCTCACGCCATGCGACATGATGCCGCTGATATTTATATGGCCTAGTTTGTACAGCAACATAAAAACAACTTGTCTGTGGACACTCAGAACAGTCCCTTGTTGCAGAGGTTTAAACATATTAGACTTTATTAAAAGCCCACACAGTGTATTCAATTGCTGATTCTATGTATACAAATTGCCCTTCTTCTTTGTATTTGTTATCATATCTTCGCCATATTAAGTGTTGTTTTTCAACTCCGTATTTTCTTATAATCAAATTCTAAAGAAGTATTATATTTTTTTTATTGAAATAAAACTAGTTTTACGGATTATATCACGATTTCGTTTTAATTTTTATTCCCGACGTTTCGAAGACTTTGCAGTCTTCGTGGTCACGGGTTGGACTGAGATGTCATTTGTCCAAGAATGTTAGTGTTACAAAATCTACCTTCATTTTAAATTTATACAAAATTAAAAAGGTTAACCGTTTATGTTCCGATCTACGCAGTACGAACTCACGGTGTCTTGAGGTCTGGCAGCTGGTCTTTTGGGTTCCGATTTGATTAAATGTATAATTGGATCCCAGGCTTGTGCAAGCTTCCAACTATCTTCTCTATTGAAATTAGGATGTTTTTTAATTTCAATAGCCTCGCGTATCATCCTAGGTAGGAATTGTTGTTCTTTGGCAAGGATTTGTGGCTTGTTGAATCTTAGTTAATGTTTGGAGTCTTCCTCTGAACGTTAGGCAACTGCAGACTACGTAAATCGGGTCCCTATATTACGTTTCGTTTGTCTAATATAAGAGAGACCAAAATAAAAAAATAAAACCAAATCGTGATAGAATCCGTAAAAATAGTTTACTTCAATGTATAGCATTCGCGTTAACTTAAGAAATCAGTATATTTTTTTTATTTGTGAACAAGTATAACAAAACCTAGATTTAAAATAATAGCTTTAATCATCATAATCGTGATACATTTTTTTAGAAAGTAAGCAACACTTAGGATCTATATTTAGTTTCTATTTTATCTATTTTAGTTCTGGTGGGCAAAATTGCCGCCGTGTAGAATATTATATATCATAAAAATTAAATAGATACTACCCCACTATCTCAGAGAAAACTGGCGTGATGTAGCATCTCGTTGTTACGTTTCGCTTGTTCGTCTTGTTGCTATCGTTTTATCAGCATCATACATACATATATAAATTCACGCCCGTCTCCCGCTAAGGTAGGCAGAGACTAGGGAGTGTCAATTGCTTCGGTTCAAGCACACCTCTTCGCTTCTTTCACAGTCATCAGTCGTTTGATGCACGCTCGTCTCTTACGAAAACTCCTTATTTGGCTCTTATTTAAGAGTTTGCCAATATAGTCCATAAAGGTGTATGTCCAGGACGTCCTCTGCCGACGCTACCGTTCACTTCTTTACCATTTACTTCCATTCACATAAATTTATTTCGTCACTTTTCTTTCATCTATCCTTTCAACGTGGCCTGTCAGCGTCACAATTATAGACAAATTGTATATATAACGAGACACAGCAACGCTACTTAAAAATGTTGTTTGACGTGACGTAGTCGCAATATGTTTGTTTAAAATTGATGATTGGCGAGGTCCGTGAGGCCCAGGAGAGTGTCGCGGCCGCATGACAAATAACCGAATGATCCTCAAAGGGTTCCGTTCCGTTCCCTCCGACAAGGAGTTTTTATTATGTTTGAATGGGAAAAAGTCGCAAGTGCGTGACCAGAACGACGATTTATAACTGAGCCGTAAGTTTTTTAACATTTTGAGCTGGAATTTATCTGAGGGTTTGGTTGGAGCGTGGTTATGATACATAGGATAACTACTGTTCAGTACTCTTTATTTTAAAAGTTTTTTTTACATTTTTAAATATACTGTTATAAAAAAAATACATTTAAAAATATAAAAATATTTCCCTCCGATGGCGAGGCTCAGGACCCAAGCCACCGGCGGTTAGGACCCCAGAGTGAGGAACCTCCTCACAATTCGTGCCGTATCCAGTAATACTGCCTTCTGCATCTGGCTCTTGACCCAAACACCAACCGAGAGCCTCTTGAGGTGTTGGTCGAGGCTCAGTAGTATCAAATCATGGGCAGAAAACTACTGGATAACTACTTATTATTATTATATTTGTATTATGCACTTTATTGTATGCGTAATGCATACAAATTGAAGACCAGTATTTTTAAGTATTTAAATTGAAACAAGATTAATAACATAACATAAACATACACATTGACTGCCTCGGTGGCGTGGTTGTATTTCGGTACGACTACCGTCCTGAGGTCCCGGGTTCGATCCCCGGGTCGGGACAAAGTTATATTGGATTTTTCCATATCAGCCCGGAGTCTAGAATTTGTGCCCGATATGGCGATAGGCTTCCAACAGGTCGATCTGAAAATATTTGGGGGAGGCCTATGTTCAGCAGTGGACGTCCTATGGCTGATGATCATGATGATGATAATGATGGCGATAGGCTCGCCCTCTATCACAACTAGGACGGAACTAAGCGCGGCGAAATGTGGGTGTACTAGTTGGCTAGTGCGCCTCTGCATACCCCTTCGGGGATACAGGCGTGAGCTTATGTTTTGTGAAGCAAGATTAATAATTAAAGCAATATACGTATTTATTACTTGTTCTGTTTAAAACCAATCTCCAATCCATAGCAAACGATACTTAACTATGGGGTATGATTGGAATAAAACTATTTTTACAGATTTTATCACGATCTGGTTTTAATTTTTATTCCCGACGTTTCGAAGGCTTTGCAGTATTCGTGGTCACGGGTCGGACTGAGATGTCATTTGTCCAAGAATGTTAGTGTTACAACATTTACTTTTATTTTAAAGCTATACAAAATTAAAAAGTTAATGGTTTATGTGCCGATCTACGCAGTACGAGCTCACAGTGTCTTGAGGTCTGGCAGCCGGTCTTTTGGGTCCCCATTTGATTAAATGTGATAATCAAATCGTGATAGAATCCGTAAAAGTAGTTTTATTTCAATGAATAGCATTCGCGTAAACTTAAGAAATCAGTATGGGGTATGACTCTTCTGGACAAACATGCTGCATACTTGCAAACGTATATTTTAGTTTCTTATTAAGTAATTGGAAATAACAAGCATTTGGTATCATTAAGAATCTGATTTGGGATCTTTCATTCTTCAAGTGACTACAGCGTTCATAAAAAATCATTTACAAAATAAACGTGACATTAAATTGCCCAATAAATAATTGCTATAAAGTATAAAGGACTCGTCACAGCGTTCCATATGCTGTTAACGTCAGTCACACTAGAGCGTCTCCACGGTAGCTGTAATTGGCTTCGTCGAGTTCACGCTAAGCAATTAATTAATTAGTTATAAAGCCCGTTGATGGCATGCCGAAGCCCTTTGCGAGAATACTTTCCATCAAATCGCGCCGCACTTTGTGCTCGTAATCGACGCTAGTGTTACCTAATTATATGCCGAGCTCGGTCAGGACAGTCACTGTAGAACTGACCTTGTGCTGTTGATTAATTTTGGCTTACGGCTAGCCGTCTGCTTATCGTCAACGTCCCCGATTATAGGTCTTAAGCAAATCTTGGCAGTTAGTGTCGGAGTCTTAAAAACCACCACGCGCCCGACGTGAAATTTCAACTCAGGACTCTTCGGTGGACCGCACTGCCACTAGATCAAGGAGACGATAGTCTAAAGCCCTATTCCAGGAGACTTAGCTTAGGTGACTTATGATTTGGAAAAACTTTACAAAACCATCCGTAATTAGAAAATATATGTATAGGTGTTGAAAACTACACACTTTGTGATCTATATAAAATCCATCTAACAAGAGTCATATGACGTCACAATCGGTAGAGACAATAGCAATTACGTGCGATGTGTCTCCTCGTGGCCTCGTCGGTCGGTAGTCGGTACTCACTCGAGGCGACAACAATGATTTTAGCTCAAAACATCGCGATGCTTGATTAATCCCGGCGACACTTGACGAGCCCACACACACGAACGATACTTTATTTTGAAATACGACACAATAAATAACAAACGATAGTCGTAAGGATTAATCACGAATAAATTTGTTAGAATTGGATTACAATTCAGTTGACAAAAACTTTTCACGATGGGACGCGACAGTTATTTTAGTTCCAGCGGCCTGAGCAGGAAAATTTCTGACAACCGTAAATGTATTCGAACTCGATGCGCGTCTATGACATTTATATGAAATATTAACCAAACGTCATCAGTGCGCAGCGAACTCGAATACATTTACATTACTTTTTCGTGCTCAGGCTACAGATACTAATGTAATACATCAAAATAAATTTAACATTTAAGCAATTTAAAATATTTCGGCGACACATAATTACGATACAGTTAAAATATTTACTACAAAAAGTCTATTGATTAAGATATTACTATTGTCTAACTATTGCCATATCAACAAGTTGGTAGCTAAGTAGAGTTACTTAGGTAATTCGAATGAGTTTATTTTCCCGCCACACCAACCGCCCGTCTACTCAGACAGACGACCCTCGTTAAGCATGTCGCTCCAATACACTATTGACAAAGGTGGCTGAGCTGAAGGCCGACACCCAGCAGTCAACCTTCGCTTGGACAAACAGGGGCGCGTAGATTGTGCGCACTCTCGACACTACTCTCCGACACTTGACACTTACACATCCGGCACCGGCGACACTACAACTTTGATTGTTGACTGTAGAGGTATACTCTTGCGAACAGCGCAAGAAAATTTAACAATTAATTTTTAACTGTAGCGTTTCTGAAAAAAAATCAGTACTTCATCATCATCATCAGCCATAGGACATCCACTGCTGAACATAGGCCTCCGTCAAAAAATACTTAATACAAAACTTACTTAATAATAATTAAGGAGTTGACAGCGAGAGAGTTGTTACTTGTTCCCAATCAGTCCCAAGAGCTAAAATATAGCAGCACCATAAAGAATTACAATTTTAACATAGGCACAAACCTACGTATAATAATGTTATAGATGGGTTGGGAGTAATGTGGGGTCGGCGCAACACACTTTTTCAAGCATGTTGCAAAAAGGATTTGGCTTAGTTTTTACGACCGGCCGCCTGCCTGACGTCAACCCCCTATGAGGGATCCAGTCCCGGGCAAATTAAATTAGAAAATTTACCACCCGGTCCACAGCCCATACATGCTGCCACTAGATCAAGGAAACACACTTCAAGAATATATGAACGAAATATGGAAATGTTTGGTGCAGGTATCGCTTCATATTCAAAGTGTGCCATAGAAAATATTCGGTAAATCTGCTGCACGCCACTGCACGGTGATGAACGCCGCTGCACGAAGCTGCACCAAACAGCGCGGGTAGATTTATTGCACTACTTAATTATAATCTGTGAAGAAGAGGGGGATAGTGCGGAGGGGGGGGGGGCGCGATTCACTGCGCTTCGACTTACTTTCCTTTTACATCTCGCTTTTAATTTGTCTTATTGCCTTTTGATTTACGTCTCGATATAACACCAATAAATTATACCTATAATATGTTGAATTAATTTTTTCTCAAATTAAAGTTCGTTCTTCTGTCTTTTTTTGCTTTAAAAAATAATTTATATTAATTAGGTAATTCATTACGTAAATACTATTAATATTAATCAATACTATTAATATTAATCAATACTATTAATATCTTTACTAATATTATAAATCTGAATCTTATTTTTGTGTTGGAGAGCCCAATTATCGAGGGTGGCTATAGGCTATATAACATAACACTATGACCAATAGGAGCGGAGCAGAAATGAAAAATGATGCAAAAGCGGGGAAATTAATATTTCATAAACTGCTGGTTCGATGTGAAAAATTCTTTTAGTGTTGACCGACGGGGTGACTGATGGGGTGACTGGCGGGGTGACCGACGGGGTGACCGACGGGGTGACCGACGGGGTGACCGACGGGGTGACCGACGTGAGGAATATCGGTCGAATGACCGACGGGGTGCCTGCAGGGTGACAGACGTAGTAACCGACGAAGTGACCGACAGGGTTACCAACGCGGTGATTGACGGGGTGACTGACGGTATGACGGACGGGGTCACGGACGGAACCGCACCATCTCCTAGCTCACCGCTACCTATCTCTTTGGCGTGAGAGCACAACATGAGTCTATGTATGTATGTATGTTTTTCAACGTAAGTCTATGTAGATATGTATGTTTTCGGCTGAGTTGCGCAGTATTATATGGAACAAATTTTTTTTTTCATGTTTTTACACAAAATACAAACGTAATCCTTGTTTACAATTCGTATATTTTAGTTTTTGTTGGTGCGAGGTCCGAAGCCGTGACTACAATTTACGCTTTTATTTTCCGAGTGAGACAATCGCAACGATTTTCGACGGAGCGGAAACGTTCCTCTCGACGCAGTCGATGCGTGGCGAGGATGCTGCCCTGCAGGATACGTAATGTTAACGCTAACATAGACATTTATTAACCCTCTGACAGAGATGTTAATTTAATACAAATGAATATTATACCTATTCATATGACCATCCGTGGTAACCTTGAGCTACATGCAAGATCAACTTCCAAATCACATCTAAAATAAACTTCCATTTAATAGCCATTTCAGAAACATTAGACATACAAGACAAATCATAATCATACTATCGCATCGTTCGTTATCATCTACCAAATTTGGTTTTAGGTTACTTTACCAATGTTTTAGTAAACTAATATTTCAATTCGTCACTCTGAGAACTATAATCAATTACATTAGGGTGTTTCTATCACACCTCTATACTTTTCAACGATATTTCCCAACAACATTTAGGAAAGCATCGCTACGGAAAGCAAAGCTATGGATCCGATTACAGTGCAGCAAATAAGATTAGTATCTCGTAGCACCTTGCGCGTAGCACCGCTACAACTGTACGTAGCGCTGCTTTATGTAACCGCTACGCCAACAAGCTGTTAGAATGCATAAATCATGCGAGATGTAAACTCTACTCTTTTAACTACCGCACGAGATTCTTTTTGTGCAGACCTTTACGTCATTTTAGGTATATTTTAAAATATGACAGGATTGAATACTGTGTTTTATGTGTATATAATACGTATCCTATACATTGAAATCGCCTTGAAGAATATATGTAAATTTATATTATGGATTTAATTTCGTCGAAGGCTATAAGTTTAAATTTCCTAAAATGTCATCATCATCATCATCCCCCAAACATTTCCAAATCGACCTGTTGGAAGCGGCCTGCCACCAGCGACTTCCTGCGACCTTTATCTGGTCTGTCCACCTTGCAGGTGGATGTCGAGCCCTGCGCTTGCCGATGCGTGGTCTCACTCGAGAACTTTTTTACCCCATCAGCTATCGGTTCTACGAGCTATGTGCCTTGTCCACTGCTATTTCAACTTGCTAATCCACTGGGCTATATCAGTGACTTTTCTAAAGGGTATCAAATCATAATTTCACTTTTATTTACTACTTCTTTAAAGTTATTCATATTAACCATTTATTATTTGAAAAAATATTGTAAATAATCGCCAGTAAGAATCTTTGTATACGTATGACTCTTCGCCACTTAATTCGAACTTGACTGCAAAATAATAATTATGCTGCACAAAATAATCGTAGCCCCTTTTCGTAGTGATTCTCAAACCGTAGCGACCGCAGAGCGACGCGAGCGGCATCAATAAAGATTAGTTATCACAACAATGCAACGGCACAACGGAGTGCAAACAGCAATCACGTGATCGCCGCCCGTGTTGCCATAACTCGCCGGAGACAAACACGCGTGCACACTGCAGAGGGCACACGCGCGCCTCGGATTACCGATACTGCTCGCTCGGGATTAGTCGGGATCGGTTACTAAGCTATGGATAATATTAACTTTTAGAGCAAGTTATTAATATTATAAATTCACTTATAAATAAACTGTAAAGACAATAATAGATATAACTAATAATATGCTTCTACGTCATGACAATTAGACGTCATCTTTTTAATGTTTTCAAAGAGCATTTATCTGAACGAATAAAATAATTAAATAATATTGGTTGCAACGAATGTTTTACATGTGAAACATTAAAATTCAGCGTCATTATCAACGCTCGTAAATAAATTTGTTAAGACTCGGATACATTTCAGTTAATTTTAACATTTTGTGCATTAAACCATTTTAAATGTTTAATTTTACAGCACGTATTTTACCATTACGTAATTGAATGTAAAAAAAATATTGTTTGCGTGATATTTATTTTAAATAATTTCTTCATTGTCGGGAGGTTGTTTGAACTCCACATAATGTTGAATAAATAATATATATTGATAATTTCGTTAATGATACCGTTGTTTTAATAAATATTTCGTAATTATACTAAATTACCGTACTTCTATTACTTACCATTATATACCCGTATATGAAAAACTAAAATTAAAATGATGACATAATATACCAAGTCGGTAGGCAGCGGCTCGACTGTGACATGAGGAGTCATGGCATTCCTCTATAGGCGACGGTTACCGCTTACCATCAGGCGGACCGGTAGCTCGTTTGCCTGTTTCGGCAATAAAAAAAGTGGAAACTATTCGACTTAATTTTACAGGTTCCTATATCCGCGTGACCTAAAGCTGTAAAACGACACTAGAGGAAATTTCCCATCGCTGGCCCATGCCGTTGGAGCCAGTCCAACTTTATTCCAGCGTAGTGCTGAGAAAAACCAAGTGTCTGATGATTTATAACGTTACCACTAACATTTTCAACTTAAGGAAATGTAAATCATCTTGCATAAATATAGTCGAGGAGAGGTAGGCTCATGAAGGATTGTTAATACTATTTTCATTTTTTTATGATGTGTTAACTACGATAGTTATTTCAATAACGGTAGTGGAAATAACATACATAAGCTCACGCCTGTATCGGAATAGATTGTACTACTTAAGTTTTATTATTTTTACGGTTAATATGTATGATGTAGTAGTACTAATTTTATTAAATAAAATAAAAAAATCTCATCTCAAGTAAGTGGGAATTCGATGTCTCTTGCCTACCCCTGTGGGAAAGAGGCCTGAGTGATGTATGTATGAGTATCATCTTCTCTCATTATTTCCTATCATTTACCTTGTTCTAAACATAATAATCAAAACATCTTACGGAAATGTAATCTGATACTTGACGTATGTAAACGTATATTATGGTGTATCAAACAATATTACCGAATGTTTTCATTGAATCACCCCCTCCGCCCCTCCCCTACGTCGTCGTCGTCACCTACACGTCCCCCGGATACCTGAACATTGCACGCACTCCTCACATGTGCCTTTAATATTCATATCGTTTCAACATAACATTCAGCAAATAAATAATACATCTTTACAAATATTTATCTTGAGTTGTCATTAATGTTGCCGCTTGTTTGATTCACTTTACATTTATATTGATCTTGTCACGACAGGGTCTATTTCAGGTCTAGTGGTAATGGTCGATGGTTATATTTCAATTCAAAAATGCAGATCTGATATTACTACTGTACAAGTAGTAAAGCCACTTCGTGGGTCACACTCACGCCTGTCACAAAAAAACCAACGTAGTGTGGTATCTTGCTAACACATTTAACTCTTTTAGCTTCTCAATCTTTACCCCTTTCTGTATTACGATAGGTAGCAGCTTAGCTGTGCTCCTGGCATTGCCGATATATATGACCGGTAGTAAGCATTTACCATCAAATGCAACGTCTGATAAATATAGATAGATAGGTATAAACTGGCGGACCTTAGGACGTGACTGCAACAAGTATACTGTAAGATAGGTGTTTCTTAACCGCAACTTGCTGCAAAGTTTTTCCAAAGAAAGTATTTTTATTCTAATAACGCGACTACTAAACCAAGGACAAATAAAACGCACCGTGTGAACTAGGTGTTACGCGGAGGTGCGCTGATTGTCCGCGGCTCTGATACCCAGTGACGCGCTGTATTACCTCACCCCCCCTCACTCCCTCTACCCTTACCACCTTCTCCGCACCAACTGACCAATTAATCTCCTCAATAGATTGCAACTATGTTGCTTTTAATCAAGTTCATAAAAGTGAATATGCTTGGAAATCCCTTTTCGGTTCGTGCACTGTCATACAATGTAGCGATGGTTGATCAAGATTCGATAGATGTGTTTCAACGTGACAATGTTTAAACACCACATGAGAGCTGCCTTTTTTCTCTAAAATGAGATCATTAAATACCAGCAGGTTTAGACAAGTGGCTTATGCGCTAGTCGTATAGAATAGTCGAATAGAATAAATGTATGGAAATTCCCATACATTTATTCTATTCGACTAGCGCATATATACCACTTGTCTAAACCCGCAAGACTGATATAGTTCTAATGAGAATCTATGAAGATACGTGTATATAATATATTATTATTATATTAACACGTTGCATTAAGAACTACCTTCAATGTTTCGTCGGTTAAAATATAGAACACTAGGATTTTTGATTGCAGGAGCAACGCTATCCTATGTTTTAATATAGAGTTTAGGGTTTTTTTTATTTTTAACTCCGCGAATAAAATTGATCTGAAAAATTCGTCTCGAAGGAGGTTGCGAACCGCGGTTTTGGTATAACAGTTGTATAAGGTAGTCACAACATGCAAGAATAAACAGTTTACTAATTAGGCGTCAAACCTTACTTGTTTCACTATTACTAAGACATTCAACAGTAGACTCTACCAGAAGGAGCCTTTACCTGAGTTAAACTGAAATATAAGAAAAATGTATGTGCCTATTATAAGTTTTTATTCCACGTGTAATAGACCACGTCACGGCAAGAGTTGAACGAGCCGCGTTACTCAGCGCGAGTGCGGCCTCGAACACCGGCTACATCAGTGTCGCTGGCAGCGGACGCACCGCCCGCACCGGCCAACACCGACGGTGATCGCGCGGGAGGGGGAGGGGGGGGGTATAGTACTGGCACCACGCCAACCCTCCCAGCTAGTGCCAACTTTCTACCTCACCGATTAGTTACCAAAAGTGTTACACAAAAACGGTCCGCGCACTCGATCCTCTGCGTAACAACCGACCTAACTCACTGCTTTACTGCTTACTGTCTACGACGGTGCTTAACTATCTTTATGGGAGTTTGCACCTCAAACGCTGAATTTAGACGGTTATTTTCTTTATAAAAATGCCTTCAGTGTAAGAACCATTTTGTGAGAGAGTATAATTATTACTTTCATGTTACAAGGATCCACAATATCAATGTTCATATTCGAAAAAAACCATTCCCATTTGGATTTATAAGTCAATATAAACTTAATGATTTATTTTATTTAATTATTTTATTTATTAAGGTTTACCAAAATTTGTTTACATCAAAACATGATCATAATGATGATGTAATGATGCTAACGTAATCACAAATTGTAATAGAAAATTACTGTTATACCTAAATAGATTGAGCTGCTAAACAATGACATCTTTTAATTGTAAAATATTGATTTGCCCCCTACTCAATCTCAACTCAATCCACAATTATTATCTTCAGTTCATGTGTGATCATAAAAGCTTTAATACACACCGGCCGATACACGATCTGTTTTATAAACGCTAAAAAATTATGAGCACGCGCCGAGACAATAGCAATAGACAAACAGCACCAACCTAAACAAGCACACGACTCACTGTACTGTGGACTCTATTCGATCGTAATACGAGCTTGCTTGGCCGCGCGGATTCACTTTTTTCCGCTAATCCACGAGCACAGATTAACTGCTTAATTATTCGAGCTCCGGGGCGAGGATTATGTTTTTATTTTCCGTGGCTCGGCCGTTATAAATACCTCGGAATATTTCCTTAATACCGTGGCTTATCTGCACGAGACACATTACTTTGTACAAGTCGCCAAGACAAATTGGCGATGAAAAAAAAACTGTGCGTAAGGATTTTACTACAGATAGTTTGACCCTCTGCAGTGTACCTCTAGAACATTATATACTACAGGCTGGCAGACTCTAGAAAATCCAGCTTATGTCTATCTTCACTAATTTTATAGATCATAACGTAAAATCCCTTAAATTAACCAAGCATCTTCAAATACGTTTCTGAATTATGTTATTATAAAATGCAAATGAATGCATGTAGTGCATTGTTGATTAATAATTCATTTAAGAATCGTTAACATTGGCACTACCATGTATGTGAATTGCCTCCCTCAGGTAGGTACCTCAGCTTGGGCCCTTGTTTCTAAATCTTGTTAAAGTGTACTTAACTGAGTACAACACCGTGTAGTGGCCGCAAGTTAGATTGAAGTACCCGCACCATTTCTTTACTGACTCTACACTTCACGTATTTAAGACACCATTCATATGATAATACTGTAAATTATCTAATGATTTCTTATCTTTACGCGAAGGTTAAACCGTGACTTAAAACTATTTTTTATAGATACAGATGTTAGTTTTATTTTATTTCAATGATAATACTGCATGACTACTACGCCACCGAACCAGTCTGTTAATTGTTCCATACCTTATTTGGGCTATCGAAATTGACTTTAATCTCAAATAAAATGAATTCTATACAAGTTGGAGTGGGTCCTGACGAGGTCTAGTGGGCGTGAGCGGGGCGTGAGGTATTGGGGGAGGGAGGGGTACGGTTTTGTGCTCGTGCTCCACAGAACATAAACTTTACTACGCAATAGTTGTCAAACGGGATGATTCGGTTGATGTGTCGCGCTGATTAGCTCGCTAGCATTCATTATATCGCGCCAATTTACCACTCGCGACCGAACTTGGTTCAACTATTTATTAGTTTGTGTACTGATTGTGCTCGAAACAGAGACGAGGGCAAGCCTATCATTTTAAATACCGCCTTAAAGTTTCATAACATCAAAATTTTAATTGCAGCAATTGTGATTGCTGGCCTGGGATTTGACTCTTTAAACCCATGATTCTGAGACAAACTACTTTTCAACTAATAGCAATTGCAGTATAGCCATACGATCTTCAGCTAATCGAACGCTGTATTGACTCTGTTCGAACTCACAAGTTTCGAACTGCCTACATATGAGCTACATACGCGCTCCACACACGAGTGTATCTATCTGTTCGTCGAGTCGTTTATAGCCGTTTACAAACACTACTAGTTTCAAGACAGTGCTTAATTTGAACTTTATGACCGGTCCGATATAACCCTTTAATACTTCGGTCTAGACTCGGGCGGTGCGGGGTGGGGAAGCTGCGGAGGAGGGGGTTGGTTAAGTTTTAATCAAGGACATTAATTACAAGCGACGGACAAGTCTCACACTCGGGTAATTGAATCCAGGATCAGTGGAGTCGCGACCTCGACCAGTGGACCGGCGCCCGCTATGCAAGCACAGACTATTACTTACTGACACTGATATTACTAATTAATTAGGTTGAACTTAATTCACACGGTGCTTGTTTCTTAACCAAATCGTCAATAAAGACGGTAATCACTATATACAGTAATAATACAAAATAATAATAAAGCATATTAATTGGTAGTTCAATATAACAATTAAAATATTCCTTTTCATTAATTCTTGAAACCAGCGGGTTTAGCCAAGTGGCTTATGCACTAGTCGAGTAGAATAGTCGAATAAATAAATACACGGGAATGACATTAGAGTACGCCGCATATAGCGTACTCTTATGTCATTCCTATATATTGATTCTATCCAACTAGCGCATAAACTACTTGTATAAACCCGCAGAAGTGTAACGTCGTGAGTTTGGTATAAAATACACCGATTCCTATTAATTTACGTTGAAGGAGGTTTGCTAAACAGCACTTTATACACATTCTGTAAACCATTTATGTATATGACACGAGTCAGATATTGCGATGATATAAGAACAATTATTCCCTTCCATTAAAATGGGTAATTTCTACGGTATCGTGGGTGTTTATCAGCGTTCAGAAGATCATTTACCATCAGATGACCTATCAGCTTGTTTGATCATTATTCATTTATAGATATTTAAATGACAGTCTGAAATAGATATACGACACATTTTTTAAATTATTTATCGACCAGATTAAAAGCAGCTTTATTTTGACTCGAAAAGAAAATATAAGTCGCGTGTTACTTTAAAATCTAAGGGTGACTTGCAGCTTTGCGATAAACGACGTTTAATCGTAAAATAAACTCCATTTTGGCATCATTTCAGTTCAACGTCTTGCACGTCGTGGTTTTACCCTTCATCTCGATTTAAATAAACGTTTAACTTAAATGGGCATGGCCGCCGGTTTAAAGTCGCTAATCTTGATTATAATGACAAATAACATAACCTTTTCACTTATTAATCTAAGCTTTTCACATTATTTATTGTTATTTAATGAAAATCTATGATAAAAATGGCTTTGTTTTTTACACTGAACGCGATTTAGTATCAAACAAAGATGATGAATTCGTAAAATATATAAAAACTCAAGGTTTTTTACGAAGAGTACTTTATTATCAATAACCCATACATATACCTTACAAACTAACATTGTATGTACATAATCTCTTGAAAAACCACATAATTACAACACTTCACTATTATGCACGATATTTGTGTGTGCACGTGTGGCACGAGTCCTTGGAAGCGGTGGTATACCACCCACGCCCGACCCGGCACTGCAGTCAAAAGGTTTCCTCGATGTCTCGTCGCACCTCGGTGCAGGATAGGTTTCGGCACACGCATCACAAACGCCTTAAAACTGGCGCAACTCCACACTTAGTCCACCACCATCAGCAAATACCTTGTTTTCTTGTGCACGCTCGCACTCCGCAATGTTCTTCTATTACAAAGTACATTAGTTATTCTATTTTCTAGGAGAGCGTTGTTTTCGAGATGATAAATTTCACTTAGTTAACGAATTGCAAAGATACTTCTCGATACAATTTTATTATACCTCTATTATAGAAATTACCATTGTTGACAATATACTTGTATAGTCATGTATAGTTCGCGAACGACTAGTGCGGAGGACAGCTCCCACAGAAGAAATGAACGAACTAGTTCCCAGAACTCTCGTTCTTTAGTTCGTTAGTACGTTTGATAAGTTAGATAGATTCTAAGTCTTGAGTATCGTCCAAAGTAAGACCATTGGTCCTCATATCATTCTCTAAAAAGTCCAGCCAGCGCTTTTGGGGTCGTCTGGATTTTCTTAAAATAACGCTGACAGACCACGTATCGTACATATACACAGAAGTACTGGCCAAATGATGGTCTTGTTTTCGTAACGTAGTCAATAACTACTAGGGAAATATGGTGCTTTTTCAAGCTATATTCAAATATGGTGCGCAGCACTTTTTAGTCTCACAGATGGCAACACATCATAATATTTTCTTTTACTTTCTTCGATAAAAAATATTTGAAAACATTTATAAAATACTACGTGTACGCAACTCATGTACTTGATCTTTAGCACATTTCCTTTCAGTCGGCCATTTTTAAGCGGCCCCTAGACGCTGTTTGTCTAAAAACATCAGCGTACATGAACACCCACGGTGGTTTCTGAACCTCCATAGTGAACGGGAAAAGTTTGGTGACGCCAAAAGCTGTCCGAATCAAAGACTTTGACCGGAAGAACATGTCTTCGATAACGTCAACATAAGCTTCTGGCACCCCTTTCAACTATCTAATAGCAAACTTTTGGTCCATGGTTTGTCCCCCATACCCTGCAAGGCAAGAACCCACCTAGTCCGTTATTCAGAAAAGTGTACCACATGCAGATAAAGTTGGCTTAAACCTAAAGGTGTTGGTGGCCTACTGTGTAAGTAGGCCACCGTCATCGTTGGGTTTGTTTGGTAAGGGTTGTCCCTTAGACGACGTCACTACTCCCCAAGTATGTACAAATAAAAAAAAAATTGCAGCATATTATGAAAGAATAAAAAAAATCGAATCGGCCCAGGCGTCTTCGAGTAATCCGGGAACATACATAAAAAAGATTCCAACGAATTGTTAACCTCCTCTTTTTTAAGTCGGTTAATTCACCTCCTCCTTTTTTGAAGTCGGTTAAAATTCGTGCAAATAATATTTTTTTAGCCTTTCTTTGGTTCGAGACGAGAACTAAAAGAACGAACTAGTTCGTTGAGGAGCCGCGAACTAAAGTGATCATTCCTTATCGCGAAATATTATACGTATGTCTAGTTGACAAGTCGTAATCCAGACAACTGACACTGATTTATTTTTTTCAATTTTGCCTTTCATCAGTTAGGCAAAGGAAGCAAGCACATACAGCCTCGTCGTATGTGTGTTTATATTACATGTATTCAAACTGAATTAAAACTAAATATTTGACAACTATTGACACAAGAGAATCTATTGAAATATTATATAAAATAAAATACAATTCTTTCTACGCGAAATTGTGATGATAGATGTTGCGAGACGGCACTATAGATAATAATATGAAATTTACGGAACGTAAATAATAAGTAATTATTGGGATTTATTTTATTTTAAAATGCAAAAAATATTTTTTTATGCGGAATTTTGATTGTGGTTATATATTTTTTGTGAAACGGAATTTATGAACTTGGAGTAGTGGAGACTTGCAGGCAACTTGCCCGCGTTGCAAAAGTTCCCGATTTATCGGGATATCTACTGATTTTGGTCATTGTCTCACGATGTCCCGATGTAGCAGTCCTATCTGCCGAATTTTTGAATTTTCAACTAATGTAAAATAATATTCTTATAAAAAAATGGAAAATAATATTATTAATACGGCAAAACTAAAAGAAACCTATAATACAATACAATACGGCCTACATACAATACGGCCTATACGACAATACTACATATGTACAATAAAATACGGCCATTCAACTTCGCGGTATATTAAAGCAAATTGTACTGAAATACCTTATAATAGAGTTTATTATTGTCTGGTGAGTATAAAAGGGAAAATAAATAAATAACATCCAACTGTCACATACATAGTCCTTACCCCACACTAAGATCGAGTCTTGTGTCGTGGGTATCAGGAACTACTAGATACTTTCGGTCTCACAACACCCAGACCCGGAACAAATATCTGTGAGTCACACAAATATTTGTCTCGGTGCGAGGATCGAACCCGCGGCCTCTCGCTTCACAGCCGGCTGCTCGCCCTCTGCGCTGCGGAGGCTGTCAAATGTCTCTGAAGATAACTTCGTTCGGGTTGTTTCCCAAATTGGATAACTTATACTTGCTTTAGTCGTTCATTATAGTCCATTCGTAGAATCGCATGCACATGTCATAGAAATATAACACATAGAACGACAGTACACGGCCGCGGCGTGAAGGCTTTCCAAGTGAGACATTAATGTCTCACTACGTTGCATGGCGTCAGTATCCAAGGTTAAAACTTAGGTACGAAGAGCTCGCACAAAAATAACGGAATAAACTTTCCACTAAGTCAATGGTAGTTCTTCTACACACAAAAAGATCTATAGGAGACAACAATCAATGTTGTTACATTTTTAATAAAGATGAGAAAATGTTCACGAAAATAGGTGGTAAGAAGACGAAAATGATTAATCAATGTACAATATATCAAACTATAAATGATTATATGTAACTTACTGATTATAATTAAACAAATTAACGCGTTATTAACATAAAATACTTGTGTTTCATTCCAAATAAAAATCTCCCGATTTTCAGATGCCAAATCTAACGATTTTTAATTTTACACTTTTGCAACACTGCATCTTACTCTATTCGCCGTTTTATTAATACACGAGTCAGTCCTAAATGTCATTTAAATCAAATGTCCCATTAGTTGTCTTGCACATACACATTTCTGGTTCGATTTAAGAAATCCGAGTGTAGATTATTGATCCGCGATTTCATTACTACTACTCATTCTTTACGTTCCGTTAGATTCATATCTAAAGTTCCGTCTCAAAACATCTATCATAACAATTTCGCATAAAACGAATTCTAGTTTGTTTTATATGATTTTTCAATAGATTCTCTTAAGTCAATAGTCGTCAAATGCTTACATGTAATACGAACACACATATGATGAGGCTATTTATTTATTTTTATTAACCCTTAAATTGTTTTTGTCCGTTTTATGTGACATGTTATAAAAACGCACACAAGTGTGAATTGAAGTGATGCTTTTGCCTGTCACGTGGTACGTCGCGTATAATAGGCGATCCTTTTCGCACTCGCGCATTTAAATTGGTCTTTCGCTCGATCGATGCATTGTATAGATCATTTGATTTAAATGTAACGGCGGGCTAAGTTTGCACTCGTCAAACATATCGGTATTAGGTAATTATTTATTTACTTTATATTCTTTTTACGTGTTATTTAGTTAGAATAATGATAAATTGATAGTGTTCAATTGTTTTTATTACCGTAGTACTCGTATTATTTTTTCCATATCCAAATAAATCTTAATGTCACTTGAAACGGACATTGCCAAATAGGTCTCAAAAGGAGTAACTTTTATGTTTGTCACTTGCAACGGACATTGCCTAAAAGTCCCACAAAGTATGGTTGTTTATATTTGTGATTTGTAACGGACATTGCCAGTTCGTTACTAGTAGAATTTGAGTTATATATTTACATTTCATCATATATAATACAGATATATATCCCATTTTTATAGTATAAGTTTTAGAAATGACGATATTCATTTTGGTAATATGGCGAGGAAAGTTTGGAGGTCTAAGCAAATTCTTGCGCTATTACCTCCTTTCAATTTTGAAGATTCGGAAATTGAATCTAATGATGATGATCAGGGAAGAATATTAGCGTATGATTACTATAAAAATAACTACACCGGCTCTCACACTTCTTCAATGGTGAGAAGTATTTCGCCTGCTATTTATGACCTAATTCAGGATCTCAGTGACTTCGAAGAACCAGAGGCAGATTTAGAGGGTTTTACATCAGAGCACCAGTATACCAAAATGAAACACGGTCTATGACATCAACAGCTTCAACTTCGATAAGATCTCCAGTGACACCAAGCACAGTTACAATACGTCGCCGTACCAGACAAGACGCCAATATTGAGTCGTCCTCCATGCCACTTCTATCCTTCCTAAGCGTAAATTAAAACTATCAAATGATCCATAAAACTATTTTTAAATTTTTGTGACAATACCAACGTAGACAAGTATGACAGCTATCACAAAGTGTCTGCAGTGATGGCACATAATATCCGACAGCAGTGCCTCAAAGTGGAAGAAGAGAGACCATTTGCTGTTGATGAAATTATTATACCATACAAAGGCAAAATGCTGGCAATAATCCCAAAAGCCCCACAAATGGGGCTTTAAATTCCTAAATTGTAACTTGATCACAAAATTAGCTATAATCCTAATGTTTTCTAATAATTTTCTCTTTGTAATATTTCGTCAACTACTTAGTTAAACTGGCAATGTACGTTTTATGTGACATATATGTTGTGTAGACTAATTGGCAATGTCACTTGTAAGTGACATTAAAAAAACCTGTCAAGATATAATATTTTTTTTTAATTTTCATATATGTTATCTTTATTTATCCATAACAACATACATGATTTAAAAAAAGTCTCAAAAAATCATCGGGATAAGGTACTGCCAATTTAAGGGTTAAGGAGTAACCAGGAGTAACTTTGCACTTTGTTAGCTCAAGCGGAATTTATCATCTCGTAAACAACTGCAGGGTTAACACCACCTCTTATGGCAGTATTATTATAATCGTTCTTCGTTTATTTTGTATGGGAATCGGTACAAGTAAAATTATAATAATACTGATATAAGAGGTCGTGGTAACCCCCTGTCTCCTAAAAATAGGAGAACATCGCGGAGTACATGCGTGAATCAGAAAACGAGGTTTGTTGAAACTGATGAGCTGGGTGTCTTGGTAGAAAACATAATACAAGCTCAGGCCTGTATCCCCGAAGGGGTAGGCAGAGGCGCACTAACGAACTATAACACCCACATTTCGCCGAGCTTAGTTCCGTCCCAGATGTGATAGGGGGCGAGCCTATCGCCATATCGGGCACAAATTCCAGACTCCGGGCTGATATGGAAAATCCAGTATCACTTTGCCCGACCCGGGTATCGAACCCGAGACCCCAGAATCATAGTCGTACCGAAATACCACCACGCCACCGAGGCTTAGGTAGACTTGCACCAATTTTGAGGCGTTTATGTGCGTGTGCCGAATTCTGATCGCCGCGCAGGCTTACGTGGTAGTCGAATAGAATATTCGAATAGAATAAATGTATGGAAATGACATAAGGTTACGCCGCATATAGCCTACTCCTCCGTGCCGTGGCGACGACCACACAGCCGATAGCCTCCGTGGCGCAGCGGGCGAGTAGCTGGCTGTGAAGCGAGAGGCCGCGGGTTCGATCCCCGCACCGAGACAAATGTTTGTATGACCTACAGATATTTGTTTCGGGTCTGGGTGTTGTGAGACCGAAATTATCTTGTAGTTCCCGATACCCACGACACAAGACTCGATCTTAGTGTGGGGTCAGGACTATGTTTGTGACTGTTGGGTGTTATTATTATTATTATTTTCATAAAACAACAAGAAATAATATGAAAATGTTATGTTGTTTGACATTCAATAATCGCGATTAGCCATTTAAACCGGCGGCCCCGATGATTTAACTTTGTCGTTTATTTTAATCCAGATAAGGAGTAAATCGACGACGTGCAAGACGTTAAACTGAAATGATTCCTAAATGGGGTTTACTATAAGATTCATCGTGGTTTACTGCGGAGCTGCGAGTGAATTCGAGACAACTAATATGACATTTAATTTTAATCAAGTTTAGGACTAAGTCGGGGACTAATAAAATGGCGATTATAGTGAAATTCCTGCAAGTCGCCCTAAATGATTCCAATGAACTGTCTAAACCTTTAAAACTGTAATTAAAAACACATGAATTTTTATGCATTCGAAATAGCCCGTTGTCCTAGCTAAATAGCTCTTTTAAACGATATTCCAAGAGATTCCAGGTGTTGATCCGGGCTCTGGTAATGTGTATTTTAAGTACGAGGAACTGATCCCGCCGCCGCGCCGCACCTCGCCGCACCTTCCCGCGCTGTGAGACACAAACGCTTTAGCTTAAAGTTTACTTAATCTTATAATAACGGCGGTAGTCCGAGACGGTGTTAGAATGTTACTCTATGCTTATAATTTGGCTATACTTCCAAAAAGTTGTTTTTTTTTATTCCGTATAGTACCTACTATGTATATCCAACAACCCAAAACTAGTTCTTAAATACCGAGAACTACTCAACAGCGGCCCGAGCAGTAAAATTTCTGACAATCGTAAATGTATTCGAGCTTGATACACGTCAATGAAATTTGTATGAAAACGAACCAAATGTCATTGAAATAAAACAATTTTTACGAATTCTATCACGAATTCTTTCTATTTTATTCTAACATTTCTATCTATTCTATTCTATCAGTTTGACCCGTGACAACGAAGACTGCAAAGTCTTCGAAACGTCGGGAATAAAAATTAAAAACCTAATCGTGATAGAATTCGTAAAAATAGTTTTATTTCAATGTATAACATTCGCGTAAACTTAAGAAATCAGTATTTTAACCAAATGTCATCAGTGCGCAGCGAGCTCGAATACATTTACGATTGTCAAAAATTTTCCTGCTCGGGCCGTAGAACTTGAAAATGATTTCCATGTTGTTTTTAAATCGACTCATGCGTATTTAGCGTAAACAGTTTTCGCGTCATAGCAACATATTATTTTTCTATGATCACTATACACTAGTTTTTATTATGCTTCATCTGAAAACATTGTTTTTATAGATAATGCCTTTTGTTTATGAGTTGTGACGCACGCGGCACGATATTTATAAGGGCACTATAACCACATTAGAGCTGAGAGCGTGCGCCGTATCTAATCGTCTCGCAGATGGGAGCGCGCGGATTGCGTTTAGCGCCCCGGAAATGAACGTGTCAATGTTGAAGGATATCCACCGCCTCCCGCGCCCCTCGCCGCACCGCGTCACATCGTCCCGGACCCTCTCATACATCACATATTTTTGTCGTGAATGAGTTACACGATAACTGTAAAGTACGTAAGTATTATGTGCCACTGAAAATATTTTTTCGATCAAAAAACGTGATTGCGCCTTTTTTAAAACTGACACCTGATTACGCTTTATTTGTGTGAGAGAATAGTGCCCGGTCGAGCCAGCTTGCTCATGTCGTGAGGACATAACGTGTACTGCGTAACTACCACGTAATATTAGTCCAGATCCTAGTCCTGCATTCTATTATGCTAATTACGAGGCAATAGTTCGACAAACACGTCGGCCGCTATCAATTAATGTGGTTCTGTAGCTAGTAGCCACACACGCTGTCCATCGCGGGATATGACCAACTTTACATGCAAATTACGTGGTGTATTTGGTGTGTATAATATTAGGAAATACGATGGACTCTGTCCCGCGGCATCCACGCTAGCACATTTTGTAGTAATGCGGGAATCGAAAACATGGGGCATTTTGGCAGCCGATATTGATGTTATATCAGACTATTATTTTACTTGACTGAATGACGAGGAAAGTAGATTTCATACCTATATAGTAGGTACCTTTCTTTCTTTCTACCTACCCTTATCCCACCATACCGGCTGCCTACCTGACGTAAACACCCCCGTGGGCGATTCCATACAGTCCCATGTTAATCACAATGGAGGTACATAGTATAGAGGTACATAATAGCTAAAAACGTTGAATTTGTTAATGTATTGTATTACGTTGCTCTATTATCGTTAGCCCCAAATTTAAGTTACAGGTACCATATGCCATGGAATAAACTTACGAAAACTCATTTAATACTACCTGTAATTGTTCTTACAAAGGATAATATTATTACAATTATTTTGTGTAGTACACAGGTATCATCAATTACTGACAATAGAGGTAAGCGATTAAAGTTAATTATTAATATCTTGACGAAACCTAGGAGCTGTCAAAATCATAGAGTATGTTGAATGCCGATATGGCCTAAAATAACAAACAATTAAATTTAAAAACATAACCTAAAACCAGAGGCCCGAGCACGTATATTATCAAGGAACATTCGAGCTCATATCTCTAATGAGTTTGGTATGTTCTGTGTTTCATTAATTCATTTCAGTCAAATATCATGAATGCACTCGAGCTCGATTCGAATACGTACATGATAGTTGAGTAACTACACGTAAAATAAAGTAGTTTGAAAAACAAAGGGAAACCATCGATCAGATACGCGCGAGTATCGGGCTGCGTGCGCGGCGCGGCGTGGCGCGGTGTGGCGTGGTGTGGCGCGGCGTGGCGCGGCGTGGCGCGGCGTGGCGCGGTGTGCCGCGGCGCGGCGCGGCGCCCATCCGTCTTAATTAGGGAAGATAAAGGGCGCGATCGATGCCTGCGAAGTGGCACCAACATCGCGTACCGACCGATCCGGAAACAACTTCCAGGAAATCGTGTTATTGAGAACCTTGAGGACCGATATACCTCTATGAACGTACCGTAATACA
The DNA here is from genome assembly GCA_036417725.1 of Clanis bilineata. Lineage (NCBI taxonomy): Eukaryota > Metazoa > Arthropoda > Insecta > Lepidoptera > Sphingidae > Clanis > Clanis bilineata. The sequence continues at coordinate 190,780 of CM071157.1, read as the reverse complement.
TACGAGTGTCTTGAGCATCGGGACCATAATCGGGACAATTTTACACACAACATAACTATTTATATTATTCATTTGAAAATTCCAAACAGTAAATATACAAAATTAGCTTCCCTAATACAAGCAGACAATTATTATTTATTTTTTTATTATTATTATTTTAGTAGTTTACCTCTTTATGACATAGGGTCACAAGTCGGAACTCTAGCTAACTGTTAACAAGCTAAATACATATGTGTCTGTGATGTGTATGTCGGAAGGGTATCTACCTCTAGTATAGGTACAAGACTGAGATCAAGTTATCTACTCTCAATTAAACAAGTATCCTTCGCCGAGTAATTCTAAAAGGTGAAGTTAAACATATAATCGTTAGCACAAGAAAACTTTGAGACTGGGCAAATATTACGTCAACTATTGGACATAGAATGGCCCTATGTCGGCGCAAAACTTTCTCGAATCTTTTTTTTTTTATAGCAGAGACTGGCAAACGAACAGATGGGTCACCTGATGGTAAGTGATCTCCACCGCCCATAGACACCCAAGACAGAATAAGAATCATGGGTGCGTTGCCAACCTAAAAAGAGGACATGGAAGGGGAGGGAATAGGGATTGGGAAAGAGGGGGGGGGGAACGGGCCACCGGAAATCTCACTCACCGAACGAAACGCGACAGCAAGCTGCCACTTTACGTCGGTTTCCTGTGAGACAGTGGTATCCAACCGGTCGAGCCGGCCCATTCGTGCTGTAGACGTGTCTGAATCTATTCTATTCTATCTGCTACTATCAGACAACATCATTACCCAATACAGTTGTGTTACATTACGACTGGGATCAACAGCACACATGTCGCCATCCCACTCATGTACTCTATAATGTACAATTTAATTACATGCGACCACACGACACACGAACACGACACATGGCTCGCGAGTCGGCACACACGGCGGCACGCACCCACACTTAATACTAATATTGGTTACACTTTACAATAGATAATGATAGGATGGAATCGTATTAACATGTCATGGCACATGTCGTTATGACTAGACTGTTTAATTGACTGTTTCAATGAATTAAAGGTCAGTGAACAGTGGTAAAGGTCGCAGGAAGTCGCTGGATGCAGGCCGCTTCCAACAGGTCAAACTGGAAATCTTTGGGGGAGGCCTTTGTCCAGCAGTGGACGTCCTGTGGCTGATGATGATGAACAGTTACCTGGGCTCCCTCCACCACGCCGCGATAACTCAATACTTGTTTATATTTTATAGATTTCAATTCACGGAAACTACAATAGATTTTTTCGACATAATCATAAATACAGCAAAAATGTTTACATCTGACCTGAAGTTATATCCTAGGTTGGGCAATCACAATTTATGTTACAGTATTTCAATTTGAATACCGCAACTATGGTGATAGACACGTCATCTATCACAATAAGTTTGATGAGATGTAGGTGCCCTAATTCTCTAGTTGGCGTCTGTCTTTCCATTTGCAGATATAAGCGTAAGCTTATGTTTGTTTTTATTGGGCTCATCATGATATTCCACAGACATCTAATATTGCATATTCACCATTGATATCAACGCACGGGAGTCTACTATCTGTGGTAAATCCCCATTTTATATATAGGGAATACTCAAAAGTATGCAGTGACATATGCTATGCTGCAGAACTTCTTTACAAGTCCCACAGGTAATAAAGAGTTGTAAAACTTCGCAGCATATGCGACCGGCATTACATATATTCGGCGAATGCAACGTGTAACCTGTACCCACACTATAATAATGTTGACATACTGTTTCTGCTCCAAGTTGATATGCTGCAGTTATCAACGTTACCACTGAGGCGTTCCTATGACGGTTTTCGCTTGTTGCAACGTGTAGTTTATGCCCAAATGGTGCTGGTAAGTGATTACCAGCAGATCCAAGCCGCTACTTACCTCGGAAAGGAAGGGTATGGGTTTTTGTTTGGACCTAGCCAACTAAGCTACTAGTTCTCTTAGTTAACTATGAGACAGCGGTTAACCTGTCCGAGATGAGATTGGTTTTTGACCGAGCTTACCATTTGTGTTTTAGACACTTAATACTTTGAATCTTTTTTGGAATTCAAATACACGCATCAAAAAATGCCCAAACTACGGAGGTGAATTAGTTATAAATAACGCCATATAAATGAGTCTGTCGCTGAGATACTGTTTTTTAATTGCTCAAAAAAATTAGAACTGACTTTAGCTTCAGTACTATAGAAATAAAGATAATTAGCGACAGGTGACGGAATTTCGTCGCGCGATGCTGACCAGCTTATCAACAATACGCACCTGGTGCCCACACAGTTCTCACATTCATAATATAAACGAATTGACAACAAACCCGACCTAGATCTGATCTATTTTAAAACTGTACCGGGGAAAAAAATAGGTCGCGAGAACATCGAGATAATACGTGTCAATTATATTATTGTATTTAATTTTATCTACGTTGTAGAATACTACAGTCGATAAAATATTGTCATTTGTAGGCCGTTCAAATATAATTTTAGTAGTATTTTCTGGGTGCTGATAATTGGCCCTTTATTCAAAAAATCGTTAAGGCTCGATGCTCATTATTATCTAATGATGTCAGACGTGACGTAATGTACTGTAGTACTAATTTCACGATTGTAAGCGATTGAGACCAATAAAATTTATGCATTATTTTCCCCTGAAATCAAATGAAAGAAGATAAATTCTTTCTATTAGTCTGTATGTTGCTGCATGTAACAAGAGTAGATTTAATATTTAAGAGAGGGTTTCACTATATTACGTTACCATCAGTTGTTAGGTTACGAGACAATTAATAAAATTGACAATAAAAAAACAAACGCACTGCCTCTACGTTTTCGAAGACGGTTTTTTTCCTTTTTATTTAGGTTAGGTTATTATTGTCAGTGAAATGTCAAAATAACATATTTTATCTCTAAGCATGAGATTAGTCTGGCAAGTGCAGAAGAGAGCGAGGATTCAGGAAATGTAGACAGTAGACATTAATATTTAGCCACCGCCCGCCCTTAATGACGAACGCGTATTGGAAGGTCCGAGCCGTGAATACTTTATCACGGCTGTCGATTCATTATAACGCACAATATCATCTCCTGTTTACCTCCAGCAATAAATACTCACTATGATTTAGCTGCCAGCAGCCCGAGTACGAATAACCGACCACATATTCGAATCGAGTTCGCTGTACGCTCTTGATTCGGTTTACACATCCTACAACTCTCGAGCTCAATGCTCCACAGTTATTTTGGGATTCAGGTGTAATAATATTATTATCTTAAAATTTGTGCAGGACGAACAATCAAACTCTAATAAATTTTATTCCTTCATCGCAAATAATTTATAGTGTGGGAGCGGGACGCCCAAATCGGGTGTCTCCCTCTCGCGGCACGTGGCACGACACGTGCCCCCCCGTCCCGCGCCCGCGGGGCAGCGCACGCTGCGCGCCCCGATTGGCCGACTCGCCGCCTACAGCCGGCGCACCTGACGCAGACTGCCGAGCCGTCGCTGCACTGAAGTATAGCGACGGTAGCCGGCAGCGCCAGTTCAGTCCAGTTCAGTTCGGAAGAATCAAAATAGCAAGAAAACAGCAAGTAGTCAGCAAGTAATAACAGCAAGAATAGCGTTATTGACGTCTTGTATATATGTAAAATACTGTTTCTGGTAAAGACGAAATACACGTTTTTTCCCATCGCATCTTGTTTCACTGGCATTTGAAACCTACGCAATCCAGCAACAAATTTGGGGGAACATTCTAACATCCTTTGCGTCCCCCACAATTTCTGGTCCTTCGAGCCGGATCTCGTAGGTGGAAAATGCCGGTGACTAGATCGGTAGGAAGACGTGCGGCCTCGGCCACCGCGACGGAGACGGAAACGTCGGGAACCGTCACCGCCTCGACTGACGTCACTGGTGCCACCGGCACCATGACCGAAGTCACCGGCACGACGACGGAGACCGGCGCGACCGTCTCCACGGAGACGACGGAGTCAACCGTCACGAACCCCGCCGTGGAGGAGCGTCCAGCCGCCACGACGGAACCGCCGCGTCGTAGCAAACCCGCGTCATCCACCGGAAGCAGGAAAACCAAGGCACGCCGCCTGGCCGAAGCCAGGGCTGAACTCGCGAAATCGAGGCTCGAGCTAGCCGCCGCCAGGCTGGCCGTAATCGAAGCCGAAGATAGCGCGGAAGATGACGTAGACTCCGTCATCACCGAGGTCGAGCATGACGGTCGGCTACAGAGCTGGTTAGAAAATAACCAAATGCTCGCAATAACCAGCCGGCCGCATGCAACGTCGGAGGCGCAACCTGCGCACGCTGCGCAGACCCCACAGCCGTCGGCCGCCGCCGCCGTCCCAGGAACCGCCACAGCGTCCTGGGACAACCGGGCGACCGCACCGGCGGGAGCCATCGCCGCGCTCCCAACCCCGCGCCCCCCGACGTCGTCTATACCATCCGCGAATATGGAATGCGCAACGCGTGCGCTTCCACCCCCGCTACCAGAGACGACCGCCACGTCCTGGTATGCACAACTCCCGCGAGTGAGCACCGCTGCTTTCGACCGCGCGTATATAGTGCAACCGTCGCGAGTGTTCACCGCCGAAATAGATCGCGCGCACACGGGTGCTGCGCCGCCGCCGCGAGTGTTTGTCGACAGTGCCGACCGCTTGACCGCGAACATCCCGCAACGTTCGCGAACGTTCGCTGAGCCCGAATACGCGCACACGGGTGCTGCGCCGCCGCCGCGAGTGTCTGTCGACGATGCCGACCGCTTGACCGCGAACATCCCGCAACGTTCGCGAACGTTCGCCGAGCCCGAATACGCGCACACGGGTGCTGCGCCGCCGCCGCGAGTGTCTGTCGACGATGCCGACCGCTTGACCGCGAACATCCCGCAACGTTCGCGAACGTTCGCCGAACCCGAATATGCGCACACGGGTGCCGCGCCTCCACCGCAAGTGTTTTCCGACGGCCTCGACCGCTCGAACGCGAACATCACTCAGCATTCGCGAACGTTCGCCGAACCCGAAATCATGCACACGGGTGCCGCGCTTCCACCGCGAGTATTCACCGACAGCATCGATCGCTCAAACGCGAACAACGCAACGTTCGCCGCCGAACATAATGCCGCGAATGCCGATATTCCGCGAATGCCACCAGTGTCCGCGGGTTGGCACGAAACAACGAAACCACAGCTACCAGTGACCACCGCCGCGTCCTGGCAGCCGAACTGTGGTACTTCGCGATCCGCGAATTTAGGTCCGGGAATCGAACCCGCGGCCTGGTTACCGCCCGACGCGTGTCGTAACTCGGGTGGACCCACGAACGATCTGCGTGAATTGGCATCGGCTATCACGCAGGCTGTGCAAGCTGCACAGCACCGGCAACCACTGAAATATTCGGAGTTGCCAACATTTAACGGAGCACACCAAGATTGGTTAACGTTCCGCGCCGCCTACAATGAGACGGCACACCACTTCTCGCCGATCGAGAATATGTCTCGCCTACGTCGCAGCCTTCGAGGAACAGCCAAGGAAGCCGTGCAAGGACTACTCATCACCAACGCCGACCCGAGCGGGGTAATGAAGACTTTGGAGACGCGTTTTGGACGACCCGAATCAATCGCCACAGCCGAGATCGAGCGTCTACGCATGCTGCCGCGTCTCACCGAAGCACCGCGCGACCTTTGCACCTTCGCGACCAGGATCCAGAATATCGTCGGTACTCTACAGGCGCTCGACTGCGCCCTCTACCTCTATAACCCGGAGGTAACAAAGTTGCTAATTGATAAAATAACACCGACACTCAAGAGACAGTGGTACGAGTTCGCCGCCGGACAATCAAAAGGTGAGCCTGACCTCCTTAAATTTTGCCGCTTTATCAATAGAGAAGCGGAATTGTGTAGCCCATTTGCGACGGCGGAAGTGATCACTGACCGCCCCCCCGCCAAACCAGGCAATGAAGCGCCCCGACGACAACGAGTGCATGCAGCATCGGAAAAGCCGGGCACTCACTGTGAATTTTGTGAAAAGGAGGGTCACGCCATCATAGACTGCACGCGTTTCAAAAACGCAGATGTTAACGCGAGGTGGGACGCGGCGAAGAAAGGTCGCCTATGTTTCAGGTGCTTGAAGCGGCGCAATAGGCAGCACAGCTGCAAACAAAAGCAGTGTGGTGTCGATGAGTGCGACCGCTACCACCACAAGCTCCTGCACTCGGTAAAGAAGAACACAGCGAACGAAACGGAAGAACCAAAACCACAAGAAAACGTCAACTCAGCCTGGGCTTCTCAAATATCTTTTTTGAAAATAGTTTCAGTGCGCATCTCCGGACCGGCGGGAGCGGCAGATACACACGCGCTTCTCGATGACGGCTCGACCATCACCCTTATCGACGAGGGACTGGCGAAGTCGATCGGAGCCAACGGTCCGGATGAGCCGCTGCGCATCTGCACCTACAACGGGGAGACCAAAGATGACGTGACTTCGCGACGCGTGTCCTTCTGCATCGAGGGAGCGGACAAGAAACAGAGGAGTATTCAGGCCCGGACCGTGAGTAATTTATGTCTTAGTGCTCAACGGATTCCGCAGGAGGCGATCCAGGACTGCCGCCACCTCAAGGGTCTCGTCACGTCGATCAACCTGGAGGAGGTCCGGCCGCGGATACTCATCGGCCAGGACAACTGGCACCTGCTGCTCGCCAAGCGCACCAGAACCGGCAGAAAAAACCAGCCGGTGGCATCGCTGACTCCTCTGGGATGGGTGGTCCACGGGAGCCGTACCAGGGCCCTCGGACACCAGATTAACTTCGTGGGTCACACCGCAACTGATGACGATATGGAAATTATGGTAAGACAATTCATTACTTCAGACAACATATACATCGACCCACGAAGACCGGACAGCGACCCAGACGAGAGGGCGTTGAGGACCCTGACAGAAAGCACCACCAGGACTCCGGACGGAAGGTATCAGACTGCTCTCTTATGGAAGTCGGAGGAGGCGGTGCTGCCGGACAACTATGAGAACACCCTTCGAAGGTTGCACGGCGTTGAGCGCAAAATAGATAGAGACCCGGAGCTCAAAGCCAGGTATTGTGAACAAATGAATGCACTCATAGAAAAGGGGTATGCGGAACCCGCACCCCCATCTACAGCTAATAGAAAATGGTACCTACCACACTTTGCCGTGTTTAATGTCAAAAAACCGAACAAGATACGTGTGGTTCACGATGCCGCTGCAAAAACGAAAGGAACATCTCTTAACGATTTACTGTTGACAGGCCCAGACCTCCTACAGCCGCTTCCGGGAATCCTAATGCGCTTCAGAGAACATCCGATAGCGGTGACTGCGGACATCACGGAGATGTTCCTACAGGTGCAGTTGCGAGAACAGGATCGTGACGCCCTGCGGTACCTTTGGCGGGGGGACCGCAGGAACAACGCCCCTCCAGAAGAATATAGGATGAAAACAATCATTTTCGGAGCATCAAGTTCACCGGCAACTGCAATCTTCGTAATGAACACGAACGCGGAGAGGTTCCAGCCACAATACCCGGAGGCGGTCAACGCAATCAAAAGGAAGCATTACATGGACGACTACCTAGACAGTTTCCCTTCATTGGAAAAGGCGGTGGAAATCACCAAGCAGGTACGTCGTATCCATAAAGACGCGCATTTCGAGTTAAAAAAGTGGGCCTCCAACTCCCCAGAATTGCTGCGGGCACTCGGTGAAGCAGCCAACAACGCAGCGACCATCGACATCGAGGACGGCAAGGCGGAACGCGTGCTCGGCCTGATATGGAGGCCAGCGGAAGATCAGCTCGCGTTCGACGTGCATCTCACCCACATATCACCGGGTCTGCTGCAGGATGAAGTCCCAACGAAACGACAAGCGCTGAGGATCGTTATGTCGGTATTTGACCCTCTAGGTCTCTTGTCCCCCCTCACTATCCGTGCAAAGCAGCTGTTGCAGGAGGTGTGGCGCCGTGGGACGGGATGGGACGAGCAGTTGGACGCGGACTTAGCGGCGAGCTGGAGCAAGTGGCTCGCTCGCCTCCGAGATGCGCGCACAGTAACAGTGCCGCGCTGCTATCCCATGTTCAGCAATGCCAAACACGTAGAGTTACATGTGTTCACAGATGCCAGTGAGTCTGCTTACGCGACCGCACTGTACTGGCGCACCACAGATGATGACGGGCGAGTCACCGTCACTCTTCTCGCCGCGAAGGCGAAAGTGGCTCCGCTCAAGCTCCTGTCCATACCCCGCATGGAGCTGCAAGCTGCAGTCCTCGGGACGAGGATGGCGATGGCGGCCAAGGAGGAGCACCAGCGGAAGCCCGACTCTACCACCTTCTGGACAGACAGCCGGACAACTTTAACTTGGATCCGGACAGGAGCGCGGTCATTTAAGCCATACGTGGCACACCGTGTCGCCGCCATCGAAGACGGGAGCAAAGTCGACGAGTGGAGGTGGGTGCCAACAGCTTGGAATGTTGCTGACGATGCAACTCGTGATGTTCCAGATGACTTCAGCGCAGACCATAGGTGGTTCCACGGGCCAGACTTCCTTTGGCGCGATCCGGAGACGTGGCCGAGGGAAGAAAAACAGCAGATCGTCACAACGGGCGAAGAAAGGACATGCAACCTGAAAACTCTCGGGCGGCCGCCGCAGCCGAGCGCCGTCCTGCCAGACGTCAACCGCTTCTCAACATGGACAAGGTACCTGCGAGCAGCGGCCAGAGTCCTACAGGCCGTAGAACTGTTTCGAGGTAAGGGAAAGCATGTCATTTATTATAAAAGAAATAGGAAGAATCCGAGTGACGATCCGGACTGGCGTCGTAAGAACGCCAAAAAACAAACCACCAAAAGGAAGATTACTCCGGCCTCGGACCCGTTCATCCCGCTACCTGCCGAGTGCCAGCACCGCGCCGAGACGCTCATAATAGCGGCGTCCCAAGAAGACTCTTTTGGTGCCGAACTACGGGCACTAAGAGCTAACGCGCCAGTAGCGCGTGATAGTAGGCAGCATGCGCTCAGCCTACACTTGTCCAATAATATAATTAAATTAAAAAGCAGGATAGCGGCCGCCCGAGACATCGACGAGGACATCAAGAATCCGCCGATAGTCGATGGTGGACATCGTGCTACGAGGCTGTGGATCGAGCACATCCACAGACAACTGCATCACGCCGGCACGGAGAGCGTCGTCAACCAGTGTCGACAGCACCGGTGGATAATCCGTTTGAGACCCACAGTGAAAGAAATCATCAGGCGGTGCTTCAAGTGCCGCATGAGAGCGGCGACACCACCACAGCCGGCGACGGGCGACCTCCCTGCATGCCGGTTAGCGCACCATCACCGGCCATTCACCTACACGGGACTAGACTACTTCGGGCCTCTCACAGTAACGGTGGGTCGTAACACCCAGAAAAGGTATGTGGCACTCTTTACTTGCCTAACCACCCGAGCTGTCCACCTAGAAGTGGTGCCGTCACTCAGCGCAGAATCCGCCATACTGGCTCTCAAACGCATGATAGCGCGCCGAGGTTGCCCGGTCGAGCTCTGGTCCGATAATGGGACCAACTTTCATGGAGCTCAGAAAGAGCTGCGACACGCTCTTCTCAAAGGTGCCGAACAAGAGGCGTCAAGAAGAGCCATACGTTGGAGGTTCATTCCTCCAGCTGCGCCATTCATGGGAGGTGCATGGGAGCGCCTCGTACGATCAGTTAAGACTGCACTCATGGCAGTATTAGAAGAAAAGAAGCCTAATGAAGAAACGCTGGCCACCTTATTGACAGAAATCGAATTCACAGTGAACAGCCGCCCGCTGACACATGTGTCAGTTGACCCCGAGGACCCAGAGGCCCTGACGCCCAACCACTTCCTGTTGGGCGGTCAGGGCCCATTCGCCGCTCCGAGCTTCCCCGCTGACCACGCCTACGGCCCGCACGCCAGTCTACGAGCAACGCAGCACCTCGCCGACTCCTTCTGGGCGCGTTGGCTCCGGGAGTACCTCCCCGAGCTACGCAACCGGCGGGAGCCGCACGGGAGAGGACCCGTGCCCCGCATCGGCGACCTAGTGCGAGTCGTGGATGGAACACTGCCACGAAACACGTGGATCCGGGGACGCATCACCGCCACGCATCCAGGACCGGACGGCACCATCAGAGTGGTGGACATCGCCACCAAGGGTGGCATACTACGTCGCCCTGTGAAGAAGATCGTCACCATCGAGCCAGCAGAAGATCCAACAGACGAGCGCGGTAACATCACCACACCGGCCGAACCAGGTGCACGGTGCGCACAGGCTAAGCGCGGTACGCAGTCCGTGCCGATCGAGCGCGGTAACCAGCCCGTGCCGGTCGGACACGGCTGTCAGCCCGCGCCGGCCGTGTGCGCCGGACATCCTGCGCCGGTCACGTGTGGAGACCAGCCCGCGCCGACCATGCAGAGCACTCAGCTCGCATACTCCGAGCGCCGCATATTGCCAGCGCCGGAACCGCGGAGCAAACAGCCCGCAAACACCAAGCGCCGTACGCTGCCAGCGCCAGACTCGCGCGACAGCCAGCCCTCCAGCTCTCCACATCCGTCGGCCGGCCGCCAGCCCGCGCCCTCTGAGTGCGGTACGCGGCCGCCGACGACCGTGCGCAACAGCCAGCCAGCATCAGCCGAGCGCGGCTCACAGTCCGCGCCGGCACCCTCCAGCTCCACATCCGTCGGCCGGCCGCCAGCCCGCGCCCTCTGAGTGCGGTACACGGCCGCCGACGACCATGCCAGGCGGTCAGCCGGCGCCTGCCGAGCGCGGCTATTAGTCCGCGCCGGCCTTGCCTGCCGCCCCGCCAGCATCATCAGGAGTCCAGCCCGCGCCTGCCGAGCGTGGTGACCAACCACGCCGGCCGAGCGCGGAACTCAGCCCGCAACCCTGCGGGCAATCAGCAGCGCAGCCGCCAGTGGCGGCGCCCTGTCGCATCATCGCGCCGCATGCAGCGGCGCCCGAGTCCTGCACGGGAGAAGATTGCGTCGCTCCCGACTCGCCGAGCAACGCACGGCGGGAGAATGTGCAGGACGAACAATCAAACTCTAATAAATTTTATTCCTTCATCGCAAATAATTTATAGTGTGGGAGCGGGACGCCCAAATCGGGTGTCTCCCTCTCGCGGCACGTGGCACGACACGTGCCCCCCCGTCCCGCGCCCGCGGGGCAGCGCACGCTGCGCGCCCCGATTGGCCGACTCGCCGCCTACAGCCGGCGCACCTGACGCAGACTGCCGAGCCGTCGCTGCACTGAAGTATAGCGACGGTAGCCGGCAGCGCCAGTTCAGTCCAGTTCAGTTCGGAAGAATCAAAATAGCAAGAAAACAGCAAGTAGTCAGCAAGTAGTCAGCAAGTAATAACAGCAAGAATAGCGTTATTGACGTCTTGTATATATGTAAAATACTGTTTCTGGTAAAGACGAAATACACGTTTTTTCCCATCGCATCTTGTTTCACTGGCATTTGAAACCTACGCAATCCAGCAACAAATTTGGGGGAACATTCTAACATCCTTTGCGTCCCCCACAAAATTGGTATTAAAGTAATGTCAAATTGTCGTAACCATGAAGTAGTAACTGTTAGGTAGCTAAATTATGTGATTTAATCCATTATTTAACTATCTAAATAAAGTCTTAACTCACCCGATTTCTATAACCTATTTATTAAGTCATCCAGTTCAGTAGCTCTTTAAAGACATTAGTATATTTTAAGAAACACAAAAGTGGTACAAAAGTCGTAATGAATGTTTACTCTGAGGCCGTTAAAGAAACACTCCCGACTGCCGACTGCTGACTGCCGCCGCAATAAAAGTACAAAACAAAGGGAATTACCATTACAATGGTGAGGTTAAACGTCGACACGAGTTAGAGCCGGTGTACGTGCCAGTTTGCCCATTCCGCCCGGTCCTGTAAGCGCCCAGTTTGCCCAGTTGCCCGGTGATAGGACAAGTTCGGCACACCTGTGAGACGTCGCGCCGCGCTGTCAACATTAACTTTATTCATAAAGTTTTTGGTTTTCTTGTAATGTTACTTGAATTGTAACATTAACAAGTTACTTACGCCAATTTGTATCTATGTCGGTTAGCTGGCTTGCACATTACACAAGTAGTTAATACAAACTTACTGAGTTGTAATATAATAGTCATATTGTCATAATCTTCCAAAAGGTCGATCTGGAAATCTTTGGGGGAGGCCTATGTTCAGCAGTGGCTCAGCAGCGTCCTGTTGCTGATGATGATGATGATTGTCATGTCATGCCTCTTGTTTGTAGCACCCTCACTATAACAACTACGGTTACTCTAAACATAGGAATAATTTTATTTATTTATTTATTAAGCCTGTTTATTCCACATCTTCGAGTTACATTTCAAATGATAGTATAGTAGTAGTAGTAGTGATTAGTTTTTTTTTTTTTTTTAGTATTGTTATATTATTTGTTTTTCTATTTTTGATAGATATGGACCCCTACTGGGTAAAGGCCTCCTCCATTTTTTTCCACAGTTCTCTGTCCTTGCCAATATTCATCCAGTATTTACCTGCTTTTTCTATAATATCATCAGCCCACCGTTTGTGTGGTCTACCTGTTTTTCTTTTTCCTGATGGTCCAGCCCATTGTGTTGTTTGTAAAGTCCACCTATGGTCATTAAGACGGGAAATATGTCCAGCCCATTGCCATTTTAATTTTAAGGCTTTTATTAACGCATCTGTTAGCTTAGTTCTTTCTCTAATTAGTTCGCTTTTTATTTTATATATTTTTCTGATACTCAATATACTTCTTTCCATTGCTCTTTGTGTTGTTTTAATTTCCTGTTTTACTATATTTGTGAAGGTCCATGTTTGACAGCCATACAATAAACAAGGGAAAATGCAAGTTTCAATTAATGTTTTCTTCATATCTGAAGTGTAATCACCTTTTAAAATATCTTTTAGTGACCAAAATTTCTTCCATGTTATATTTATTCTTCTTTGGATTTCTTCTTCGTTGTTTGATTTGCTAAATGAAATTTGTTTTCCTAAATAAATATACTTATTTACATATTCTATGTTATTTCCTTGTAAATTTATCGATTTTTTAATACTGTTTGTCATCAGTTTTGTTTTAGTTGTATTCATATTTAGTCCTACTTTACAGCTTTCTTGGTCGAGTAGATTTATCATTTCCTCCAGCTCCCTAGACGATTCGGATAGCACTACTAAATCATCTGCAAATCTGAGATGACTTAAATAGTAATCTTTAATCCTTACGCCCTTATTGTTCCATTCTAAGTTTCGAAAGATGATTTCTAGTACTGCTATAAATAATTTGGGTGACAGAGGGTCTCCTTGTCTTACTCCTCTTTGTAGCCCTATTTTATTCCCTCTTTTTTCTAATTTTACTTTGCTAGTGCTATTTTTGTAAATAATCTTTAATATATCAATGTATTTTTCATGAATGTTGAGTAATTTCAATGCGTTCCAGATGGAGTTGTGGCTGATGGTGTCAAAGGCTTTAGAATAGTCGATAAAGGCTATATATAATGGTCTATTAAACTCTTGATACTTCTCGATTATTTGTTCCAGTGCATGGATATGGTCAATTGTGCTGAAGCCTGAACGAAAACCTGCCTGTTCTATCGGTTGTGCGTTGTCTATTTCTTTGGTTATACGTGTTAATATTATTGACGCAAAGAGTTTATATGTACTTGCCATTAAACTAATTGGCCGGTAATTACCTATATCCATAGGATTTCCTTTTTTGTATAACAATATTAAGTCTGATGTACACCATTGTTTTGGGATAGTTTCTGTAACCATTATCATGTTAAACAGTTTTGTGAAGTGGCTAAGTAGAACAGGTGCACCTAATTTGAGAGCTTCATTGCTAATACCATCTGGGCCAGGGCTTTTGCAGGTTTTTAGTTGTTTTATGTGTTCATATACTTCTTTTTCGTCTATTGTACTAATTTCGTTTGTGTTGGTGGTGTAGCTTATTTCTTCGCTTATTTCATTTCCTTCTTGTCTTCTTGTGTAAAGGTATTCATAAAACGTTGTAGCTTGATCGAGTATATCCTTTCGCGTTTTGGTCTCTTTGGAACTGTTTGCTAATTTTTGTATCCATGTTTTATGTAAAGATAATTCCTTGCTTGCTCTCTTTGTGCTTCTGAATTTATTTAAATTTTTTGTGATTATTTCTTTTCTATAGTTTTGATAGTCTTTACGAATTGATTTGTTAGTTTCTTTGAATAGGGCACTTAACTCGTTTTTTGTTTCTTTGTCCTTGTTCTTTTTATGTAGTAGTTCAGTTCTCCTTGTAATTAATTTTTCAGTTTTGTTGCAGAATATTTTTTGCCCATTTTTCTTATCGGAGTGACTTTGACTAGTTAAGCTGCATATAATAGTATTTTCTAGCATATCGTAATAACTTTGAACATTTATGTCTTGTCTCATTTGGTGTTTAATATGTATATTAAGAGATTCTGTATATATCTTTATTTCATCTGCTGATGTTGGGATTTTTGGCAATGTTGTGTAATTACTTCTGCTCTTTTTTGGGCGTTGGACTACAAAAGTCGCCCGTACTAGTCTATGATCCGACGGGAAGCGTATTTTTGTAATCACTTCACAATTAGTATAGGAGTATATATTAGGAATAATACACCAACATAATCAATGTATAGCTTTTTAAGTAATGTGGTTTAAATATAAAATACCTAGAAACATGCAATACCAAAGACAAAAAAAACCGTATAAAGAGAAGATTATTACGAGTATTATATAAATAACAAGGGAACGGCGCGGTGCTCAAGTTTCGCCAGCAGACAACTTTCTGTCATTTTTTGTTGCTGAAACTGGCATCTGTCAATGAAATCTTTTGATAGTTGCAGAAATCAAAGTTATTGATCTGCAGAGCGCTTAAACAACTTGTAATAAAAGTGTCTTCGAACAACTGCATTAAAGTGCTACGTTTCCAGTTAACTTCAACGTTAAGAATGGAAGTAATGCCAATGACCTTGCCGATCGTAGCGTTTGCGTACGAAAGTTGCGTATGTAGGCGACCAGAGGGCGACGTCGTACCTAATATTTTCAATGGATTGTCAATATTGCGTTTAGAAACGAAGTCATTTCAATGTTTGTACATATCTATATAACGCCAGTCGCGAGCAAAGCGTTGACAGTTGAGTTGACACATAAAATCAACGACGATTTCGTAAAATGGCCTGTAACACAATTATATTGTGGTTATTCTTGAATGTATTATAAGTAATATCAACACAGCATATTATAAATACAATTTTATACTTCATTTCACATTACCTAATTTATAATAATATTCATATTAGACTGCCTCGGTGGCGTGGGTGTATTTCGGTACGACTACTGTCCTGAGGTCTCGGGTTCGATCCCCGGGTCGGGCAAGGTGATATTGGATTTTTCCATATCAACCCGGAGTTTGGAATTTGTGCCCGATATATCGACAGGCTCGCCCCCTATCACATCTGGGACGGAACTAAGCTCGGCGAAATGTGGGTGTACTAGTTGGCTAGTGCGCCTCTGCTTACCCCTTCGGGGATACAGGCGTGAGCTTATGTTATGCTATGTTATTATAATATTCAGTACTCTTTATTTCTTGTATTATTGTTATCTTAATTATTCTACTGATATTCGTTACAAAAATGGCTAGTTGGATAGGCAGGTTTTTCCGCGCAGCTGGTGGATAAGTAGGTATCTAAACATTCTTCCGATCTGCTCTTATTTCATCTCGATTTGTTTCGGAACTTATTTCTGTCCCAGATTTGATAGGGAGCAAGCCTATCGCCATATCAAGCACGCTTCCAGACTCCGCGCTGATACTGAACAGTAAAACTCAATACCGTCGTGTCGTCGTGTTAGGTCATGTCAAGTCAAGTCATGTCAAGTCGTGTCAAGTCGTGTCAAGTCGTATCAAGTCGTGTCAAGTCGTGTCAAGTCATGTCAAGTCATATCAAGTCATGGCAAGTCATGTCAAGTCATGTTATGTCAAGTCAGGCTCTGATGATGAGATCCCAGAAAAATCTAAGGCATCCCTTTAATTTTACAGTGATTTTTCAGTTTTTGCACCGGTTTCACTCTTCAGTACCATGGGGCGACCCAAATATCGATTATGAAAATACTTTATTTACAATTTTGTTCACATAATAATTATTTACTTTAGAAAAAAAAAACAAATAACAGATTTAATAACATATTTAAGATGCTATCAATGACAAAAGAAAAATAAGAACTTGGCATAACTACGAAAAAATACGTGTACATATGCCTAATGTATGGAGAGAAAGCAAAATGGCGGCAGAAAGATCGAATATACCTAGCAGTTCGGCATCTTAGATCATCGAATCGAAATTGATATTATTATAAATAAAACACCGTATTTTTTATATTAAAATTAATATGTATTTATACGTTATTTAGGTATTACGAGTTACGACACGGTGACAACATACATGGGTGTTTCTCTGTAAACTGGGTAACTCATGGTCAGTGGTCGATATTACATGGAAAAGTTAATGAATGCTGCACGACCATTCCTTTGTGGAACCCGCGTTGTAACGTGACAGCCATCAGTCCTCTGGCAAGGATTATTATAGTTTATTTATATCTTACAAATGATGTATTGTTATAATAGATAAATATCCCCTGTGTACAGCAAAATATCAGGACTATAAAGTTGTTCCAATCATTCTATGAAATAAAATTAAACAGTCCCCTGGCAACAGACCCCTGTCGCTCAACAGGACACGGGGTGGTTTCGGACTTCAGGGGGAGCGACTGTTGTTATACATTTTCATTGGTAACAGTTGAGGAACATTATGTTTATTAACCAAAACTACAATTTATATAATTTCGACAGGACTTGGTATATTTTTATTTCATAGTATTGCTGACTCCATTCCCGTAATAATTTTCAAAAAAAAATGATATTCCACATTTTGCATACAATAGGAAAGTTGAATTTAAATCCTCTTAGTTTTTCAGAAATAAGATTGAGACAATTTATGTCGCAACCTAAGCCGTGGTTAGCAATCTCTTACATTTTTTCAAAAAAATAATTAACGTTGATGATTCGGCGGCCCTTAGGTTTCTTAACATATCTTTATTATTTTCAATTTCAATTACTAGTGATATATCCTCTTTTTCACTTTCAGGATTCTGTGAAAAATAAAAAAGTTGTTAATTACAGTAATAAACAATAAGATTATTTAAAATAATGTAGTATACATTAACTAACAAAATACTTAATAACTACGAAAAAGCAGGAAAGGGCATAGTCAGCCCTTATGGTTCTGACATAGTCGTCTCAAGGTATCAACATGCGGGACTTTCAATACTCTGACAGTGCTAGGAAGTATTGAAAGATTCGGAAAGATGTAAATGTTGAGATTAAGAGTGAAATTGTTCTGACAAAGTTAACTAATAACTTATCTATCCCACTGTAGATGCACTGGTTATAAATACAAATAAAATTACAGGTGAAGTCTTAAGAATAGTATATTTATAAATTCACCTTTTCCACTATTTCACCAATATTATTTTGTATTTCCCTACATGCATTAGTTTCTGTATTTATACAGTAAATGGTTTTTATTTAATAACTAGCTTTTTCCCGCGGCTCCGCACGCGTATTTTGTAGGGCCAACGGAAACAACTTTTGATTTGGCGATCCGCCCTGTCGTTTTAGTCCAAATATGGGCGACACAGATATAGATTTTGAAGTCAATCGGCCCAAAAACTAAGAAAAACAAAATGGCGGCCGCATTTGACTGGTTTGACAGCGGTTCTGTCGTTCTGAACCACGGCGTGACTCAGATATCGATTTTGAAGTCAATCGGCTCAAAAACTAAGAAAATGGCGGCCACTTTTGACAGGTTTGACAGGTTGATTTAAAAAAAGTAGCCCATTTGTGTCTTTAAACCCAAAGGTATCCACTATCCCAACAAATTTCATAAAAATACATTAAGTGGACCTAAAATCCCCATACAAACTTTCAACCCTTATTTCACCCCTTTAAGGGTTGATAAAAAAAATGAAGTCCCCCAATTGTGTCCTTAGGGTCAAAAGTATCCTCATACCAAATTTCATCAAAATCCATTGAGCGGTGCCAAACTTCCCATACAAACTTTCATCCCCTATTTCATCCCTTTAGGAGTTGATTTAAAAAAAATAAAGTACCTTATGTCCGTCCTTGGAGTTAAAGGTACCCACATACCAAATTTAATCAAAATCAGTTCAGCGGCTTAGACGTGAAAACGCCACAGAGACAGAGACAGACAGACAGAGTTACTTTCGCTTTTATTATTTAGTAAGGACTAGCTTTTGCCCGCGGCTCCGCACTCGTATTTTGTAGGGCCAACAGAAAAACTTTTGATTTGTCGATCCGCCCTGTCGTTTTAGTCCAAATATGGACGACCCAGATATCGATTCTGAAGTCAATCGGCCCAAAAACAAAGAAAAACAAAATGGCGGCCGCATTTGACAAGTTTGTCAGCGGTTCTGTCGTTCGAAACCACGGGGCGACTCGGATATCGATTTTCAAGTCAATCGGCCCAAAAACAAAGAAAAACATAATGGCGGCCGCATTTGACAGGTTTAACAGCGGTTCTGTCGTTCTGAACCAAGGCGTGACTCAGATATCGATTTTGAAGTCAATCAGCCCAAAAACAAAGAAAAACAAAATGGCGGCCGCATTTGACAGGTTTGACAGCGGTTCTGTCGTTTGGAACCACGGGGCGACTCAGATATCGATTTTGAAGTCAATCGGCCCAAAAACAAAGAAAAACAAATTGGCGGCCGCATTTGACAGGTTTGACAGCGGTTCTGTCGTTCTGAACCAAGGCGTGACTCAGATATCGATTTTGAAGTCAATCAGCCGAAAAACAAAGAAAAACAAAATGGCGGTCTCATTTGACAGGTTTGACAGCGGTTCTGTCGTTTGGAACCACGGGGCGACTCAGATATCGATTATGAAGTCAATCGGCCCAAAAACAAAAGAAAACAAAATGGCGGCCACTTTTAACAGGTTTGACAGCGGTTCTGTCGTTCTGAACCACGGCGTGACTCAGATGTCAATTTTGAAGTCAATCGGCCCAAAAACAAAGAAAAACAAAATGGCGGCCACTTTTGACAGGTTTACAGCGGTTCTGTCGTTTGAAACCACGGGGCGACCCAGATATCGATTTTGAAGTCAATCGGCCCAAAAACAAAGAAAAACAAAATGGCGGCCACTTTTGACAGGTCTGACAGTGGTTCTGTCATTGGGAAACACGAGGCGACTCAGATATCGATTTTGAAGGCAATCGGCCCAGAAACAAAGAAATACAAAATGGCTGGCCACTTTTGACAGATTTGACAACGGTTCTGCCGTTCGAGACCACGGGGCGACTCAGATATCGATTTTGAAGTTAATCGGCCCAAACCCAAAGAAAAACAAAATTGGGGGCCACTTTTGACAGGTTTACAGCGGTTCTGTCGTTTGAAACCACGGGGCGACTCAGATATCGATTTTGAGGTCAATCGGTCCAGAAAAAAAGAAACAAATTTTCAACCCCTATTTCATCCCTTTGTAGGATAAAAATATATCGCATCTCATTTCTGTCCTTAGGGCTAAAACTATCCTCATACCAACTTTCTTAAAAATCCGTTCAGCGGTTTCTAGATTCCCATAAAAACTTTCATCCCCTATTTCATCTCATTAGGGGTTGATTTAAAAAAGTAGCCCATTTGTGTCTTTAAACTCAAAGATATGCACTATCCCATACCAAATTTCATAAAAATCCATTAAGTGGGCCTAAAATTCCTATACAAACGTTCATCCTCTTTTTCATCCCATTAGGTGTTGATTTAAAAAAAGTGGCCCATTTGTATCCTTAAACTCAAAGGTATCCACTGTCCCATTCCAAATTTCATAAAAATCCATTAATTAGACCTAAAATCCACATACAAACTTTTAACCCTTATTTCATCCTTATAGGAGTTGATGAAAAAAAATGAAGTACCCCATTTTAATCCCTAGGGTCAAATGTATACTCATACCAAATTTCATCAAAATCAATTAAGCGGTTCCAAAATTCCCATACAAACTTTCATCCCCTATTTCATCCCTTTAGGGGTTGATTTAAAAAAATAAAGTACCCTATGTCCATCCTTGGGGTTAAAAGTACCCACATACCAAATTTCATCAAAATCGGTTCAGCGGTTTAGACGTGAAAACGCCACAGACAGACAGACAGACTGACAGAGTTACTTTCGCTTTTATTATTTAGTAAGGATTGTTAATTAGACCGCTGTTAGCGGCAGACTTCCATTTTAATAGATAACAGATAAATATCCTCTGTGTACAGCAAAAACTTTTTATGCAACCATTCAATTAAATAAAATTAAACAGTCCCCTGGCAATAGTCCCCTGTGGTTTAACAGAACAAGGGCTGGTTTCCGACTTCATGACTGTTTTTATAAATTTTTATAAGTAACTGTGACTGTATTTTGGTACAAGTACTGTCCTGAGGTTTCAGGTTCGATCCCCACCCAGGTCGAGCAAAGTGATATTAGATTTTTCCATATCAGCTCGGAGTCTGGAAATTGTGCCCGATATAGCGATAGGCTTGCCTCCTATCACATCTGGGACGGAACTAAGCTCGGCGAAATGTGGATGTACTAGCAGGGTAGTGAGCTTCTGCCTACCCCTTCGTGGATACAGGCGAGAGCTTATGTATGTTATTTTATTATTTGAATCAGTTGAGGAATATTATAACTCAATCATGAGATTATGGTTTGAATATTTAGACATAATCTACCAATTATATGTACACAGCCATAGAATGTCCACTGCTTGACATAGGCTTCTTTGGGGGAGCCCAAAGATTTCCAGACCGACCTGTTGGACGTATGTTTGTTTTGTGGATGTCCTGTGGCTGATCATGATGATGATGATGATGTACACAGAAAAACTCACACGTAAAAACAATCAAATACAGGATTACCCTGTATACTGACAAGGATATTCGGCAATTATTGCTGGATGATTAAAAGGGACCAACCAGAAGCTAAATATGCCAGAAACTTAAATAGTAAATTCATAATAACAGCTTTATTGTTTTTTCTGTATTAAACGGTCACTATTTGAATACGTACCTATTTAAAGTTCATCAACATAATTATGAAATTCTTGGCCAATAAGTGTTTTTGTAATTACTCATTTTCACTAACAGTCACTCATCTAAATAAAACTATTGGTCAAGTTATGTTGCTTAGTGTTCTTTTAGTTTTCCCTCTTTATTGAAGAATTACAAATTAGAAATACTTACATTATATCCGGCTGTGAAATAACTGATGCAAAGTCCCAAAAATAACACAAATATTTTTCTGCATTGTCGAGATAACAATCTCATATGGGCCAAATATCTGCAATTACAATTTTATGTAAAACATGCCTATTTTTTTATAACCAAACAAATATAAGATAGTTGTAATTTTTTTGTCAATACACAGCAAAGTGTAGACATATGTATGACATGCAAAACAATATGTAGGTACAACACACAATATGTGTGGATCATCACAACAGGTTTTAACACTGGACACTAAATATCCTATCCAGGAAAATAAATATATTTAAGTACCTACCTGCCAATTTGTTTAGGTTTTCTCTTTGAACCGGTAAAAGGTTATTGTTTATTACGCTTGCTTTAGGTAATCCAATGTTTCGACAATTCAGCGCCCAGTATAACATTGACCGATGATAAAAATTTGAGTTCCAAATCAGCGAGAAGTCAAGAAACAATTTGAACAAGGAAATATGTGATCAAAATCCAAATACAAGCCGAAGTCGTGAGATTGTATATTATAAAACCCGAATACACAAATGTACCTACTCGAATTCCGATTTGCAAACAGTGTTGCTATAGGTGATACCAAAAATCTGTAATCCGGCTCTATCAACCTGAGTAAAATAATTCCAATATACCATTATATATCCAATATACATATATTTACATTAACTTGTTTTATTGTAATTTTGTAGTAACGTCAACCATGACATACATAATAATAAGTTAAAAATATAAATGATGGTCGAAAAATTCTATTCTATATTCTATTACCAACCAATATACATAGCAAAAGTAAAAGTCCAAAAACCTGTACAAAGTGGAGTAAAATTTGTAATTTTTATTGGTAGCCTAAAATCTGTATAAATTCAGATAAATCGGTATATATGGCAACACTGTCTCCGAGCGTCATTTTATTTGTCAAAATTAGGTATTGTGTTCAAAATATCGTTCAAAAATTAGAAATACGAAATTTAGTAAATCCATAACAAATATATTTGACGAAGTTTAAAATTATAAATTACCCTTTTAATTCATTGAATTTATTCTGATAATACGTTTGAGTTTATTTTATTTTATTCGAATCAACACGCATACCTATGACGTCACCAAAAAACACGTCACATGAAAACGCCTGAAATTCCCAAAGAAATTCCTAAGAGCAAATACATCCATGTGTGATTTTATGTAGCTCTGGAGATAAATCGTTCGTTATCTTTGTATAAGACGTTATTCACAAACATGTGTATGTTGGTGTATAGAAAATACAAATCTTATTAACCCAATGTAAAAAACAAGGAACATTATTATGTTGATGTCCCAGGGCAGTTGAGGAAATAAATTGACTTTTGCGGATTATTAGATGATTTAGAGAATTATTATAGAGACGTTATCATATTAAACCAATAAAAGTCTATGGTAACTGCCAGACCAAAGAATAAACTTCCTATTCCGTGTATATATGTTCGCAAACATGGTCCAGATGAACGATCGTCGCCTCCCAAAGTTGACGTAAAATTAAGTTTAGCATTAGTTAAAACCTTGTACAATTAACCGGATCACTAAATACGGAACAATTCGTTACCGTCCGGCAGGAGGTGGGCGATGACACTTCACACTAACCAAAAACTGAAACACCACTGACAATCAGGGGGACAGGGAGGGGGAGGGTGTTCTAAACTAGTTAAATTACAGGCAATAGTTGCGCGATTATGGCGGGCTCGTGGCGCGGCGCACGTGCGTGAGTGCGTCGGTTTCATTTATTACGCACAACGCAGTTATTAATGTTCTTACAGTGCGTGCTGTGCAGAAAGGTATTGTGCTAACCCCACATTTAGGTGAGACAAAGGCAGGTAGAAAGAAAGTAAGATGTGTGTGACTGATGGATGTTATTTAATGTACCTATCCCTAAATTATACCAAACATCAACACACATAGTTTAATTTCCCATAAGTTTATAATATTTGTGGGTTAATCCACATGTCGGTTACAAGACAAGCGTAGAGCAAGTCTGTACATATCTGTGTTACCATTTCAGTATCACGGTAGCACTGTATCACCGACCACGCTAATTAAATTATAATTAGATCAGAAATCTCTAACGACGATTTTGTACACAGCATACACGCGTAGAGAAGGCTAAGTATGTTAATTTATGGTAAACTGCAAATGTGAAAATAAAACCGTGTCTCCTGCACAAGTTTTTCTCGAAACATTACACACATACGCAAAACAATGATTTTAGATGTCTCCTGCTCGTAAAATGAAGGTTTTAGTGCAAGAGACACGGTTAAATAGTGAAGGGCGGCTCGGCCTCCGGTAGCCGAGACGCTTGTGTAACATACAATATATGTGTCGTCTCCAACGGGTAAGGACACAGCGAATTGTTGTTCAAATAACAAAAACTTAAAACCGTCTTCAAAATTGAACACTGAGAAGTAAACAACAACAATTTGTTACTCTCTTTGGATTCGGTGCTGGGGCCGAAGCGATCAAATGAATAGGCACCGATTCCAAAGAGAAAAAGTAATGTTTACTTCTCAGTGTTGAGTTTTGAAGACGGTTTTCGGATTTTATTAAATTTTAATTATTATTTTTAAATATTTAGTCTTCATTACTATACAGTAAGACTCCCGACGAAATCGACGAAATAATTTGAAACATAAAATCCGGGCAAGTGCATTCTGCATATCTGATCACGCAAGTATCAGATATACAGCATGATTATGAACCCTATACTGTGGTACAGCGTTCCGAAGTAAGGGTAACTTTTAACCTAACATAATTTTATTAAATATGGCTTATAAACTCATATTTACTACCTGTTTTACATAACTAACAACTTCATATAAGTGATATTCAAAAGAATTTGTACGAAATTTTCGAAACTTGTAAAGCCTGCTTAGCCGCAATAGTTTTCCTTTGAAATTCATTATATATGCTACTATTGTGATTTTTTCACGTATCCAAAACCAACCGTTTCAGAAACAAAGGGGGACGACGACGACGACTAGCGGTCTATATGATACTTTAAGAGTTATCCCTTAACTCCTAACTAACAAGGAGTTGTAGTTTCTATCATCAGCTCACTTGAATAATCCAAAGGAACATAAATAGCTTACTATATAATATTTAAAGAATTATCCACTAACTCCATCAACAGCTCAGCACCATAAGATGATGAGCACCAGACGCAATTACTTGAATAGTTTTAGAAAATATAGAGATATATAACACACATAATTCGTCCCTCTAAAATTTGAGGCTTGCCCTAAATCTTTCCCATCGTCAGATCCTGACTGAATGCCAATGGGAACATCTGGGTATACTCTTTGAAATAAAAAAGAATTCCTCGAATCGCCCCAGGTGTCTTCGAGTAATCGGGGAAGATACATAATAAGTAAAAAAAAATATTCTGACGAATTGTTAACCCCCTCTTTTTTTTGAAGTCTGTTAATTGGTAATTTAAATTATGAATAATAAAGATAGATGAGCTTATATTCATTTAATTCGCGGCCAAAGAAGGTCTCTCTTCTATAAGAAAAGATCTAGGTAGTAAGCTAGATCGACAGGATTATTATCACTATATCACAGCACATCAACTCTTAGTCTCTTCTAGTCGTGCAGTATTGACAGAGTGGTCGTGGTTGTTGAGATGGTGGTACGTGGTATGTCGTCAACGTCATCAGTCTTCTTGGCGGCGACAATAGACCTTGTAATTCTTCTCCACGTTTGGCGGTTGGTAGCATTGCGTGTATACTCTGTAATGGAGGACCGTGTCGTCGTCCTGATGGTATCAGTCCAGCGAGTAGGGGGATCTACCTCTACCTCTCTATCTTTCTATCTGACATTGGACTACAAGCTTTTCTATAGAGTCCTGAAGCCATGTGCCCGACTCTTGGTAACAGATGGCTATTGTATTTCGCAGTGAGTAAAATTTCTGAAGGCTCTAAATATTCCTCCTCCCTTTCCTTTCTATAGTACCTGTATACAGGTCTGGCTCTCATATTGTTGATATCCGTGGGAAGTAGTAACCATTTACTATGAAATGATGATGCAAACAGATGATCCTGTTAGTAATTATACCTTCTAGTTGTCTTTGTTCCTTCTGTAGTTATATCGGTTTTAGCTAGAAGCGCGCGGGTGCTGCCGCGGCCGGAAGGTCGGCTCGTCGCTAAATGATAAATGAACGGCGAACGTTTGCAGAGCCGCGACTCCCTCCCTCGCACCACTCCTGTACTTCTGTCATCATCTATACAACGGCTTCAAATGGTGACAGCTTAGCGACAACTGTCGTTCCATTAGTGTAATATTGAGGCAGAATACGAGTATTACCAGGCCGGTGCTTGAACACCGTAGCGCCGCGCTGCGATGTGGTATTGAGATCGTCCTTTGCGTGGTACAAAGGTATAAAATTAGGAATTAACCGCGATGTAACATATCTTGGAAATACCTGTAGCCCGAGCACGAAAAACTAATGTATGTAAATGTAAATGTATTCGAGTTCGCTGCGCACTGATGACGTTTGGTTAATATTTCATACAAATTTCATAGACGCGCATCGAGTTCGAATACATTTACGGTTGTCAGAAATTTTCCTGCTCAGGCCGCTGATCTCTATGTTATAACAGAATTATACATACAATATAATGTACAAATATTGTCAAAATAACTGTGAAATATTTTGGATGATAATTTTACTTCATGTACTTATAAAAAATTTCATCATAACCAACATATCTTTAACATTCTGTTATCTACAAGTTGTAAAGGTCAACATTAAATCTAAAGCAAAGTCCCAAATAAATGGCTAAAAGATTAAGATTAAAACCGGTAGTTCGGCCTTCGACTGAGTCGAGGATTTTGGCACGAAAGGCTCGCTATAAACACGACTTAACAATTTCATTATGATAAATCCACGAACTGTAAGTGAAAACTTTTAAAAGAGCGGCTTAAAAGATATAGGAATATTGAGGTTTAGGCGAGGGAACTAATAAAACTACAATGTACTGATGAGATTTGAGCCGCGGCAAGTCGAAGATCGGTATAGAGAGATCCAATGTCTATGAATAATTTGTGGTTTGGTGAAGGTTCGAATTACGTATACACGTGTACGTTGCTGTACCCATACTAGTGTAATTAATTAATATATTGTTGTAAAACAATATTCTTAGAATAGTGATCGAATCATGAGGTAGAACTAAGACGTATCCGGATTAAACATTTTTTTATCTGGCTACACCAGTCTTATAGAAATCTACAATATTTGTGGTTGAATTGCCAATTGCTCATAGATACAAACTTAATTTTAAATAAGGATATATTTATTCGTATCTACAGTTACGGTCTCGGGTTCGATCCCCGGGTCGGGTAAGTGATATTGGTTTTTCCATATCAATCTCGAGTCTGGAATTTGTGCCCTGTGTGGCGATAGGCTCGCCCCCTATCACATCTGGGACGGAACTAAACTCGGCCAAATGTGGGTGTTCTAGTTCACTAGTTCACCTCTGCCTACCCCTTCAGGGATACAGCCATGAGCTTATGTTATGTTACAGTTACGTGGGGTGAATATCATCGATGGTCTGTATGATTCGATACATCGGAAGGTATCTGTGTAAGTGTTTAGATCACGTGGGTCACAAAGTTGGTGGTCTCCCGGGTCAGCGGCTGATCCCGGATGTGAGCGGCTAACCTGCCCGCACCCCCACCCTCACCCCGCCCGCACCCCTCCATCATCCCGCACAACCCCGCGATATAGATGGTATTGTTTATGATCGCGAACATTGTAACTTCAGTTACTTCCGATATTTATTTTAAAGTTGCTTATTCTGGCAGCTGCGCCCGACGCTGCCGTTTTTTGTCGAATTTACATTAGAGTCAGAGGCCCGAGCATTAATTATTTTAATAATAGGATTTAAATCAAGCTTGTTGCGCACTCAAAATGACGCAGGTAGTCGACAGTTGTTCATGCTAAGCTCCAGAAGTAAGTCGATGTAGTGTTATATATGTATGTATAAACAAAGGCCAAAGTTTGTTAACAGTCAATCGTGTACTGTTGGCAAGGAAAACAAAGTAAATTGCTCCGACGCCAGCAAATCTCGTACAAAACATTAATTGCTTATTTTTAATGAAGTCGTTTGAATTTAGGGGCGAAGGGTTGCGGTAAAAATACAAAGGCAATTATTGTAATGGTGGGAGTTGGGACAGCGCCGTGATCTGCGCTCGGGCCGACACAACACTCCCCCCTCCCCCCTCCCCCGCGCGACCGTTCCCCGCACGAGTCGCAAGCCCCTCGTCGCCATAATTATGTAAATTAATCGGTTTTAGATGGAAGCGTAGAGCACCCACCCCGGTCACCAGTGGACACTCAAATAAAAACTTGCGACATTATAAACCATTTTCAGCGTTGTTGTTGTTATAAGAGACTAGAATTAGAAAAAAATAAAGGCGAAAAAAGCCGTCTCCGTCGATAAGAAGTACTTAACTCATGTACTAGTGAGTAATGTAGTAGAAATAAGGATTCTTCAGGCGAGCAGCGAACCAAAACTCAGTTTATAGACTATGAACTTGGAAACCGGCCGGCAAAAATTCTCAAAACAATCGTATTGCTTGGTTGACATTTCTCTACTTATACTTACAAAAATTAAAGCGTTTTCTTGCACGTCTGCCCTTGTCCTAGTTCATAGTAATCATTGTTAAGTATGTTGCAGAAAGGATTCGGTATAGAGTCTCGTGTTTACAACTAGGCTGTCTGCCTGACGTCAATCCGCTATGGGGTAAAGTAACGTTCTTATTTCTAGTATTTCATACCAAGTTATAAGACACAGTAGTAGTGGTACATGCCTTTAAAAGGGGCGC
The DNA here is from genome assembly GCA_036417725.1 of Clanis bilineata. Taxonomy (NCBI): domain Eukaryota; kingdom Metazoa; phylum Arthropoda; class Insecta; order Lepidoptera; family Sphingidae; genus Clanis; species Clanis bilineata. The sequence continues at coordinate 162,522 of CM071157.1, read as the reverse complement.
GTGCACACACGTAACAATAAACCTGCTGTCATACGAGCTTTACTCACAACTCGGACTGTATCGCTTCCTCCGAAGTTTCTGGCAGTGACACTCACATGAGTACCAAACAACCTGTACTGTGTAGTCTGTAGATGTAACCGCGTCCGGGTGAACCGTGTTTATAAACAACTTAAATGGACGGACTGTTTCAAGTAATATGTGGTGGAGTTAGGGCCGAATGGTCAAACAGTGCTCAGTCATCCAAGTCATTTGAGCACTACCCAAAGTTAAGCAGCCAATAATTTTTGAGCGGCATGGTCGTACGCACTTGAGAAGACTTGGCGGAAAAATCAGCTGAGGATCAATCATTATGCTACAGATAATAAAAGTTTGTTCTCGATTACAAAATTTTAATAAAATTATATTTTTGTTTCGTTTCACGTAGAATCATTTTATTTCATTTAGTTTTTTTTAAGATAATTATAATAAATAATTGGCAGAATACATGATTCGATAATGTTTATTTAACCTTTTTGCTTTCCATGTGCCATTCCGATCATATTTCATCTGTAGTAAATTTTTCTGTAATGTTTATGTTATCTCTGTCTATCTTTTGTTATTGTGAAGGTAAACACATTTTTATATAATAGAAACGGAACTTAAAATGGATCTTTTTTAATATTTATTATGATGTTGTTGAAATATTTACCACTTGGCAGAATGTTTCTTTCGTCCTTAGCCAATGATTTGTGTGGAAGAAACGAAAAAAAAAAAAAAAAGTTTGGCGGGAATTCTGACGGTGCGGGTGGTTGCTTGTTTTAATGATTTCATATTCTAGTCTAAAGTTGTGCTTGTGGCTTAAATGTGATGTGAATCTAAGCAATAAACATCAACGAAGATGGACAGTATGTGGAAGCTTTGAAATAAGTGATTTTGGACGCTTTTTGTCGGGTGGATGTGTCGACCATGTTCGACTCCTCCGCTGCGAGAAAATCGTCTAAAAAGCATCAAACTGGAAGGAATTGACGCCAAAACTTCAGCAGGGCCTTGAATTCGAACTCATCCGATTTCATGGCACTTGTGAAAAATTAGATATAAGGAAATGAAGAAAAAAAACACTTAAGACGAGGCTGTATGGGCTAGATCCCTTTGCCTTCCCGAAAGGGAAAATAAAAAAAAATAAAAAAAAAAAACGAAAAAAAAAATTTTGCCAAATGGCGACCAGTTTGTTTATATTTATTTTCGTATTTAAATAACTGTGTTTGTTGTATGTGAAGTGATTTTGTTTTATGTAACAAACATCAACGAAGATGGAGAGATTATGGAAACTTTGAAGTTTGGATATGGAGGATATTTCTTGGAGCGTTTCAATAAAAGTAGTCTTCTCGAATTTTTCTTGTCAAGGACTGCCGTCCGTCCCAAAAAAAATACTCCGCCCGATCTGAGGATGGAATTCAGGACGTCCCAGTTCACACCGGCTTCATCAGACCATCTAAAAACCATTATATTGGAGAGGAATTCGGCAACATGCAGTAGTGTTTTATCGGATTTAATAAAATGAATCATTGTATTTGTGAAGTGTTTTATTGTCTTGGCTTCTTCGAGTGCGCTATATTCTAGTTTAGATAATGATATTGAGGAAAAATACATTTTATTGAAATCAAGGGGTAGGTAAACACTACACGGAACACGGACATTATTAAATACAAACCTATGCCCGCCATTCCGTTCGCGTGAAATTTTATTTATTTAAACATATCTATCCTACGGAAACCATACATTTTTTCAGGGAAAAAAGTAGCCTGTGTGCTATTTCAGACTTTAATCCATCTCTGTGCCAAATTTCATTCAGATCTCTTCAGCCATTCTGGTGTAAAAGAGTAACAAAACATCCATACATCTTCACAAACTTTCGTGTTTATAACATTAGATTTATTTGAGAGTAGTCGCAGGCAATCTCAAACTAATTTCGATCAAATGCTAGTTAAGCGGGCCTTAAATAGCTGTCAAACGTTAGGCAGTTGTTGACCATGCCGTTTTACGAAATAAGCGGGCCTTAAACTGGGTCCTGCTTACATTTAATGTGAAGAGATAGGTTCTGTTTGACCATGCCAAATTGAAGAATAACGAGTGCTTAAATCGATAAGGCCCTCCTAAATATTTAGGCAGCGTTTGACCATTTGGGGGTTAGACTGTTATGTCGGTCACAAGCTGTGATCCACGGTTTGTAATAATCTTCTATATTTATCATACTAATGAATGTCTTGTACATTTTCAATAACCGTTAAAAAGTTGTTTCGTGATCTCAGAATTTATGTTTTTGTTACTACGTGAGCACAATTTCTGAAAACCGAACCGATTTGGTTATAGAATGGGTAATTGTAAGAATGCTTACATCACAGCTACATAGGAAAGGATACATCCTAGGTGACATTAGGCTAGGTGTTTTGGGCATTCGTGCCGTTCTTTTTAATAACAGCTGTAAGTAATTAAATCAAAGTCATAGGGCCGAATGGTCAAACAGTGCTCAGTTATCCAAGTCATTTGAGCACTACCCAAAGTTAAGCAGCCAATAATTTTTGAGCGGCATGGTCGTACGCACTTGAGAAGACTTGGCGGAAAAATCAGCTGAGGATCAATCATTATGCTACAGATAATAAAAGTTTGTTCTCGATTACAAAATTTTAATAAAATTATATTTTTGTTTCGTTTCACGTAGAATCATTTTATTTAATTTAGTTTTTTTTAAAGATAATTATAATAAATAATTGGCAGAATACATGATTCGATAATGTTTATTTAACCTTTTTGCTTTCCATGTGCCATTCCGATCTTATTTCATCTGTAGTAAATTTTTCTGTAATGTTTATGTTATCTCTGTCTATCTTTTGTTATTGTGAAGGTAAACACATTTTTATATAATAGAAACGGAACTTAAAATGGATCTTTTTTTAATATTTATTATTATGTTGTTAAAATATTTACCACTTGGCAGAATGTTTCTTTCGTCCTTAGCCAATGATTTGTGTGGAAGAAACGAAAAAAAAAATTTTGGCAAATGGCGACCTGTTTGTTTATATTTATTTTCGTATTTAAATAACTGTGTTTGTTGTATGTGAAGTGATTTTGTTTTATGTAACAAACATCAACGAAGATGGAGATATTATGGAAACTTTGAAGTTTGCATATGGAGGATATTTCTTGGAGCGTTTCAATAAAAGTAGTCTTCTCGAATTTTTCTTGTCAAGGACTGCCGTCCGTCCCAAAAAAAATACTCCGTCCGATCTGAGGATGGAATTCAGGACGTCCCAGTTCACACCGGCTTCATCAGACCATCTAAAAACCATTATATTGGAGAGGAATTCGGCAACATGCAGTAGAGTCGCGTTACGGCATTCGTACGGAATAGACGAGCGTGTAGTTGAATTAGCGACGTTTTGTATTTATTGCATTGAACGGACGTACTTGGACCGTGACCTTGGTGCCGGCCGACCGGCCGCCGCATCTCGTAAACAACTCACAATGTACTGACTTAGTAACAATAAATATGAATGATATTTCCTTTAATTAACAAGAAATAAATAAGAGTAATATGGAACAATTTGAAGTAGAAGATAGCACGGAAATCGAGATAAGTGATTATACAACTGCAATGAAAAGATCAAGAGAGGAGAATGATGCTGATTGGACTTTAGTACAGAGAAAGGAAAAAAAAATTAAAGAGAGAGATAATATTGAAATATATGTATCATGTAAAGAAAAGTTGCCAAAACAATTCGCATTGGCAAAATTATTTAAAGCGGAGGGGATAAACGACATTATTAATGTAAAATTCATAAATCAATACAAAGTACGGATTGACTTCACAAGTGTGTATAGTGCGACAAAATTAGAAAAATGCAGTACATTTATAGACAAAGGGTGGAGGTTCAGTAGAGCCATGGAAGTGACTAACTCCTACGGTGTAATAAAAAACGTAGATATTGATATGTCTGATGAAGAAATTCTTCAGGCCATAGCCTGCCCGAAGGATATGCAAATTGTGTCAATCAACCGTCTGAAAAAACGAAATTTTGATAAAAAGGATAATGAAGAATCATGGGTTCCGAGTGAGGCCGTCAAAGTGTGCTTTAAGGGTTCGAGTATTCCTGCATATGTATATGTCGATAATTTGAGGATAAGGGTTGATCCATATGTATTCCCCGTGACCCAATGCATTAGGTGCTGGAAGTTTGGACATACAATGAAGATGTGTAGTGCAAAAAAACAAATCTGTCCGAAATGTGCCGGTGAGCACAGTAATTGTGAAAGCCAAAGTTTTAAATGTGTGAATTGCCACGGAAATCACATAGCGTTGGTCAAATCGTGCCCAATCTACCTTAAAGAGAAGAAAGTTAGAGATCTGATGGCAGAGTTTAATTGCACCTACAGAAAAGCATTGATGTTATACGTGCCTTCCGACAGCCCTACTCGTGGCCAAAATGAATCAGTCAATTCGCCCAATTTTCCCGCTGCAATAATTGATACCACACCATCTGAATCTAATAGTACTCCTGTATTCGCCGATGTTATTAAAACGGAAGCTGTTATTCACCAAGCGAAGTCTCCGAGGTATTTTACCAATTTTCGAAAAAAAAGATCTCAAAGACCAGCTACCCCGAGTGTTGATATAATGTCTACTTTCGAACCAAATATCGATAATAATAACTTTGCCCCAAATAATTCTTCCAATGATATACCAAACCAAAAAAAAAGCAAGGATGTTAATTTTGATGAATTATTGGCTAGAATAAAGGAAATAATATTTTTAAGTCACTGTAATATGCAGACAAAATTTTATGACGTGATTAAGTGTTGCGTAGAGTGGATAATTTTGATAGTTGTAGACAATATTACGGATTGGCCTATATTAAAGAATTTATTTGATTTAATTAATGGATCAAGTTAAAACAACATATAGACTTAATATTATACAGTGGAATGCTCAAAGTGTACGCCCTAAATTAGTATCATTAGAAAGTTTATTGACACAAGAGAAGATCCACATTGCTACCTTAAATGAAACGTGGCTAGAACCATGCAGTCCACTTAAAATAAGTGGGTATAATGTGTACCGTAATGACCGAAACGATGGTTATGGAGGTGTGGCCATATTAACTCACTATTCAATTAAATCACAAGTACTGAATTATGTTCTGTCGAATTCGTTAATAGAGGTTATAGGCTTAAAGGTTTTTAATTGTCATAATATTGATCATATAATTACTATTTACTGTCCACCATCTATTCAAACCAGTCCAAAGGACTGGGATGAAGTGTTTTCTTTATGTAATAAAAAGACTTTAGTATTGGGGGATTTTAATGGTCATCACGGGAACTGGTCGTATAAAACAGATCGCAGGGGTCTCCAAATTTTTAATGCTATACTGGATCACCAATTTATCGTATTGAATAATGGTACATCAACGCGTATTAAAGTATATGACAATGTACTCCGACAATCCTCTCCAGACATATCACTTGCATCAACTGACATAGCCCTGAAATTTGATTGGATACCATTAAAAGAAACCTTAGGTAGTGATCACTGTGTTATTGAAATCTCGTCAAATATCCATTTAAAGCCTGACAACACTGTTCGTAGAAACTACAAAAAGGCCAATTGGGCTGCTTATAGAGATATTTTAACAAATCTATATTCACAATTTAAATTTTCGGACAATCCTCAAACTAGCTACGATTTATTTATTCAATATATTAATATAGCTGCAGACTTGCACATACCATATTTCATAATCAACCAAAACCCGGATAAAAACTTTACTCCAAAACCTTATTGGAATACCGAACTATCAAAATGTGTCGCGGAGCGTAGACTGGCACTAACCAACTTTAGGCGTAATCCTGTACCACAGAATCTGGATATTTTGAAAAACAAAATTAGCATTGCTCAAAAATCGATCCGTAACGCCAAAAGTGAAGCATGGCAATCATTTTGCTCATCTTTAGACGCCAAAACTTCTCCCAGTGATGTATGGCAAAAAATGCGATGGATCAAAGGACATAGTAAATCACGTAGATATCATATAGATCAAAGTAAAGCCTATGAGTTACTACGAAACCTAACACCAGACTATGTGCCTCCTGCTAACCCATGCTTTCTTTCGCGTAATCCCAAACTAGATGTTATTATTTCGGCCCATGAATTAGAACGTGCTATCCGGTCTAAAGACACATCGCCCGGTCATGACAATGTCTCATATTCCATGTTAAAAAATTTGCCGGAAAACGGAAAGCAGATATTATTGACATTGTATAATCAGTTTTACAGTTTGGGCTATGTACCGAAGCAGTGGCGAAACATCACCGTCGTGCCGATCCCTAAGCCGGGCCGCGACCCAAGCGGTTTATCATCACTAAGACCAATATCGATGATATCCTGTCCTTGTAAAGTTTTTCATACCATTCTAATGAATAGATTAGAATGGTTTATTGAAAAAAAAGGTTTTCTCTCGAATGAAACGACGGGTTTTAGAAAATGTCACTCAACTTTAGATAATTTGGCAAATTTAATTTTAACAATACAAACCGGTTTCACCAAAAAGATTCCTACGATTGCGTGTTTCATCGATATAAACGACGCTTATAATAACATAGATATAACGAATTTAATGCAAATAATGGATAAATTAGGAATAGGACATGTAATGTGTACATATATTTGGAACTATCTAAAAGAAAGAAACCTAAGGATTACTGCGAATTCAAACTCTTCCATGGGCCGTAGTACTGGTCGGGGATTGGCACAGGGTGATCCATTATCGCCGCTCTTATTTAATATAGCTACATTGTCAGTATGCAAAGAAATACATGAGGTCTATGTTTCACAATATGCGGACGACTTTGTTTTGTACACAACAGGCAATGCAAACACAGATGCAATTAAAAATTTACAATGCGCATTAAACAAGCTACATAATATTCTTTTAAGTTTGGGATTAGAAATTTCAGGATCGAAAAGTAAAGTATGTATTTTTAAGAAATATTTTAGGAGAGAAAATACGCGTATTGATCTAAAGATAAATGATGTATCGCTGCCGGTTGTGGATAATGTGAAATATCTGGGGTTGTGGTTTGATCGATCATTAAGATGGTCTAAACATATAAGAGAGGTTGGAGACAGAGTCGTTAAATTTGTGGATATGTTCAAAATTCTTAGTGGACCGAAATGGGGTGTACACCCCATTCACTTGCGACGGTTATATATTTCTTTGGTGCGTAGCAGGCTGGATTATGGTAGTATTTTTTATGACGACGCATCCCAAACACAACTTAATAAACTCGATAAGATTCAAAATATATTTATGAGACTAGTAGGCGGGTTTATTAAAAGTACGAGCATACATACCATGGAAAATGAACTCTGTCTGCAACCTCTTTTTATACGGAGACATTATTTGACAGGAAAGTTTTGGCTTACATCAAAATCGTATAGAAAAAATAATATTATGCCCTTATTAGATCAACTGCAATCACTTTCACCTATTGCAAGACCAAAAAAATCTTTGTTACTCACCGTCCATCAGTATCTTAAGTCAACCGAGGTCCATGTTAGCTCTCAATTAGAAATGTTTAGTTTAGATACCTGGATTACCAATATAGATCTATCCAATATAATAATACCAGATATACCAGACATTAAGAAGGCTAAACGAACATACAGTTCCATAGAACTTAGAACTATGTGTGTACAACATATTCATCAAAATTACAATAATTTTTATAAAATCTTTACTGACGGATCCAAAGATAAGGGTAATGTTGGTGCAGCGCTCTTAGACGTACAAACAAATATTTCAGTAAAATTACATGTAGAACAAAACGTAAACATAATGTATGCTGAACTTATTGCCATAGCCGAAGCGCTTTCTTATATCGACTCATTTGAAAGTGGTGATTATGTTATTTTCACAGATTCAAGGAGCGCTCTTCAACATGTAATACGTTGTTCTTTAAAAATTCGAGGAACACCGATGGCATATGTTATAGTGAATTCCATTAGGAAACTTGTTTATAAAAATAAAAATGTAATACTTCAGTGGGTACCTGCGCATATTGGTTTGATCGAAAATGAGATGGTAGACACGTTGGCTAAAAGCGCGTTATATGATGGTCTAAATTTTTCATGTTCTCCTTATTTCAGTGATGTCTTGTATGTGGTTAAAAATAAATGTGTCGAGTTGTGGACAGAATACTTTGACCGACGGTCTTTAACTAAGGGCATCTGGTATAGAACAATCCAACCTAATATAAATCGTTTCCCATGGATCGATCAAGCCAATATGAATAGGTCGGATGTAGTTTTAGCTTTGCGTCTACGTACGGGACATATTCCATCGAACAAATTCGCGTTTCTAATGGGTAAAGTTGAAACCCCGAATTGCATTCTATGCAATGTAGTGGAAGATGTGCATCACATTCTAATGGAGTGTGGCCGGAATGAGGAGCAAAGAAAGATTTTATTTACCAAAAAACCTAATTATAATGTTGGTATATGTAACAGTATACTCGCTTTACCATCTTCGAAGGAGGCGTGTGAGTTATACAATATAGTTAAGGCCGCTTTTATAAATAGAGTATAAGTATGTATTGTTTAAACAATGAGGGTGACATAATCACTTTGTGATAAAACCCTCTTAAAAAATAAAGAGAAAAAAAAAAAAAAAAAAACATGCAGTAGTGTTTTATCGGATTTAATAAAATGAATCATTGTATTTGTGAAGTGTTTTATTGTCTTGGCTTCTTCGAGTGCGCTATATTCTAGTTTAGATAATGATATTGAGGAAAAATACATTTTATTGAAATCAAGGGGTAGGTAAACACTACACGGAACACGGACATTATTAAATACAAACCTATGCCCGCCATTCCGTTCGCGTGAAATTTTATTTATTTAAACATATCTATCCTACGGAAACCATACATTTTTTCGGGGAAAAAGTAGCCTGTGTGCTATTTCAGACTTTAATCCATCTCTGTGCCAAATTTCATTCAGATCTCTTCAGCCATTCTGGTGTAAAAGAGTAACAAAACATCCATACTTCTTCACAAACTTTCGTGTTTATAACATTAGATTTATTTGAGAGTAGTCGCAGGCAATCTCAAACTAATTTCGATCAAATGCTAGTTAAGCGGGCCTTAAATAGCTGTCAAACGTTAGGCAGTTGTTGACCATGCCGTTTTACGAAATAAGCGGGCCTTAAACTGGGTCCTGCTTACATTTAATGTGAAGAGATAGGTTCTGTTTGACCATGCCAAATTGAAGAATAACGAGTGCTTAAATCGATAAGGCCCTCCTAAATATTTAGGCAGCGTTTGACCATTTGGGGGATAGTCATGCAATCCGCGCATTTAAGTTCGGACGCGTCGCGGAAGGTGCGCGGATGTGGCGGTGGCGTGACGCGGCGTGCAGTCCGAGTGTAAATCAGCGCGATAATTGTTTCCTCTACCGCCCGTTGAGCGTCCGCCACGTGTCCGCTACACCGCCGCGACACGCTCTGCAAATAATTAACTACCAAATACAGAAGAGAATCCAGATATATTAAAACAATTGTATATAAGAAAATCAAAGTTACCGTGAAAGAGAAAACTTCCACACACTGCAACAGAAGTTAGAATGTGACTGTATTTGATGATCCTTACTTATCATGGACACTCCGTAACAGTACAAAGGACCAGCATCCCGAGCAGGACAATTTCTGACAATCGGAAATATATTCGAGCTCGCTGCGCACTGCTAACATTTGATTAAACTTACATAGACGCGCTTCGAGCTCGAATACATTTACGACTGTCAGAAATTTTCCTGCTCGAGCCGCTGATCTTAAGTTTTTTTTCACTCTATGTAACTACATAAAGGATTGTATTTACACGAGGCCATAGCCACCAACCAGGTCCACTCTTGTTAATTCCAGTTCCGTCCCTGATGTCTCATTTGTATTTACAACCACCGACGGTCGGCGACGGTGCAGCTACATTACATTATATCAGTTTGTTAACACTTTAAAAAACACATCGTACATGTAATATGAATAAAACGACCTATCCAAAGAATAAAGTTACATATGATAATGAATCAAAGTTGCTTTCTTATTTTTTGGAGCTTATATTGACCAGTATATTAAATGTAAATATTTTTTAAGCTATGTCATAATTTAACTTGTTATTATGTCAAAACTTAAAAAAATTATTTACTAGTTATATTGACCTATATAGGTCAATACAAGCTCAGAAAAATAAGAAAGCAATTTCGATTCATTATCATATGTAACTTTATTCTTTGGATAGGTCGAAAAATCCTTTAATTATACCACCGAATGAATTCCGTCCTGTCACCCTAAAGGATTTTTTTTTATTATAGCAGCAGCATATATGGGCTGTGGACCGAGAGGTCCTGGGTTCAATTCCCAAGTCGGGCAAAGCGAATTTCCCAATTTAATTTGTCTGGGATTTCAAAATGCACTACATATATTTGCATTGTAGAACAACTAATTATTTTAGTTTCTCAGAAACCTAACAACTATTACCTGGCAAACTGATCTTGTTGGCTTATTAATATTACGTTATTAATATTGATAATTAATGAGTAGCAGGCCTAATGGAAGGATACGCAACCTGTCTGGTGTATAGTTTCAAATAACAGTGTTACAAATTAACGAGAAGGTATCGGCTCAGCTACAGCTGATAATCACGCTGAAGTTTGAACTATCGATGGACGCTACACCTCATCACTTTATATTTTCACATTCGTCACATTGATACTATTCATGTGAAAATAACAGTTTGACAACCTCATATCGATTCGCTACCATTGTCTTATAGGAATCCGATTTGAAGTGTTTTGCATTCCTGTTGCATTTCGTATATTACGTCAGATTTCCAGACGTCCAAATACCTTATTCCTTTCCCCACCATGGTGACACCACCATATTATGTCACCGTTTATCCTAATAGGCGAATAAAAAAAGACCTGTGTAGGTATTAACTGTGCTAAAATGACACAGACTGTAAGTATAGTAAGTACGTTCTTATAGCTTTCGAGTTGAAACACTGTCAACCTTAGTGATTATTGCACAAACACCCCAATTCCGAACAACAAACTCAACTTTAAACTAGTTTAAGAAACATTTAAATAAGAGCGGTTCACTGCGCCCCCGCCGCTCCGCTCCCCGCGCACCGCACCCCGCACCCGGGTCTCACTCCAAAATTTGATACTTTTGTTACTACTAGGGTTTCTGCTCAAAGAATTCTCGAGAAATTTGTCTTTAGTCGAGATGAGAAAAAACTCAACGCGTCGAGAATTCCGAAGAAATTAATTCCATGCCCTAGGTAACTTAATAAACACACATACATAGAACACGCTATTTATGATTTGTTTAGTAAAAAGTCTGTGGTTTTATCAACATAATAATTCACAAATATACCTTACTTATAAAAACATTTACGCGCTCTCCTTATCTTTAAAACTAGTTTGTCACCACTCACCACTTTGTTTCAAAATACCAGTTGGGTGCTCTGGACTTGATTGATCAACGCGCAAAGAGGCTTATAGGCAATGACTCCGTCGTGAAAGCTTACTAAACTTCTGAGTCTTGACCACCGGCGTAAAGTTGATGGACTATCGTGTTCTATCGGTTGTACTTCGGTGATTGTGCGCAGCTTCTACACAACTTAATCCCACCATTCCACCTGCGAACAACTAGAAGAACGGCCGGATTCCATCCTTATACAGTTGACATTCCACACATCCGCACGAAGAGATTTGCCTCAGCTTTTATCATGCGTACTGCTAAGCATACTGTACGTTATGCGACTCTGTGTTTCCTGAACACTACAATCTGGGACTCTTCAAGGTTAGAGTGAATAGGTATCTTTTGGTCTACGTTATTGTAGACCATATCATCACTTTCCATCAGGTGTGAATATGGTCAAACGTCTTGCCTGTTTTATTATAAAAAAAAACTTTTTGATTAAAAAGGTATACTTCCCAGGTGGTCCCATTGGCACCAAGTCGGTGCCTTTTTTATTTAATCAGCTTCGGCCCCAGCACCAACTCCAAAGAGAGTAAGAAATTGTTGTTATTTTGTACTTTTAAGTGTTCATTTTTGAAGTCGGTTTTCAGATTTTGTTACACTTTAATTATTACTAGTACTATCTGTTCCATCGAACATAGTAGGACTATGAAAATTTGTCCTCATTTATCAAAAATTACCACGACCATAAAAGATCAGACGAACTGAGAACCTCCTTTTTTAATTCGCTTACATATCCATGCAAACATTAGTTTTGGCACCTTTCTATAATTAATTGAGATCACAGAATGGATCCTGTGTTTATGCCAGAAATGGCAAGTAGTAAGTGAATCTTATTTATTCAATTCGATTTGACTGACCGTTCACGTATCAACATTAATAATGTAGGTACAAGTACAAGGCGGCAGGCACTGAGGATCTTGTTTCTGAATTAGTCCTGTCGAGCCAGAGGACGCAACAGCTTAATAGCTCACCAACTATCGTCTGCGATCGTTCTGCATCTTACTCATTCTGTCATAAACTCCATTTTCCATTGATAGAGCGTCGGAACAAGTTTGCAAGGATTATCTTGAGTGGGACATCATCTCAGAAGTCAGGTTTAATTAAAGTTGCCACCGAGAGCCGGTCGCCACTTAAAGTCTCCGATTTCTAGTTTAGAATTGCAGTTCACTAACTATTTGCATTTCGTAATACTTACTCATTTATTGTACAGAATGTTCCAAACTTATATAGCATGAGCTGTGAACGGCAATTTTTATAAATGCCACTTTTATTTCAAATGCGAATAATTTTAAAACTTCTTTTTCTTGTCCCAAGGATCAAAGGGGATCTAATAGGGTCGAGAAAGGATCGTGCCAAACATAACATGGACTGTAGATTGGCAGTAAGAATATACAAGCTCAGAAGTCAGTAACAAGAATTTATTAAATAATAATTATTACAGTGTAGAACCTAATCATCATAGAAATAGTCGAGGAGATATAAACAAGTGTAAAGTCGCATACTATGTGGAAGTGACATGACGTCACTGCGTGGTGTCGTGTCGCCTAGTTAGATATTGTAGTCCGACGATAGCTGATGTCACTGACTATTCACTAGACGAATTTAAAAACTCCGGAATACAAACATTAACGATTATATTGTTCATGTTCAACTTATTGAATGTTACATTCTGTACTATGGATAATTTTTGCTCGTAGCTTCGCCGGCTTTGTTTCGATGCTCCCTCTCTCTATATTATAGTATACATTTTATAGATTTGCGTAAAATTAAGACTTTCTTAAAAAACAAAGAATAATACCTGTCAACTCCTAGGTCAATTATGTTTTTACGATAAAAGGTAATCTGTCTTTCCATAGGGTATAAGGTTTTTTGTTTTATACCCAATTTGAATAAATACTTGGAACTCTTTTGTAAGCTATTGTCATCCATATTTGATTTCTTAAAAAATTTAAACAGTAAGTACATAGAAAATCTTGATAAACAAGATTCTAAAAAATTCATACAAATATGGGTAATTCTTTACATGACCGCCACTTCAACGGCGCACACTGTACCCACACCACGGCATCACGCAAAAGCGCGACAACACTAATGACGCGCGCCGACGAAAGAAGAAACTAGCTAACTTTTACTTAAATATCTAGATATAACCTCTAATATAATACACTATGTATGTAGCTGTTGGATCACCTGATAGTCACGGGTGGCTCGGCCTCCGGTCGCCCATAGGCTTATGTAACATATAGAGGTATACGAGCCGCCTCCGACGGGTTAAATAGAGCAAAAACACTTCCTCCTAACAAAGACATACATACATAAACATGGTAAATTGACTCCAAGTACACGCTTATTTATGTCCAAAAATCACTGCCAGAACAAACGGCACTCTTTGAGCGCGTCCTACAGTCCAGCGAGCACACTTGCGTCCGTATATATTGACATTGGTTTTCCACGGACAGAAGGCCGGATTCAACGTTAAACACTGCTCTGTCTGTTTACACGCGAATACCATAGTTTAAATACTATACGAGCTTGTTTCTTGATATTTTAAATGCTTGTTTTACTTATATGTAATATCATATGAAACATATTATTTAATTGATAAAAACAATAATTTAATATATTTTATTTAAAACATCCTTTTGCATTATGTTTTACGAATTCGGTAAACGAGAAAATGATTGTATTATTAAATAACCATCACCGTCCAGAACTACTTCTATAAAAAGGAAAACCACGAGAGCAGATAGATATATCCTGAATGTATGCTTATGAAGAGAGGAATAGAATTTGACTCAGAAAATATGAAATGTGAAAGACCTTCATGATCGATAAGAATACCTCCTTAATTTTGTGGTTTTAGTGGTAAAAAACGAACTTTCTGCAGCATTTCTACGCAACTTTAATCAAATCACAAGCTACGTTCACGAGGGCCTTTAAATAACTTTACACATCGAAATTATTCTACACTTATAAATACACGTTACTTTAACTGTAGTCATATCCCGTGTAATACGCAGTGTGGAGTGTGTAATTAGAGCTCAGGGAGTGAAGGGAGGAAGCGGGAGGGCGGTGCGAGGACTGTGGGTACTGTGTGACTTGTGAGACATCGTCGTACATAACACAAAAGTAGTTCACGGCAGGCGCAGCTTGTCCGTATTCATGTGAGGCGCAGCATGGATAGTTATCGTTGCCACATTACTTACGGGCGGTTTGAATAAACAATCTCAGTTCGAATGTGCAGATAGATTAGAAAAATTAGCCAATAAGAACACAGTTTGACTCCGTCAAATAACTTGATTTGATTGGTTCATAATCGCGATCTATCTGCACTCTAAACTGAGATCGTTTATTGAAACCGGCCGTTAGTGTAGTGATATCACGCGACGGGGCGCCACACCGCAATGTACCATTCGGGTAGTGCCGATGGTCCCGCGTCTCCGCAACTATCCTGTTGCCACGTGTGGCCACGCGATCTACCGACAAATGTATTTGTATAAAGTATTTAGTGACAACTCGCTGTACTCTGCCGCGTGTTTCGAGGCCTTCTCCGCGGCGGCAGTAACGATCACCTACAAACTGTGATTACATACGACATGAGCGACACTTAAACTCGTATTATCGCCATAACGCGCGGGTACAATGTATTCCCACCCCCGCGTACCCAGCCCGTGCCCAGATTTACATATAATTGGCGATGCCCGCCGGGGCTCTAACGTATGTTGTTGCCCGCCGATATTATAAATCATCACACATGTTCGGTGTAGTTGCCGCTAAATGGCCTCAGATGAGTGCGAGGCAGTAAAGTAACAACTCGGAGAAGTTGAACACTCGTTTGTTTGTTCCCCATTTGTATTAGGTACGTAGTCGTATTGATGGCACGATCGAACGACAATGCCACAAAACTAACACACTTATTCAATTTTTTAACATAACTAGCAGGCGCTTCAGGTAACTAGAAATGATCTTCGATCAACCATACCTACCCACAATGCTAAGAGAATCTTGAGTACATTACCACCCTAAAAAAAGGAAGGCAGGAGAGATTGGGAAGGTTAATTCACTCATCGAACAAAACGCAAACTGTAGTTTCACGTCGCGTCGTTGGTTTTCACTGAGACAGCTGTATCGAATCGGCCGAATCGACGCATTGTGCTGTAGAGGTAACTATTTGCAGCGTGATTTCAAACATATTTTTCTAAGCATAGATTTCAACGCGTATTTAGACACAGAAAATGCGAGTCAAGGAGCAGGCATTTTGAATGATAGTAGTAAATAAATTATGTAGCTAAAAAACATGTTACCCGAGCTAGAGATCTAAACCACCCACCGATACTGGATCAGCTAAATACCTCCACTTCTGTCTTACTTCTCTAATTCAATTTCTTCTACTCCAGAGTCTGAGCGTGATCTTATGTATTTATCTAACAACAAACGGAAGTTTCTGGCTCTTTTATTAAAGCACGATATTTCTAAACATATTAATATGCAAAACCTGTTTTGGCAATCGTATTCCAGAGTTAGCCAGAGCCCAGACTTACTGACTACATGCGAAAATTATTCCGACGACCGTCGAGGAACGAAATGACTCTCACCAGTCGAAATTGACACTGACATTACACAATCAGTACAGAAGTAGCCAGCGCGTAGAATGTGGATGATATCACGCTTTTAAATTCTGCTTTACATAATAAATGATATAACACTAAAGATGTTATAGACTGACTGCCTCGGTGGCGTGGTGGTATTTCGGTACGACTACGGTTCTGAGGTCTCGGGTTCGACCCCCGGGTCGGGCAAAGTGATATTGGATTTTTCCATATCAGTTTGGAGTCTGGAATTTGTGCTCGATATGGCGATAGGCTCGCCCCCTATCACATCTGGGACGGAACTAAGCTCGGCGAAATGTGGGTGTTCTAGTCCGCTAGTGCGCCTCTGCTTACCTCTTCGGGGATACAGGCGTGAGCTTATGTTATGTTATGTTATAGACTAGGAAATCATCATAATAACATGACTAGAAACGTTCACATTTAATATGTCTAATGATTGATTTTATTATGATGACCGCTTTGATAAATGGCTTCATTGGATGACTAATAATTACAGTATTATTGAATATAATTATGGAGGTCATTAATATATTTCAGTGAGAGGCTTTGATCATCTCACGGCCGTAGATGTACTAATGACAAGACTGACAGCTCTATTAACTAATTGCTTCAACATTTTGTCATCACACATAACTATATTATTATGTATTCAAAATGTAATAGTAGAAATATGTTAACTATAATATTATGGTTTTTGATATCATAACGATATAAAATGCTGCATGCAAATCAAACCTAAAGATAGGACATAACTAAATCTGTATTATAGACTAGTTGAAACTCTGACTAAAGGTTATGTTACTACGAAATAGTGTATAACGCCACGCAGTTTGTTTATTATAGCAGCTCTCATACTCCACTTCCATCCACTCTTAATGTAACCAAGCGATCGACATAATGTAATCGTAATTTTATTATTGCCGGTACGTTTCGCGGCATTAAGGGCAATTTTGTTGTTAAATGTTTTTATGGAGTCCTAGTTTACTGATTGTGAAGTAGGCCGTCGCCTCAAGGATAACGTTGGAGGAATGGAACTGGGCTAATGTGTTATAGGAGCCGTGTAAACAACCTCCTTGAATAATAAGTACTGCCGTTAGAGAAGCGGACACTTACACTAGTTGTAAGAAACTCGCAAACAACATTCAACACAGTGGCTCCACTCATCTTCAATAGTACCTAAGACTAACTCATAATCGATCAGATTATTATTTAAAGAATTGTTCATCTATGAAACTGCTACTTTAGGATATTTGATTTAATTAATTAATTTTTCATATGATTATTTTATTTAATGTTCGTAAAACCGGATTTCACATATTTTCCCCAAACCGGATTTGACCTGATCTTATCAATGATTACGGATTGGACTACACATCGTCGTCTTAAGCCAAATCTTTTAACATATTCAAAACTGTCTCCTTGTATAATATCCGGGCATCGCGACTCGAACAAATCCGCAAGTTCAATTTGAGATGCAATCACACTTGATCCGGCGCCATCGACAAAATTCACACGGCCGAATCGTTCGGATAAAACCATAGACATATCTCCGAATAGATGATAAATGTATCTAATTTCTTTACGTGTCAAAAATTGGGTATATGCTGTAACAACAGATGCTCTTGGTTTAGTCCGTACTTGACGATACCGCAGTAGAGGCCCGAGTCCGTGGCACCATAAAAAAAATCAGACATTTTTGGAAAGGATGCGGTTATAGCGGTGTACGAAAAAAGATACGCCCAACAGTCCTGGCCCCACACAAGATTTGGGTCAATCCGTGTGGTGGGAACAAGGAAAATACATGGGACTTTTGGTCCCACAAAATCTAGACCCGAAACAGTTGTGGATATATTATATTTATATATTTATA
The DNA here is from genome assembly GCA_036417725.1 of Clanis bilineata. NCBI lineage: Eukaryota > Metazoa > Arthropoda > Insecta > Lepidoptera > Sphingidae > Clanis > Clanis bilineata. The sequence continues at coordinate 144,469 of CM071157.1, read as the reverse complement.
GCAGAGACTGGCAAACGAGCAGATGGGTCACCTGATGGTAAGTGATCTCCATCGCCGATAGACACCCAAGACACAAAAAGAATCATGAGTGCTTTGTCAACCTAAAAGGAGGGAATGGAAGGGGAGGGGTAAGATATTGGGAAAGGAAGGGGAGAAATTGGCCACCGGAAATCTCTCACCGAACGTAACGCAACACCAAGCTGCCATTTTACGTCGGTTTTCTGTGAGACAGACATTACATTAATAAAATTATAGCATACGATGTAATAATTTGCCAACCAAACAAAAAAATAATTACCGCTCCAAGAAGCATTGTAAAACATCTTGTACCGTGGCTACAAAAACATTTGCAAGTATTAATTTCATAACGAAAAGTTCTGTCGTCTATTGAAGTCTACGTCTATGATTAAGTCCTAGAAGGTAGCCACGGAGAGGGGAGCGAGCGGAGAGATGGGAGACGGGGGAGTAAGGCTGTAAATTAGCGCGATCCGATGCGATGGGAACAATCAGTGTAATTTGCATTATAAAGACGCTCATCTGGTGAACGCGGTGGAATTTTTTCCACACTTTTTTATCGTGAAGTTTTCAGGAGTCCGTCGTTGATCGTACTGAACGGTAACTATCACCAAGCCGGTATTTTTTGCTAGCCGATACAGTTTTCAGTTCTCGTCCTTCATTTTTTATATTCAGCTCACAATTGTCAGATTATTCACTAATCATAATCCCGAAAACTCTACGCGTACGAGTTATTTTCACTTCTATACATATGTATGCTTCAGACGATGATTCCATTTCTATTCATTTTTGACATTTAATATAACGCGTTGTCGAAGTCATCATGCATCATGTTGCATCTTGTATGGTCCTACTCTCCATTAAACCTGCGTTCCACATCTACAATCGGTGAGTTGGTTCTAGTATAATGTATCCCAAATCCCGATGGAAGGGACCCATTAGAATTGCAAACAAAACAATTCACCAAAGCTAGCATTACCATCAATACACACGGAACCCTCAGTGTAGAGTCGCAATGAACTTGACAATTTCCTCTTTTTTTTGTACGGGTTTTTCAAATCTCACCCTGATCCGTCCAATGAGTTGGCAAATTACTCGGATGAGCCATGCATACGAATGGGCTGGCGTGGCGCGGATACGGCGAATATCTGTCGGTAATATCCGCTGCATAATGCGTGACACAGTTTATTGGCGCACGCACTGTCACGAGGTAGTCATGGCGTCAATCATTCTCAAAATGTGACTAATGAGTATTTGTAATAGGAGGTTGTGTATTCCATACATACATTCATACAGACATACGCTCATACTTATATCCCCGAAAAGGTAGACAGAAGTAAACAAGTGAACTAGAACACTCACATTGTGTATTGATCTTGTAAAATCTTACTCATATTTTTTTGTGGTGGGGTCAGCATAACACAATTTTCTAAACATGTCGCAAAAAGGATTTGAGTTTGTCTTAGTTTTTACGACCTGAAGCTGAAGCTGAATGACTGATGTCAAAACAAAAACATGTCCGGTTTTTTATATTTAGGTTAATTACCACTTGTTTGAGTCAGCCTTTTGATGTAACTTAGGGCGACTTACAAGTCGCTATTACCAATCTAAAGTTACACTTTATCTCAATTTATCCTGCAGCTCACTCCTATCTTCAAATCGAGATTTTGGATAAATAGAGATTTAGTATCGCGGAGCTGTAAGTGGCCCTTAAAACATAATACTGTATATGTATAGCGGGAGGCGGGACTCTATCACTCACAGATCTTCAAAAGTAGATATGGTTCTGTTTATGAATTCCATAAGATAGTTTGATAGTAGATAGTATGAGCACCTGTTTTACCTGCCCGCCCCCCTGCCGCTGCGATCCGTGGTCCCCGCTGCTATATCCGCCTCTAATTTCACTCGCATTACATCACACACCACAGATCGTCAAATTGGAAGTGTATTCAATGAATGCAAACGTGTCGTGAATCCTAATCTTCATTTAGGAAACAAGTAATAATGTGCGATGACGTGTTAACCGAACACATTGTTGTGCACAATACACACTACACACTACACACTGTACACTGCACACTGCACACTGCACACTGCACACTGCACACTGCACACTGCACACTGCACACTGCACACTGCACACTGCACACTGCACACTGCACACTGCACACTGCACACTGCACACTGCACACTGCACACTGCACACTGCACACTGCACACTGCACACTGCACACTGCTCACTACACACTACACACTAATATATACATAAGCTAACGACTGTATCCCAGAACGGGTGAGCAGAGGCGAACTAAAGAAGTACACCGCCCACATTTTGCAGAACTCATTTTGTGTCCCAGATGTGATACGGGGCAAGCCTATCGCTATATCGGGCACAAATCACTGCCCGACCCAGGGATCGAACCCGAAACCTCAGGACGGTAGTATCGAATGCAATACCATTACGCCACCGAGGCATTTACACTTACACCAAAGGGCAATAATAAATATGTAAGTAAGCCACTAGTCCTGTTGTAGCCCGTGAGTATCACACATCACCAACTACGAGAGACGCATATTCTCACTTGTACTGAAGCCGTTATAAAAATCGAAGTCAGGTCTCTACACGGGTTCACATCGATTCGCTCGATGCGAGAAAGCTTGAACTTGAACCATCTCCCACATCTCCCGCGCGTCACCCTTCATGAGTGTTCACTTAGTGGGTGCCATTATATTAAGAACAAATAAGTATGTACTTCTCAACGAAGCGATGACAAAAAAACGGTGATTTCAAACTTATTCAGCCTGTGCATTATAATCTTAAATTAGAAAGCATTCAATAGTAATTTTCTTTTTTATGTGCTTACGAACGCGCGGGGATGCGGTGCGGTACGCGAAGAGCCGTGGAGTGGAGGGGGGTGTGCCCAGATTGCACCCCGACACCAGCGTTTAATTTCATCAAAAACTTAATCCAATCTGGGTACATAATGAAATGTCCGCGAAATGAATTTCGCCGGGGGAAAATTGTTTTATCCCTATTTTGCGGAGTTATTATAATATGTTACGACCGAGAGCGCTAGTGACGCGCCGAGCCGCCGAGCCTCCGAGCCTCCGAGCCTCCGAGCCTCCGAGCCTCCGAGCCTCCGAGCCGCCGCACCGAAACTCACGACCATAAAACACGTTGATATGAGTCCTCTATATATATTCATCAAGTTCAGGTCTAATAGTACAAGTCTTCTGAGTATACCCCCAACATTACACGCAACTGCAGACACTTCTAGTATGTGAATGAATTTATGCACATAACAACTACAAAAACATACAACATAAGCTCACGCCTGTATCCCCGAAGAGGTAGGCAGAGGCGCACTAGCCAACTGGTACATCTACATTTTGCCGAGCTTAGTTCCGTCCCAGATGTGATACGGGGCGAGCCTATCGCCATATCGGGCACAAATTCCAGATTCCGAGCTGATATGGAAAAAATCCAATATCACTTTTCCCGACCCGGGGATCGAACCCGAGACCTCAGGACGGTAGTAGTACCGAAATAAAACCACGCCACCGAGGCAGACGGACGGACGGCGAGGGAGACATAACAACTACCTACCTACATATAATTAGTCGAAGCAAATTAATACATAATAGTGTAGTAAAAACACCGTCTTTAGTTGTGGCTGTTTGGTATTATTATAAATAGTCACCTTTAGCACCAGAAAGCGAAGAGCTACATCAACAAAAGCTTCATCAACTATCGAGATATGAGTCGAGACGTATGAAGGTGTCGACTCGCGACTCGGGAGCCCATAGCCCATCCCTACGAGTGTGGTTGTTTCCCTCTCTGTCACACTAATTGGTAGGTAATTGTTTCGGCGCGGCGTGTAATGGAATAAAGATGATTGTAACGAGCGTCGAGCAGACATACCGTTGCCACTGGCTGGCTCGGTGGCTCGACGTGGTGCGGCGTGGCGCGGCGCGGCGCGGCGCGGCTGACCACTCGCCGGCCTCGAATCACCACACTAATTGCATAACCGCAAAGTCCACAATCAAATTTAGACATAAAGATATTTTAATATTGATGATAATGTTATTTCGTTAGTATTGTTTCTGCTTATATTTAAACTGAGGAAAGTTGCGAAACATCTATATTGGAGTAGGATAAAGGCACGTGGCAAAAAGAAGGGGTAATGTTAGTTACGTTCATATCCGACTATAGAGGTACATTGAGAGACTCTATTCCCCTCATTCATAATGAAATTCTGGTCTTATCGAACGCATAACCCTACGTCTGCCTAGTTTAGCTAAAAGAGAACTAAAATATGTTTATTGAATAAAATGTTGCTGGTTACAGAAAAAACATTATTTTTATGTCTGGCAAGCTTTGAAACAAATAAGAAGTCTTGACTGGAAACAATAAATAAAAAATATACCTCTATATATACATATATCAATCTTAGATGAAGTTAGGACCCCCTAGGATAATTTAGGGACTATAACAAAATTAATGTCATTAAGAAAGAATATCAAAGTTGAAACAGCTGATCGGAATCGGCCATCTTTTCACTATCGAGCGTTGGAACTATGAATACAATTTTTATGAAACGTATTATTGCGGTCTTATTGCGCTCTACTAAGTTATTATGAATAAGGGGGTATATTGCTACATAATCACTAATCACCATACTTTTATTATTGTACCTACTAGTGCGCTATCACTTTAACTTAATGATAGAATTATATCGTTGAGTTATCGCACATCGCTGAAATCAGATTTGACATTTTGGATAAATTTGTTACAAGACGTAGGTACCGTACTGAAGGCCTGCATCAATCGCAGCCGTCGTCAGTCGGCACGCGGCCGACTCCATGACCCCGACGCGACGCGACTCGACCGGATCATAGTCTGTCGAGTGTCGTCTGTCCATCTGCTCGATATCTTGATGCTGTCCGCGACATCTGGTTAGTAGATATCCAGCGTCACTGATAAAGCCAACGTGGAGTACATTGCCCCCTGTCTCCATCAAATATACTCATGCCTTTATCTCTGAAGCGATCGTCAAACGAATTGGAAATTGGGTACATTCTTCCTAGGACTGCAAGTAGCCGGGAAAATGGAGGTCGATAGGCTTTATTGATGACAAATGTAAACAGGTACCTTACCCGCGTAAACTTTGCCGGCTTATAAAAATATGTGTGCCTATAGTAGCATATATAGTAAATATAAACACTAATAAATTAAGAAAACCAGGTATACAACAGAATAAGTGGTAAACGAACACATCAATTAGTAAATAATTTGTATGAGATAATAGGCGAACTAAAATGTGCATAAAGAAAATGAGACGTTACCCCCCTGTCCACCCCAAACCGTCCGCGCTTTCCCGGGTTCTTCATAGATATACAAAATAGTTTAGGCCGTAGACAAAGGAGCGCACCAATAAAAGCAGTTGTATCGCACTCGACGAGTCGCAGACGCGGCGCGACCTGCCCCGTACAATAAACAAACAGTAAAGCAACATTGGTACGTATTTTTATAGCGAAACACAAACATAGAAAAGTTGTGTTTGACATTGTCTGAAGGTCCATGATTCACTTACCGTTTCTAACGTAAATAGAAATGCTTGACGGTTTTCTTTAATCAATCAAAAGTATAATCTTACTAATTATCATCCTTATGGATTATATTATAATGCATCTTTCATCTTTCCTCATCCGAACATAGGTGCAATACATTTTACGCTATTACCGTATCCGACGACAATTATTTTTGTTTGCGTATCGCCGGGCAACAAGCTACGCGTATTCACAATTATGTATAGCAATCATCAGCTATTATTATCAATAGTGTTTTAAATTCTCAGCAATAAAGTAGATATATTATAAATACTTCGTAGACCGTGGAATCATTATCACATAAAACAAACGATAAAGTGTGTGGTGCTAAACTTAGACTGTAACCTCGCGGGGTCTGTTTGTGGTAATATTGATAATATTACAACAAAGCGCTTAAAAAGCTTTAATAGTAGTCGATCTTGAAATGTTTGAATTGTGGAATGCGTGTTGTCTTACTGTGTGCATCAGTATCGCGGTCGCTGGCGGCCCGTCCCGCTCGCGCCGCTCCGTGTATAAATCACGCCACTTTATCGTCTTATATTTTTATGATATTTCGCCACAAACAAAGCCACTTCACATTTGTCATCTCGCGCGTATCTTTGCGCTCTTATTTTTCTCTAACAATAGCAGAGAAATCAAATGATAATTTGAAATTTGAGTCGCCTCCCTCGCACCGCCGCGCTTCTCTCAGCCTCAGAGGGCGCCTAAATAAATTGTTTAAGATACATCGTGAACTCGTTTCGTTTGAGTTATAATGGGCGGTATTGTACCCAGTATTTCCGCCTCCGCTGACGCTTGTATCAGTTGTACGCGCTCTAGTCTATCTACTGGTGCTTCTATCTATCGCACGCCCTAACGTCACTTCATTTCGTACATTCACGTAAATGTAATTAAATTTCGTGTCGGAGTGCGCCATCGGCTATCTGCTGTCATCGCGACTCACGACTCGACGCAATGCCTTCGGCTCGCCGAAGACCCGATGTAAATATTGTACTTTGAATTATATTAATTCGCCTTATGGTTGATGTTTATAACATCGTGTGTATCTATTATTATCGAGTACAAGGTAATTTTCAGCCTCAATAGGTATTGTGCAATCTTTCTCGTGTTTCAACTTAAAACTATGTGCGAGAATTCAATCACAAATCCTAGTATGTCTAGACTCTAAAGCAATCTACTGTAATATAAAGATGACCGGGACCGCGATTTGAAGCAGCAGAAGAGGGTTCATATAATAAGGTGCCTTCCTATCGGCGAACCTTTGCATATATTATGAAACAATAAACTTATTTACCTATTAAGAAATAGAGAAAACGTTGCGTTGACTTCCCTTTAAAAATAGTCTACCTTCATCACTGATAAAGAATACTTCTACATTTTCAATGTTTGTACTATCACACTTCGTGTGTGGCGCGAGTCGCGACACGCTGACGCTGTGGCGCGGAGTGGTGCGGAAATATTAAGCACATTATAGAATACAATGTAATTACGATTATATTTAAAAACCAGTAAATTATGATTGTATTCTGTACAAAACAGTTTGTATGAGGTGTATGAAATATCGTGAGCCAGTCGATGCTCGTCGGTCATCACTCGACTATCCGCTGTGCCAGTAATACAAAGAGGCGCTCATTACAAGAGCGATAGTTGGCAAGTTGAGATTGAAAATTTCCTCAATAAATTAATATTAATCCACGGAGTTAGCGCTCCGTTTGATTTATATTGGCTAGTTGGCGGCGTGGAGGAGACGTGGGGAGGCAGGGACTTAGGGGGATGAGTTACTATCTCTATTTGCATGGCTCATCAACAGCGCCTCGAATAATGACACTCCAACCAAACTACTACCAGTATACACAGCATCACCAGCCCTTTACAAATCCATCCATCGCGCGTATTTAGTGTCGTAAAGTCGCAGGCAACAGTCAACTCGCTTTTATGAGGGCAATTTGTCGGTGCCGCAACCGCTAGCGCTCGATTTTTGATATCGAAACTTCACATGAGTAACCAAATGGACACTCACACTCGCGCATATAAGCACACAGTCACACATCAGTCGTGCACATACGCAGACAATTTAGATATGATCGCAACGCGCGCTCTCTATAAGTTTTGACTTAAACTAGTGTCTCAATCAGGGTTCTCGATATCACATTTTGCACACATTGTATGTATTAGTGTATACTTTTTTTTTATAGCAGAGACTGGAGAACGAACTGATGAGTCACCTGATGGTAAGTTATCCTCACCGCCAATGGACAGTGTGGACACTGTGACAGTGGACACCCAAGGTACAAAAAGTATCAAGGGTGCAAATAGAGATTGGGAAGGAAGGGAGGAGGGGGGGTGAATATTGCCACCGGAAATCTCACTCACCGAACGAAACGCAACAGCGAGCTGCCACTTTACGTCGGCTTTCTGTGAGACAGTGGTATCCAGTCGAGCCGGCCCAAACCTGCTGTAGACGTAATGGTCAACACCGTGGCTCTATCTTTCAAACTCGTAGGTATTTTGACGTTGCCGCACCGAAATTGGCGTAGTAATACTCAGACGCCTATAAAATATAAAGTGGGAAAAAAATATTTACACAACATTCCGCTCTTGGCAGCGGTCGCTCTCGGACGTATTGTCACTGCACCTGCAGTGATTTTACAACCGATTACCGGCCTGTTTGTCAGGTCGGATTGCAGCCCCGCGCTGCCGTCTCGGTAATCCGACCATAAAACAAAGCTCTGCTTTGTTTTGTCGGTTACCAGACAAAGGGCCCATCCGCGTCCTTTTCAGGACAGGGATTAGCCCGATTTTCGGTATTTTGTTTATTGTCCCCTTCAGGGAATTAGCTCGGTGGTAAACCTCACGGTGTCAACAAGCCGAAGCTAGCGGTGACCCGGCCCGCGCCACGCCCCCTCAGGGCTGAAGCAAGCCGGACGGGTGCGGATAAGGAATTAGTGGAGGCACACCACTCTTTCCCCCGCATATCTCCTTCCCAACCCTACCCATCCCGATTTCCATCCCGTGTATCCGGTTGAGTGTGCGGTCCTCGGACCAATACCACTTACGGTGCACGGACTGTTAGGAACCCTTTCGCACATTAAGATTGGCAAAGGGATACCAGCTTAGGGCACACCTAATTTTAAGTACACCCCCCCTCGCCTATACCCGGCGAGGAGGATCATTCACATACTCAGCCCCGGGCACACCCACCCGGGGACGTAAATTCACGCGTCCCACCGCGACCCGCGACCCGCGATCCGCGACCGTACGTCAGTGCGAGCGCCGCCCGGTTTCTTGTGTGTTCTTTCCCGGGCGGAACGCACCCGCGTCGGAACACACTCGCGCCTTAAAATCAATTTCCCAAGCACTCGCGATGGCCCCGCCAAAACAGAAGTTTGTCGTGGCCCTCGCGAAGGCGGCGGAAAACCCGCTCGCGTGGGCTCGGATAGAGACTCTCTTCAGAGAGATTATGCCGGACCTATTTGCCGACGAGACGGAGAGCCCGTCAACGGACGATGGACCCTCCGCCTCGCCCACCGCTCCCTCGGGGCCCATCGCTACGGCGATGGAAACCGACCCACCCGCATCCACCAAGAGGCCCGCGGCTTCCTCAACCTCCGGCGATTCTCGGTCGGAATCATCGTCATCCGAGCAGGATGACGACGGTCTCACGACCGTGAAGCGCGGGAGGCGGAAGAAGCCGCGTTCGGCCACCGCCGTGTCGGTGTCAACTCCGGCGCCCTCTGCGCCGGCTTTCGACACCGACTCGCCGGCTTCCCCCTCACCCCCGTCCTCACCAGCCGCACCCTCTAAGCCCTCCGCTCCCTCTGAGCCAAAGGGCAAAAAACCTCCCCCGATCAACATCCGCGTCCCGGAAGGCAGCTCCCTTCCCACCCTTCTCGCAAAAATTGAGGCTCAGGGCATCACCCTGAGAAACAATAGGTGGAATAGCCACCACAAAACTGTTACCGTCATGCCGGCTACGGTGGCCGACCACCGCACTCTTACTAAGTGGATGGCTTCCGGAGACATCAACTACTATACTTACGCCCTCCCCGAGGAGCGCACCTACCGCTTCGTTATACGCGGAATCCCCCTAGAAATGTCGACCGATGAAGTTACATTAGGCCTTCAAGAGAAAGGCATCTCTTGCGTCCGGGTTACCCGTATGCACCGTCCCGCCCGCGCAGACGCCTCTCAGCAGCCCTACGAAATGGTCCTCGTAGAACTAGAGACCCCCGCTGATGCCAAACATCTGTTCGCCATCAGCGACATTCTTGGATTCCGCGGCTTCACCGTGGAGACCCCCCACCGCAAACGGTTAATCGGGCAGTGCCACAACTGCCAACTGTACGGCCATTCATCGCTGCGTTGTCGCATGCCCGCCAGGTGCGTCAAGTGCCTTGGTAATCATGGAACTGCACAGTGCCCACGTCCCAAAGATAGGACCCAATGCACGGAGCCGCCTTCGTGTACCAACTGCCGCCAAGTCGGCCATCCAGCAAGCTATCGTGGGTGCACGCACGCTCCCAAGAAACCCACCCGAGCTCCTAAAGCTCTACCCCCCAAGGCCCCTCAGGCCAAATTCATCCCTGCACCCATCCCGGCGAGTAACCCTTGGCAGCCGCCAAGCAAGCAAGCCGAGGAGGTAGTCACCACCCAGGCCCCCGGCGGAGTCACTCCCGCCATCCCGGCCACTCCCAGCCAACCCACCGCGGTTCCTACCAATCCTGCTCCAGCTCCCACTCCTGCGGCCTCCCGGGCTAACCCTCCCAGGGCAGCCCAGCCGCGCCCCAAAAACCCTGCACCCCCTACCGCGGCGGGTCGCACACTCTCTAAGGCTGAAGTAGATGCCATCTACGACGCCATCCTAAACCCCCCGATCGATTTCTACACCCTTATCTCAGATAAAATAAGGGAAATAGCAGCCAAGGGCCACCCGGACGCAAGACTGGTGTCTGACTTAGAAATTCTGTATAGGGAACACCGATCCTACATCGCTGACTTAATTTTACCGCCTTCCGATGGCTAACAACAATAATATTTTTCCCCCCCGTCGCGGACCAAGCCTCGCTCCCTCAGAGTGGGCTTTTTTAATACCAATGGTATTCGCGGCCAATGTGCCGAAATCGCACACTTTGTCCGCGATAACAATCTGGACGTTTTCCTCATCCAGGAAACGTTCCTCAAACCTGCTCACCGAAACCCTAATATCCCTAATTTCAAAGTAGTGCGGAACGACCGCACTACTGGCCCTTTTGGTGGCACCCTAATATACTTTAAAAAGTCCCTGCACTGCATACCTCTAGACCCCCCCGAAAACCTGACGAACATTGAGGCTTCAGTCTGCAGGCTAGCAATGACAGGACATCCGCCGATCACTATCATCTCGGCTTACCTCTCACCCAAAAAGGAGCTTCACTCCAATGAAATTTCGACCCTACTGAGCATGGGGGAGTCTGTCCTTCTGGCGGGCGACCTCAACGCCAAGAACACGCTCTGGAACTGCAACTCTACCAACAGCAGAGGTGCAGCACTAGAGCGGTGTCTAGACACTATTGATATGGAAATTCTAGTTCCATCAGAACCCACCCATTATAGTACAATTAACGACAATCACCGACCTGACATACTCGACATAGCGCTTGCAAGGAACGTATGCCTACGCGTGCGTTCCATGCAGGTGCTACAAGAGTTGGACTCTGACCACAGATCTGTGATCCTAGATCTAGTCCCTATAAACGGTCCCACAGACACAGGTCCTAACGTACCGATGAAGGTGAAAACGAACTGGCGTCTCCTAGGCACCAAGCTCGAGGACACCTCATCCCCTGATCTCTCCGCGATCCCGACCAACATAGTTACTCCTGAAGAGACGTCCGGCGCGATTCGCTCCTTCACCGCACATATCCAAAACGTCGTGAGCGACAGCTCCGAGAGGGTGCCGGAGGCTATGCTTAGCCATTGGCACCTTCCCGAAGACGTGAAATGTGTGGTGAGGAGGCGAAACGCCGCGCTGAGAGCCTCTAAGACGAATCCCTCCCCGGATCAACGGCATCTAACGCGTTTCCTCCAACGCGAGGCCAAACGTCGCATCCAAGAGGCCGTCGATTCGAGATGGGAAACACACCTATCAGAGCTAGATCCAACTCACCAGGCTTTCTGGCAGTTGTGCCGTTCCTTCAGGAGAAATGATACAGTCACCATGCCCCCGCTCAATCGTCCGAATCAACGCCCGGCGTTCGACGACGACGAGAAAGCGGAATTGCTGGCCGACAGCCTGGAGGCTCAATGTTCACTCACCTCAGTTCCCATTGACCCAGAGCATCTCGTTGCGGTTGACACTTTTGTCGAAAGTAGGAACGCAATCCCGCCGCCACCGATACCGGTTCCGCGTCCGCGCCCGACAAACGTCGACCCGGATGTCGACCAACCGCCCGACCCACTCGCGCCGGTGACAATCGAAGAAGTCAGTTCTCTGATCAAGGCGCTCAAAAGACGAAAAGCCCCCGGGGGTGACGGTATATCCAATAGAGTCATGAAAATGCTCCCGGAGCATCTAGTTAAAATTCTCGCTGACATCTTCAATGCAGCGTTCCAAAACAGCCTCTTTCCAGACGTCTGGAAAGAGGCGGTCGTGATAGGTATTCACAAGCCGGGGAAACCCGCTTTCGAACCCTCCTCTTACCGTCCCATCAGTTTACTCAGCGCTCTGGGTAAACTCTACGAGCGAATCGTCCTCGATCGCATCAAGATAGTCGCCCACCTTCACCATCTGCTCCCTCCAGAGCAGTTTGGTTTTCGTAGTAGGCACAGTTGCGTGAATCAGATTCTCCGCATCACGGAACATATCCACGACAACTTTAGGCGCGGAATCCCTACCGGTGCTCTTTTCTTCGATATTGAAAAAGCATTCGACAAAGTGTGGCACAACGGCTTGCTCTACAAGTTGTATACCTTCAATGTGCCCACACAGCTCGTGCACATCATACGAGAATTTTTGTCGAATCGCGGTTTCAAATATCGCGTGGAGGGAACTCTTTCCTCCCGACACACCATCACTGCCGGAGTCCCGCAAGGCTCCGCTTTGTCCCCTTTTCTTTTCTCGCTATACACAAGCGATATTCCTAAACCGAAAGACGCCCATCTGGCGCTCTTCGCTGACGACACGGCAATCTACGCTTCACGTAGAGACCCGGACAAAGTGATTCGCATTTTGCAAACCGCAGCCGATGAACTCGGTGAGTGGTTCCGCAAATGGCGAATCACTGTCAACCCCGCCAAAAGTCAGGCAATTCTCTTTACCAAGAGAATTTTCACCCAAGCGCCTAACGCTTCAGTCACCATGGCCAATAAGGCTATCCCTTGGACCAACAACGCCAAATATCTAGGAGTCAACCTTAATCGGAGACTGAACTTCATCACTCATGTAAATGCGGTACGCGCGCGAGCCGCAATCGCGTTAGCACGATTACATTTTCTCTTAAACCGTAAGAGCAAGTTATCAGCCCGCAACAAGATTAGGATCTACACAACGTGTATTAGGCCGATAATGACTTACGCGTCGCCCGTGTTCGCTCACATACCGCCCGCTCGACTTAAGCGTATGCAAGTCCTGCAAAACGTCTTTTTAAGACGAGCGTTTAACGCTCCGTGGTACATCCGTAACCACGACCTCCACGTTGACACCAACTTGCCGACCATCAGGCATTTTATGCAGATGGCTAACAGACGCTACTTCGATCGGGCGGCACACCACCCAAACACGCTTGTCCGTCAAGCGTCAATATATACTCCATTTGACCGTGCGAAATGGAGACGTCCTAGATCCGTTTTGTCAGACCCTGATGACGCCATCACTCTGGCCATTCAACGTAAGATCGAGCATCTTAAATCGCTCCCACACTCCACACGACCGATGTTCCGTCCCCGCCGACGAGGACCACGCCGCGCTCCCAGTAGCAGCCCCCCCGACCCTGTTAACAATTCCGGCCCGCGTGCCGATGACAGAAATGGATAGTTAGGAAAACACGTCCACACTCCCCTAATCGTTGATGTCTTCAACATCACCCTCTCAGTGACCGCCCTGAGCCGAGGTTCGTAACCCGTTAGTGGGTTGCCCTCAGCGTGGTCACCTAACTTTATGGGTTGAGCGCACCTGCGTTCATCCCAACAGACCGGTGTGGCTGAATTTGCCGACTCGGTTAGGCAAGCAGCTGTAGGGCCATAAAAAAAAAAAAAAAAAAAAAAATATTTATTCCCCTTATCCAGCAAACTTGTCTGAATGACAGCTGTCGCTATCCCCCCACACTCCCGCCCCCACACCATGTCTCTTGCACCGGCCGTTGTCATGGTAATTATATTATTTGAGTTGGCGGTGCCGTTACACCTATGCAGTGTGTACACACCGCTGCAGTCACTCTAAATTAAATGGTGTCCATTTGTCCAGCAGTCTGCTATTGTAATAATATACAACGTGATGTTACAGCGTTCGTCGTAACGCGTAGCAACGGTTCTGTGCAGTCTCGTAGCAGTCGTCTACAAAGTGCTACGCCTGTGGCGGGTGCTACACTTGCACATAGTTTCTTCTTTACAACATTGTTTACTTTTTTCTACCTGCCCTTATCCCACCTTAATGTAGGGTCGCCGTAACACACTCTTTCAAGCTCGTTGCAGAAAGGATTTGGCTTAGTTTTTCTGACCGGCTGCCTGTCTGACGTCAACCCCCTCTGAGGGATGTTAACTAATTGTATTTAAATGTATATATTTATTGAGAGTTATCACTTGCTTTATGTTGAACAAAAATATTGCGAAGAACTTCGGTTGTATGTAGCATATCGACCTGTATTAGGCCCTCGTAGTGGACTAAAACTCAATCTCCTTCTACATTATTAGAGTAAGTACACTCGCGATGTGGATGTGTGGTGATCTATGAAAAATAGTGCGAGCATTTAACACGAACTAGCATTAAGCAATTGTCAATTTGCACAATTAAACGCGCCTCGTCTCCCACCCTGCAGCTGGTTCACACCCGCGACACTTACGCGCTGCATCAATTACTACGGAACAGACAGCATCGCTGACAAGTGACAATTGGAGAATGACGACTGACGTCCTGTGGAGTGCTGCGATTTAGAAAATAATTACACAATTTGTAAGATGGTGCGAGGCGTGCGAGCCGAGTAGGGGGTTCCGAGTGGGCAACAATCGGTTGGCACATACTTTAATGCACCCGGCCGGCTATAAGTTTCAAATATACGAGCAGATTACTTCACAAAACTTAGAAGTGAGCGAAGTGCAGTTTATATAATTGGGCAATAAACAGAATGGAGGCCTGCGGGGCCGCGTGCGCCGCGTGTGCCGCGCCGATTTCTTACACCATCACGGCGCGGCGTGGCCCACTGTTAGCGTGGTTAGTATGTAAATTGATTTTAAAAGTTGCAAAGACGTCGAGTCGGTGCGGCGCGGCGCGTCGTGCTTCAATGAAGTATTTTTTTACACTGCAGTATTATAATATGGAGCCAGTGCTAGTGACTGTCACGAGACTTTGTATCATCTAGCGTGCTGCGGTTACAAAGGTCAAAGCTATCGATATTGTCTATTATATAACTCAGAGACAGAAATCATAATTATAACTTTCTGCTTTAGTAACCAACGGTTCAGTAGTTACAGAGATGTGCACCTAAGGTGTAAGTACATTATACATATATTCGCAAAAAATAATTTAATAGACATTGCGTCATACTTTAATGATCTTGTTTGTGTTTTTCTAATTTTTTTACGCACACATAACAGAAACGCCACTGATCGCGGATGTTTACAACAACCGGTTTAATAATACCTCATGAGTCACACACAAGTGAAGGCCATAGCGGCGGCATTCAATGTTTTCTCTCATTGAATATAAGTGGCAGTCCGCCCTTGATGGCTTGCGTCAGGCCAGCCGAGGTGTTGACGAGCGGACGGCGCACCGAGTCCGGCGCCGGCGCCACCGAGCACCGCGCCAGCACCGCCGCCAGACCCGCCAGCGACTGCATCATCGCCAACCGAGACCCTACAACAAAGTGAGTCATATTATCGAAACTTCGCCAATGCCCGTGGACTCGTAACGTCAGATGTCTATGATGTTCATGAGTGCGTCACTTTTGCGGAAAGGAATGACAATTCTCCAGATTATGGGTGGGAATTTTAGTCTGCGGCAATCTCAATGACCATAATATGAATGAGACCGGTTTGGTCGGCATGGTAACATATACTTGGCAAAGAAAATCGATCTCAAGTAGCTTTTGTGCTGGGTTGTGTTAGTCAAACCAAGTGAGGTAGAAAATATACGAAATTCTTATAGACATCGGCTATCCAGCCAAAATTCCTATAGCTCTGTATATAGATGTACATCACTCGTCATTGAATTACCTCTCTATTAAGTATTTATGCCATAGTTTGGAGCCATTAACTGAACTCACCAACACAGGCACGGGGTCCCTCACCGAAAGGCAGGTATACAAACTTGAATCGTTCTGCATGGCGATCTCCAAGGAACCTCTCTGGACGGAACTCTAACGGCTCCAGGAAATACTGCGGATCATGGTGCAGTGCGTGCACTGGCACCACCACACTAACCCCTGCATCGATCCTCAACCCTAACTCTGGAAACCTGTAGGGACGCGCGCTCTCCCGCATCAGGAACCCCAGTGGTGGGAACATACGCATGCCTTCCTTCAGCGCGCATTCCAAGTAAGTCATCTCTTTGAGCGCGTCATAGCATAGTCTGTTGTCATGATTGGCGAGCACCTCGTCTATCTCTCGCTGCACACGCGCCTGCTCCTCCGGGTGGAACGCTAGTTGGTGCAGCGTGTAGCTAATCACCGTCGACGATGTGTCAAACCCACCTACGAAAAAAGCGAACACTTGCGCCACCATCAGGTCTTCATCGAACTCCATACTGACCATTTCGGGCGTGCCACCTGGCTTCACTTGTTCCATTGATTCCCCCGTCATGGTGCCCTTCTTCTTGCATTCGAGTAACAAGTCTATAAAATCGTTTCTCCCTGATGGTTCGTAGTTCCTTTGTTTCAGTATAGTGTTCAGCATTTCCCTAATCTCGGCCTCCAACTTAGGCAGATATTTGACGTGTTTAAACGTCTCTGGAAACACTTCCTTCAACACGATCAAAATTGCTTCTCTGGGTCCTATTTTAAAAATGTTATCGCCTAATTTTCTAAACGCCGAATCATCGTCATTGAGCGCGTCGACGTCGAGACCGAACCCGCAAGCACCGATGAAGTCGATGGTGTAGCGCGCTATTAGATCGCGTGCATCGAGTGGTCTACCAGCCGCTAACACCAACCGTGCCTGCAGCCGCTCTGCGCGTTCTACCACAAGCGGGAACATGGCGCGCAGCTTGCCGCTAGAGAACGCCGGCGTCATGCGTTGCCGCAGAAGACGCCACAGGTCTCCGTCCGCAAAGAACAAGTTGCGCAACAGTGGCTCAATCACCTGCTTATTGGGGTTGAGGCCGCGAGGGTGAAAATAAGCAAAATCCGTGGCTAGGACGCGTTTAATGAGCACCGGGTCTCTAATGATGAGTTCCGGTCGTGAGGCGCGATAGAAGCCGACCACTCTAGCGGCGGGGTACTTGCGGTAGAGATCCTCGGCGAGCTGCGATACGGTACGACGGAACATGTAGACGGGCGCGTTGTTGCCGAGGAAGGGCAGCGGCGCGTCGTGCGGAACGCGGCGCGCGCGCCAGTACCCGTGCCGCCGCGAGCCCGCCCACCATACCGCCAACACCACCGCCACCACCACCAACCATGCCGTCACCATCACCGATCGATCGTTCTTCACAGACGCGACGTTCAAGTATGACGAAATTTTGAAAGCATACCACTGGCACTGTAGACTGTTGTGTTACTACTCGACCTTATTAATTATTTTATATATTACAGATATTTGAATAATATAAAACTAGGTACATGACAAAAAATAAACATGATTATTTTTATCAACTACTAATATCTATGCACAAAATGTGTTCACAAACCACATGATATAACAAAGCAACTGGTATAGAATCGGTTATTTATAGTCATTTGTTGTTTTTCAGCACATGCGCAATTTGTTTATGGGATATAAATGTATAAACTCAACCAGGACCTGATAACACTATCGACTTATGATTTAGGTACGAATGCAAAAATAATTGTTATCAATACATGAGATAAAACGACGCGACGCACACCGGCCCGCGCCGCGCGCTCACCGATACTGTCCGATACAGGATGCGCTCAATTGTAATATGTTTATGTAGAGCGCACGCGATACGCTTGTTATTGTATCCACTTTATACTGGCACTAATCACAATATACCTAAAATTCTGTATAAAAGAACTTACGTCACTGGGTGTACCGGTGCCACGGTGTCGTTGCAGCCGTCTACCCATTCGCCGATTACAAGGGACGCGGTATACACGGTACAATAACGTTTAATATATTTGTAACAATAAACTTAATATATTTTTTACTTTTTGTATAATTCTTTATTCTATTATTGATTTCTTAAATTTACGTGAATTTATTCATTGAAATTAAACTATTTTTACGGATTCTATCACGATTTGGTTTTAATTTTTATGGCCGACGTTTCGAAAGCTTTGCAGCCTTCGTGGTCACGGGTCAGACTCTTCTTCTTTATTCTATACCACACACGTATTACGAAGTAGATTTTAAAACAAACAAAAATAGTGTAACAACAGGCGATCTTATCGCTAATAGCGTTCTCTTCAAGAAAAAATACTGCTTGGGGGTGTATCTCATTGCACTATATTTTTACTATTATTTAAATTAAAAATAAACAAGACGATCGTGTAAAAATACGAAAAATATATCTGAAGACAATATATGTGGAAAGTCTACAGAAAGGAGCGCTTTAGCAAAATCTTTCCGCTCGAGTTTAGGTATTTTATGACAGCGCTGCGCCTGTGTGCGTCGCACACATGTCCGAGTTGCAATCCGGCACGTAAACTCAATGTATACTTGGATTAAATAATCTTGGTCCTTAGTAGTTAGTAGTTACAAAAATATACTTTAATGTCGGGTTGACGCATCATATTTATACACGCTTTATTTTAAGCATGTTGCTGAAAGGTGCTTTCTAACTGATTGTTGTACTCGGTCTGGGTAGTCATGCTCGTTTACATGTCTATGTTAGCGATGCCTATAGGCACAATAAATAAATAAATTGCATTATTAATTTGCCTTGCCCTTCGAAAATAATAATAAAACGTCGCGTCACCTCTTTGATATAGTGATTGCGTAAATAGGCTGTGAACCGGGAGGTCCTGGGATCGATTTCCAAGTCAGATATGTATTGTTCTAGCAAGATTTACCGGGAATTAGATCCCCAACAGAGATAAGAATGTTTTTTCCGAACCAGACAAACTAAACGGTGGACCGAAATCCTTTGCAAATTTGAAACATGAATATAATTAAAACTAGAAATGATACAAATAATTCCTTCAACGTAACAAACATCTATAATTTTTTAAACGATGTCTCGTCGTCGGCACTCTAGCAAGTTTTTGAAAACTCACTGACATGCTGCCGGTGATCTTATCATGGATGTTTTATTTTAATCGGGATATTGTCGTCGGTTTCATAGATATACACAACTTTTCAGGTATCCCCACTCGAAAAATTCACCAGGTACGGGCCGGGCTCCTCAGAGACAATGGAATATCTTGTAGTTGGTATTGCCGGAGTCACCGAACGCTTATGTTTCTTACGAAAATTTCAACCTCCCAAATGTTCTATTTGCTCCTTATTGAACGTGACCATCTTGTTTAATATTCATTATGGGAATAATTTGTTCGAACGTCTTGCTGGGTTAAGTTTTAATTAAATTAAGACTCACACGGGGTAATCAATAATCAATTCTACACAGGCGTCGTCCAGTAACGTGGGATTTGTTGTGTTTGTTAAATTTGATACCTGACTCACAGAAAACCGACGTAAAGTATCAATTTTCTAATGCGTTTAGTTCGTTAAGTGAGATTTCTAGTAGCGCAATTCCCTTGTCCCTTTCCCCATCTCTATTCCGTCGCCCATTTCCCAATCCCTATTCCCCTCCTTTTAGCTTAGCAACGAACCTATGATTCTTTTCGTGTGTTCGTTTTTCGTATTTCATCTATGCTGCCCATAGGTAGTGTGTCAAAAGTTCTAAAATATATAAAAAAACTAGCTGACCCGCGCAACTTCGTCTGCGTAGGAGAGATAGGGTTGAAAGAATGAGTTATAGGCACCTATAATCCAATAATTCTAAAGGAGGTAATGAGATGATCTACTTTGGTCCGTTTTCGTCAGTCACCCCGTCAGTCACCCCGTCAGTCACCCAGTCAGTACCCTCGTCAGTTACCCCGTCCATCACCCTGTCAGTTACCCCGTCAGTCACCCCGTCCATCACCCCGTCGGTCACCCCGACAGTCACCCTGTCGGTCAACCCGTCGGTTACCCCATCTATCTGCTCGATTGTCACCCCGTCTGTCACCCGTGTGTCACCCGTGTGTCACCCGTCTGTCACCCATCTGTCACCCATCTGTTACCCATCTGTCACCCAGTCTGTCAGCTGTCTGTCACCCGTCTGTCACCCAGTCGGTCACCCCATCTGTCTGCTCGATTGTCACCCCGTCTGTGAAATCTTTAATATCTGGAAAATCTTTTTTCACATACAGCGCCATCTCTGATACATAGCATGTACTACAAACCAATATTTTAAATAGATGGCGCCGGTGCGTGAAAAAAGATTTTACAGCGCCATCTCTGATACATAGCATGTACTACAAACCAATATTTTAAGTAGATGGCGCCGGTGCGTGAAAAAAGATTTTCCCGCTTTTCTGTTGAATTTTTCCTGAATTTTCTTTGCTATAAACCTCACGGAGCCCGAGACCTTTCCAACGAATGCAAAACCGTGGAAATCGGTTCGTGCGTTCTGGAGTTATAGCGTCAGGAAGGAAAAGCCGACTTATTTTTATATAGTAGATGGCTGTAACTAAAGTATTGACTACTTATTATATTATCCTAAAAATATATATAAGGTTGATTTATATAATTGTTTTGTGTTATATTTTATTATATTAACTTGTCATAAGAGGTATTTTTTAGCCTACATTTCATTTTATTTCAGAGTAGATCACTTACCATCTGGTGACCCATCTGCTGGTTTGCCAATCTCTTCAAAAGTACGCTTTAGCTCAATTGTAACTAAAATTGCATGTAGCGACGCATAATGCATACATAAGCTCACCCCTGTATCCCCGAAGGGTTAGATAGAGGCGCAGTTGAGAACTAGAACATCTACATTTCGCTTAGCTTAGATTCGTCTTTCTTAACCTGATTTTAAATAATATCGCTAATCTCAGTTTTCCGCATGGATATGCATATAATATCCCGTGTTACTCTTTTTGGCGAAGAAGCAACACGAAGAGGCAGTCATAATACCCGCATAATATCCCGCCACCCCTGAGCTCATCCCTCTTCATCCTTTTTTTTAATAAACTAAAACAGACGGTCGATATTTGAAAAAAACTTTTGGCCCACACTGTATATCGTATGGTAAACGCAGTACACTCAAAAAAACAGTAATCAGAAAATATTACATTCAAATGCTTGTTCACATTACGAAGACGGAACTAGTAAATTGAGAGGACAGCGACAGATGTACCTTCTGTGTTGATGTGAAGAAAATAAAATGAATATAACTTAACACCCCCCACCCCCCCATATTTCTAGACCGACCTGTTAGACGTGTCCTGCATCGGCTAATGGCTACGAGCTATCTGCCCTGCCCACTGCCACTTCAACTTGCTAATCCGTTGACTTATGTCAAAAATGTTCGTTCTTCTAAGGATCACCTTATTCCTGATTCCAAGCATGGCCTCCTCATAGTCAAGGAATTCGTTTCAGTGGTCGTAAGTTGTCACTGGTAACGGTAACACACAATGATCAAAGACTTTTGTATTCAGGCACTGAGGTATTTTACACGGGACCTCAACACGAGACCTCAACAACATAATTTGCCGAATGCTGTCCAGTCGAACTGAATTTGATGATTGACCTTTTTCAAAATTGAACCCGCTTCTCTAGATACCCCGTGTAATAGACATTTTTTTATATCGAGAATTTCCTACACTAATTTTGGAGTGTGCACAACATGAAAATTCGACATGATCGTCATCTTATGCATGTTCATTTTAAGACCCCTAGTTGGAACAGTTGGGAATATTATATTACCTAAAAAGAGTACCTACCCATATACTGTTACATTTTATACTCCTTGTTTTTACGACAATTGCTTGACATTAACCCGGGGGGGGGGGGGGTTTAATGTCAAGCAATTGTCGTAAAAACAAAGCCAAATCTTTTCTGCTACATGCTTGAAAAAGTGTGTTATGTTGAGCCCACGTGGTCGCTGCCGTGAGATAAGGACAGGCAGAAAGAAAGATATCACATTCTAAATTATATTCAGTTGCTATCGCTTAATTCATTACAATCAATCATAATCATGAGATGAATAATTTAAATCAGAACAAAATCCAATTTTGTAATTCAATAAAAATGTAGTTAGAGAAAATCTCAAAACATGAATACAAAAAAAATCATCTAATATCAAGTCGAGTATGGTCGCGTTATAATTACTACAAATAATTGAAAATTTCGTAATTCGAACAACTGAAAATGACGAAAAAATGCGATACGTCCTCACTCTGAGACCGCTCAGCGCGGTGTGACTTGACTGTTCAAATGGCTGGCTATTTATTCGCTGTTTATATCGATTTTTGCTATGGTTTCAAAAACATATTTTAGATATTGTATCAAATAATTTGGCCCTCATATTGTTTTTTATAAAAGCCAAGATAATAAACTTTATTATGCGATATTTTTTATTTTCATGAGTAGTTTATATTGCGCAAAATAAATTATGATTTCAGACGCAGTTTTCAAAATTGTGTTTGTTTTAAAAGTATTTTTTTTCACATTTTTGTATAAAACGTGAAAAACATATAATAGCCACCACGGATAAGAAGATATTCTTGTTATGTGTGCATCAATTGTATGTTATAATATTAATGTATCGTTTCTCAAAAAGTTATCAAAAGTCACTAAAAAGTAATATTTTCGAAAACACCTTTTCTAGTAAGCGGAATCATAAGGTTTTGTCTTATTTAATGAAAAAAATTAATTGTACACCACGTCCGGAATGAAATGAACTTCAAAATGCATATGTTTTTAAGATTTGTTTGGTAAAAAAAATTTCAGCGAGACACTTTCAAAAGTCAAGCAAAAACGTCGAATTCACTGAAAAGCGCGAAAGCCCTCTTAAATAACCGGACCAATAACATGCCTACTGAGTTTGATTCGCTGGATCTACTCAGGGCTGGGGTCGCGCCGCGGACATCCAGTGGTAATGTAGAGGTAGCCCGCTGAGTTTGTTTCACCGGGTCTTCTCAGACAGGGTCGCATGTTGATCCGGTGGTAATTTTAAAACACGTATCCCTTATTAGCGATATACTTATAGTCCAAGACGCCTGGGCCGATTCGAGAAATTCCTTTTTTTTGTTTGAAAGGGTATTCTTCCCAAGTCCCATTGGCACCAAGTCAGGATCTGATGATGGGTTTCCGGAAAAATTGAAGGCAACCTTCAAATTTTATAGGGACCCATATATTTTCTAAAACTATTTAGGTATTTGCGTCTGGTGCTCATAATCTCATGTTGCTGAGCTGATGATAGAAAATATAACTCCTTAACTATTAGAAGATAGTATATAGTTATTTTAATATTACAGGCTCATATAGACCTTTACTTATGTTTAACACTAATGAGCACTAAAAATAGATAAATGATAATTAAAGTTTAACAAAAACTGTAAACCGACTTCAAAAAATGAACACATAAAAGTAAAAAATAACAATAATTTCTTATTCTCTTTAGAGTCGATGCCTTTTCCTTTAATCAGCTTCGACCCCAGCAACATTTTTTACTGTTCAGTGTTCATTTTTGATGTCAGTTTTCATACACGATTTCTATTTCCTTCAATTGTATGTATCTATGTAATAGAATCTTACAACGTGATTTTCACCATGTTCCAGACGTCTGATGAACTTGAAAATTGGCACACGTATCAAGTACAGATGACAATACAATAATTTAATAATTTTGTACTGGTATCCTCACCAGGATCACCAGGATAACAAAAAGTAGTAGTGAAGTCTCTGGTAAGACTGTAATGAGGACTGTCGGCCTGACGTCATTCTACCTCTGGGGGAATAGTGCTAGAAAAACCGAATGGAACTCAAAACCTCTCGATTCCAGGCCCATATACGCTTCCAATAGTCCAAGGAGTCTACACACTAAGCCAGATGTTAAAAAGTCCTTTTTTATAGCATACTGGCAAACTTGCAACTGGCAGACTGCCTCGGTGGCGTGGTGATATTTCGGTACGACTACGGTTCTGAGGTCTCGGGTTCGATCCCCGGGTCGGGCGAAGTGATATTGGATTTTTCCATATCGCCCGGAGTCTGAAATTTGTGCCCGATATGGCGATAGGCTCGCCCCCTATCACATCTGGGACGGAACTATGCTCGGCGAAATGTGGGTGTTCTAGTTCGCTAGTGCGCCTCTGCCTACCCCTTCGGGGATACAGGCGTGAGCTTATGTTACTGGCAAACTTGCAGATGGGTCACCTGATGGTAAGTGATCTCCACCGCCCATATACACCGAAGACAAGAAAATCATGGGTGCGTTGCCAACCTAAAAGGAAGGAAATGGGGATGAGAAAAGGGAGGGGGAGGATTAGGCCACTGAAAATATCTCTTACCGAACAAAACGAGATAGCGAGCTGCCACTTTACGGCGGTTTTTTGTGAGACAGTGGTATCAAACCGGTCGAGTCGGCCCATTCGTGCTGTATACGTAACTGTCTTCAGCGTGGCTCTACCACACAAAGAACTCACCACAATGTTGCCGATCAATTCTTGGTGCACCTAGTGCGGGTCGTTGCGGCGCGACGCGGCGCGGCGCGTGGGGACATAACTCAACCGTTTTTAATAAATTTTCGCGTTTAGTTTCCGCTGCAGCCCGTTTCTGGCCCATTTACCTGCGGTTATTGCGTCCGCCACGTCGGGCCGCGCCGCGCCACGCCGCCCCGCACCACGCTCTAAACAACGAACGCTCCGGCTCACTCGGCGTACCTTTCACCGTTCCCATTGTCATAATAAAATATGTAGTATTGTCAACAAAACTGACGATACAAAGTGACAAAATGCAGTATAAATATGACCACAATGGTTTAATGAATTAAACATACAGTGCAAGTGGGTATTTCCGCGAAAAAAACGTCATTACCGTGGTGAAGTATAAGCAATGATAATGACTCATATGACCACGGTAATGACAAACCCTTAATAGTATTATAATTAATAATTGTTATCCATGTATATAATTATACTCGTATCATTCTCATGGATTATTAATACTTCTACATGTCTCATGTCTTGTACGTTCATGCCATGCTATGCAGATAGTACAGGTGATGTCTAAAGTTATATACATAGATAACAATTAATAATTATAATACTATTAAGGGTTTGTCATTACCATGGTTATATGAGTCATTACCATTAAGACGGTAATGACATTTTTTCGCGGAAATGCCCAGTTACTTATTGTGTTTTTGGGAACTGAGAAAACTACCAATTTCTCGAAGCGGTCAAGAATCAGTATTGAGTACGTACATTGCACTAAACTAGGCAAACTTCACATATCAATACTCAAAATTATATTAGTTAACGGTGTTTTCCTTCGCCATTAAAGGGATTTAATATTTTAAGTATGCACAATTCGAAAATTTTGGCTTGCTTTTTTAACATTGAAGCGCTTGTTGATCCGCTCTCCGACAACGCTTTCCCTCCCCCCCCCCCCCTCCCGCGCAGCGCGCTGGCGATAATTAACCGGCACTCGCGTGTATCGGCTTATGAGACGTTTAATTAAACACGATCCAATTCTTGTGCTTTATTTCATCAAGTACCAAGAGCCGCGCCTCCTGCGTTGCGTCGTCGTCGTTGGGAATTTTCGCAATTAATGTTCTGAGGAATTAGATGCTGAAACGTAATGTTCCAATATAAAGTACGATGACATAGAACCCTTTTGTAGTTAGATATGCAAAAACATGAATGGACCGACTCGACTGAAATATTTTCTTAACAAATGAGGCGACAATCTCACTGTTATATTTTGTATGGATTGTGTATTTGCAGTAGGCACACCGAACAAAATCACCCAGAAACGTTACAACTTACGACTTACAAATTTATTTTTTCCGATAATAGTGTCCGTATATTTCGATGATGAAACCTTTCATCATCATCATCATCAGCCACAGGGCGTCCTCTGCTAGACATAGGTCTTCTTCAAATATTTTCAAAAATGAAACCTTACCATTTAGGTACGATGGTAATGATATTATATCATTTTTATTGAACTCAAACTGATATTATGAATTGACAAATACTTATGATGTATTATAAATACCTTATGTTAAAATACGGCCTCGGTGGGGTAGTTGTATTTCGGTACGACTACCGTCCTGAGGTCTCGGGTTTGATCCTCGTGTCGGGTCCAGCGATATTGCTTTTTTTTCAATACAGTATCAGCCCGGAGTCTGGAATTTATGCCCGATATGGCGATGGGCTTACCCGGCGACCCCAATCACATCTGGGACGGAACTAAACTCGGCAAAAATTGGGTGCTCTAGTTTGCCTGTGCCTACACTGCCTACCTCTTCGGCGATACACGCGTGAGCTTGTGTTATGTTAAAATAGAATAGCAAACTTGTGTTTTTACTCCAGCTTCTGAAGCCATAGCCAATAAAATGATTCAAGAATAATTATTCACACCCCCTGCTGTGGCTCCCGTATCTATGGGGACCAACGTAGGTATTATCTAGAAGAAAAAGTAGCATTGACTTTCCTTTTGAAAATTGTCACCCCTCGCCACTGATGGGGATGATAATTGCTCGGCTCGCGATACATCCGAATGATCGACGAGGACGAGTGCTTTTTACGTGAATATAACGAGGCGCACCGCGTACTACCGTTACAGCGCGGTGTGCCTCACAGTGCCTCACAGTGCCTCACAGTGCCTCACAGTGCCTGTGCATGTCTGTGTGTGATGTATCCTTACGACTGATCCTGGAAGCCCGAACCGACATGATCTGAAAGGGCGGTCCTTACGTTTTATGGGTGTTCACAGCATTTTTCATAGGCGGGGATATTCACTTACCAGTTGACCGACCTACTCCGCCCCTCCTCACCCTTACCTTCCAAAAATAATAGTAGGTAACCAAGGGGTCGGCTAGTTAATGTACTTAGTTCTCGGCTCCGCTATATATTTTAATAAGCATTGATTATCATTTGCCATTACGTGACATTTTTCTGTTTCTTTCCATGTGTGTGACCTACTTCCTTTCCCTTCCATGTTACGTTGGCAAATTCTATTATGATTTCAGAATACAGAATACTGCTTACGTATACGTGTATACTATTGTTTACTATATTGTAGTATACCTTTTCCGTATCAGGATAGGTAAGTTCATAATAACAGAGTCACAGTCTGCGTTATCTTCAATTGCCCATTGTCATAATTGGGCAATATTATATTTTCTGGAAAACCTGTATTATAATATGTTAAATGTAGAGGTATAATGAGTTAAATGTATATTTAACTCAAATCATTGAAATTTTTAATCTCATTTTTCTTATAATGAATGCTTAATCGTCACGTTAATATTTTTTACCATTATTAGAATTTTAATAATTCCCTTCCCTTCGGGGACACAGACGTGTTGTGTTATTAGAATACTGTTTTACGAAAACCTTTAGTTGTCTGTTTAAGCTTCATATACATTTAATTTGTATTACATCCCGGTGCGTTGTGAGTATATGACTCGTCACACGCGCGGGAAGTACTTCGCGGTTATTGGTTTCGGAAGTCGTTGGGTTCATAATGCGATTAAATATAGATAGCGCAGAGCGAAGACGCGGAGAGTGATGTCGACATCGAATTGGACGCTACACACACTACACACACGCGTCTGTTCCACTGCTTCGATAACGCGGGTTGAGCGCTCGTTCTATTATTGTGGTTACCAACATTATGCCTTTTCTGCAGATAATCTAGTCGCTTCCTTGGTTTAGCGTCATCATGTAATGACTGTGAACCGACATAATATAATTTGAGTTTGGAATCCTAGCTCAGCAACGCGGTTGTACTAATACAATTTTCCCGGGATTGGAACTCCTAGAGAGGGCTCACGTCGCGGCCGCTTATGAAAAGGGAGTCGAATCTTTCTGCAACATGATTATACCTCTAATATGTGTTTTGCGTTGATATGCAAGGATATGTGGAAAGACTGCAGTGGAGAAGTACCTGGCTGGTTTTTTGTATACGAATACTACACTGTTTAATGTACGCTACTACCTCATACATAGCATAAAACCGACTAGAGTGGCTTGTTCATGGAAATCACATTATGCGTATTCAGTAATAATATCAAGCATAGCAGGGGACTATCGCTAGGTACTTCTGACTTCCCCCGGAGTGGGTTGGTAGCGATAAATCGTTTTCCCCGCGTAAACATAAAAAAAAGTACTTCTGACTGCAGAGAAGCGTATTGCTTTTTGACGGTCGACATTATAGTTGAACTGGAACTGACCAACTGACTTACTGATATGACTAATGAGTTTTGATGTGGCATGATTAAAATATATACGGGAAGATGTGTCTGCTCCACTTGAATAATACCTACCACTGGGTAGGTACTATTTTGCTATTAAATATGTACTCGTATACTAGTGACTAGTGTACACACGTACCAGTTAATAACTGCCAGTTATTAGCGGAGGCCCAAATCGACAACAAAAGCTTTCAGCAATCTATTTTGGCATACAATTTTTAAGTTAAAGGTTAGTGGCCTCCTTCGTGTAGTGGCAATGTATATAGTGATAAAATCCGTAAAAATAATTTCAATGAATAGCATTCGCGTAAACTTAAGAAATCAGAATATATATAGGCTTTGAACCGGGAGGTCCTGGGTTCGATTCCCAGGTTGGGCGGGGTGTTTCCCTAACAGGGGTTGATGCCAGGCAGGTATCGTTTGCCTTGCCATTCCATAAAAAATCCGGTTGTAAAAACTAAGTCAAATTTTTTCTACAACATGCTTGAAAAAATGCAAAGGAAAGCAAAAGAAAGTAGAAGATAGAAAAACAAGGAAACGATCAGCTGAAACAATCGCAATATTTATTAATAAGCGGTGTTGGTCCGCTCTCGGTAACCGATATTTACAATATGTACATAGCGCGCGCGTCACGCGTGACCGTGAGTCGCGTGACACGAGACGTCACGAGCACCGCGCCGACACCGCGAGCACCGCCGCGAGCGCGGGCACGAGCGCGAGGACGAGCGCGGGCACGAGCGCGGGGACGAGCGGCGCGGGAGGGGGGGACGCCGCGCTCGCCTGCGCCGCCGCCGTCTCGTCGCGCTGCATCTCCAGCGCGCCCTCTGTAAACAACTATTCGTGTCACTCTTTGAACTCGACAGCCGCTATTCGCAAGAATAGTAGGCCCGTGTCACACTAATGCGTTTTTGTTTGATGTGGGGCGCGCGTGATCGCCGTTGCATCATTAAGAAAAACCAAATAATCTAGCGGTGTGTCGAAACTGATGGCCGTCGTTAATTGTTTGTGGGTCGGTAAGCTTGGCACATAACAGGACAAATGTGTATGTGTTATCTATATTGAACACTTGTTCATACAATTCAAAATCTGGTGGCACGGACACTATATTCAGAGCGTAAGCAACGCATACTTGGACTACGTTAGATACTGACCAGGCACGTCATCATCGCCGAGGTGCAGCATGAATGTGGTGCGCATGCCGCCGGCCGCGCATGCGTACTCGCCCGCGTCGTCAGCACGCAGCTCCGCCAGCGTGAGGCGCGACACCGCGCGGGCGCGCCACCGCTCCGTATCCAGCGATACGCCGCCGCGAGAACTCTGCACACAGTACGACAAGCATAAAGTTTGCTTGTACTCTACCCGACTACTCTAAATAACGTCAGCTATGATCATAACTCGAGGATAACAGGCGCGCAGCGGAGGCCTGTTGTAACGCCCCTTTTAGTACTTCTGTAAGTGCGGCTTTTGGATGAATGAATGACGGATGCTTGTGAAGAGGTTTTATTATTCGCCTACGAAGGCAGACAAGCAGACAGCCCAATAATGGCGCTCAGCAATATCGGCGCTACGGTCGCGTATCACCATTGTGACAACTGCCCGCAAGATATGACCCGACTTATGTTGAAGGTTTTTCCAGCCTGGGATCAAGAGCACAGCGCTCTCGTAGCAGTTGTGGGACGGGACCTTTCGCTGGCGGCTGTAGTATTAACCATGGTCGACAGCAAGAGGTCCTTTGTGCATCAATCGGCTTCCCCGTGAAAGTAAAAAAGGGGTATAGCGCTGCCTATTGTGTAAATATTGCTTAGACCACGTTTAAAAAGGGATATATCATGCATATCGCTGCGGGATTACCGAGGAGGGGAGCTCATTCCATAATTCTCATGTACATATGAAAAATGATCTCAGGAAACGTACTGTAGTAAAGGATTTCTAAATTGAACATCGCTCGAAACTTCAACCCTGATTATATAAGCCTGCCTGCTATTTGCCCAGAAAATCCCAAAGCCATTCTTAACGCACCGCAAAAAGTCACCGCGGGCGTTTATTGGTATTTATTTTTCTTATTTATTTATTAAACACAAAACAGGATACAATCAATAAATGTACAATAATTATAACCCAAATAAGTTGTTAGATAAATAAGGTAACAAGTTACAATATTACGAAATTAAGTATGCAATATTATGTAAGATTTATGAGATGTGAATCTTTGAGGATATGATGAATTTGTCGTTTGTAAGAATTTAAATTATTGTTAAATAAATCTAAATTACGATAGTCCTTGCTTAGTTCGTTGAATTATCTACAAATACGTATAATGGGATTAAAGAAAGAAGTATTATTACGATAAACTTTAAGGACGAAAGTATTGGGCTTGCGACATCTTAGATTAATATTAATATTTAAATTATATAGTAGAGGCAGAATCAATTTTTGAATGCATTATTTTAAAGAGATAAATGCAATCGCTTATTATACGTCTCAATACTAATGATAACATATAAAAATACAAAAAAAAAAAAATACAAAAATATTTACAAAATACAAAAATATTTATTTGCACCAACTCAATCAATTTACATTTTACAGTTGTTAGTGACTCCTTTTAAGTATTAAATACCTGTGTTAGGTGCCACTGCTCTTCCATAGCCAGTGTTATCTATAGATTAAGGTAGGTACAGTTGTAGACACAATATTTTTACAAGAATATACTTATATAACTAATATATTATAGGGTTTGTGTGTGTGTGTGTGTGTGTGTGTGTGTGTGTGTGTGTGCGTGTGTGTGTGTGTGTGTGTGTGTGTGTGTGTGTGTGTGTGTGTGTGTGTGTGTGTGTGTGTGTGTGTGTGCGTGTATGTGTAATTAACTGCTATGTTAGTTTTAGACATTATTTCCTTGTAATAGCAACTCAATCTGATTATAATTTTTAGTGTACAGCCATTCGGTGAT
The DNA here is from genome assembly GCA_036417725.1 of Clanis bilineata. Lineage (NCBI taxonomy): Eukaryota > Metazoa > Arthropoda > Insecta > Lepidoptera > Sphingidae > Clanis > Clanis bilineata. The sequence continues at coordinate 113,117 of CM071157.1, read as the reverse complement.
TGTATATTTACATTTATAATGTGTAAGAGCATATATATTTAATATTTTATTTACTTTATTATATAAATTACCTGCCAGAGTATTGAACTGTTTTTTTGCAAACGTAGTGTTAGTAGGAGCAATTGAGACTGCTGTAAATTTTCTTCTTTTGTTGTAAATATTAGGATCATAAATTAGTAACTTATGTTGTTTTAAGATAGTATACAAGATAAACAATTTTCTTACAGACAGAACTTTATTGATTGAATAAAGTTCTTCCGTTGGAAATCGATAAGGTTTAAAGTACATGACTTTGAGCAACGATCTTTGAGTCCTCTCCAACTCTAAAAACTTTGTTTTATTCGCTCCGCCCCATACAGGTATGCAATAGGTAAGTATAGATTGTACTAGTGATAAATAAATTTGGTTAAGTAGGTTTTTATCGGCAATGAACCTTAATGTTTTAAAAATCCATATAAGTTTTCTTATTCGAGTCATCATAAGTTCAATGTGTACATGCCAAGATAATCGTTGGTCTATCATGATTCCTAAATATTTAGTTTTTTGGACTTTATTTATTACTTCACACGAGCAGGTACTATTCGTGTCATTACCACATTTATGTATTTTTATTTGAAAGTCTGCACTCGGTTGGTTATTATCGTAAATTGAGAAGCAAATATAGTTTGATTTGGTGGTGTTAAGCGACAGAAGATTAACATTTAGCCAAGACGCAATTTTTGATAGCCCGGTTTGCGCATTTTGTCGAACGTCATCCCATGTGACACCTGTAAAAACAGCCGCGGTATCGTCAGCGTAAGAAAATAAATTACCATTGGTTAGGTTCATGTTACAAAGATTGTTTATGTAGATTAAAAATAATGTGGGTCCCAAGACGCTGCCCTGTGGGACTCCAAATGATAAATTGATATCGTCACTCGTGTAATCCCCAATTTTAACTCTTTGTTGTCTATTTTGTAAGTAATCTTTAAATAGTAATAAAGGGATTCCTCTCACTCCTATATCCTCAAGCCTGTGCAAAAGTATGTCAACGGAGACAGTGTCAAAAGCTTTTCTCAAATCTATAAATACCGTCAGACACTTTTTATGTTTATCTAAGCTATTTATAATAACCGAGGTAATATCTAAAACAGCATTTTCAGTGGATAAGCCTTGTCTGAAACCATACTGTGCATTTGATAGAATATTAAAGTCATTTAAGTAATTTATAAGTCGTTTATTAATTAATTTTTCGACAATTTTTGATATGGCAGTTAATACTGAAATTGGCCTATAATTCGACACTACGTCTCTGTTACCTGCCTTATGCACAGGTGTTACAACAGCTAGTTTTAAGTGAGAGGGAAACACACCTTTTTCAAAACATAGGTTCGCCAAATGCGTAATAATGGGCACGATTAACTCGCTCGCGAATTTAAGAAACCTTGTCGGAATATTATCCCACCCCGGAGCACTTTCAGACTTAAGTCCCATTAATATCGAATATACCTCAGCATCATCAGTTGGAGTAAGCACAAACGAAGAAGCTCGTGTATTTTTAAATGTATTATTTAGATTGTGTAGTAATGATATATCGTTAATTATGTCATCAGCGAGTAGTTGTCCAACAGTAGCAAAATAATTGTTGACGGTGTTAACTGAGAGTACTGGAGAAGACTTAATATTTAACAGTTCTGTGTTACCGCTTTTATTTGCTTTCCGGTGAGTAGTCTTGTTTATTGTTGTCCATAACTTTTTTGGATTTTTATTTGCAAGTGATAGCTGTTTTTTTTCATATTCTCGTTTTAACTTTTTGATTAGGTTATTACAGTAATTTCTGTATCTTTTATATGTACACTTTAATATTTGATTCTCTTGGTCTGATTTTAGCTTATGTTGCATACGATTTCGATTTCGAATGCATCTTAGAATGCCTATTGTAATCCATGGTTTAATGATACGATTTCTTCTCGGGATTATAGTTATAATAGTATTACGTGTCAAACATGTCCTTATTTTGTATATTAATTGATTTGCTACAAGGGTAGCATCATCATACATAGCTAGGTTATGTACGTGTTTATTTTTCAAGTCATTGAGAGCTTGTTGAAAATCAATGTGGGTTTTAGTGGTACGCCTCACAAATGCGTATTATAAAAATGAAAATGATATAAAAATGATTTAATCTATCTTCGTAAGATTTTAATTTACGATGAAGATTGTAACGATGATGACGATGATTTCCGACGTAGGGTGTTATTTATTGTTAGAAACTCGGTCCAGCGATCGCTCGAGTGTTTACCATATTTTGGGCGATTCAAATAAATAAAATATTGGTTATAAGACCAGCGAACCCGACATAACGACTTCCGCAGGCATGGCTGTAGCCCGGTTGTAACGGTTTTCCCTACGACAAAAAATAAAATATATTATCTCAACTCGCATAATATGGTAACTTGATTCGCATCAGCCATTGATACACGGTATTATTTTATTTTATTTTTACATTTATTTTTCCACGTCCACCTGACTATTTATCATTCCAAATTACCGTCAACTGCTTCATGCGAAGATTGTTAGAAAAGACGGTTGACAAATGAAAACAAAAAATACTTCTGATTGTTGCCTTAATCTCATCTAGATGGTTTATACCTACTAATTAATCATAAATGTTTCGTAAACATTTATGATTAATTAGTAGGTATCGTGTGTGGAGTGCGGGGTGTACCTGCAAGTCGAGCGGGTGTCCGTCGCGCCACCACCGTATATCGAGCGAGGGCAGCGGCAGGTCGCCGGGCGGCGGCTCGTAGCGCGCCTCGCATGCGAGCGTCGCGACCGCGCCCGCGCGCGCCGACACGAACCGCGCGCCCAGCGGCGACACCACCGCCGACGGCAGCGGCCTCTCTGGAAAACAAACCACATACATACAGCTACATGATACAACTCGACGTCGAGCCCTCCACAATGCACACCCTTACTACCAACACCTTACTACCAAGGTTTCCTGATACGTTTGGTGATTGTTAATACTTAGGTACTATCAATCGCCAGGGCAAGTGTGGTGCGTTGCCCTTTACTATGGTTTAGTTCTACAAATTGATGTACACATATCGTTTAATTTTATGCCTACACCTCTTATTGTTTGAGTGTTATGTAGGACTTAATCACTGACAAGATCATGCACGTCTCTTGTTCAAATACCGTATTGTAGTGCTTCCTACTATTCTTTCCTACTTCCTTTCCACCGGTCCTTATGTGCTTATATCACTTCGGTGTGGTGCTGAAAGGATTCAATTTCGTTTTACGACCGACTACTTGTCTCTGAACTAGCGACATAATATTAAGTTCTGTGACTCACCCAGCACAGTGAGGTTGAAGAAGAGGCTCATCTTGGGCTCGGTGTTGACCTGACACTCGTACCGGCCGCCGTCCGCGAGCCGCAGCCGCTCTATGCGCAGTGTGTGTCGCGAGCCCCCCGCCCCCGCGCCCGCCCCCGCGCCCGGGGCTGACGTCGCAGACACCCTCGAGTCCGCCGTGAACACCGCGCCCGCGTGCGTCAGGATCTGCAGGTCACTCGACCGCACCCATGATACCTGACACACAAACATAATTTTAGGTTAACATAAAATATTTAATAATAAGTAGAGTTGTGCCATGTTGTTATGTATCTCAGGTATCCCATATATGACTGATAACCCCAAGGAAGTCACGTTAAAACGATTGTTGGAGATCCAAGAACCCTCTCTCCCCTTTGTCTCACCACTTAAAACTTAGTGTACACGTGGTGACTGGTGTCGTGCTCAAAAATATGATGCTCTTCGGTCGAAAGATGAATTTATTGCCACCTACAGAACTGTATATTCGAAGTTCGGACTGGTTCGTCCCCAGTGGCTGCTAGCCAGCGCCTTAGCGCGGGCACGGTAGCGCCGTAGCGCCGCACCTGCACATAAGCGCGCTCTATTTATATAATCGTCATGAGAACATTCCCCCCCACGCACCGTGGCTCCCCGCGCGTAACACCCGAACGCCCCCCATGTATTTCATCATCGCCGACACGGACACTCCTCCGGCTGTAATGCACCTGCCGGATGACGCGCCCTACAATGTTCATACTTAGAGTCCATCGTCACCCCTGGACTGGAATGGCATCTTAAATGAAACGTGATCGAATGACAAGTTGCGGCTCGCGCGTGATAAATGAACGGAGCGGCATGTCGGGTATAAATAGCACGTTGTATTCGGTAGATACGAAGTGTTATGCCGAAATATGTGCAAAATGCGGGAGACGTCACACTGTTCAACTGTTAGTCATCACATGCGACTCTGTATCACGATAAAACATTACGCCTACGTCGCTACAAGAATTCGAGCGCGGCGATACGTAGCTCTCGCGAAAACCCCACGAATTGGCACCCGCCGCTTCCGGGAAGCTTTGTAGTACGAGTGTGCGCGCGCGCGGCCGCGTGCCGGGGCTTGTGCGGGGGTGAGGAAGAGGTGTGAGGGGGGTAGGGGCAACACAATTACACACACGCCGCGTGTCGCTAAATACAGCACGGTGAAGGGGGTGCGGGGCCGCGGGGGCGGTGGCGCAGTCACATGCGGGGACTCCCTGCCACGGGGGCGTGAGTGCTCTTCGCTGTAATAGACCTAGAACTCACTGCGAGGCCTTCAGTACAGGGATTCTCATATAAGCTAGCCAACGTTACTGATTACGTGCTCCCGACAATACGATTTCAGGACCCACATTACCTACCTATGATCACCTATGATCTATGAAGTTTTTTAAATTGTCCTACAAAGGTTTCACCAAGAAAATCTGAACGGAGTGAGAATATGGTCGATGATGTACACAGCTCACAGGTGTGCGGGGCCGTGGCGGGAGCCGCTCGAGGCGCTCGAGTCGATGACCGACATGTTTGAGATGAGAGACGGCTCGCGGATCACGATCACCTGTCAACTGTCACTACTTGTTTTTATTTTATTTGTTTGTGAATTGTGACTATAATATTCATCGATAATAATATTCTATAAGCGAAGCGATTTAAACGTCATTGTTCATGACACATGAAGATATCGAACCCAACAGCTACAAATACTCGTATACTGCCAATAATCAGGTATCAACACCATTCCTATGTTATTTAGATTGTTACTGCAAGAATGTATTATTGAATACCTATTGTCACGATTCTTGCTGGATGTAGGCCGTTTCCAACAGGTCGATCTGGAAACCATTGGGGAAGGCCAATCTTCATCCTATCGCTGATAATGGCGATGATTGACATGATATGAGATAGAAACGAAATGTTCCTATTAAACAAAATATAATGAATCCTAGCTAATAAAGTCTAGTCTAATATCAATGATACTAGTCCCTACATAATACCACTGTCCAGATATCAACCATAATGTACAATAAATGCGGATTCAGTGTGCGTATAGATTGCTCATCCATATTTAAAAGTCTAACCCTTTCGCTGAATACATAATTATTCCGCTGTAGTCCAGACGATGTAGTATGTAATTGTATTATTGTAGGTACTCACCGATTTATCGCCTAGCCGTAGTACTCGACATTCGAGCGTTGCGGCCTGTCCCACCGCCGCCACCAGCTCGGTGCGCTGATGCGGCGCGAACGACACGCCGCCCGCCACCAGCCGCTCCGTCACCGACACCACCTCGCCACCGGCGCACCAACGGCCTGCATAATGCACACAAACATAAACTTCACCATTACCTACATAGTTTATGATGTTTCAACCATAGGACCATTGTATACGGATATTATTTCTCGCAGTGCCCGACAGGCGACTGACAGGCAGGTATGCAGTAATAAATAATACTGACCAACCAGTAACTACTACGCTATGACGCTATCTATATTAAAGAGCATAAATACGAAACAATCACTATGATAGTATTGTGTGCGCTGTTGATAAGCAAGCGGGACGAAGAGTGGGTGTGCGGGGTATGTGATGCGCGCACGGTGCAGTGCAGGGCGCAAGGTCGCGCGGCCGTGAATGGCGCGTGACGTCACCGGATGCGCGCTGAGCTGACTCATCGCGCGCCCGAACGGAAACACTGGTGCTGTAGGTACTTCAGGAATTGCATGTGCAAGCGACGCTCGCTCTTCCGACCCGCATCCCTCTACACACGGAGCATTCTTCACCCTACCGCCACTATGGCGCCAGTGTGGCTTTCACACAACTTCCAGGATTACAGATACCATAGTACAGGATTACCATCAGTAAAGACAATGAAATACCTAATAAGCATATCGAGTGACAGTGAACTTGAGAGGCACATCCGAGTGTGGTGTGCCGCGGCCCGCATACGGGCGCGCACGGGTGTCCTGACTCGAGTGCCGCCGCGCCGCGCCACGCCGCGTGCCACACACCACGCTCGCGGCATTCTTTTTGTCGCGGGAAAAGTGATTTACCACTGCCGCCGCACCCGGCAGGGTGGACACGGCGGGTATGTCGGGTTGACAGGCATCACGTTGCCTTACGACCCAGCGCCGTGATGCCCGAGAGAGATGGTCGACATCCGGGCGACGCTGGGCCGCGTCCCTATCAAATGCCCTATACTGGCAATACCGACTAAAACGGTGCTTGAGCGGGACGGCCCCGAGTATCCGGAAATAAACTCGGATTGCTACCGGAACCGCCCCTGCGCCATGCCGCCTTGCGGCTTGTCTCCGAGTGGGGGGGCTCAGAAGCCCCCACCGCCGAAAGACGCCCTCGGCGTCTACAGCAGCACAAGGCCAACCGTCCGTGCTGCCGTCTCTCCAGGGGTCGCAAGTACACTAGCACTTAAAGAGGCGCACAGCCCCTCGCTGCGCGCCAGCGACCCCGGAAGATTCCTTTTAGTCGCTTTTTACGACAGTCAGGGGTTACCGTGGTAGAATTCTTCAAACGCCCCCATTCCACAGGGTGGGAGACGCCGGCCAGTCGTTCACCCGGCGTCTCCTACGTCTCCTTTGGCGGCGGGCGGGTTCGTTTAGAGGTGTTTGCATTCAGGTCCCACTGGAGAGTGCCGGCCAACACGTAAGCCGCCTCGTGAGAGACCGTGCGGTAGCCCCTGATTTTCCGCTGCACCACCAGTCGTTGCTGTTTGCGCAACGACTTCGATGCCTACCCCTGCAAGTTTTGTTCAGAGCCACCGAGAGGCCCAGTCGCCGAATCCTGCCCACTATTTGTTCGGTTCCGAACGAGGCGAGCAGGATGGCATCCTCGAAACATCCCGACGTCGCTGTCACCCGAGTGTCATGTGCGTAGCAGACCACAGCGACGCCCCGGAGGTTGGTACCACGAAGGACCCAGTCTCGCTCGCGGCCTGTCGCAGTACCGCATGCACTCTAAGGTTGAGATCTACAGAGCGAACTTCAACTAAGTCTGAGGCAAAGAAACGAACTCAGTGAGGTTTTGGATTTTTTTAATCGAACTTCAACTTGATCGAGCCATTTTTAAAAGAAAATCAGACTGACAGACTAAGCAAAGTTTCTCTTATAAAAAAATGACACGAACTAAGTCAAAGTTCGACTTACATATTCTAAATCCTCACCGAGTTCGTTTTTATGACTTAGACTTAGTCGAAGTTCGCTCTATAGATCTCCCCTACATACATATATAACTAGTAACCATAACAATGGCTTTGTAAGTAGACGATAATGTAGAAAATACTATATCTCTACATCACCCGTTGCTTGCCCTGCTTAATAATATAAATATGTATTTGATCTTTTGTTTGTAGTTGTGGTCTTTCACCCAACAAAGAATGTTTTGAACAAGATGTTTACACATTGATTGCATGCCCAACCAATAAGCTGGTAACAGCTGGTCCGGATCGTTCGAAATTATTTTATGAGTACGCAGCTGACACACGCACACGCACACGCACGCCACTCCCGGAGGGCCGAGGGTGCCGTGCATACTGCGCATGCTCACATGTTATAGTTGATCGCGGCATGGCAGTCCGCAGTCGACACGCAGTGACGTGACTCAATTGAGGATGTTACTGCGCCCGTCCGTTTGCTGTCCATATGACACGACTTGATATTGTGAAGCGGACGACATTACACGAGTTTTGTGAACTTGAATATTATCATTCTCATTTCTCTTTATAATATTATGATATCGACGCAACATGATTATAGACAGCCTCCGCGGCGCAGCGGGCGAGTAGCCGGCTGTGAAGCGAGAAGCCTCGGATTCGATCCCCACACGGAGACAAATGTTTGTGTAACTCACAGATATTTGTTTCGGGTCGGAATGTTGAGCTACCGAAAGTCTCTTGTAGAGCTATGTGTGTGACTGTTGGGTTTTTTATTTATTTTATTTTATTTATAGCGCTCATTACAATGGTCAACCGTGAAATGAGCGTTGACTTTCGTTAAAACTACGTGGCTAGTATGTAGTATTCTGTAATAAATCTGCTACTTCACAAAAGTGGCGAATCCAATTAAAAGTAGAGGCGTCATGAACAAACTATATATGTTGTTGTTGTTGTTGTTGTGTATCACCTAGTTGTGAAACAAAAAAGCCAAAACTAGACAATTCAAGTTGCATGCCAGCATTCATGCCAGATGAACAGAGTGGGTTGGTTATGTGTCATGTGACGTGTGGCGCAAGATTTTGTATGACAAGTCTTCATTTTATAAGTTTGAATAGAAAATAACATTATTTATTAGACAGTTCGAAATCTTTGGGGGAGGCATATGTCCAACAGTGGACGTCCTGTGGCTGATGATGATGATTTGATAATTGAATACATGTAATATCGTCACATGGATCATTTCCGAGCGGGGAACGGCCGGCAACGGTTATTGCGCTACTGTGTTCTGGGAATGTTATGTTCGGAGTATAACCAAAATAGAACAAAGCGGCGCCAGCGGTAAACAAACGGGGCGCCAGTCGCCACCGACACCTTTGACTTCGCTGACCCCACCGAATCCGCCGACGTTGCCGACATCGCCGACAGCTTCACCGCCACTGATAACACTAGCCCTCTGCCGACATTCCCACACTGTCCACACCTGCACCCGACCACTCAAATGTTGCATACTCAGATGTGTAATAGTGCACAAGTAGAGTATGTAACGTGTCACGTGGTGTACATGTGTCGCGACTCCCGAGCAAGACGCGGGCTGCGTCACCGGTGCGGGAATGCGGCATGCGCGTTCCGGCGTGCCATTCATGTTTCCTCTGAAACTCATGACATTTATATAGAGTTTTATTATTAACGCGGTACGGGTGAAGGTCCCGCAGCCGCGCTTCGGGCGCCACTATCAGATATTTATATCGCGCTCGACCTGACACACTATTTGTTGACACTCATTACATCAGCATTCGTGGCCACTGCACACCGATGAATCTCTACCAACTACCCGAGCACCGAGCGTACAGAGAAGCGCTCAAAATCGAGTAAAACTATCTCGCAACACACCCACCAGAGACTGCAACTTACTATTGAATATAATGCGCGAAACCACGCGACGGCATGCTTTTGAGCACCGAAAATTAGAGAATTCTAAGGAGGCCTAAACATGTATTAGTGATGCACAACGAAAATGAAACTATACAATATACCTCTAAACCACAACATAAGTTCACGCCTGTATTCCCGAAGTGTTAGGCAGAGGCGAACTAGTGACCTAGAACACCTACATTTCGCAGAACTTATAGCCCGTTCCAGAGAAGCGTGCTTATCGCCTTAGCCTTAGCCATAGCATGCCATAGCATGCCATAGCCATAGCCTTTACCTTATGGCCTTCGGCATATGGACTTCCCGATAACCAGTGATGTGCACAGGCATTCAGATCAGGGTAAACAAAAAACTTGCGTAATTATTATCATCCCTGTGTCGATTTCAAATATAAGCTAAGTGCTGTTATTTTCAAAATCTGTTTTTGGTGATAATTTTTATCTCTAATTATGTGATTGGCAAGTTGTCAGGGTAGACAGTGTCTCTTTGTCTATATAGACTGCACGCCACTGCCGATAACCTACATATGTAAGTGGATCACCGACTTTCTGCATAGGCGTAGAATTCGTGTCCTTATTGAAGGATATTCTTCACAGCTCATGACAGTCAGTACCACCTTGGTAGTCGAGATGTCACTGAGAGGCAGAGAATGGATCTTGTCGTTGTGCTGAATCAGACCTCAGACCTCATTACGGCGTTGTGGCCGAAAATCTGGTTGAGTTCAATGCCAAGAAAACCAAAGTGTGCGCGTTCACTTGTAATAAGTCCCCGTTTACTTCTCTCCCCAACGTCCGGGGCAGTCCGCTCGCAATGCAGAACGACTTAAATATCCTGGGTAATATGGATATACGCTTCGACCTAAACCCAAGGCATATATCGAGAATGTAATATCCGCAACATCTCGCAGAGTCGGAATTCTGAACAGGGTGCGGAAGTTCTTCCCGCCCGGTCAGCTTTATCGTCTTTATAAGACCCAGGTACGGCCGGGTGCGTAATACTGTTCGCACCTCTGGAATGGTTCCACCAAATATCTGCTTGATGCCTTGGACGGATCGCAGCGTCGGGCTGTCCGCATTGTGAATGCTGCAGACCTTACGAGCGCCTTAGAGCCGCTGAAACTGCGCAGGGACATTACCGTGCTTAGCGTGTTCTATCGTCTGTATTATGGTGAGTGCTCCGAAAGTTGTTTGACCTGATCCCAGCTTCTCCTTTCCTAACCAGAACCACGCGGGCCGGCTTAGAAAACCACAGCTTTGTGGTCTCTTCCATCTCGGCACAAACCAAAAAGTTCTCAGCCACCTACTTTTGCCGTACCATTAAGCTGTGGAATAGTTTACCAGTTCACGTGTTACCTCCCTCCTATGACATCGGATCCTTTAAGCGAAGCGTGAAGAAGCATATGTGCAGGCCGAGATAACTCTGGCAACCATTCATAAACTATGTTTATCAATGATCGCTGTTTTTTTTGGACTACACTACGCTTACTATCAGGTGTAGTGTAGTCACATAGCCATGCTTGGATAAAAAAATCCCGACCCATGGATCGAACACAAGACCTCAGGGCAGTAGTCGTAACGCAATACAACTAGGCCACCGATGCAGTCACTAAAAACCGAAGCCTTTTTTACTGAAGAAGTTATCAAGCAACCAACTTCTAACTACAGATGGATCGGCGATCTAAATGTAAAGGTAAATTAAAATAAACAGATGTTTGTTGCAAAAGGTCACGTAATATTATGAGGAACGAAGCTTGCCGCCTATCACAGGTGGGACGAAAATAAACAAGGGAAGTTCACAAGTTCAACTCTTCCTTCACCTTGGAGAATACATCTATATGAGCATTATAAGCTCATGCATGGTATTTAAATGATAATTATAATTACATATATTATATTTTCTTCAGATAACACATTTGTTATTTATTATTTGTTAACTCATTAAAGATGGTGAGGCATATTTTATTTACTGTAGAGTGCATATCTCACCTTCCGATGCAGTCGGGTAAAAATTGACTTTTTTTTGGTATTTATTAATAATATACAGGAAGTTTCATAAAGGGGTATCAATAGTAACTACACGAAAAGAGAGGAGGATGAAGAGAATTTAGTGGTAAAGTTCGGTGACGCTTGACGGTTCAGTCGCCGCCATCGTGATGTGCGGTGGATGGTGAGTGGTGAGTGGTGAGTGGTGACCTTCCACATCCATACGAAAAACAACCGACGAAGTTCAATTAACGAACGTGGTAATCATCAAACACGTCGATGACTTCATTGTGCAGAAAAATAGCTCTCGTAAAATGTTTGATGTGAGCGCACGTGCGGCGTGCGGCGCGGCGCGGCGCGGCGCCATCCACTCACTGACTCATTACTCATGGCAGCATGGCACATGGGCCACATGGGGTTCTCTTACTCAGCCACCAGCGGCCCGACCAGGAAAGCTTCTGGCAATCATAAATGTATTCGAGATTGCAACACACTAATGACATTTGGTTAATATACCTCACATGAATTTCATTGACGTGCATCGAGTTCGAATACATTTACAATTGTCAGAAATTTACCGGCTCGGGCTGCTGGTGGCGATTAATACTGATATTTTTATGCATTTACAAAACAATAAAATATGTTTTGATATAAAGTAATAAATAACAGTACACCCAACAGTCATATGCGTAACCTTAATAATAACCCTTGAATAAGATACGAGACTTGTGCGGGAAGTATCAAAAACTACGAGTCTTTTTGGTCTCACGACAACGAGACTCAAAACAAAACTGGTGTTTATAATGTACTTGTGTAGTAACTAGTAAGTAATGACTAGTGAATACCGACCGGTGAGCGCGGGCAGGGCCGCCAGTATGAGCAGGCGAGCGAGCGCCGCGCACATCGCGCGCTCACCGCATGCCGCGCGCACCGCACACCGCACACTGCGCACCGCACACCGCACACTGCGCACCGCACACTGCGCACCGCACACTGCACAACACCTTCACGTCAACTGCAACTGCAACATAACACCGACAACTTTTCCAAGGTGGCAAAAACTCCAAGAATAATGTCTATAAATCGATAAGGTAGCTCTCTAGACTTATAGTCCCTGAAATAAAATGCGGTCAGACAGACGGACGGATGGACATGTCGAAACTATAAGTGTTCCTTTTTTGCCATTTGGCTTCGGAACACTAATAATAGAAAATCTGCGACACAAACAAAAATATGAAGAAAATAAAAAATAATTTATATTGGACACAAACATGTGTCTTACCTATTATTTCATATGGACACCGGTACTTCTTACGTCATCATGTCAAGCGTTTAAAGAATTAAATAAATAAATTAATTTCACAAATTAAGAATCCCGATACGCGTAACGTTACAGACTGTACTTAGACAACATGTCCAATTTATGAATTCCAATAGGTATTTAATAAATCTGTTCGTACCTCGCGTTTAATAGTTAATAACAGTACAATTCTGTGTAGAGTGCCACGGCGCATGTGTTTGCTATACTTTTGATAACTCTATGAAACGTTTTTTCTCACGCATTCATTCGGCACCACGTCATATAAGTCACACTGAGAGGCTTTATTACGGTGCAATGAGAACTGCGAACCCGACTGGGCTCGTAAAACTACAACTGCAGGTTGGAGTCTACTATTGAAATGTATGTAAATATCAGTAAATAGGCATCTGAAGTCTGGACGTTTTAGGACCTACTACAACGGTTGACAGTACACCCGGCAGTACACCCCGCACCGCGATGCGCCGGCGCGGTCGCGATGCCTCATGGATGCCACACATTTCATAACAATGATACTCTTAACTATAGGTAGGTATTAATTCTGAAAATAATTTTAAAAGCCTACCGCCAAATAGGTACTCATACACTTCAGCTCGCCTTATTATGTCGTTATGCCGTAGTGTGTAAGTAGCCGTTAAAGTCGAGTAGCGTTCCAGTATTCGGGCGTATGTGGCGCAGTAGACGAGTGGCCAGCTGTGAAGCCAGAGGCCTATAGTTCGATTCCCGCACTGAGATAAATGTTTGTGTGACCTATTTGTTTCGTGTCCGGGTGTTGTGATACCTACCGTAATAATCGTGTGTTATGTGTTATATACGTTACAAAACGTCATTTACTTGCGTTTTCCATTGTTAAAGGTTTAACTAACTAGGTATATGGGATTTTTTTCTTTGTTCCCTTATTATATCTATGAAATTCTGTTATGTAAAGTTCTTTTCTTTCTTTCTACCTGCCCTTATCCCACCTTAATGTGGGGTCGGCGCAACACACTTTTTCAAGCATGTTGCAAAGAGGATTTGGCTTAGTTTTTACGACCGGCTGCCTGCCTGACGTCAACCCCCTATGAGGGATCCAATCCCGGGCAAATTAAATTAGAAAATTTACTTTGCCCGACTTGGGAATCGAACCCAGGACCTCCCGGTCTACAGCCCATACATGCTGCCACTAGACCAAGGAGGCGACCATTTAATGTTATGTAAAATAAATGTTGTAAATAAAAATCTACAAAGCGTATTTCTTCGGCATATCAGTCTATAATGCGGATTTTCTCTTTGGTGGTGCGTATATTGACGGCAACTCGGTTACAGAGTGATGTGCTGTGACGACATTACGACAAGCAGCTGTCGGAGTGGTTCGAGACTCGATCGAGATTCAAAGCACGGACGTCGATGCAGACGGTTTACGATTCAGTCAGTATATGTAACTGTGACTGTTAGAAGCTAAGCTGCCTTTCTGATGTTGTAATGTGTGAGGAAGGTTTTGGTCGATAAAAGCTAAGACTACATAAAACCATGCCTACGACGCTACTGAATTGTCCCAGACTAGGCGGGGTGATGTGCGTCGTTTACTCGTACAGTGCGTGCTGCGTACATCTGTTTGTTTGCGCTAAGTAGTGAGCACGCGCCGGCAGTCCGGCACGCGCGCGTCCGTGCCGCCCCGTGCCGCTCCGTGCCGCCCCGTGCCGCTCCGTGCCGCTCCGTGCGTGCATCGTGGCGCGTGCCGCGGTTCTATTTCTGCGCGCTATCGGAGGGCACCGCAAATAGCGCGCCCAGAATACCGCGCAAAGGTTAGCTAAATATCGGCACACGCGACTCGCTCACACCACACTATCGCAACACCGCAACACCGCATCACCTCTTCAGCGCAACACCACAACAACACACACCCATACCATACACCAGCCACCATCACACACCACTTGCACACTACCATACTTTCTTCTAACCTGTCCATTACAATGTGGAGTAGGCGCTACACATTTTTAACAGCCGTCAAAAAAGGAGGAGGTTATTTGAAACATGTTGCAGATTTTTTAAACCGGCTGTCTGCCAGACGTCAACCACTTCTGGAGTTTCCAGTCCCGGGAACCACGCTAACCCCACAGATGTGACGTGACAAAGTGACGGGTTGGTCTAGGTGTCTGCCACCTTTTTTTTGTTATCGCAGCGAACAGTGTTTACCACTGCCGCCACGCTTGGGGGGTGACGTAACTATTATGTCAGAGACGCCGGTCTTACGGCCCAGCGCCATAATGCCCGAGAGAGATGGAAAACATCCGTGCGACAATGGGCCTAGTCTAAAACCGACTAAAAACCCGCGGTGGCCGTTTTCGGCGCTTTAGGGACGGCCCTGAGTTTCCCTCGGCGAGAAGCGTCCAGGCTTCGGCCGGAACCGCACCTGCGCAGTGCAGCTTGGCGGCCTGTCTCCAATTGGGTGCTTGACTATTTAAAAAAAAAAATTATGAAATTTACATCTTCTAAAATATAGAACAGAAAGAAATATTGAAATATTCTTAAAAATTTAAAAAGTTATAAGCCTTTGAAGTTTGCTGTAACCTTTAAACTGCGGGAAAGAGAACTATCAGTATCTAACTTTTACGTCAAGCCATAACGTACGTGCGTTAGAAGGGGAAAGCAAGATATCTCTTTACTATGCGCCCACTCCAGAATTTAAAATATAAATTACTGCCCCATTTGTCAACCAATTACGATGCAGTTTTTACAGAAGGGTTATTTTTTTATTTATTTGCTATAACATATAAATATGCGTATAAAATCAAACATAGTCAAGTACCCAATTATAGGGGGGCTCATAAACCCCCGCCGCCGAAGAACGTCATCGACAGCACGAGGGCAATCACCCGTGCTGCCGTTCATCCCGGGGTCGCACGTACAAAGTACTAAACTAAAAGCTACGGGCGCTACGACAGCCCCTCGCTGCGTGCACGCGACCCCCGATGGCCCCTATAAGTCGTCTCTTACGACGGGCAAGGGATACCGTGGTGAGATTCTCCAAACGCCCCCAACCACAGGGCGGGAGGCGTCGGTCCGTGGTCAACCGGCACGGCGTCTAATTCACCGACTTTTGGAGGGAGATTCGCTCCCTCTATCTCTCCGCTACCTCTTTTGCAGAAACTTCTTCACAAAACGAGGCAATGGAATCCCACCCCTCGTCACTCTGTACCATAGCTAATAACATAGTTGAGAGCAACAAAAAAGGAAGTACTTCCCGAAACAACCGAGTCCCAAAAGCTGTAACAGTGATTTCACTTTGGATTGAATTTCCTTTTGGGGACGTTGTATAACAATCAATCGAAATCTGTTTTATTGTTGACTCTACATGAATCAGAGATTCGGACAGCGCGTGACAACTCACAACGCAACGCAGCCAACATGCGTTGTTGAATGTGAATAGACATCATCAGAAAGAAAAAGGCAACCTTGCATCCAGAACAATAATTAAGTAATGTTTTGTTGAATATCCTTATCACTTTTTGGACCGAAATGAGAATTCATAAAAAAGGTGTCGTACTGTCTTCATCTCCGGAGCGAAGTTATCCGCAGAGACCGCACAGACCCCGCGACATCACAAACATCAAGAGTTGGCACCCAACTAAATATAAAGCCTAATATCGTAGCATTTTTTTCAAACATGTTGCAGAAATGATTTGACATTCGGATTAGTGTTTTACGACCGGCTGTCTGCCCGACGTGAACCACCTCTTGTGGATCAAGTTTAGCTTAATACGTTGGAAAACCGTTTTTTTTTTTTCGATTGAAAGAGTTGGCAATGGTAGTGGCATGCGCATGCGCGCCCAGCGCCCACCGACAACCGCGGGACTGTTCACATGCCAACTATAAATAACAACATTTTAAGAGCATCGCGTGCGTTGCCTAAACCGGAAAATAGAATTTAGTGATTTCCGAGCGCAAAGTGGTGCCAAGGAACGCGGGAAACCGGAAAAAATATTGCCTCGACCACGCACGGTGACAGAGCGCGAGCTCCCCCTCCCCGCCCGCCACCCCCGCGTACTGTTCCCGCACGTGCCGGGCGGCGGGCCGGGCGGCCAGCGGCGGGCGGCCAGCGGCGGGCGCACCACACACATTCCACCACAGCATCAGCGATCCGGGACGATATTCAACTGCTCTCGAAGACACTGCACTGATTCTCACCACACAATATAAAGTTTTATACTTACTGAAAATCACAGTAACTAATGAAAATACCGGTGAAGAGTGTGTCAGATCAAGCTCACACAAAAAATATTCCAGAGTAGGGATGGATGTTATTGTTGTACAATTGATCTATAAACTTATACACAGAAACAACTTTTGTCAATCTTAGGGCGACTTGCACCACTATTACTAACGTAAAGTTAGTCCTAGCCTCAAGTTAAATTGAAAAATAAGTATATGAATGACATGTAATTCATTACATGTAATGTACTACATGTAATTACAAATAATATTATATGAATGACATTTAATTAATTACATGTAATGGATTACATGTCATTCATTTTTTTTCAATTTAACTTGAGGTTAGGACTAACTGTAGGTTAGTAATAGTGGTGCAAGTCGCCCTTAGTAAACTTAATTGAAATTGTTCTAAATTTTAATTTCAGTCGACTTTTCCTAATTAAGTTGCAAAACCTACTTGGCCTTGATAGTTTTCCTTTAACATCCATTGTATATGCTACTATCATATTATACTTGTTCACATAATCCAAAAGCAACTGTTTCGCTGACAAAACGGAACCCTTATAGTTTCGCCATCATATTCGTCCGGTTTTTCCAGAAACTATTCTTAACTAGAAATTTGTAATTTGGTACAGGTACGCCTGAATCTTGCCACGCCACGTCAGATAAAGTGGTAATTAAAATCTCGTTTTTTTATTGTAGGTTACCTCCCCAGCACTAAGTGGGGATGATAAGATAATGTTTTCCTCGACTAGGTATCTCATGGTGTGGGCCCGTGGTGTGTCATTGGATACTTAGGTCGTTCAAAAATATTGCGGGTTTGTGAAACCTACAGTGAAAAATATTTTTCGATTCAAGCATTCGTTCGTGTCATATTGTATCGGTACATGTAGATTAATTAATATGCATTTTTTGTTTGAGTCAAGTGTCCTCAACCCATAAGCGGTGGGTTTCGGATAATTTTGTGAAAAAAGGTATCATAGTAGCATAATTATATCATAACGAATTTAAAAGGAAAACTGTCACGGCTAAGTAGGCTTATGTGCATGCCTAATGACAAACCCACTCTGAGGCCCGAGGGATCCAGGCCCGGGCAACAAGAGGACCACGCGCCGAATAGGGCCCTATCCGATTGGCTATATGAATTACGAATACTCATGAACATTGCATAGTAGCAACTAGCAATATCCCCAACTAACCCAACTAGCAATATGCGTATTTTGAATATCAAAGTACTGCAGGTCGATTCTTTAAGAAACGCCATAACGTTTCAATCGACGACGAGCTGCCGCAGCGCACATTGTTGAGATCGACGGAGCGTTCAACATTATTAGGTCTTAGAGAATACCATTTTCCGTGCAATTATGTCAAACGTATCGCTCGATAGAGCTAGTTCGCTTAAGCGCCGTCATCACGCATAGCGCTAGTACGTGCGCTTTGTACCTTACTGAATACAAAAATGAAAACATCGTTTCCGCAACGATGCCGCAACGTTGTTACATTAGTGTTAAATCTCATAATACTCAGTATTCCAGTAATTTCATTGCTTACAGTCATCTCCTTCAAACAGGAACCACAGCATTACTTGCACGATTCAGAATTCTGCTTAGTGGTAAAAATATATATTGCCTACGCAGACGAGCTCTCACATGTGTGAGCCTATCACCGTTAATAATGATAGGTACATTCATTAGATTTTCAGCATAGCCAAAGCTACACATAGTTCACAGCGGCCACAAGTACCGCGAGTCACGTCACAGCTCACGAGTGACACGACTGACGAGCCACAGTCGCCAGTCGCAATATGCTAGTAGTGGTCGTTACGCACCGTGTCGCCGGAGCCGAAGTCGGGGCCGGCCGGGGCCCGAGCCGGGAGCGCAGTGGGCGCAATAGACGCTGCCCGCTGGCGACGATCCATCAAACGGAGATGGATTCTTCTGATGTACACACAACAACAACACAGCTGTCCATACGATACAATTATATCAAGTCCCAGACAGTTAACAACAAAAAGTGACCACAACGCCTTTTTGGTTTAGTAGCAACATTCTCAGCGTATATGGGCTGTAAACCGGAGATGCCTGGGTTCGAATCTCAGATTAGGCATCGGATGTTTTCCTGACACGATTCGTCCTGTTGACCTCGAGCATGCGGCCCGGTATAGTAACTGAATTTGAATCCCTTCTGCCGTTAGAAAAATATATGTTTTATCGGGAGTCGGGACTACATTTCAATACACTGTCAGTGAACTGCATGAGAATTAAGAATTTAAAAAGAGGTACTATAGATTAACATGCATGCACACAAGCACATATTATGTAGTTAATATGCACATTGCATGCATTACAAATAGAGCGTCAAACAGGTAGAGCAACAAATTAAATTAAAATTGAGATGTAGGGGATGCAGTAATTTTTTCGAGGTCATATACATTGTCGTGTTGGAAAACTTTTACCAGCGACAGTTCCACGGGAAAGACTCGGCGCGGCGCGGTGCGGCGCGGTGCGTCGTCGGGGGCAAAAAGGAATAAATAAATAAAGAATTTATACCAGATGGAGCAGATGTCAGTTGTAACGATCACAAAAGGTACTTACTGGCTTTTGCTCACGGATTTGTAGATTTCTCTGCGATTTGTTCGAGAGAAATTGATTCTTTCCGAAAAAGATCGATTCACAAAAGAATCTGGGTCTAAAAGATCGATTTCTAAAAATAATACCATAATAAACGATTTCTTATTAGTAAAATCAGGGATTTGTTTTAGTTCAGGGAATTTGATAATTACAATTATTTTTATTACCATATCAAAGTGTCAGATATAAAAGAAGAAATTTATTTTCTGAATGTATTTGTTACTCGTACATTAAAACGTTTAGAAAATAATTATATAATATTACAGCCAGTGACGTGCATTTCATATAAACAAAACAACAAAGAGACATTGTCCACGTTGACAATTTGCTAAAATTACATAATAAGAGAAAAAAAGTCATCAAAAAGAATTTTTCAAACAGCGCTGTGTGTGTTATTTTAAATCGACGTGAGAATGATCATGATGGTTAAATTAAAGAATGAATAAATTGAAGATAATAATTATGCAAGATTTTTGACTACCCTAACTGAATGTAGCTTATAGTTTACAATGCTTATATCTTTCTTTCTATCTGTCCTTATCCCACCTTAATGTGGAGTCACGTTCAGTCAGGTCACTTTTTCCAACATGTTGTACAAAAGATTTGGGTTGGTTTTTACGACCGGCTGGCCTGCCTGACATCAACTCCATCTGAGGGATACAGTCCCGGGAAAATTAAATTAGAAAATTCGCTTTGCCCGACACGGGACTCGAATCTAGAACCAATGGACAATGGTGACGTCATTATTACTTACCCGTAGCTCCACAGTTAACAGGTGGCGTTTTGGCGGAAAATTAAATTATACATAATTTTTTTTTTAACTAAACAAGAAAATAAATTACAATTAAATGAATTTTTACATGTTTAGGATAAACTAATAAATAGGTAGCCTTGTATACTTTTAAAAAAATAGTCAAGTACCCAATTGTAAGGCCCAAACAAGTAAAGAACCAATGACCAATGGTGTCACTGTGGAGGATGGTACCTATAAGCCGGGCTGAGTGGAGGCCGCGGGTACACCGCACCGAGACAAATGTTTTGTGACCCCCTATATGGTGACCCCCAGATATTTGTTTAGGGTCTGAATGTTGGGACACCGAAAGTTTCTCAGTACCTATTTGTATTATAATGTTGGGGTTTCAATAGTATTTTTTTTAGTGATACAACCATGACCGTCACTATAACTAGGTGTTCCTTACCATTAATTGCAATTAAATCTGAGATTTCTGCTATAATGTTATTATTAAATTATATTTCAACTACCTATATCTACAATCTACACGGTTTGGTTTTACTACTCCATAATATTAAAATCTCCATAATGTATAGTACCTAATCGTCATCGTCGCTACATCATATAGGTACTTTTTTCAAAACAGACTGGCAAACAAGCAGATGGGTCTCCTGGTATTAAGGGATGTCCACCTTTGGAAATCACTGACCGAACGAAACGCGACAGCACGCTACCACTTTACGTCGGTTTTCTGTGAGACAGTGTTTTCAAACTGGTCTAACCGGCCCATTGGTGCTGTAGACGTAAATGTCTAAACCGAGGCTAGGCTACACACACTCCCCTGTACAGAATACATGTGATTACACGAAATTTAAATACTGAAAATTGATTTTTCTTTTATGTTCGAACAATAAATTGCATTATTCAACTACCGAGAAAAACGCCTCTTCTACTAATGAAAATTGTTATCCTACCACGCCGGCAGTAGACTTCACACGACTAACGACTTTGACATTTAAAAAAAAGGCGATTTCTGATGCTATTTTCTCCGTGATTATTTTTCTTAGTTGTAAAAGCGAGCAGCAAACAATAAACATATGTACACATAGCTTCACAATCAGTGATAGTAGGTACTAATGAGCTCAATGGTCGTGAGTTCAAACTCGTGACATCTGTCTCGGCAGTCTGTTTAACTTCATCACCTTTCCACCGTTATTAAAGCCGTCAAAGAAACATTATTATACTTTTAATGAGCGATATTACCTCTATATCCATAAAATTGCTTACCGAAGTAATACAGTAAGTACAATACGGTAGCACAAGAGCACGCCTCGTCCCTCGGCACTGACGACACAAATGTCACAACAAACTTAGAAGAATCGTGTACAAATATAACGCGCACTAAACTGAACTGACGTGACGCGTCGCAAGTCGCACACTACACGCCTGCCGCGGCCTCGACTGACTCCACCGACGGGCGAGCGGGCAGCGACTGCGTCGCAACTCGCACGCCACCACACGCCACCACGACTCACGAGTCATGACTTCACGAGCCGCCCGCCCTCGACGTGCGGCGTGGCCGTGCCGGGCCCTTTGGCCGCGCCGGTGCGCGATCGCAGTGGCAAATGCAATAGCTCTCTCCGAACTGCTGACGAGTGAAGATTGCGATCGCGTCGTGTTCTGCGGCTTACCATACTCTACGTCACATCTGTGTTATATCACTGCAATCTACTGAATAAATCTATTATAGGAACATATTCACGACGCGGCAACGAGCCCGCGACCAATATTTAATTATGTTTAACATTTGTATCCCGGATTAGGGCAGCGGCACATACTTCTTTGTGTGGATTCCAGAATTAGAACTAAATGAGGTATAAGAATATTGTAACTAAATCCAAATTAAACAGAATTGCTGTCGCTTTTATTAATCTCTTAGTTATGTGACAGAGTGTGCGTACATTTGTACATTATGGGGCGCACGGACGGAGGCGCGGCGACGCGACGCGGTGCACGCGCACCCAATATAATTAATTAACTAAACACAACAAAAGGTGGGACGCCTGGCAAATATGAAACATCGAATCTATAACACTCTCAACCCACACACATGACTCCTCCACTTCTCGCCCTACCACTATCGCCCATCGCCGCCCACTATCTCCCACGATCAGTCAACAATCAGTCAACAGTCTTATTCTAGTATATATAAATGACTTCCCATGTATGATTAATAATATGGCAGAAGTAGTCTTATTTGCTGATGATACGTCGCTTATATTTAAGGTAGACAGGAAGGATAGGAATCTTGTAGAGTCAAATAAAGTTCTTTGTTTAACATCAGATTGGTTTTCTGCAAGTATGACTTTCACAGCATTATGTCTTATTGCATTTTGTTGTGGGGTTCTGCCGCAGATCTGCAGCCTGTCTTTGTACTACAGAAGAGAGCGGTTCGCGCTATATACAACCTCTGATCCCGTGACTCTCTTCGAGAACTGTTCAAAGATATTAATATACTTACTCTGCCGGCCGAATACATCTTTCAAAACATAATGTATGTTCCCAAAAATTTAATTAGTTTTTCTAAAAACAGTGAAATACATAGCATAAATACGAGGAATAAAGAAAAACTTGCAATTCCTAAGTTAAGACTCTGCAAATCAAATAAATCATTTATAGGAAATTGGGTTAGATTTTATAATAAACTTCCTTCCGAAGTAACTAACTTACCAGGTGATAAATTTAAATCCTATGTTAAACGTGCCTTAATGGCTAGGGCTTATTATAGCGTTGCAGACTACTTAGCTGATAGGGAAGTCCGGCGTTAGTTCTGCACACTGCACCAAGATGGTGACCTTAACTGAACCGAAAACCGAAAACCGAACTATACTACAATAGTAATTATTTTAACTTTAATGACATTTTTGTTTAAAGTACATTGACTGGCTTGTCATTAACATTAATATAGTTATCAGTAGCCCGAGCACGAAAAACTAATGTAAATGTAAATGTATTCGAGTTCGCTGCGCACTGATGACGTTTGGTTAATATTTCATACAAATTTCATAGACGCGCATCGAGTTCGAATACATTTACGGTTGTCAGAAATTTTCCTGCTCAGGCCGCTGATAATAATATAGGACATTAGGTATATTTATTATATTTTTATTGTAAACAGACCGACCGATCGACCAATTTGGAAAGTGTATGCCATAAATTGTATAAAAATAATCATATAATGACTAAACTTATTTTTGTGATATATATATTTTTCGAGGTAGGTTTCGGGTTCGATCCCCGCACCGAGACAAATGTTTGTGTAGCCCACAGATATTTGTTTCGGGTCTGGGTGTTGTGAGACCGATAGTCTCTCGTAGTTCCTGATACCCACGACACAAGACTAGTATCTTAATGTGGGGTCAGGACTATGTGTGTGACTGTAGGGTGTTATTTATTTATTTATTTATTTATAGATATAAGGATTTTTGTTAGTATGGGTTTTTGCATCCTACAATGCCATTTCACTTTTTAATCATTCTTTTGGTAATTACAACTCCAGTGGCATTGAGTATGCGTGAATCCATATAAATATGATTATCAATCGTATTGACAATTTGTAAATCAAATTATTAAAAAAGGAAAATAGACAAAAGAAAAAAAAAGAAATGGTGACAATTGATGATGAAAAAAATAAGCCCGGAGTTTCTTTCTGCCTTTCTTCTTCGGGTCGTCATCCGTAGGTAGCTAGAGAAAGGCTGGTAGGTTAGCTAGGATAGGGCCTCACGCACCAATCCCAACTGCTTCCAGTATTTCCAGTCAATCCCCGGCCACGATTCCTGCCATATGCCATTCCCATATAATCCATTCCCATACACTCTATTCCTATCTCCCCTTATCACCCTATCTTAGCCATCCCATCGTTATTATGTCCATACTTGCCTGCCTGTTGTCAAATTCAAATATATAATGTAAATTATATTAACCCTAATTTAAAAATTTACTTGTGTTGACTTGTCATAAGTGCTTTTTTACATGCCTACGTGATCAATAAAGATTTTTATTTTTTAACACCAGCCACCGCTCCGCCTCGACCCGCTGCAAGAAGATGTTTCACATCAAAAAGTCTAGAACAACATTGTCCAAATTCAAGTTTTATTCATACTGAACAAATATCAAAATTAGATTATTGGTTTAACCATGAAAGCGTAAAACTGAGCCTGTCCTATTCATGTTTTTCTCGAAACACTACGCAAATACACCTACACAAAAAATGGTTTCGTTACGCATTTCTATCTTTGGTGTATTATTCCACATGCAGGAGACCTTTCTTTCTTTCTGCCTGGCGTTATCCCGGATTAGTGCCAGGATCCGCCTTCCTAATGCTTTCACTTCGCCTGGTCTTAAGCATCCTCCACAATAAAACCTTTGGCTCTTATATCATCCTCCAAAACGTCCAGCCAGTGCTTTTTGGGTCGTCCACGAGGACGCACCCCTGGTACGATCTGGTTCAGACACTTGCGACCGACGCACACAGGGGCAAGGTGTAGGGCACCCAAGACACAGCAAGAATCATGAGTGCGTTACCAACATAAAGGGAGATAATGGAAGGGGAGGGAAAAGGGATTGGGAATGGGAGGCAGGGAAATCTCACTCACCGAATTTTTGTTTACTTTGTTTACCCCTATGGGAAAAAGGCGTGAGTCTGTAGGTATCGTTTTATTTTGTTCCTGTATTTTAATTTTATTGTTCAGTGTTTAGAGGTTAGTTTTGAAGCAAACTTTTGATCATAACAGCAATCCTTTCATTATACAACAAACGGCAAGCTTCAGTGGCGCGGTAGGCGCGTGACCGGCTGTGAAGCGAGAGGCCGCGGTTTTAATTCCCGTACCGAGACAAATGTTTAGGCTCACACTTTTTTTTTAGTCTACCTCTAGATAGTCAAAAAGAAAATACAAAATAGTTCCTAGAACCTATTAATAACTCCAAAAAAATAATAATTACTATCTAGGTTATGCTGGTTTGTATAATGCCGGATACACACCAATCGAACGAAGGCGAACAAAAGAAAGCGGAGTGTCATAGGCGTGACGCGACGCCGACGCGACGGTGGAGGGACCACAAACTACATAGAGATACTATGTAGGAGGGACTGGAGGCCGCATACTAGCTCGCCTCGCTGATGCATCCAGTGGGAGTTACCACCACGTCTTTTAGCAGTATTAACTATTATTATAATCTTACTTTGCTTTTTTGTAGGGGAATCGGTAGAAGTAAGATTATAATAATACTGCTATAATCTATGCCTATTGCGTTCACACAAACAAACTTTCGCTGTTGATAAACGCATAGATCCTTTCGCCTTCGTTCGGCCGGTGTATACCAGCCATCTGAGTAATACAAGAACGTTTTAAGTATGGATCCGGTACAGAGCTATTACTCTGAGGAAAAATCTCCCAAATGGGCAAACACTACTCAACTTTAACAGTTTCTCACATTGATTTTCGCCTTACAATTTTGAAAGATAAGGTGGTCTTAAACCATATAAGACGACCTTAAGTTTATTAACCTTCGGCAGAAAAGCTGTCATTTTTTTAAGGGGACGGGGGAACGAATATCTTGAAAATGCTACACACTAACTCAAAAACACACATAAATAAACATTAAACACATCTAAGTTTTACTCAGAAGTTTTACGCAATAACATGTCAAATATATCACATGTAAATAGGATAATCTTAGCATGCAAACATTGAATAGTGTCATGACACTGGGAATGATAGAGACAGCTACAGTCGATATTTACCGTCGTTAGTTGTATCAATAGTCTGAATAATAATTTATTAGTTTTAGAGAAAATTTAATCTATAAACGGAAGCACTTGATAACACCTTACATAAAAATCATAAAAAAATATTATACCAAATAGAAAAGGATAATGGAGCTACCTATAAGTTAAATAATTTAAAAATTAAATCCTTTTCTTATTATTGAACCGGCAAGGCGTTTTACCATAATCTTACAAGATGGAATCGATGTCGATTTATCGACACCATTACACCATACTACATCGCTATAAAATTGTAGTGAGATGACATTCATTCGATTGCTCCGTATACAATAATTGATAATCGATTATGTGATTTCGATTTCACGTAATATGTATTAGACAAATAGAAATGGGGAATGGAAATAGTTTACTTCTAAAATAGTCATATCTGAAATATAACTCCATATTTTTGGAATCTGGATGTATTGGACCTTTTTTTTGTACATGCTAACTGCACAAACGGGCATTTTTAACGAAGAACAGTGCAAACGATTGTGACAATGACAATCGATTCCACAAACAGTTTTTAAAAACGTGGTAGATTTTTAAATCTTGTACCTCGGCAGGGGAAATGCTATGAGTGGCGTCACCAGTCATAAATAGCACCTTTAATAATAAAAATATGTAACTCAAAAATCGTGGTTTACGAGGTTTTCTGATAAAACGCATTATCTCTAAAAAAAGAATAAGTTTAGTCCAACTCTCACTTCGTTGCGAGCAAAATAACAGAAATAAACGATATTGTATCGCCTTTTTATTTAATAGCGTAGAGAAACACCGAGAACTTAGTTATAGTTAGTTTCTATGTTAGGTTAAGTTAGAAAGAAAAATAGGTATGTAACTAATGACTTGGCAGCATGGTCTACGATCTTAGCCGGTTCCCTGTCGAATAAAGGTAAAAAGAATGTGTCAACTGTCAATGTCAAATAGGTTATGAAAATACAGCGCGTCGCGTCCATTCGCATCGATTCATTTTATGTGATTTTATGTTAATTGTTATCAGTGACAATTCCATTTGTATATTATTATAATATTTGAATCTGAAGACAGCGTGGACGTGTTTATATCATTTAGTAAAACGGAATATTCGATCCATTGAGTTCACGTCTCAATAACACAAATATGGAATTGGTAAGTAACTTGTGTAACTGTGGTGTTCGTCCGTCGCCCATTGGAGTGAAGCCGCTGATGGTTCCACTACATTTTTCTGGATATATAAGATCATTTTTATGGTGTGAAGAAATTATATTTTAGTTTTTATTTTTGTATCGTAGCTTTTGCGATTCATAAGGTACACGCTGTAGACAGTGATGTCTACTGCACGAATGGGCTAACTCCACCGGTTTGATACCACTATTTCACAGAAAATCTACTTCAAATAGCAGTTTTTCGTTCGGTCAGTGAGATTTTTGGTTGCCCAATTCACCCATCACCTTCCCCAATCCCTATTCCCCTCCTTTTAGGTTGGCAACACTCCCATGATTCTTTTTGTATCTTGGGCGTTGAGATCACTTGCCATTGGGTGACCCACTTGCTCATTTGTAGTTGCTATAAAAAAAGGTAATATTATGGCATGTAAACTGCAACACTTTAGTTATAAGTACCTCTTCTTCTTTTAAGAAATATGGCTCCACATATAAGTACCTAATTTATTTTTGTAGATTTATGTTGTAGTTTATTTGAAGTAGGTACTGTATCTTTCATATATAAATTGTAAATTTAAAGAATGAAATAAGTGTAACAATTTGAGGCAATGTATTCATTAACTTAAATAAACATAGACTATACCTTGTTCATAGAGCCAGTAGTCAGGTAATATAGTGCACTGTCTTTCTCTTGCATAGTTGTTTTAAAACAAGAAGGATGCATTATTGTTATAAGTGATAGTGATTGGGTAGTAGGCATGGCTATGAACCAAAATGTTAGCAATTAATGTTAATTAATATTATGAAAAATTATTATCTAATTTTTAAACTATAAATTGACTGCCTTGACTGCCTCGGTGGCGTGGTGGTATTTCGGTACGACTACGGTTCTGAGGTCTGGGGTTTGATCCCTGGGTCGGGCAAAGTAATATTGGATTTTTCCATATTAGCCCGGAATCTGGAATTTGTGCCTGATATGACGATAGGCTCGCCCCCTATCACACCTGGGACTGAATTAAGCTCGGCATAATGTGGGTGTTCTAGTTCTCTAGTGCACCTCTGCCTACCCCTTCGGAGATACAGGCGTGAGCTTATGTATGAGCTTATGTAAATATAAAGGAATGGGTATGGTAGTAATGGGTACTAACCAAAAATAAAATTAGACAAAAGTAGAAAATAATTAAAATCTCTAAATCTCAATTCAAATAAAAATCCATCATGGAAATCTATTATTGAGAATTGAGGCGTCCATAGTCCATAGTGTCAACATTCACTCAAGAGTTTAGACTAACATGGGGTTGAAGCATGCACACATGCAGATTCCTGTACTAGCTTGACTCTTCAAATAGGTTAGTGTTTACTGTCCATCATATAAAATTGTGTTTATATAATCATACTTAAAACATTCTTAAATCTCTCTAAAATCTGCATGACTATTGTGATAAATTAATTGTAGTACTGACATATTATAAGTATATGTAACTACAGTAGAGCATTGATTATCGAACATCGATCAACTGAACGACCGTTTATCCGAACTACTCAGCTCACCTGACTCGCACAGGCACTGGCATTGTTACTTTTATGTTTTTTTATTAACTACACATCTACAATTTTTTTGTTTAATACTTATGTGTTATTATAGATATAAAAATGTATGTGAGTATGGTTTTCATCGAACTATACTTAAATTTCTATCGCTGAATCAATACAGTTCGATTATCGGAAAAAAAACGGTTTTCCGAACACCCATGTCTCCCAATTAATTTGGATAATCAACCTCCACTGTATTTGATTTGTTGCTTTGGCATCGCTTTATATCTTATCTTTAGGTATGATATAGTGTGCCTTAGTAGAGATGGAAAGCATGAAACTCTGTAAGTTTTCTTAAAATTAGTTTCAATCACAACTTCTATGAGTTTACTCATCTATTAAAGTCCATAGATTTTTTTATGATGCCAAGGCTAACAAGCAGACTAGCCACCTGATGGTAGACAATCAGCGCCACCCATGAACACTCAATATCAGAGGAATCATCATAGCGTAGTTGGCCTTAGAGGAAACTATAGGCTCTTTCCTTGATGGTCCCTAGGTCGTATCGGTTATGAAATACTTCGGAATCTGATATGATGATCCGCATAAACCTCTCTGTCGAGGAGCGCCATTGAAAAAATCCAGATGAAATAGTAACAGGTTTAAATATTTAATGGACTGACTTCAAATTCAATTGAGACCAAATTTATATGGGACCACCCTTGAAATAAGTTCTATTGAACACGAGACAGATTATTTGGTGGAGATATCGCATAATACACACAAAAAAAATAGACATATTGAGGAACTTAATTTTTTTTGAAATTGGTCAAATATGAATAGATGTTTTACTGTACTGGTATTATTATTACATAACATAACATAAGCTCACGTTTGTATCCCCGAAGAGGTAGGCAGCGGCGCAATAGCCAACTAGTACATCCACATGGTGTTATTAATATAGAGCTAGGTTCAGTTCTTTTCACATTATGGCATATAATGTTATTTTGCTCTGAATTGTGACTGTATGTACCTCTGCTCGTTCACTTAATATAATATTGTGTAGGTGAATGTATGTTTGCTATATGTAGTTGCAGGGCGGTGACACGAGCGCCATCCAGCCGCTTCAGTCGCTGCAGCCGCTCCAATCGCACCCGCCGCAGCTGCTGCACCCGCCGCCCCCTCCCGCGGCGCAGTACGCGCACCCCGCGCCGCCGCCGCCCATGCCCGCCGCGCCCCCTCCGCACGCCCCGCACCCCGCGCTCCCCGCGCACGCCGCGCACGTGTCGTGTGTCGAGCCGGTGGCGTGTGATGCGGGTGGTGCGACGGGAGTGGCTGGAGTGGCTGGAGTGACGAGCGCGCCGGAGCCGACGGTCGCGATGTCGCCGCAGGTGTTGGCCGGGGGTGAGTAGGCTCGCGGCGGCGAGAGCAGCGCCGCGCACGCGAGGTGGAGTCCGGAGCGCGTCTAACGTCGCTGGCTGTGCTCGCTGTTGCAGGCCGCGTCGAGTGTGCAGCGCCGGCGGCGGCCGGGCGGAGCCGCGTCCCACCGCCGTGTCCTCATTCACACTCACGCTGTCACACTGTCGCCTCTAGAATGAATCCCTCTCAGTGATCAGTGTTTCTGCTTTCTGTTTCAGGCTAGATATAAGTTAGGTATTCGCTAAACGCTTAGGCGTGCGTCGAGGCTGCGGCCGGGCGGCGGCGGCGGCTGCGCGCGCTCCAATGTACTTACTTCACTGTTCGTCCCACGAGTGACAGGAGCGCGCGCCCCGCGCCCCCGACGGTCTCCTCTCGACCCGGCCCATGTGAGTGTAGCGTGTGCGTGCGTACTGTGTGTGTGTGTGTGCGTGCGTGTGTGACGCCGGGGCCGGGCGGGTCGCGGGGCGCGCTGTGCGTGTCTGTGTGCGTGACGTGTGCGTGACCGTGTGCGTGCGAGCGTCCTCTGTACTAACACTGTGTCCCGTCGGCCGCACACTCACTCGCCGCGTGTGTTGCAGGATACCTCGCCGCGCCCATCTACGACTTGCAACAAGTCGGGGACGTATACACAGGTAGGCGCTCCACCGGTTCTATGATGTATATTCATCGCAATATACTTGTATTAGGATCAGTAACGATACCTGTACAATGTGCAATGTGCATGCAGGACCGGGCGCGAAGTGTGCGACGTTGCCGGCGATCCTGGGCGGGTCGCTGCCGCGGCTCAGCAGCGAGCAGGCGGACCCGGTCGCGCGCGCCAAGAAGTACGCGATGGAGCAGAGCATCAAGATGGTGCTGATGAAACAGACGCTCGCGCACCAGCAGCAGCAGATGGCCTCGCAGCGGACGCAGGTGCAGCGACAACAGGCGCTCGCGCTCATGTGCAGGTACACTCTACACACTACACACTACACACAATATGTACACACAGACAGTACACACAGTGACACAGTGATGAGAGCGATGACGCGAGGCTCCCGCACTCGCTGGTCGAGCCCGTGAGCGCACAGCTGAAAAGATCTGAGTGTCACAAGTCACCGTACTCGCGGCTTATACATTAACGATATCTATCCAAATAAATGAATTGTCGCAGCATGTTACTTCTGTATAACCCCTGACAATATCAAAAACCATACACTCACGACACCACCAATAGCACCATGGAATGAATACACCAGTGATATTTTTGCAGGGTGTATGTGGGTTCGATATCGTTCGAGCTGAAAGAGGATACTATCCGCCAAGCGTTCCTGCCGTTCGGACCGATCAAGTCCATCAACATGTCGTGGGATCCGGTCACACAGAAACATAAAGGGTTCGCATTCGTCGAATACGAGATACCGGAGGCGGCACAGCTATCGCTCGAGCAGATGAACGGAGTGATGCTCGGCGGCAGGTGACCTATCAATAGAAAAGTTATTTTCTATGAACTCCAATGAAACAGGAACACTAACCACTGTTATACCCACAGAAACATAAAGGTGGTGGGTCGGCCGTCGAACATGCCGCAGGCGCAGGCTGTCATCGACGAGATACAGGAGGAAGCCAAACAATACAACCGCATCTACGTGGCGTCCATACATCCTGAACTGACCGAGGATGACATTAAAAAGTAGGAACCTTTCACAAAGATCGCATCAATGTGTGGATGTGTCCTCTCGTTAACGAATGCTGTGTTATTGAATGTTTTTCAGCGTATTCGAGGCGTTCGGTCCGATAACATATTGCAAGCTCGCGTACGGCGCGTCGCAACACAAGCACAAGGGGTACGGGTTCATCGAGTACGCGACGCTGCCGGCCGCGCTCGAGGCCATCGCCTCCATGAACCTGTTCGACCTCGGCGGGCAGTACCTGCGCGTGGGGCGCGCCATCACCCCGCCCAACGCGCTCGCCGGCCCGCCGCAGCCGTCCGCCATGCCCACCGCCGCCGCCGTCGCCGCCGCCGCAGCCACCGCCAAGATACAGGCCATGGACGCCGTCGCCAGCAACGCCGTCGCGCTCGGACTCACCAAGCTGAACGCGCTCGGCTTGTCGCCCGCCGCCGCGCTGCCCTCGCTCGCGGCCGCGCTGCCCGTCGCGCTGCCGGCGGCGCTGCCGCTCTCGGTGCCGATGCAGGTGCCGGTGCAGGTGCCGGTCCAGGTGCCGGCCGCCGCGCCCTCGCTCCCCTCGCTCCCCGCGCTCCCCGCGCTCCCCTCGCTCCCCTCCGTGATCCCGCCGCCGGGCGTGGTGATCCCGCCGGCGCCGCCCGCCGCGCCGCTCGCCGCCCCCGCCCCGGCGCCGCCCGCCCCCGCGCCGCTGGCCCCCGCGCCCCCGCACCCGCACGCCGTGTCCGTGTCGGCGGCCGCGGTGGAGTCGGAGGTGCAGCAGGCGGCGCTGCAGCGCAAGCTGCTGGACGCGTCGCCGGACACGCTGCAGCAGCAGGAGTCGATCTCGATCTCTGGACAGTCGGCGCGACATCTCGTCATGCAGGTGAGCGAGCCGACATACATCCCGATCGATAAAGTTCTAAGAATTCATAACCCTCGAAATCTCGAAATCGTAATCTGTTGTTTGTTATAAAACTTACGCCGCACTGCTTCATCAAATTTTGGAGAATTTATAAGGTGCCTCCTTGAAATAAGAAGTAAGCCACCAAATACAAAAAGAAAATTAAAAATTGGTCTAAATTTGCGTGCCTTATAAGTGCGGATAAAAAAAAGTTGACGAACTGAGACCCTTTCTCGAAACATTTCCGATTCACGAATTTGCCAAGCTTACTCATGAAAAATGTTACCACCATTATTTTGAATTACATTTAAAATTCAATTGTAATTGCTTTAAATTAGGGTTTTTAATCATCACTCCCATTGCATCCCACTGCACCCCGCTGCATTCCACTGTACCTCATTACATCCTACTACACCCCACTGAATTCCACTATATCCCACTCCACTACACCCTACTGAATCCTACTGCACTCCTTTGCATCTCACTGCATCCACCCCATTGCACCCCACTGCACTCCGCTGCATCCCACTGTACCGCACTGCATTCCACTGAATATCACTAAATCCCACTGCACCCAACTGCAAACCCCGCCCCCGCTGAATCCCACTGGCAGTGTTGGGTCAATCAACAAATTTTTTCAAGCGATTAATTAATGACGATTGATTCAATCATGACTAACGTTAGTCATGACTAATTCAATCATGATTGAAAAATGTAGTTGTAATCATGACTAAATACATTAGTCATTCAATCATAATTTTTTTATGACTAATTACTAATTGGTTGTTATGAAAAGTACGTAATTATGTACAAATACAAATATAATTACAATTCTGTGTACGAACTTAGTTTTTAGGTGTCGGTACCTATTCGATTAACCATTTAAAACATATTTTTGTCTGCATTCATACTTAATATTGAGATAATTTTCTTGTATGGAAACCTGCTTGATAGCCCTCTATAGGTAATAAATATTAAATATCTGCACCCTACTAACCACCATACAACGTTTTACAAGAGCACAGCGCGCTATGAAACACATTTTACTTCAGATTGTGGTTATTATGCTCAATCATTAGTCTGATTACTTGACTAATGATTGAAACTAATCTATCAATCATTAGTCACCACGGCGCGACTAAAGTAATCAATCATTAATCGTCAATCATGATTGATGTATTAGTCGTTAGTCGTCAATCGTTAGTCAGACTAAATTTTGACCAACACTGCCCACTGCACTCCGCTGGAGTCCGTCCGTCACTCCAGTCGGCTAATATCCCATTATTATTATAACCTATATTATATTATACTTTAAATTATTCAGGGCTATTTATTAGTTTATCCTAGACATGTAAAAAAAAAATTCAATTTATTTTCATATTAATAGGTAAAAATAAATCAAAATCTATTATGTATACTTGAATTAGCTGCCAAAACGCCATATTATGTTGACTGTTGGTGTTCCGGACTTGTAGCGCCATCTACCGGACAAGCAGACGCACCTCGTGGTGGCCGAGCCGACCATCGATACGATTAGTTATTTTCAATTTTATAATTAGTTTATATGTCTATTGTTTATGGTTTTTTACTTTTTCGCTCTGGTCTCACCGTATGTGACAGCATTACCAATTACTTACGATACTTTGTAACGGTCACATTAGTAAAACGTTGTACTATAATACATTTAACTGAAATACACGGTTGAACCATTCAAATAAAGGAAGTCATTTTTGTCGAGGATAACCCCCGTTACCGCCCTAACAGTTGGTATGTGTGACGTCATCTTACTCATAATAGATAATAATATCGCTCATAAAGACATCGACATAGGACATTGATGTTTTCGAAACTAAAAATCGATAAAATACAATTCGTCGATCAAGTATTGATTGTTCCATCCGCGTTCATCTAGATAAAAACACATGCAATATACTCAAGATGAAAACAAAATAGAGAACCTCAGTATTCAGGCACAATATATGCATAACAGTTGGACAAACTGAATGATAATTGTCAAGTTCATATAACGATACAAATATGTTGCGATATTTGACGCCCTGCTTTTAATAAACATTTGTGTCATGTTGTTGTGTTGGACACGTGTTGTACATATTGTTGTACGTGTGTGTGTGTCGTACAGAGGCTGATGCGGCGGCGCGCGTCGCGCACTGTGCTGCTCTGCAACATGGTCTCCGCAGACGAAGTGGACGAGGCGCTGCACCACGAGATACAGGTGCGTGTGTGTGTGTGTGTGTGTGTGTGTGTGTGTGTCGCGCACGGTGCTGCTCTGCAACATGGTCTCCGCAGACGAAGTGGACGAGGCGCTGCACCACGAGATACAGGTGCGTGTGTGTGTGTGTGTGTGTGTGTGTGTGTGTGTGTGTGTCGCGCACGGTGCTGCTCTGCAACATGGTCTCCGCAGACGAAGTGGACGAGGCGCTGCACCACGAGATACAGGTGCGTGTGCGTGTGTGTGTGTGTGTGTGTGTGTGTGTGTGTGTGTGTGTGTGTGTGTGTCGCGCACGGTGCTGCTCTGCCACATGGTCTCCGCGGATAGTAAAAGTTACTATTTTACTACGGAAATAACATTAATTTTTATATATTTTTTTTTATTTTATAATAACAAAATTAACAGTTTTCTTCTTACATATTCGTTGTCATAATAATGCGGTGGTTTACATAATTATAGAAAAGTAAGATCATTTTATGTTGTGATTTTACAAAGTGATTCTACGATAACATACGACGACCTTGAAATCGACTGCATCCGATTTCATTGGATTCATAAGGAGAAAGCAATTTATTCACAACACTATTACGACTATTATCCAATTATTCGTGCGGTCATATTTAAACATATTTTTCGGTAGGAGGAGTGTTCCAAATGGGGCCGCGTGGACCGGCTCGTGATCTACAACGAACGACAGAGCGAGGACGATGACCCCGCGCATGCAAACGTCAAGATATTTGTTCAGTTTGGTGAATCTGAAGGTATGCTAACAGTGCTGTACATTGGTGGGGGTGTGTATCCCTGTGCATGGTTAATCCG
Source organism: Clanis bilineata (assembly GCA_036417725.1). Lineage (NCBI taxonomy): Eukaryota > Metazoa > Arthropoda > Insecta > Lepidoptera > Sphingidae > Clanis > Clanis bilineata. The sequence goes on along the minus strand of CM071157.1, from coordinate 77,275 downwards.
CTATATTACCGCTAAAACCCGCAGATTCGATTCTTTCCTCTTAGGGGAGTGAAGAAGCATAAATAGGACGGAATTATTGAGGTCACTGGTTACACAACGCTTGCGCGCTTGCACAGTGACTGCACACACATACCACCATGTGAAAGGAGAAAATGTCCTAATAAGTGAATTGATTACCTTTCTGTGCAACTCCAGACGTCCCTACCATACATAAAATCGTGTATATGTGTGTGTGTGTGTGTGTGATGACGTGTCGTGTATATGTGCAGAGGCGGAGGCGGCGGCGCGTGCACTGAACGGGCGGTACTTCGGAGGGCGCACGGTGCGCGCGGCGCTCTACGATCAGGATCTCTTCGACCACGGGGACCTCTCCGGCTGACATCGACAACAATAGACACTTTTATACTTACATATAAATAAATTACGAAATAATAATAATATACAATACTCAAACACTTGGTTTTTATTTATAAACACCTGAGTAATACGATGATATTACAATGACGATTGATCGATGTGATATCGATTGAAAAAGTAACTTGGCGCGATCCAACCGCGTGCGATCCAACACAATTGCGTGGAAGCACGAACCCGTTATCGATGATTAAAGGAAAATTTATGATTTATATACGATAAACAGTATTAATTTATAAAATGGTCAGTGAAATAAAATCCTTGAGCAGTAGTTTTGCCAACCAATATATTAACTAAGCAATAGGATATTTGGAAACTACGTAAATGAATAATAACCCGAAAGAGAATAGCTTCGGCTTTTCATGAGGCGTGTACTGTCGATACTATCAGACTCCCGTCACGTCACAAGCAACAACAACAACAACAACAACAACAACAACAACAACAACAACAACAACAACAACAACAACAACAACAACAACAACAACAACAACAACAACAACAACAACAACAACAACAACAACAACAACAACAACAACAACAACAACAACAACAACAACAACAACAACAACAACAACAACAACAACAACAACAACAACAACAACAACAACAACAACAACAACAACAACAACAACAACAACAACAACAACAACAACAACAACAACAACAACAACAACAACAACAACAACAACAACAACAACAACAACAACAACAACAACAACAACAACAACAACAACAACAACAACAACAACAACAACAACAACAACAACAACAACAACAACAACAACAACAACAACAACAACAACAACAACAACAACAACAACAACAACAACAACAACAACAACAACAACAACAACAACAACAACAACAACAACAACAACAACAACAACAACAACAACAACAACAACAACAACAACAACAACAACAACAACAACAACAACAACAACAACAACAACAACAACAACAACAACAACAACAACAACAACAACAACAACAACAACAACAACAACAACAACAACAACAACAACAACAACAACAACAACAACAACAACAACAACAACAACAACAACAACAACAACAACAACAACAACAACAACAACAACAACAACAACAACAACAACAACAACAACAACAACAACAACAACAACAACAACAACAACAACAACAACAACAACAACAACAACAACAACAACAACAACAACAACAACAACAACAACAACAACAACAACAACAACAACAACAACAACAACAACAACAACAACAACAACAACAACAACAACAACAACAACAACAACAACAACAACAACAACAACAACAACAACAACAACAACAACAACAACAACAACAACAACAACAACAACAACAACAACAACAACAACAACAACAACAACAACAACAACAACAACAACAACAACAACAACAACAACAACAACAACAACAACAACAACAACAACAACAACAACAACAACAACAACAACAACAACAACAACAACAACAACAACAACAACAACAACAACAACAACAACAACAACAACAACAACAACAACAACAACAACAACAACAACAACAACAACAACAACAACAACAACAACAACAACAACAACAACAACAACAACAACAACAACAACAACCAGAGTTAGGTCAACGAGTTAGGTCAACGAGTTAGGTAACGAGTTAGGTCAACGAGTTAGGTCAACGAGTTAGGTTAGGTTAGGTTAGGTTAGGTTAGGTTTGGTGCGGGCAGCGGGCGCGCTTGGGAGCCTGCTGCCGAACCTCGAAGGTCCCGGTAACCCTTGCCGGAGTCTGTACGCCGGAGTCGTGCGGTCCATGGCCCTGTACGGTTCACCCGTATGGGCCGGGTCCCTGAACGCCCGTTGCGTCGCCTTGCTGCGCAAACCGCAGCGTCTGGTGGCGCAGCGGATAATCAGGGGCTACCGCACGGTCTCCCACGAGGCGGCCTGTGTGTTGGCCGGCACTCTCCCTTGGGACTTGGACGCCCGGTCCCTCTCGTCAGCGTTCCACTGGCGGGAGGGCGCGTCCCAACATCAAGAGAGGCTTGCCCCGAGGGAGATTGCGGCCAGGTTCCGCAGAGCCGCCGTGGAGGAGTGGCATGCCAGGCTGGAGAGCCCGAGTTCGGGCTTGAGGACCGTCGCGGCAGTACGACCTGTCCTCGAACAGTGGCTGGACAGGCGCCACGGTGCGCCTACGTTCCGGCTGACACAGGTACTGACGGGGCACGGGTGTTTTGGTGCGTACCTGTGTCGCATAGCCGGGAAGGAGGCGTCCGCCGTGTGCCACCACTGTGGCAACTGCCGCGAGGACACGGCCCAACACACTCTTCAGGAGTGCCCAGCCTGGGTGGAGGAGCGCAGCGCTCTCACAGCAGTCGTCGGAGGCGACCTCTCGCTGCCGGCCGTGGTGTCCGCCATGGTCGGCAGCCGGGGGTCATGGCGTGCGACGGTCTCCTTCTGCGAGCGCGTCATCTCGCAGAAGGAGAGCGCCGAGCGGGATCGTGAGCAGAACGATCCCGCCCGCCGCCAAAGGAGACGAAGGAGACGTCGGGTGGACGACTGACCGGCGTCTCCCGCCCTGTGGAATGGGGGCGTTTGGAGAATTCCACCACGGTATCCCCTGCCTGTCGTAAGAGGCGACTTATAGGGGCCTTCCGGGGTCGCGGGCGTGCAGCGGGGGGCTGTGCGCCCCTTTTAGTACTTTTGTACATGCGACCCCGGGACGGACGGCAGCACGGACGGTCGGCCTCGTGCTGCCGTAGACGCCGAGGGCGTCCTTCGGCGGCGGGGGCTTCTGAGCCCCCCCCAAATCGGAGACGGGCCGCAAGGCGGCACCGCGCAGGGGCGGTTCCGGTAGCAATCCGAGTCTATCTCCGGATACCCCGGGACCGCCCCACTCAAGCGCCGAAGAAGGCCACCGCGGGGTTTTTAGTCGGTATTGCCGGTGTAGGGTGTATATAGTGTTAGGGACTCGGCCCAGCGTCGCCCGGATGTCGACCATCTCTCCCGGGCACCACGGCGCTGGGTCGTAAGACCGGCGAACCCGACATACCCGCCGCGTCCACCCCCCCGGGCGCGGCGGCAGTGGTAAAACACTTTTCCCCGCGACAAAAAAAAAAAAAAAAAAAAAAAAAAAAAAAAAAAAAAAAAGGTTAGGTTAGGTTAGGTTAGGTTAGGTTAGGTTTGCCACTTTACTTGCGGCGTCTGGTGCATTCTTACCTATCTTCTAGGTACGTAATGTATCCGGGCGCCGATGGGTGGCACCGGAGGGCCATGTCTGCCGGTGTTCCACAGGGCTCAGTTCTGGGCCCACTACTGTGGAACATCGGTTATGATTGGGTCCTCCGTGGTACCAACCCCCGAGGCGTCGCTGTCGTCTGCTACGCGGACGACACCCTGGTGACAGCGACGTCGGGTACCTTCGAGGATGCCATCCTGCTCGCCTCGTCCGCTACCGAAGACGTGGTGGGCAGGATTCGGCGACTGGGCCTCTCGGTGGCCCTGAACAAAACCGAGGCCCTATGTTTCCATGGGCCTCGGCGTGGGCCACCAGCAGGGGCCCACATCACTGTGGAGGGGGTGCGGATTCCCATCGGCAGTACTATGAAGTATTTAGGTTTGATTTTAAGTAGCCGGTGGGACTTCCGCGCCCATTTTGAGAAGTTGTCGCCGAAATTGGTGCGGGCAGCGGGCGCGCTTGGGAGCCTGCTGCCGAACCTCGAAGGTCCCGGTAACCCTTGCCGGAGTCTGTACGCCGGAGTCGTGCGGTCCATGGCCCTGTACGGTTCACCCGTATGGGCCGGGTCCCTGAACGCCCGTTGCGTCGCCTTGCTGCGCAAACCGCAGCGTCTGGTGGCGCAGCGGATAATCAGGGGCTACCGCACGGTCTCCCACGAGGCGGCCTGCGTGTTGGCCGGAACTCTCCCTTGGGATTTGGACGCCAAGTCCCTCTCGTCAGCATTCCACTGGCGAGAGGGCGCGTCCCAACAACGGGAACGGCTAGCCCCGAGGGAGATTGCGGCCAGGTTCCGCAGAGCCGCCGTGGAGGAGTGGCATGCCAGGCTGGAGAGCCCGAGTTCGGGCTTGAGGACCGTCGCGGCAGTGCGACCTGTCCTCGAACAGTGGCTGGACAGGCGCCACGGTGCGCCTACATTCCGGCTGACACAGGTATTGACGGGGCACGGGTGTTTTGGTGCGTACCTGTGTCGCATAGCCGGGAAGGAGGCGTCCGCCGTGTGCCACCACTGTGGCAACTGCCGCGAGGACACGGCCCAACACACTCTTCAGGAGTGCCCAGCCTGGGTGGAGGAGCGCAGCGCTCTCACAGCAGTCGTCGGAGGCGACCTCTCGCTGCCGGCCGTGGTGTCCGCCATGGTCGGCAGCCGGGGGTCATGGCGTGCGACGGTCTCCTTCTGCGAGCGCGTCATCTCGCAGAAGGAGAGCGCCGAGCGGGATCGTGAGCAGAACGATCCCGCCCGCCGCCAAAGGAGACGAAGGAGACGTCGGGTGGACGACTGACCGGCGTCTCCCGCCCTGTGGAATGGGGGCGTTTGGAGAATTCCACCACGGTATCCCCTGCCTGTCGTAAGAGGCGACTTATAGGGGCCTTCCGGGGTCGCGGGCGCGCAGCGGGGGGCTGTGCGCCCCTTTTAGTACTATTGTACATGCGGCCCCGGGACGGACGGCAGCACGGACGGTCGGCCTCGTGCTGCCGTAGACGCCGAGGGCGTCCTTCGGCGGCGGGGGCTTCTGAGCCCCCCCCAAATTGGAGACGGGCCGCAAGGCGGCACCGCGCAGGGGCGGTTCCGGTAGCAATCCGAGTCTATCTCCGGATACCCCGGGACCGCCCCACTCAAGCGCCGAAGAAGGCCACCGCGGGGTTTTTAGTCGGTATTGCCGGTGTAGGGTGTATATAGTGTTAGGGACTCGGCCCAGCGTCGCCCGGATGTCGAACATCTCTCCCGGGCATCACGGCGCTGGGTCGTAAGACCGGCGAACCCGACATACCCGCCGCGTCCACCCCCCCGGGCGTGGCGGCAGTGGTAAAACACTTTTCCCCGCGACAAAAAAAAAAAAAAAAAAAAAAAAAAAAAAAAAAAAAAAAAAAAAAAAAAAAAAAAGGTTAGGTTAGGTTAGGTTAGGTTAGGTTAGGTTAGGTTAGGTTAGGTTGGGGTGCGAAGTCAGGAAACCTCCACGTGGTGCACCCTGGGCAACGGCGGTCACGGATGAAGACGGTTTCGAATTTTCATCTGCTTTCATCCGTGACCACGGCTAATATCCTGGCGAGGTCGGTTGGCAGTCGTCGCGTGTTGCGGCGGCTGTCGTCCAGTTGGGGGGGTTCATTGGGCCACCTTCAGGTTCTGTCCTGAGGGTGTCGGCGGGCTCGGTGTGCGCTCATCCCGCCGCCGAGCAGGCAGTGGAGGGGACGCTCTCCTTCACTGTCGCCGTCGAATATCGTAATCCGGTCTCGGAGGTCTGTGGTCATGTCTCGCGCTCCGACCGGACCGAGGGTCTTGGCTTCACCGCCCGGACCGCGAGGGAGAAATCCTCTATAAAAAGTTACCCCGAATCCCAAGCGGCGGCGCACCGCGAGGGGATGCATGGCCGATGGGTAGTTCGGTCTCTAGTGCGACCCCCGTCGGAGTAACGGCCGACACTCCGGCGGGTTACACCATAGGCTTGCCCAGGTACAGGGGGCTCTGCCTGGGTCGACCTCTTATTTCCCCCACACTCGTGGGAACAACATGAAATTGTCCAATATTAAAACCAAAAACCCTGTAGTTCGTGTGGAGTTGTTGTCCGTCCCAGCGGCCGCTTGCGACCCTGGGCGGGCAAAGGATGTTGGGCTTACGCCCAAGAAGGAGATTGTCGTGGATGCGGCGTCCGCTCTGGCTCTAGATTCTGGGGCGGGAGCGAGCGCCGTGTCATCTCTCGGCAAGAGAAGTCGACGAGATAACTTGAGCGACGGTGAAGACGGCCCTACTAATACAAAGTTAGTAGCCGTGTCCGACGACGAGGCCGAGTCGTCAGAAGGAATTGAGGCGCCTTTCGTGCATGACGACTGGCGCCTACAGTTAGCGGCGTCCATTCGGGACATAGCCCAAAAGTCTAAAAATTTAAAGGGCACATTCCGACAAGGGCTCAATCTCGCTGTCAGCGAATTGATCAAAAGGGCTGAGGAGCCGACTCCGGTTGAGGTGGCCCGCCTGGAAGCCGAAAAGGCGTCGTTGGCGCGAGAAATCGCCCAACTAAAGGCTGCCCAGGCGGCGCAGGAAAAGGTCCTGGACGAGGTCATGTCCACGGTCAGGTCCCTCGGGCAACAGAGACCAGGAGCCGCATCGGAGGGTGCCGCTGGCAGAGACGATCTCCTTGCAGAATTTGAGCGCCGTCTATTAAATATAGTAGACGCGCGTCTCGAATCTCTGGCCATGCGGCTACCTCCAGAGCCCATTGTCCGGCCACCCCTGGCCGCCGACAGGGCTAAAGATCGTGCGAGGGAATGGCCTGCTCTGCCGCCCGTTGCAGTGGCTGGACCTTCTTCCGCCTTTCCTGTCGCCTCTGGCCCTAAGGGAAAGGGGAAAGGCAAGGGCAAAACCTCTGCCCCGCCGGCCCTTGCAGTTGCACCTCAATCAGCCCCTGCCGCCGCGCCTAGGACTGTCCCCGTCAGTACGACTCTTCCCCAACAGAAGGGGGGGAAGAAGACAAAGAAGAATAGTGGCCCTGCACAAGCACAACCAGTCCCTGCGCCCCGCTCACTTCCGCCACCACCCGCGTCTTTGGACGAGGGCTGGGTGGTGGTGGCAAAGAAAGGAAAAAAAAAGGCCTCCATGCCCGCATCTAGTGCCCCGGCCACTGCGCCGCCACAGCAAACGCGGCCCCAGCCGCAGCAGCGCCGGCCGGAGCCAAGAGTCCGCCTGCCCCGTAAGGCAGCAGTCACGCTGACTGTATCGCCTGAGGGGCTGGCGGAAGGAGTGACCTATGCTCAGGTCCTCCGCGAGGTGCTGGCCAATGTGCGCCTCGCTGACCTGGGCATAGCAGATATGCGGGCTCGCCTAATGGCGACGGGCGGGTACCTCTATGAGGTGCCCGGCCCTGAGACAGAGGCGAGGGCGGACAAGCTCGCCGACAGAATGAGGGCCGTGTTCCGCGGCACGGAGCTGGAGACCGTCGTTCGCTTCTCCCGCCCGTGCAAGACCGCGGAACTGCGCATATCCGGGTTGGATGCATCTGCTGACCCGGAAATGATTGCGGCGGCCCTCGCAGGGGCGGGAAACTGCGTGACGGCAGACATAAAGGTCGGGGAGATCCGCCCCGACCGTTCAGGCCTTGGCGCGGCATGGGTGCGGTGCCCCGCCAAGGCTGCTGATAGTGCGGTTAGGGCAGGACGCGTCCTAATCGGCTGGGTGTCGGCGCGGGTCCAGCTCCTTGAGCCTAGGCCCATGCGGTGCTTCCGGTGCCTTTTCAGAGGGCACGTGCGGAGGCACTGCACGGATGAGTGTGACCGCAGCGATTTCTGCTATCGCTGCGGTCAAGCGGGCCACAAGGCCAAGGAGTGCTCCGCGGTGCCGCACTGCACGATCTGTGCAGGGGCAGGCAAACCCGCGGGGCACCAGGTGGGCGCTAAGGCCTGCGTTGCCTCCGTCCGTCCCCGTCGCAGTAATCGCGGCCGGGGCGCGGCGGTTGTGACGCGGCCCGACCCGTCCACCCGCGCCGCACCTATGGAGATCGCCCATTAATATGGCGCAAAGATTCCTCCAGGCGAACATTAACCACTGCGCCAGGGCCCAAGACTTATTGGTCCAAAGCCTTGCGCAGTGGTCGATACAAGTGGCTGTGGTCGCCGAGCCTTATTTTGTTCCCCCCCGGGATGACTGGGCGGGGGACCTCGACAACTCGGTGGCCGTCATCACCAGGGGCGCAGCCGGCTCCCCGCCCTTCGAAAAAGTTACAAAGGGCTCGGGATGCGTGGCGGTCCTGTTGGGGGGGGTTTGGGTCGTGGGAGTGTATTTCTCCCCCAACAGATCCCTGGCCGAGTTTGAGCACTTCCTCGCTCGGCTGGGGGCCCTGGTGGTGCAAGGCAGTCAGCCTCGCCCCGTCCTCGTCGCCGGCGACTTCAACGCCAAGTCCTTGGCTTGGGGTTCGTCGGTGACTGACGCGCGGGGCGAGGCCCTGGAGGAATGGGCGATCTCGTCCGGCTTGGCCGTCGCGAATCGCGGGACGGCGGACACGTGCGTGAGGCATAACGGCGGTTCGGTGGTGGACATCACGTTCGCCACCCCGGCCCTAGCCCGCCGTGTCCGGGACTGGAGGGTCCTGGTGGGCGAGGAGACGTTGTCGGATCACCGATACATTCGGTTCGACGTCGCCTCGTCCCCAACCACCCGGTCGGGTGGGGGACAGACCGTCCCGCGATTGGACGGCCCTCGCTGGGCAATTTGTCGCCTTGAAGTTGAGGCCCTGAAGGAGGCCGCTCTGGCCCAGGCGCTGGTGCCCGTGCCGGACGGGCCGGTACGGGTCGACGAGGAGGCGGAATGGCTCGGGGCGGCGATGTCGCGCGTCTGCGACGCAGCCATGCCTCGGGTCCGACGCCTCCCAGAGAAGCGCCAGGTGTTCTGGTGGTCGGCGGAGCTCACGCGGCTGCGCGCGTCCTGCGTAGTCGCCCTCCGCCAGCTGTCCAGGCACCGTCGTCGCCGGATCCGTCTTCCCGGCGACGAGGACCAGGAGCGGCTGCTTCACGGCCTCCACAAGGAGGCTAAGAGAGCGCTGCATGTGGCCATTTCGAGAGCAAAGTCTGCAGCTCAAACTGAGTTCCGGAGTACTCTCGACAGCGACCCGTGGGGGCGTCCATACCGTCTGGCGTTGAGAAAGCTCCGCCCATGGGCGCCCCCGCTGACGCAGAGTCTCCGGGGCGACCTCGTTCAGGAGGTCGTCGCGGCTTTGTTCCCGGCCACGGAGGATGTCACTCCTCCACCGATGGCGTCGCGTTCGCCGACGCCGTCGTCGTTGGATTCGGCAAGGGTTATCCCGGAGGTTTCACCCGAAGAAATGAGGGTGGCGGTGCTTCGGCTGCGGGCCAAGAAAACCGCCCCTGGTCTCGACGGCATCCCCGGACGCGCATGGGTGCTGGCCGTCGAGCATCTGGGGGCGAGGCTCCGCAGCCTATTTTCCGCGTGCATGGAGCAGGGCCACTTTCCGTCCCGGTGGAAAACCGGCAAGTTGGTCCTGCTCCAGAAGGAGGGTCGACCTGCAGAGTCGCCATCGGCCTACCGGCCCATCGTGTTGCTCGACGAGGTGTGCAAACTTTTCGAGCGCATTATACACGCTCGCCTCGTCGAGCACCTTGAGGGGGCCGGGCCGGACCTGGCAGATTGCCAGTACGGGTTCCGGCAGGGCCGATCCACGGTCCACGCGATTCTGCGGGTCAAAGCGCACGCGGAGGAAGCAGCAGCCCAGGGTAAAGTAGTAGTGGCGGTGTCTCTTGACATCGCCAACGCATTTAACACCCTGCCCTGGGCCTGCATTCATGAAGCACTGCGGTACCACGCGGTGCCGGCTTACCTGCGGCGCTTGGTGCACTCGTACCTGTCAAATCGGTACATAGTGTATCCGGGCGCCGCCGGCTGGCACCAGAGGGCCATGTCTTGCGGTGTTCCACAGGGCTCAGTACTGGGCCCGCTATTGTGGAACATCGGCTACGATTGGGTCCTCCGTGGTACCAACCCCCGGGGCGTCGCTGTCGTCTGCTACGCGGACGACACTTTGGTGACAGCGACAGCCGGTTCTTTCGAGGATGCCATCCTGCTCGCCTCCTCCGGTACCGAAGAGGTGGTGGGCAGGATTCGGCGACTGGGCCTCACGGTGGCCTTGAACAAAACCGAGGCCCTGTTTTTCCACGGGCCTCGGCGAAGGCCACCTGCAGGGGCCCACATCATTGTGGAGGGGGTGCGGATTCCCATCGGCTCTACGATGAAGTATTTGGGGTTAATTTTGAGTAGCCGGTGGGACTTCCGCGCCCACTTTGAGAAGTTGTCGCCGAAATTGGTGCGGGCAGCGGGCGCGCTTGGGAGCCTGCTGCCGAACCTCGAAGGTCCCGGTAACCCTTGCCGGAGTCTGTACGCGGGAGTCGTGCGGTCGATGGCCCTGTACGGTTCACCCGTATGGGCCGAGTCCCTGAACGCCCGTTGCGTCGCCTTGCTGCGCAAACCGCAGCGTCTGGTGGCGCAGCGGATAATCAGGGGCTACCGCACGGTCTCCCACGAGGCGGCCTGCGTGTTGGCCGGCACTCTCCCTTGGGACTTGGACGCCCGGTCCCTCTCGTCAGCGTTCCACTGGCGGGAGGGCGCGTCCCAACATCAAGAGAGGCTTGCCCCGAGGGAGATTGCGGCCAGGTTCCGCAGAGCCGCCGTGGAGGAGTGGCATGCCAGGCTGGAGAGCCCGAGTTCGGGCTTGAGGACCGTCGCGGCAGTGCGACCTGTCCTCGAACAGTGGCTGGACAGGCGCCACGGTGCGCCTACGTTCCGGCTGACACAGGTACTGACGGGGCACGGGTGTTTTGGTGCGTACCTGTGTCGCATAGCCGGGAAGGAGGCGTCCGCCGTGTGCCACCACTGTGGCAACTGCCGCGAGGACACGGCCCAACACACTCTTCAAGAGTGCCCAGCCTGGGTGGAGGAGCGCAGCGCTCTCACAGCAGTCGTCGGAGGAGACCTCTCGCTGCCGGCCGTGGTGTCCGCCATGGTCGGCAGCCGGGGGTCATGGCGTGCGACGGTCTCCTTCTGCGAGCGCGTCATCTCGCAGAAGGAGAGCGCCGAGCGGGATCGTGAGCAGAACGATCCCGCCCGCCGCCAAAGGAGACGAAGGAGACGTCGGGTGGACGACTGACCGGCGTCTCCCGCCCTGTGGAATGGGGGCGTTTGGAGAATTCCACCACGGTAACCCCTGCCTGTCGTAAGAGGCGACTAATAGGGGCCTTCCGGGGTCGCGGGCGTGCAGCGGGGGGCTGTGCGCCCCTTATAGTACTATCGTACTTGCGACCCCGGGACGGACGGCAGCACGGACGGTCGGCCTCGTGCTGCCGTAGACGCCGAGGGCGTCCTTCGGCGGCGGGGGCTTCTGAGCCCCCCCAAATCGGAGACGGGCCGCAAGGCGGCACCGCGCAGGGGCGGTTCCGGTAGCAATCCGAGGTTATCTCAGGATACCCCGGGGCCGCCCCACTCATGCGCCGAAGTAGGCCACCGCGGGGTTTTTAGTCGGTATTGCCGGTGTAGGGAATTTGTTAGGGACGCGGCCCAGCGTCGCCCGGATGTCGACCATCTCTCCCGGGCATCACGGCGCTGGGTCGTAAGGCCGGCGAACCCGACATACCCGCCGCGTCCACCCCCCCGGGCGCGGCGGCAGTGGTAAAACACTTTTCCCCGCGACAAAAAAAAAAAAAAAAAAAAGGTTAGGTTAGGTTAGGTTAGGTTAGGTTAGGTTTTTTTTTTTTTTTTTTTTCAATGTGGAGCTCTTAGAGCCCCACTCTAGGTCCCCTGACTATAGTCGCCAGAGTCTTTTTCTGTCTGTGACGATTTTTATTTAATTTTTGTTTTATTTTACTTTCGACACTTTTATTCTAAATCCTTCTCTTTCTTTCTGTTGTGGTGTGTTACATTATGTTATTATATTTAATTCTTTTAAGTAAGCTAACACTTTCCAATCATTCGCATCTATGGTATTCTACTGTTATCCTTTTCTTCCTTTTATCTCTGCGGCTGCTATCTATTGTTCTTTGTTAATTTATTTATGTATTTGTTTATTTTTCTCTATTATTTTATTTGTATTACTTTTTCCGTTATTTTTACAAGTTACTAGTCTAGCATAATGTTATATTATGCATATAGTAACAATTTATTTTTCGAATGCAATTTATTACTGTTTTTAATTATTTATTACTTTTTTCTTCACTGTTCTTGCTTGGATTACTATGTTCAGTTGTAGTGTCTGAGATCATAGCCGACTTTCTACTTCGGGTTCTAAATGATCGTTCTAGATGGTCATCATCTACACTTGCATTACTCCGATTGGCTATTTCTCAGACTCCCTCACAATTTTGCTCTCTTTAAAATTTCTTAATTGTTTTTCTGTTTGTTTGCAGGTACTCTTCGGGCCTTCCACGTGCGGCGGATGCGGGAAAACGACTTCATTCTTCGGTATTGCTGATCTTCGGTGCTGCAAGCTCTTCGGTAAGTAGTTTTTATTTTCTATTGGTACACTTTTTACAATAAACAAATTCTTCCAATTTTCTGACCTGACATCTAATTTCAATAGTTTGTATTGTGTTCTAAAGTTTTGTGTTTTAATTAAGGTAATTTTGAGTAGTTTTTTAGCGTGACCGGTGGGATGTCTTGCAGGCCGGGATACCTCGGGAGCCACCTCAGCAATATGCCACCTTGGCTCTCGCCAAGGCGTCCCACCTCTGCCTCACCGGACACGCTTCACTAAATGCGTTGTGTCCTTTGTTATCGATTTTCGCGTTCTCGCAGTTACAGCACGTGGGGGGCGAATCAGCAATCCAGTCCGGACACTCGTTCTTCTTGTGAGGTCCCCCACAGTGGCTGCAGGCCTCCAGGTGTTTTTGGCAATGCTTTCGACCATGTCCGTACCCTAAGCAATGCGTGCATTGAATTAGGGGGGACTGGTCGACTACCTTTACTCGTTGTACGTCAATGTGGACAGATCCCACTTCCGTTAGGAGCTTCCACAATGGGGGCGAGACCTGCAACACCACATGTGACGTCAATGGGTTCCTTGCCCTTTTCCGGAACCTCACTGAAAACCTTCTTTCCTCTTCCTTAAGTGTGTCAAGGAGATGTTTATTTTGAGTTCTAAGGGCTTGTTCGATGTCCTCGTTGGTGTTGTAGTTGAGGACACCTTTGACCATGACCAGGGGATCTTTGTTTTGAACTTCTTCAAAATTTAGCTCATTCTTTGCCTTTTCCAACCTCTTCTTTACCCTACCTATTTCCTCTTTCGACTCACATCCCAGAATAATTTTCCTATCCTTGCCTTTCCTTATCTTGTCAATTTTTAGTCCGTCTTCTTTAGCTTTCACCGCTTTCCTTACTTTCTCATACACCTCTTCCCCCGAATCTTCTTCATCCTTAGAGGTGATAACTACCGAGTGGAGCGCTTTGGTACTCTCCCCTTGGTAAGCCTTGGGGGGAGTCGCTGCAACACTCGCATAGGTAATTTCCCTGGTCTGGGTCTCTTCCTTATGTATCCGTATTTCCTCGCTTAACACTTTCATTTGTTCCTTACTTTCTTCCAATAGTCTTCTATGTTCTTCTAATCTTTCCAAAAATTCCTTTTCCTCAGATTCTACCCTTGCCTTTTCTTCCCGGTTTTTAACGTTTCCTTCTGTTTCCTTGTCTTTGGTTGCTCTTACTGTTTCCTTTCCGTGGTATATTCTCCCTTCCTCCGCCTCCTTAACAAGCCTATAAAGTCTTTCCGCAGCCTCCATGACCTCTATCTTGATCTCGGTTTTCAGATTTCGGCTGTTATTAATCTGCAACCGAGTCTTGATGAGGCAGGCGTGCGCTTCGGCTGTTCTGCTCGCGTACTTCGGAGTTTTGCCTGGTGGTGTCTTATCGGATACAGGGAGTACCACATTTAATTTTACTTTTGGCTTCGCTTTTATCGGGGCGTATGTTCTAATTTCATCGTCTCTCTCGATTTGGGACTCGATGCTGCGTCGTGCTTGCGCTACGCTATTTCGCGGTGCGTCTGTTGGACTGCTCTTTTCGGCCGAGCTGGTGGTTGGCCTTGTCCTCTCCTTGGCAGGAGTCCGAAATCCGAACATGTTGTGTTGTCAGGGGAACACGTCAGTTCTTTAAAAGTCTTCGTGGGTGTAAATTGCCCACAGAGATCCAATAATGTCACTGTATAAATATAATTGTTGTGCTTGAAGCACTTTTAACTTCTTATAAAATATTTCTATACGTCAGTGTTTTGTGTCAATATTTCTAATATTGTTATTTTCTGTTTCAGGTATAGCGACGGCGGCGATGCAGGTATCTTCGAGTACGAGCTTGCTGTACGAGTGTGTAGCAGATTCAGCGCGCAACACCGTCAGGTCAACGATTTAAGGTATTGTATATAGAGTAAGTATAGGGATGAGTTTACTAGTCAAAAGTTGTGTAAATAAATTTTTATAAGGGCTAATTCGGTCAATAAAAGCGTCACTCTTAGGCGTAGATGTGATATTAGGACTGAAATGGAATTTAAATTTTTTTTTTTTTTTTTTGCAAAATCTAGCAATCCACCTTAGCGATTGAAACCATTGGGGGGGGCAATTTTTCGGTTTTTATGTGTCGTACAGCGGCGTGCGATACGTCAAAAAACGCGGCTCGCCGAGGACTATACGAAACACAAATAAACCGTGTAGCAGTCAATACAAGAAATTTGGAAAATGTCCAAAAAACTGTCAAAATTTTTGAAAAACGTCAATTTTTGGTGAAAATTTTGGGAAATTCAAAAATCCAAAATAGCCGAAATATACGCCTCTATGGGCAGTATTTATAATACCAACCAGTTGGTATATGTTAGATACAAAAAATTTTGAAAATAGCCGAAAAACCAAAATTTGCTAAAAATTCCCGAATTTAAGGAATTTCAGTACGGCGCTAACGCAGAATTACTATATTAATCTTAGATTAGCACCAGTATGTAGAAATCGATAACAATTTATGTAATTTTTAATGAAAAATACCGAAAAAACACAAATTTTTGAAAATTTTCAGGATTTTCAAATTTCAGGAATCAAAAAGTAATCCGAATAATAGCCTTAATTTTTCCCTTTAATTTGATATACCACACTCTATAACAATCTATAAAAACTTCAACGAAATTTCGAAAAATCGATCAGGGTTAGGTTAGGTTAGGTTAGGTTAGGTTAGGTTAGGTTAGGTTAGGTTAGGTTAGGTTAGGTTAGGTTAGGTTAGGTTAGGTTAGGTTAGGTTAGGTTAGGTTAGGTTAGGTTGGGGTTTGAGGGGGTGCGGATTCCCATCGGCTCTACAATGAAATATTTAGGGTTGATCTTGAGTAGCCGGTGGGACTTCCGCGCCCACTTTGAGAAGTTGTCGCCGAAATTGGTGCGGGCAGCGGGCGCGCTTGGGAGCCTGCTGCCGAACCTCGAAGGTCCCGGTAACCCTTGCCGGAGTCTGTACGCCGGAGTCGTGCGGTCCATGGCCCTGTACGGTTCACCCGTATGGGCCGGGTCCCTGAACGCCCGTTGCGTCGCCTTGCTGCGCAAACCGCAGCGTCTGGTGGCGCAGCGGATAATCAGGGGCTACCGCACGGTCTCCCACGAGGCGGCCTGTGTGTTGGCCGGCACTCTCCCTTGGGACTTGGACGCCCGGTCCCTCTCGTCAGCGTTCCACTGGCGGGAGGGCGCGTCCCAACATCAAGAGAGGCTTGCCCCGAGGGAGATTGCGGCCAGGTTCCGCAGAGCCGCTGTGGAGGAGTGGCATGCCAGGCTGGAGAGCCCGAGTTCGGGCTTGAGGACCGTCGCGGCAGTGCGACCTGTCCTCGAACAGTGGCTGGACAGGCGCCACGGTGCGCCTACGTTCCGGCTGACACAGGTACTGACGGGGCACGGGTGTTTTGGTGCGTACCTGTGTCGCATAGCCGGGAAGGAGGCGTCCGCCGTGTGCCACCACTGTGGCAACTGCCGCGAGGACACGGCCCAACACACTCTTCAGGAGTGCCCAGCCTGGGTGGAGGAGCGCAGCGCTCTCACAGCAGTCGTCGGAGGCGACCTCTCGCTGCCGGCCGTGGTGTCCGCCATGGTCGGCAGCCGGGGGTCATGGCGTGCGACGGTCTCCTTCTGCGAGCGCGTCATCTCGCAGAAGGAGAGCGCCGAGCGGGATCGTGAGCAGAACGATCCCGCCCGCCGCCAAAGGAGACGAAGGAGACGTCGGGTGGACGACTGACCGGCGTCTCCCGCCCTGTGGAATGGGGGCGTTTGGAGAATTCCACCACGGTATCCCCTGCCTGTCGTAAGAGGCGACTTATAGGGGCCTTCCGGGGTCGCGGGCGTGCAGCGGGGGGCTGTGCGCCCCTTTTAGTACTTTTGTACATGCGACCCCGGGACGGACGGCAGCACGGACGGTCGGCCTCGTGCTGCCGTAGACGCCGAGGGCGTCCTTCGGCGGCGGGGGCTTCTGAGCCCCCCCCAAATCGGAGACGGGCCGCAAGGCGGCACCGCGCAGGGGCGGTTCCGGTAGCAATCCGAGTCTATCTCCGGATACCCCGGGACCGCCCCACTCAAGCGCCGAAGAAGGCCACCGCGGGGTTTTTAGTCGGTATTGCCGGTGTAGGGTGTATATAGTGTTAGGGACTCGGCCCAGCGTCGCCCGGATGTCGACCATCTCTCCCGGGCACCACGGCGCTGGGTCGTAAGACCGGCGAACCCGACATACCCGCCGCGTCCACCCCCCCGGGCGCGGCGGCAGTGGTAAAACACTTTTCCCCGCGACAAAAAAAAAAAAAAAAAAAAAAAAAAAGGTTAGGTTGGGGTGCGAAGTCAGGAAACCTCCACGTGGTGCACCCTGGGCAACGGCGGTCACGGATGAAGACGGTTTCGAATTTTCGTCTGCTTTCATCCGTGACCACGGCTAATATCCTGGCGAGGTCGGTTGGCAGTCGTCGCGTGTTGTGGCGGCTGTCGTCCAGTTGGGGGGGTCATTGGGCCACCTTCAGGTTCTGTCCTGAGGGTGTCGGCGGGCTCGGTGTGCGCTCATCCCGCCGCCGAGCAGGCAGTGGAGGGGACGCTCTCCTTCACTGTCGCCGTCGAATATCGTAATCCGGTCTCGGAGGTCTGTGGTCATGTCTCGCGCTCCGACCGGACCGAGGGTCTTGGCTTCACCGCCCGGACCGCGAGGGAGAAATCCTCTATAAAAAGTTACCCCGAATCCCAAGCGGCGGCGCACCGCGAGGGGATGCATGGCCGATGGGTAGTTCGGTCTCTAGTGCGACCCCCGTCGGAGTAACGGCCGACACTCCGGCGGGTTACACCATAGGCTTACCCAGGTACAGGGGGCTCTGCCTGGGTGGACCGATTATTTCCCCCATACTCGTGGGACCACTATGAATATGTCCAATTTAAATACAACAAAAATTCCAGTAGTAAGAGTGGAGAAGTTGCCAAGGTCATCTTGTGACCTTGGTTGTTCGGAGGAGGTGCCGATGGAGGGAGTGGCGCATGTCTCAGCCGTCAAATCTGAGGCTGGTGTCACTTCGTCTTGCACGAAGAGAAGTCGCAGAGAGCGGGCAGAATCCGTCTCTAGCGACAGCGATCAGGGGCCGGAGGCGAAGATGCGGCCACCTGACGATGACGACGCCGAAGCAACGGAGTCCGTCGATGTGCCAGAACATCTGGACTGGCACATGAGGCTAGCCGAGGTGATACGAGAAGTATCCCAAAAGTCCCGTCATCTAAAGGGAACTTTTCAACAAAAGCTGAACTCGGCAGCTAATGAGCTCGCGGCTAGGTCACGGGAGACACCCTCCGCTGAGGTGGCACGCCTCGAACACGAGAAGGCGGCGATGGCAAAAGAAATTGCCAAATTGAAGGCCGCCCAAGAGGCCCAGGGCAAAGCCCTAGAGGAGGTGTTGGCGACGCTCAGGTCCCTGGGGGGGTCACAGCCGGAGTCATCTAGGCGAGAGTCCAAGCGCCGGCCTTGAGGAGTTTGAACGCCGGCTCCTGAATATCCTCGACGCTCGCCTAGAGGCGATGGCAATGAGGCTGCCACCGGAGCCCATCACCCGGCCTCCTTTAGCTGGCGACCGTGCCAGAAGTCGTGTAGAGGAGTGGCCTTCTTTGCCACCCGTTGCGGGGCCGTCGCATGCACAACCAGTCGTTGCTGGCCCATCAGCTCCATCAACAAAGGGGAAGGGCAAGGGCAAGGGGAAGAAAACTGCCCAGCCCCAACCTGTTGCTGATGCCGCACCTACCGCTGCAGTTCGGCCTACTCCGGCTGGGCCCGTCCCGGTGGCTGCGCCGCGGAACATTCCCCCGCAGCAATCTACCAGCAAAGGGGGCAACAAGAAGGCGAAGAGTGTTTCGCAGCCGACTCGGCCGGTCCCGGCACCACGCCCACTGCCGCCAGCCCCAGCGGCTACGGAAGAAGGCTGGACGGTGGTGGTAAAGAAAAAGAAGGGGGCGAAAATGAATGCCACTCAAGCTGCATCTGGAGCCCCACAGCAGGCAGTTGGTGCCACACCAAAGCGGCCCCAGCCGCAACAGCGTCGGCCGGAACCACAAAAGATCCGCCTGCACCGCAAGGCCGCTGTCACAATAACAGTGACGCCGGAGGGGCTGGCGAGCGGCGTGACGTATGCCCAGGTTCTACGCGAGGTGCTAGCTAACGTGCGCCTCGCCGACCTGGGCATCGCCGAGATGCAGGCTCGGCTCATGGCGACGGGTGGGTACTTGTACGAGGTACCCGGCCCGGAGACTGAAGCGAGGGCCGACGCTTTAGCCGAGCGTATGAGGGCCGTGTTCCGCGGAACGGAGCTGGAAAGTGCAGTGCGCATTTCCCGCCCCAGCAAGACCGCGGAACTGCGGGTGTCCGGGCTGGACGCGTCTGCCGACCCGGACATGATCGCAACGGCCCTCGCTAGTGCTGGCGGTAGTGCCAAAGATGAGTTTAAGGTCGGAGAGATCCGCTCCGACCGTTCGGGCCTTGGCGCGGTGTGGGTGCGTTGCCCCGCCAAGGCCGCTGATAAAATTATCAGGACAGGACGCGTCCTGATAGGTTGGGTGGCGGCGCGGGTCCAGCTGTTGGAGGCCAGGCCCATGCGGTGCTTCCGCTGCCTCTTCAGGGGGCACGTGCGGAGGCACTGCAACGACGAGCACGACCGTAGCGGGATCTGCTACCGCTGCGGTCAAACGGGCCACAAGGCAAAGGAGTGCTCCGCGGCACCGCACTGCACAATCTGTGCAGGTGCTGGCAAACCCGCGGGGCACCAGGTGGGCGCCAAAGCTTGCGTCGCCTCCGTCCGCCCTCGCCGCAGTAATCGCGGTCAGGGCGCGGCGGTTGTGACGCGGCCGGACCCGTCCCGCCGAGACGCACCGATGGAGATCGCCCATTAATATGGCGCAACGGTTCCTCCAGGCGAATATTAACCACTGCGCCAGGGCCCAAGACTTATTGGTCCAAAGCCTTGCGCAGTGGTCGATACATGTGGCTGTGGTCGCCGAGCCTTACTTTGTTCCCCCCCGGGATGACTGGGCGGGGGACCTCGACAGCTCGGTGGCCGTCATCACCAGGGGCGCAGCCGGCTCCCCGCCCTTCGAAAAAGTCGTGAAGGGCTCGGGATGCGTGGCGGTCCTGTTGGGGGGGGTTTGGGTTGTGGGAGTGTATTTCTCCCCCAACAGATCCCTGGCCGAGTTTGAGCACTTCCTCGCTCGGCTGGGGGCCCTGGTGGTGCAAGGCAGTCAGCCTCGCCCCGTCCTCGTCGCCGGCGACTTCAACGCCAAGTCCTTGGCTTGGGGTTCGTCGGTGACTGACGCGCGGGGCGAGGCCCTGGAGGAATGGGCGATCTCGTCCGGCTTGGCCGTCGCGAATCGCGGGACGGCGGACACGTGCGTGAGGCATAACGGCGGTTCGGTGGTGGACATCACGTTCGCCACCCCGGCCCTAGCCCGCCGTGTCCGGGACTGGAGGGTCCTGGTGGGCGAGGAGACGTTGTCGGATCACCGATACATTCGGTTCGACGTCGCCTCGTCCCCAACCACCCGGTCGGGTGGGGGACCGACCGTCCCGCGGTCGGACGGCCCACGCTGGGCCGTTAGTCGCCTCGACGTTGAGGCCCTGAAGGAGGCCGCTCTGGCCCAGGCGCTGGTGCCCGTGCCGGACGGGCCGGTACGGGTCGACGAGGAGGCGGAATGGTTCGGGGCGGCGATGTCGCGCGTCTGCGACGCAGCCATGCCCCGGGTCCGACGCCTCCCAGAGAAGCGCCAGGTGTTCTGGTGGTCGGCGGAGCTCACGCGGCTGCGCGCGTCCTGCGTTGCCGCCCTCCGCCAGCTGTCCAGACACCGTCGTCGCCGGATTCGTCTTCCCGGCGACGAGGACCAGGAGCGGCTGCTTCACGGCCTCCACAGGGAGGCTAAGAGAGCGCTGCACGTGGCCATAGCGAGGGCAAAGTCTGCGGCTCAAACTGAGTTCCGGAGTACTCTCGACAGCGACCCGTGGGGGCGTCCGTACCGTGTGGCGTTGAGAAAGCTCCGCCCATGGGCGCCCCCGCTGACGCAGAGTCTCCGGGGCGACCTCGTTCAGGAGGTCGTCGCGGCTTTGTTCCCGGCCACGGAGGATGTCACTCCTCCACCGATGGCGTCGCGTTCGTCGACGCCATCGTCGTTGGATTCGGCAAGGGTTATTTCGGAGGTTTCACCCGAGGAAATGAGGGTGGCGGTGCTTCGGCTGCGGGGCAAGAAAACCGCCCCGGGTCTCGACGGTATCCCCGGACGTGCATGGGTGTTAGCCGTCGAGCACCTGGGGGCGAGGCTCCGCGGCCTTTTCTCCGCGTGCATGGAGCAGGGCCAGTTTCCATCCCGGTGGAAAACCGGCAAGCTGGTCCTGCTCAAGAAGGAGGGTCGACCCGCAGAGTCGCCATCGGCCTACCGGCCCATCGTGTTGCTCGACGAGGTCTGCAAGTTGTTTGAGCGGATTGTCCATGCTCGCCTCGTCGAGCACCTTGAGGGGGCCGGGCCGGACCTGTCAGACAGCCAATTTGGGTTCCGGCATGGCCGATCGACAGTTCATGCGATTCTGCGGGTGAAGGCGCACGCGGAGGATGCAGTTGCGCGGGGTGAGGTGGTGGTGGCGGTGTCGCTCGACATCGCCAACGCATTCAACACCTTGCCCTGGGGCTGCATTCATGAAGCACTGCGGTACCACATGGTGCCACTTTACTTGCGGCGTCTGGTGCATTCTTACCTATCTTCTAGGTACGTAATGTATCCGGGCGCCGATGGGTGGCACCGGAGGGCCATGTCTGCCGGTGTTCCACAGGGCTCAGTTCTGGGCCCACTACTGTGGAACATCGGTTATGATTGGGTCCTCCGTGGTACCAACCCCCGAGGCGTCGCTGTCGTCTGCTACGCGGACGACACCCTGGTGACAGCGACGTCGGGTACCTTCGAGGATGCCATCCTGCTCGCCTCGTCCGCTACCGAAGACGTGGTGGGCAGGATTCGGCGACTGGGCCTCTCGGTGGCCCTGAACAAAACCGAGGCCCTGTTCTTCCACGGGCCTCGGCGTGGGCCACCAGCAGGGGCCCACATCACTGTGGAGGGGGTGCGGATTCCCATCGGCAGTACTATGAAGTATTTAGGTTTGATTTTAAGTAGCCGGTGGGACTTCCGCGCCCATTTTGAGAAGTTGTCGCCGAAATTGGTGCGGGCAGCGGGCGCGCTTGGGAGCCTGCTGCCGAACCTCGAAGGTCCCGGTAACCCTTGCCGGAGTCTGTACGCCGGAGTCGTGCGGTCCATGGCCCTGTACGGTTCACCCGTATGGGCCGGGTCCCTGAACGCCCGTTGCGTCGCCTTGCTGCGCAAACCGCAGCGTCTGGTGGCGCAGCGGATAATCAGGGGCTACCGCACGGTCTCCCACGAGGCGGCCTGCGTGTTGGCCGGAACTCTCCCTTGGGATTTGGACGCCAAGTCCCTCTCGTCAGCATTCCACTGGCGAGAGGGCGCGTCCCAACAACGGGAACGGCTAGCCCCGAGGGAGATTGCGGCCAGGTTCCGCAGAGCCGCCGTGGAGGAGTGGCATGCCAGGCTGGAGAGCCCGAGTTCGGGCTTGAGGACCGTCGCGGCAGTGCGACCTGTCCTCGAACAGTGGCTGGACAGGCGCCACGGTGCGCCTACATTCCGGCTGACACAGGTATTGACGGGGCACGGGTGTTTTGGTGCGTACCTGTGTCGCATAGCCGGGAAGGAGGCGTCCGCCGTGTGCCACCACTGTGGCAACTGCCGCGAGGACACGGCCCAACACACTCTTCAGGAGTGCCCAGCCTGGGTGGAGGAGCGCAGCGCTCTCACAGCAGTCGTCGGAGGAGACCTCTCGCTGCCGGCCGTGGTGTCCGCCATGGTCGGCAGTCGGGGGTCATGGCGTGCGACGGTCTCTTTCTGCGAGCGCGTCATCTCGCAGAAGGAGAGCGCCGAGCGGGATCGTGAGCAGAGCGATCCCGCCCGCCGCCAAAGGAGACGTAGGAGGCGCCGGGTGGACGACTGACCGGCGTCTCCCGCCCTGTGGAATTGGGGGCGTTTGGAGAATTCCACCACGGTAACCCCTGCCTGTCGTAAGAGGCGACTAATAGGGGCCTTCCGGGGTCGCGGGCGCGCAGCGGGGGGCTGTGCGCCCCTTACAGTACTATTGTACTTGCGACCCCGGGACGGACGGCAGCACGGACGGTCGGCCTCGTGCTGCCGTAGACGCCGAGGGCGTCCTTCGGCGGCGGGGGCTTCTGAGCCCCCCCCAAATCGGAGACGGGCCGCAAGGCGGCACCGCGCAGGGGCGGTTCCGGTAGCAATCCGAGGCTATCTCAGGATACCCCGGGACCGCCCCACTCATGCGCCGAAGTAGGCCACCGCGGGGTTTTTTTTTTTTTTTTTTTTTTTTTTTTTTTTTTTTTTTTTTTTTTTTTTTTTTTTTTTAGTCGGTATTGCCGGTGTAGGGCATTTGTTAGGGACGCGGCCCAGCGTCGCCCGGATGTCGACCATCTCTCCCGGGCATCACGGCGCTGGGTCGTAAGGCCGGCGAACCCGACATACCCGCCGCGTCCACCCCCCCGGGCGCGGCGGCAGTGGTAAAACACTTTTCCCCGCGACAAAAAAAAAAAAAAAAAAAAAAAAAAAAAAAAAAAAAAAAAAAAAAAAAAAAAAAAAAAAAAAGGTTATGTTAGGTTAGGTTAGGTTAGGTTAGGTTAGGTTAGGTTAGGTTAGGTTAGGTTAGGTTAGGTTAGGTTAGGTTAGGTTAGGTTAGGTTAGGTTAGGTTAGGTTAGGTTAGGTTAGGTTGGGGTGCGAAGTCAGGAAACCTCCACGTGGTGCACCCTGGGCAACGGCGGTCACGGATGAAGACGGTTTCGAATTTTCATCTGCTTTCATCCGTGACCACGGCTAATATCCTGACGAGGCTGGTTGGCGGTCGTCGCCTGTTGCGGCGGCCGTCGTCTAGTGGGGAGGGTTTTGGGGACACCCCTGGGTTCTGTCCTGGGGGCATCGGCGGGCTCGGTGTGCGCTAATCCCGCCGCCGAGCAGACAGTGGAGGGGATGCTCCTCTTTACTGTCACCGTCGAATATCGTAATCCGGTCTCGGAGGTCTGTGGTCATGTCTCGCGCTTCGACCGGACCGAGGGTCTTGGCTTAACCGCCCGGACCGCGAGGGAGAAAACCTCTATAAAAAGTTACCCCGAATCCCAAGCGGCGGCGCACCGCGAGGGGATGCATGGCCGATGGGTAGTTCGGTCTCTAGTGCGACCCCCGTCGGAGTACCGGCCGACACTCCGGCGGGTTACACCGTAGGCTTACCCAGCTACAGGGGGCTCTGGCTGGGTGGACGCTTATTTCCCCCATACTCGTGGGACAAACATGAAGCTTACTTTCTCAAAAATAAAAAATCCAGTTGTAGTTGTGGAGAGGTTGCCTGCCCCGGAATCCGATAGCGGTCCGGGTCAGGCTGAGATTGATGGCAATATGCCAAAGACGGTGGCTGCGCGGGTGGTGAAACCCGCATCGACTCCAGAGTCTGGGGTCGAAGTGGGTAGACCCTCCTTGCGCAGCAAGAGAAGTCGTCCAGATCGGGTTGCATGCACGATCTCGGATGAGAGTGACCAGGGCCCGGCAGAGAAACACGTCGCCGTGGCCTTATCCGACGACGAGGCCGAATCGTCGGACGTGAACGAGGTGCCAGTCGACCACCAAGACTGGCGCCTACGATTGGCGGGAACTATAAGGAATATCTCCCAAAAATCCAAAAATTTAAAGGGAACATTTAAGCAGGGGCTGAATCTCGCCGTTAGAGAATTAATCTCTAGGGCTGAAGAGCCGGCCCCTGCTGAGGTGGTACGCCTGGAGGCGGAAAAGGCGGCGATGGCTAAAGAAATCGCCAAACTCCAGGCCGCCCAGGTGGCCCAGGGAAAGGCTCTAGCCGAGGTCCTGGAAACCGTCAGGTCCCTCGGGGGTTCACGGCCGGCGTCCTCGGTGGCGCCCGGAAAAAATCAAGGCGACCGTTTCGAGGAGTTCGAACGCCGGCTCCTCAAAATGCTAGACGCGCGCCTGGCGGCGATGGCCATGAGGCTGCCGCCGGAGCCCATCACTCGGCCACCGTTAGCGGCCGATAGGGCCAGAGGCGAAAGAGAGGAGTGGCCTTCTCTGCCTCCTGTCGCGGCGGCTGGGCCATCTCGTGCCCTGCCGGCTGTGGCTGCTCCGTCGGCCACCTCAAAGGGTAAGGGGAAGGGGAAGGGAAAAACGTCTGCTCCTACCCCTTCCACTTCTGCCGTAGTCCCTCGGCCTGCCCCTGCTGCCGTGCTTCGGCCCGCCCCGGCCAGGCCCGCCCAAGTGGTCATGCCGAAAACTCTCCCCTCCCAAAAGGGGGGGAAGAAGAAGAGCGGCACTGTACAGGCACAGCCTGTCCCTGCACCCCTTCCACTCCCGCCGCCCCCCACGTCTATGGATGAGGGCTGGGTGGTGGTGGCCAGGAAGGGGAAGAAAAAGGCTCCCCGGCCCGCATCGGGTGCTCCGGCCACTGTGCCATTACAACAGCAGCGGCACCAGCCGCAACAGCGCCGGCCGGAGCCCAAAATTCGCCTGCCCCGCAAGGCAGCAGTAACTGTTACTGTGTCGCCTGAGGGGCTGGCGAATGGAGTAGGTTATGCCCAGGTCCTTCGGGAGGTGATGGCCAACGTGCGCCTCACGGACCTGGGCATCTCTGAGATGCGGGCCCACTTAATGGCTACGGGCGGGTACCTCTACGAGGTGCCCGGCCCAGAGACGGAGGCAAAGGCGGACACCCTCGCCGAGCGCATGAGGGCCGTATTCCGCGGCACGGAGCTGGAGACCGTCGTTCGGGTCTCCCGCCCATGTAAGACCGCGGAATTGCGCATCTCCGGGCTAGACGCGTCCGCTGACCCGGAGATGATCGCGGTGGCCCTCGCAGGGGCAGGCGGTTGTTCCTCGGTGGACATTAAGGTCGGGGAGATCCGCCCCGACCGTTCCGGTCTTGGCTCGGCATGGGTGCGGTGCCCAGCCAAGGCCGCAGAGAAGGTGGTCAGGGCAGGACGCGTCCTGATCGGATGGGTGTCGGCACGGGTCCAACTTCTGGCGCCAAGGCCCATGCGGTGCTTCCGCTGCCTCTTCAGGGGGCACGTGCGGACGCACTGCACCGACGAATGTGACCGCAGCGATTTCTGCTATCGCTGCGGTCAGTCGGGCCATAAGGCTAGAGAGTGCTCCGCGGAGCCGCATTGCACAATCTGTGCAAATGCCGGTAAACCCGCGGGGCACCAGGTGGGCGCAAAGGCTTGCGTCGCCTCCGCTCGTCCCCGCCGCGGTAATCGCGGTGGAGGCGTTGCGGTTGTGACGCGGCCGGACCCGTCCCACCGAGAGGCACCCATGGAGATCGCCCAATAATATGGCGCAACGATTCCTCCAGGCGAATGTTAACCACTGCGCCAGGGCCCAGGACCTGCTGGTCCAAAGCCTCGCGCAGTGGTCGATACAAGTGGCTGTGGTCGCTGAGCCGTACTTTGTTCCCCCCAGGGACGACTGGGCAGGGGACCTGGACGGTTCGGTGGCCGTCATCACCCGGGGCGCCGCCGGCTCCCAGCCCTTTGAAAAAGTAGCGAAGGGTTCGGGATGTGTGGCGGTTCTGTTGGGGGGGGTCTGGATTGTGGGAGTGTATTTCTCCCCCAATAGATCCCAAGCCGAGTTTGAGCATTTCCTCACTCGGCTGGGGGCCCTGGTGGTGCAAGACAGTCAGCCTCGCCCCGTCCTCGTCGCCGGCGACTTCAACGCCAAGTCTTTGGCTTGGGGTTCGTCGGCGACCGACGTGCGCGGCGAGGCCCTGGAGGAATGGGCGATCTCGTCCGGCTTGGCCGTCGTGAGTCGCGGGACCGAGGACACGTGCGTGAGGCATAACGGCGGTTCGGTGGTGGACATCACGTTCGCCACCCCGGCCCTAGCCCGCCGTGTCCGGGACTGGAGGGTCCTGGTAGGCGAGGAGACGTTGTCGGATCACCGATACATTCGGTTCGACGTCACCTCGTCTCCAACCACCCGGTCGGGTGGGGGACCGACCGTCCCGCGATTGGACGGCCCACGCTGGGCTTTAAGTCGCCTCGGTGTTGAGGCCCTGAAGGAGGCCGCTCTGGCCCAGGCGCTGGTGCCCGTACCGGACGGGCCGGTACGGGTCGAGGAGGAGGCGAAGTGGTTCGGGGCGGCGATGTCGCGCGTCTGCGACGCTGCCATGCCCCGGGTCCGACGCCTCCCGGAGAAGCGCCAGGTGTTCTGGTGGTCGGCGGAGCTCACGCGGCTGCGCGCGTCCTGCGTAGCCGCCCTCCGTCAGCTGTCCAGGCACCGTCGTCGCCGGATTCGTCTTCCCGGCGACGAGGACCAGGAGCGGCTGCTTCACGGCCTCCACAGAGAGGCTAAGAGAGCGCTGCACGTGGCCATTGCGAGGGCAAAGTCTGCGGCTCAAACTGAGTTCCGGGGTACTCTCGACAGCGACCCGTGGGGGCGTCCATACCGTTTGGCGTTGAGAAAGCTCCGCCCATGGGCGCCCCCGCTGACGCAGAGTCTCCGGGGCGACCTCGTGCAGGAGGTCGTCGCGGCTTTGTTCCCGGCCACGGAGGATGTCACTCCTCCACCGATGGCGTCGCACTCGTCGACGCCGTCGTCGTTGGATTCGGCAAGGGTTATTTCGGAGGTTTCACCCGAAGAAATGAGGGTGGCGGTGCTTCGGCTGCGGGCCAAGAAAGCCGCCCCGGGTCTCGACGGCATCCCCGGACGCGCATGGGTGTTAGCCGTCGAGCATCTGGGAGCGAGGCTCCGCGGCCTCTTCTCCGCGTGCCTGGAGCAGGGCCAGTTTCCATCCCGGTGGAAAACCGGAAAGCTGGTCCTGCTCAAGAAGGAGGGTCGACCCGTAGAATCGCCATCGGCCTACCGGCCCATTGTGTTGCTCGACGAGGTCTGCAAGCTCTTCGAGCGGATTGTGCACGCTCGCCTCGTCGAGCACCTGGAGGGGGCCGGGCCGGACTTGGCGGATTGCCAGTTCGGCTTCCGGCATGGCCGATCGACTGTGCATGCGATTCTGCGGGTCAAAGCGCACGCGGAGGATGCAGTTGCCCGGGGTAAGGTGGTGGTGGCGGTGTCGCTCGACATCGCCAACGCCTTCAACACCTTGCCCTGGGCCTGCATACATGAGGCACTGCGGTACCACATGGTGCCACTTTACTTGCGTCGTCTGGTGCACTCGTACCTATCTGATAGGTATGTAGTGTATCCGGGCGCCGCTGGGTGGCACCGGAGGGCCATGTCTGCCGGTGTTCCACAGGGCTCAGTTCTGGGCCCGCTACTGTGGAACATCGGTTATGACTGGGTTCTCCGTGGTACCAACCCCCGGGGCGTCGCTGTCGTCTGCTACGCAGATGACACCTTGGTGACAGCGACGTCGGGATGTTTCGAGGATGCCATCCTGCTCGCCTCGTTCGGAACCGAACAGGTGGTGGGCAGGATTCGGCGACTGGGCCTCTCGGTGGCACTGGGAAAAACCGAGGCCCTGTGTTTTCACGGGCCTCGGCGTGGGCCACCTGCAGGGGCTCACATTACAGTGGAGGGGGTGCGGATTCCCATCGGCACCACGATGAAGTATTTGGGTTTAATATTGAGTAGCCGGTGGGACTTCCGCGCCCACTTTGAGATGTTGTCGCCGAAGTTGGTGCGGGCAGCGGGCGCGCTTGGAAGCCTGCTGCCGAACCTCGAAGGTCCCGGTAACCCTTGCCGGAGTCTGTACGCTGGAGTCGTGCGGTCCATGGCCCTGTACGGTTCACCCGTATGGGCCGAGTCCCTGAGCGCCCGCTGTGTCGCCTTGCTGCGCAAACCGCAGCGTCTGGTGGCGCAGCGGATAATCAGGGGCTACCGCACGGTCTCTCACGAGGCGGCCTGCGTGTTGGCCGGCACTCTCCCTTGGGACTTGGACGCCCGGTCCCTCTCGTCAGCGTTCCACTGGCGGGAGGAGGCGTCCCGTCATCGGGAGAGGCTTGCCCCGAGGGAGATTGCGGCCAGGTTCCGCAGAGCCGCCGTGGAGGAGTGGCATGCCAGGCTGGAGAGCCCGAGCTCGGGCTTGAGGACCGTCGCGGCAGTGCGACCTGTCCTAAGAGAGTGGTTAGACAGGCGCCACGGTGCGCCTACATTCCGGCTGACACAGGTGCTGACGGGCCACGGGTGTTTCGGCTCGTACCTGTGTCGTATAGCCGGAAAAGAGGCGTCCGCCGTGTGCCACCATTGTGGCAACTGCCGCGAGGACACGGCCCAACACACTCTTGAGGAGTGCCCAGCCTGGGTGGAGGAGCGCAGCGCTCTCGTAGCAGTCGTCGGAGGAGACCTCTCGCTGCCGGCCGTGGTGTCCGCCATGGTCGGTAGCCGGAGGTCATGGCGTGCGATGGTCTCCTTCTGCGAGCGCGCCATCTCGCAGAAGGAGAGCGCCGAGCGGGATCGTGAGCAGAGCGATCCCGCCCGCCGCCAAAGGAGACGTAGGAGGCGCCGGGTGGACGACTGACCGGCGTCTCCCGCCCTGTGGAATGGGGGCGTTTGGAGAATTCCACCACGGTAACCCCTGCCTGTCGTAAGAGGCGACTAATAGGGGCCTTCCGGGGTCGCGGGCGCGCAGCGGGGGGCTGTGCGCCCATTTTAGTACTATTGTACTTGCGACCCCGGGACGGACGGCAGCACGGACGGTCGGCCTCGTGCTGCCGTAGACGCCGAGGGCGTCCTTCGGCGGCGGGGGCTTCTGAGCCCCCCCAAATCGGAGACGGGCCGCAAGGCGGCACCGCGCAGGGGCGGTTCCGGTAGCAATCCGAGGCTATCTCAGGATACCCCGGGACCGCCCCACTCATGCGCCGAAGTAGGCCACCGCGGGGTTTTTAGTCGGTATTGCCGGTGTAGGGAATTTGTTAGGGACGCGGCCCAGCGTCGCCCGGATGTCGACCATCTCTCCCGGGCATCACGGCGCTGGGTCGTAAGGCCGGCGAACCCGACATACCCGCCGCGTCCACCCCCCCGGGCGCGGCGGCAGTGGTAAAACACTTTTCCCCGCGACAAAAAAAAAAAAAAAAAAAAAAAAAAAAAAGGTTAGGTTAGGTTAGGTTAGGTTAGGTTAGGTTAGGTTAGGTTAGGTTAGGTTGGGGTGCGAAGTCAGGAAACCTCCACGTGGTGCACCCTGGGCAACGGCGGTCACGGATGAAGACGGTTTCGAATTTTCGTCTGCTTTCATCCGTGACCACGGCTAATATCCTGACGAGGCTGGTTGGCGGTCGTCGCCTGTTGCGGCGGCCGTCGTCTAGTGGGGAGGGTTTTGGGGACACCCCTGGGTTCTGTCCTGGGGGCCTCGGCGGGCTCGGTGTGTGCTTACCCGCCGCCGAGCAGGCAGTGGAGGGGACGCTCTCCTTCACTGCCACCGTCGAATATCGTAATCCGGTCTCGGAGGTCTGTGGTCATGTCTCGCGCTTCGACCGGACCGAGGGTCTTGGCTTAACCGCCCGGACCGCGAGGGAGAAAACCTCTATAAAAAGTCACCCCGAATCCCAAGCGGCGGCGCACCGCGAGGGGATGCATGGCCGATGGGTAGTTCGGTCTCTAGTGCGACCCCCGTCGGAGTACCGGCCGACACTCCGGCGGGTTACACCATAGGCTTACCCAGGTACAGGGGGCTCTGCCTGGGTGGACCGTTTATTTCCCCCATACTCGTGGGACTAATATGAAGCTCTCTTTCACAAAAACAAAAAATCCTGTCGTAGTTGTAGAGAAGTTGCCTGCCCCGGAATCCGCTAGCGGTCCGGGTCAGGCTGAGATCGAAGGCAATATGCCAAAGACGGTGGCTGCGCGGGTGGTGAAACCCGCATCGACTCCAGAGTCTGGGGTCGAAGTGGGTAGACCCTCCTTGCGCAGCAAGAGAAGTCGTCCAGATCGGGCTGCATGCACGATCTCGGATGAGAGTGACCAGGGCCCGGCAGAGAAACACGTCGCCGTGGCCTTATCCGACGACGAGGCCGAATCGTCGGACATGAACGAGGTGCCAGTTGACCACCTAGACTGGCGCCTACGATTGGCGGGAACTATAAGGAATATCTCCCAAAAATCCAAAAATTTAAAGGGAACATTTAAGCAGGGGCTGAATCTCGCCGTTAGAGAATTAATCTCTAGGGCTGAAGAGCCGGCCCCTGCTGAGGTGGTACGCCTGGAGGCGGAAAAGGCGGCGATGGCTAAAGAAATCGCCAAACTCCAGGCCGCCCAGGTGGCCCAGGGAAAGGCTCTAGCCGAGGTCCTGGAAACCGTCAGGTCCCTCGGGGGTTCACGGCCGGCGTCCTCGGTGGCGCCCGGAAAAAATCAAGGCGACCGTTTCGAGGAGTTCGAACGCCGGCTCCTCAAAATGCTAGACGCGCGCCTGGCGGCGATGGCCATGAGGCTGCCGCCGGAGCCCATCACTCGGCCACCGTTAGCGACCGATAGGGCCAGAGGCGAAAGAGAGGAGTGGCCTTCTCTGCCTCCTGTCGCGGCGGCTGGGCCATCTCGCGCCCTGCCGGCTGTGGCTGCTCCGTCGGCCACCTCAAAGGGTAAGGGGAAGGGGAAGGGAAAAACTTCTGCTCCTACCCCTTCCACTTCTGCCGTAGTCCCTCGGCCTGCCCCTGCTGCCGCGCCTCGGCCCGCCCCGGCCAGGACCGCCCCAGTGGCCACGCCGAAAACCCTCCCCTCCCAAAAGGGGGGGATGAAGAAGAAGAGCGGTACTGCACAGGCACAGCCTGTCCCTGCACCCCGTCCACTCCAGCCACCCCCCACATCTTTGGATGAGGGCTGGGTGGTGGTGGCCAGGAAGGGGAAAAAGAAGAACCCCCGGCCCGCATCGGCTGTCCCAGCCAACACGCTGCCGCAACAGCAGCGTCGACCGGAGCCCAAAATTCGTCTGCCCCGAAAGGCAGCTGTCACTGTGACAGTGACGCCCGAGGGGCTGGCGAAGGGCATTACATATGCCCAGGTCCTCCGTGAGGTGATGGCCAACGTCCGCCTCACTGACCTGGGCATATCAGAGATGCGGGCCCACTTAATGGCCACGGGCGGGTACCTCTACGAGGTGCCCGGCCCAGAGACGGAGGCGAGGGCGGACACCCTCGCCGAGCGCATGAGGGCCGTATTCCGCGGCACGGAGCTGGAGACCGTCGTTCGGGTCTCCCGCCCATGTAAGACCGCGGAATTGCGCATCTCCGGGTTAGACGCGTCCGCTGACCCGGAGATGATCGCGGTGGCCCTCGCAGGGGCAGGCGGATGTGCATCGGCAGATATTAAGGTCGGGGAGATCCGCCCCGACCGGTCCGGTCTTGGCTCGGTTTGGGTGCGGTGCCCAGCCAAGGCCGCGGACAAGGTGGTCAGGGCAGGACGCGTCCTGATCGGCTGGGTTTCGGCACGGGTCCAGCTTTTGGCGCCAAGGCCCATGCGGTGCTTCCGCTGCCTCTTTAGGGGGCACGTGCGGACGCACTGCACCGATGAATGTGACCGCAGCGATTTCTGCTATCGCTGCGGTCAGTCGGGCCATAAGGCTAGAGAGTGCTCCGCGGAGCCGCATTGCACAATCTGTGCAAATGCCGGTAAACCCGCGGGGCACCAGGTGGGCGCCAAGGCTTGCGTCGCCTCCGCTCGTCCCCGCCGCGGTAATCGCGGTGGAGGCGTTGCGGTTGTGACGCAGCCGGACCCGTCCCACAGCGTGGCACCTATGGAGATCGCCCATTAATATGGCGCAACGATTCCTCCAGGCGAATGTTAACCACTGCGCCAGGGCCCAGGACCTGCTGGTTCAAAGCCTCGCGCAGTGGTCGATACAAGTGGCTGTGGTCGCCGAGCCGTACTTTGTTCCCCCCAGGGACGACTGGGCAGGGGACCTGGACGGCTCGGTGGCCGTCATCACCCGGGGCGCCGCCGGCTCCCAGCCCTTTGAAAAAGTAGCGAAGGGTTCGGGATGTGTGGCGGTTCTGTTGGGGGGGGTCTGGATTGTGGGAGTGTATTTCTCCCCCAACAGATCCCAAGCCGAGTTTGAGCATTTCCTCACTCGGCTGGGGGCCCTGGTGGTGCAAGACAGTCAGCCTCGCCCCGTCCTCGTCGCCGGCGACTTCAACGCCAAGTCTTTGGCTTGGGGTTCGTCGGCGACCGACGTGCGCGGCGAGGCCCTGGAGGAATGGGCGATCTCGTCCGGCTTGGCCGTCGTGAATCGCGGGACGGTGGACACGTGCGTTCGGCATAACGGCGGTTCGGTGGTGGACATCACGTTCGCCACCCCGGCCCTAGCCCGCCGTGTCCGGGACTGGAGGGTCCTGGTGGGCGAGGAGACGTTGTCGGATCACCGATACATTCGGTTCGACGTCGCCTCGTCCCCAACCACCCGGTCGGGTGGGGGACCGACCGTCCCGCGGTTGGACGGCCCACGCTGGGCTTTAAGTCGCCTCGATGTTGAGGCCCTGAAGGAGGCCGCTCTGGCCCAGGCGCTGGTGCCCGTACCGGACGGGCCGGTACGGGTCGAGGAGGAGGCGAAGTGGTTCGGGGCGGCGATGTCGCGCGTCTGCGACGCTGCCATGCCCCGGGTCCGACGCCTCCCGGAGAAGCGCCAGGTGTTCTGGTGGTCGGCGGAGCTCACGCGGCTGCGCGCGTCCTGCGTGGCCGCCCTCCGCCAGCTGTCCAGACACCGTCGTCGCCGGATTCGTCTGCCCGGCGACGAGGACCAGGAGCGGCTGCTTCACGGCCTCCACAGGGAGGCTAAGAGAGCGCTGCATGTGGCCATCGCGAGGGCAAAGTCCGCGGCTCAGGCAGAGTCCCGGAGCACTCTCGACAGCGACCCGTGGGGGCGTCCATACCGTGTGGCGTTGAGAAAGCTCCGCCCATGGGCGCCCCCGCTGACGCAGAGTCTCCGGGGCGACCTCGTCCAGGAGGTCGTCGCGGCTTTGTTCCCGGCCACGGAGGATGTCACTCCTCCACCGATGGCGTCGCGCTCGTCGACGCCGTCGTCGTTGGATTCGGCAAGGGTTATTTCGGAGGTTTCACCCGAAGAAATGAGGGTGGCGGTGCTTCGGCTGCGGGCCAAGAAAGCCGCCCCGGGTCTCGACGGCATCCCCGGACGCGCATGGGTGCTAGCCGTCGAGCATCTGGGAGCGAGGCTCCGCGGCCTCTTCTCCGCGTGCCTGGAGCAGGGCCAGTTTCCATCCCGGTGGAAAACCGGAAAGCTGGTTCTGCTCAAGAAGGAGGGTCGACCCGTAGAATCGCCATCGGCCTACCGGCCAATCGTGTTGCTCGACGAGGTCTGCAAGCTCTTCGAGCGGATCGTGCACGCTCGCCTCGTCGAGCACCTAGAGGGGGCCGGGCCGGACTTGGCGGACTGCCAGTTCGGTTTCCGGCATGGCCGGTCCACGGTACATGCGATTCTGCGGGTCAAGGCGCACGCGGAGGATGTAGTTGCCCGGGGTAAGGTGGTGGTGGCGGTGTCGCTCGACATCGCCAACGCCTTCAACACCTTGCCCTGGGCCTGCATACATGAGGCACTGCGGTACCACATGGTGCCACTTTATTTGCGTCGTCTGGTGCACTCGTACCTATCTGATAGGTATGTAGTGTATCCGGGCGCCGCTGGGTGGCACCGGAGGGCCATGTCTGCCGGTGTTCCACAGGGCTCAGTTCTGGGCCCGCTACTGTGGAACATCGGTTATGACTGGGTTCTCCGTGGTACCAACCCCCGAGGCGTCGCTGTTGTCTGCTACGCGGACGACACCCTGGTGACAGCGACGTCGGGATGCTTCGAGGATGCCATCCTGCTCGCCTCGTTCGGAACCGAACAGGTGGTGGGCAGGATTCGGCGACTGGGCCTCTCGGTGGCCCTGGAGAAAACCGAGGCCCTGTGTTTTCACGGGCCTCGGCGTGGGCCACCTGCAGGGGCTCACATTACAGTGGAGGGGGTGCGGATTCCCATCGGCACCACAATGAAGTATTTGGGGTTGATATTGAGTAGCCGGTGGGATTTCCGCGCCCACTTTGAGTTGTTGTCGCCGAAGTTGGTGCGGGCAGCGGGCGCGCTTGGGAGCCTGCTGCCGAACCTCGAAGGTCCCGGTAACCCTTGCCGGAGTCTGTACGCCGGAGTCGTGCGGTCGATGGCCCTGTACGGTTCACCCGTATGGGCCGGGTCCTTGAGTGCCCGCTGTGTCGCCTTGCTGCGCAAACCGCAGCGTCTGGTGGCGCAGCGGATCATCAGGGGCTACCGCACGGTCTCCCACGAGGCGGCCTGCGTGTTGGCCGGCACTCTCCCTTGGGACTTGGACGCCCGGTCCCTCTCGTCAGCGTTCCACTGGCGGGAGGGGGCGTCCCGTCATCGGGAGAGGCTTGCCCCGAGGGAGATTGCGGCCAGGTTCCGCAGAGCCGCCGTGGAGGAGTGGCATGCCAGGCTGGAGAGCCCGAGTTCGGGCTTGAGGACCGTCGCGGCAGTGCGACCTGTCCTAAGAGAGTGGTTAGACAGGCGCCACGGTGCGCCTACATTCCGGCTGACACAGGTGCTGACGGGCCACGGGTGTTTCGGCTCGTACCTGTGTCGTATAGCCGGAAAAGAGGCGTCCGCCGTGTGCCACCACTGTGGCAACTGCCGCGAGGACACGGCCCAACACACTCTAGAGGAGTGCCCAGCCTGGGTGGAGGAGCGCAGCGCTCTCATAGCAGTCGTCGGAGGAGACCTCTCGCTGCCGGCCGTGGTGTCCGCCATGGTCGGCAGCCGGAGGTCATGGCGAGCGGCGGTCTCCTTCTGTGAGCGCGTCATCTCGCAGAAGGAGAGCGCCGAGCGGGATCGTGAGCAGAGCGATCCCGCCCGCCGCCAAAGGAGACGTAGGAGGCGCCGGGTGGACGACTGACCGGCGTCTCCCGCCCTGTGGAATGGGGGCGTTTGGAGAATTCCACCACGGTAACCCCTGCCTGTCGTAAGAGGCGACTAATAGGGGCCTTCCGGGGTCGCGGGCGCGCAGCGGGGGGCTGTGCGCCCCTTATAGTACTATTGTACTTGCGACCCCGGGACGGACGGCAGCACGGACGGTCGGCCTCGTGCTGCCGTAGACGCCGAGGGCGTCCTTCGGCGGCGGGGGCTTCTGAGCCCCCCCCAAATCGGAGACGGGCCGCAAGGCGGCACCGCGCAGGGGCGGTTCCGGTAGCAATCCGAGGCTATCTCAGGATACCCCGGGGCCGCCCCACTCATGCGCCGAAGTAGGCCACCGCGGGGTTTTTAGTCGGTATTGCCGGTGTAGGGAATTTGTTAGGGACGCGGCCCAGCGTCGCCCGGATGTCGACCATCTCTCCCGGGCATCACGGCGCTGGGTCGTAAGGCCGGCGAACCCGACATACCCGCCGCGTCCACCCCCCCGGGCGCGGCGGCAGTGGTAAAACACTTTTCCCCGCGACAAAAAAAAAAAAAAAAAAAAAAAAAAAAAAAAAAAAAAAAAAAAAAAAAAAAAAAAGGTTAGGTTAGGTTAGGTTAGGTTAGGTTAGGTTAGGTTGGGAAAGGGGAAAGGCAAGGGCAAAACATCTGCCCCGCCGGCCCTTGCAGTTGCACCTCAATCAGCCCCTGCCGCCGCGCCTAGGACTGTCCCCGTCAGTACGACTCTTCCCCAACAGAAGGGGGGGAAGAAGACAAAGAAGAATAGTGGCCCTGCACAAGCACAACCAGTCCCTGCGCCCCGCTCACTTCCGCCACCACCCGCGTCTTTGGACGAGGGCTGGGTGGTGGTGGCAAAGAAAGGAAAGAAAAAGGCCTCCATGCCCGCATCTAGTGCCCCGGCCACTGCGCCGCCACAGCAAACGCGGCCCCAGCCGCAGCAGCGCCGGCCGGAGCCAAGAGTCCGCCTGCCCCGTAAGGCAGCAGTCACGCTGACTGTATCGCCTGAGGGGCTGGCGGAAGGAGTGACCTATGCTCAGGTCCTCCGCGAGGTGCTGGCCAATGTGCGCCTCGCTGACCTGGGCATAGCAGATATGCGGGCTCGCCTAATGGCGACGGGCGGGTACCTCTATGAGGTGCCCGGCCCTGAGACAGAGGCGAGGGCGGACAAGCTCGCCGACAGAATGAGGGCCGTGTTCCGCGGCACGGAGCTGGAGACCGTCGTTCGCATCTCCCGCCCGTGCAAGACCGCGGAACTGCGCATATCCGGGTTGGATGCATCTGCTGACCCGGAAATGATTGCGGCGGCCCTCGCAGGGGCGGGAAACTGCGTGACGGCAGACATAAAGGTCGGGGAGATCCGCCCCGACCGTTCAGGCCTTGGCGCGGCATGGGTGCGGTGCCCCGCCAAGGCTGCTGATAGTGCGGTTAGGGCAGGACGCGTCCTAATCGGCTGGGTGTCGGCGCGGGTCCAGCTCCTTGAGCCTAGGCCCATGCGGTGCTTCCGGTGCCTTTTCAGAGGGCACGTGCGGAGGCACTGCACGGATGAGTGTGACCGCAGCGATTTCTGCTATCGCTGCGGTCAAGCGGGCCACAAGGCCAAGGAGTGCTCCGCGGTGCCGCACTGCACGATCTGTGCAGGGGCAGGCAAACCCGCGGGGCACCAGGTGGGCGCTAAGGCCTGCGTTGCCTCCGTCCGTCCCCGTCGCAGTAATCGCGGCCGGGGCGCGGCGGTTGTGACGCGGCCCGACCCGTCCACCCGCGCCGCACCTATGGAGATCGCCCATTAATATGGCGCAAAGATTCCTCCAGGCGAACATTAACCACTGCGCCAGGGCCCAAGACTTATTGGTCCAAAGCCTTGCGCAGTGGTCGATACAAGTGGCTGTGGTCGCCGAGCCTTATTTTGTTCCCCCCCGGGATGACTGGGCGGGGGACCTCGACAACTCGGTGGCCGTCATCACCAGGGGCGCAGCCGGCTCCCCGCCCTTCGAAAAAGTTACAAAGGGCTCGGGATGCGTGGCGGTCCTGTTGGGGGGGGTTTGGGTCGTGGGAGTGTATTTCTCCCCCAACAGATCCCTGGCCGAGTTTGAGCACTTCCTCGCTCGGCTGGGGGCCCTGGTGGTGCAAGGCAGTCAGCCTCGCCCCGTCCTCGTCGCCGGCGACTTCAACGCCAAGTCCTTGGCTTGGGGTTCGTCGGTGACTGACGCGCGGGGCGAGGCCCTGGAGGAATGGGCGATCTCGTCCGGCCTGGCCGTCGCGAATCGCGGGACGGCGGACACGTGCGTGAGGCATAACGGCGGTTCGGTGGTGGACATCACGTTCGCCACCCCGGCCCTAGCCCGCCGTGTCCGGGACTGGAGGGTCCTGGTGGGCGAGGAGACGTTGTCGGATCACCGATACATTCGGTTCGACGTCGCCTCGTCCCCAACCACCCGGTCGGGTGGGGGACAGACCGTCCCGCGATTGGACGGCCCTCGCTGGGCAATTTGTCGCCTCGAAGTTGAGGCCCTGAAGGAGGCCGCTCTGGCCCAGGCGCTGGTGCCCGTGCCGGACGGGCCGGTACGGGTCGACGAGGAGGCGGAATGGCTCGGGGCGGCGATGTCGCGCGTCTGCGACGCAGCCATGCCTCGGGTCCGACGCCTCCCAGAGAAGCGCCAGGTGTTCTGGTGGTCGGCGGAGCTCACGCGGCTGCGCGCGTCCTGCGTAGTCGCCCTCCGCCAGCTGTCCAGGCACCGTCGTCGCCGGATCCGTCTTCCCGGCGACGAGGACCAGGAGCGGCTGCTTCACGGCCTCCACAAGGAGGCTAAGAGAGCGCTGCATGTGGCCATTTCGAGGGCAAAGTCTGCAGCTCAAACTGAGTTCCGGAGTACTCTCGACAGCGACCCGTGGGGGCGTCCATACCGTCTGGCGTTGAGAAAGCTCCGCCCATGGGCGCCCCCGCTGACGCAGAGTCTCCGGGGCGACCTCGTTCAGGAGGTCGTCGCGGCTTTGTTCCCGGCCACGGAGGATGTCACTCCTCCACCGATGGCGTCGCGTTCGCCGACGCCGTCGTCGTTGGATTCGGCAAGGGTTATCCCGGAGGTTTCACCCGAAGAAATGAGGGTGGCGGTGCTTCGGCTGCGGGCCAAGAAAACCGCCCCGGGTCTCGACGGCATCCCCGGACGCGCATGGGTGCTAGCCGTCGAGCATCTGGGAGCGAGGCTCCGCGGCCTATTTTCCGCGTGCATGGAGCAGGGCCACTTTCCGTCCCGGTGGAAAACCGGCAAGTTGGTCCTGCTCCAAAAGGAGGGTCGACCTGCAGAGTCGCCATCGGCCTACCGGCCCATCGTGTTGCTCGACGAGGTGTGCAAACTTTTCGAGCGCATTATACACGCTCGCCTCGTCGAGCACCTTGAGGGGGCCGGGCCGGACCTGGCAGATTGCCAGTACGGGTTCCGGCAGGGCCGATCCACGGTCCACGCGATTCTGCGGGTCAAGGCGCACGCGGAGGATGCAGTTGCGCGGGGTGAGGTGGTGGTGGCGGTGTCGCTCGACATCGCCAACGCATTCAACACCTTGCCCTGGGGCTGCATTCATGAAGCACTGCGGTACCACGCGGTGCCGGCTTACCTGCGGCGCTTGGTACACTCGTACCTGTCAAATCGGTACATAGTGTATCCGGGCGCCGCCGGCTGGCACCAGAGGGCCATGTCTTGCGGTGTTCCACAGGGCTCAGTACTGGGCCCGCTATTGTGGAACATCGGCTACGATTGGGTCCTCCGTGGTACCAACCCCCGGGGCGTCGCTGTCGTCTGCTACGCGGACGACACTTTGGTGACAGCGACGGCCGGTTCTTTCGAGGATGCCATCCTGCTCGCCTCCTCCGGTACCGAAGAGGTGGTGGGCAGGATTCGGCGATTGGGCCTCACGGTGGCCTTGAACAAAACCGAGGCCCTGTTTTTCCACGGGCCTCGGCGAAGGCCACCTGCAGGGGCCCACATCATTGTGGAGGGGGTGCGGATTCCCATCGGCTCTACGATGAAGTATTTGGGGTTAATTTTGAGTAGCCGGTGGGACTTCCGCGCCCACTTTGAGAAGTTGTCGCCGAAATTGGTGCGGGCAGCGGGCGCGCTTGGGAGCCTGCTGCCGAACCTCGAAGGTCCCGGTAACCCTTGCCGGAGTCTGTACGCGGGAGTCGTGCGGTCGATGGCCCTGTACGGTTCACCCGTATGGGCCGAGTCCCTGAACGCCCGTTGCGTCGCCTTGCTGCGCAAACCGCAGCGTCTGGTGGCGCAGCGGATAATCAGGGGCTACCGCACGGTCTCCCACGAGGCGGCCTGCGTGTTGGCCGGCACTCTCCCTTGGGACTTGGACGCCCGGTCCCTCTCGTCAGCGTTCCACTGGCGGGAGGGGGCGTCCCTTCATCGAGAGAGGCTTGCCCCGAGGGAGATTGCGGCCAGGTTCCGCAGAGCCGCCGTGGAGGAGTGGCATGCCAGGCTGGAGAGCCCGAGTTCGGGCTTGAGGACCGTCGCGGCAGTGCGACCTGTCCTCGAACAGTGGCTGGACAGGCGCCACGGTGCGCCTACATTCCGGCTGACACAGGTACTGACGGGGCACGGGTGTTTTGGTGCGTACCTGTGTCGCATAGCCGGGAAGGAGGCGTCCGCCGTGTGCCACCACTGTGGCAACTGCCGCGAGGACACGGCCCAACACACTCTTCAGGAGTGCCCAGCCTGGGTGGAGGAGCGCAGCGCTCTCACAGCAGTCGTCGAAGGCGACCTCTCGCTGCCGGCCGTGGTGTCCGCCATGGTCGACAGCCGGGGGTCATGGCGTGCGATGGTCTCCTTCTGCGAGCGCGTCATCTCGCAGAAGGAGAGCGCAGAGCGGGATCGTGAGCAGAACGATCCCGCTCGCCGCCAAAGGAGACGAAGGAGACGTCGGGTGGACGACTGACCGGCGTCTCCCGCCCTGTGGAATGGGGGCGTTTGGAGAATTCCACCACGGTAACCCCTGCCTGTCGTAAGAGGCGACTCATAGGGGCCTTCCGGGGTCGCGGGCGTGCAGCGGGGGGCTGTGCGTCCCTTTTAGTACTTTTGTACATGCGACCCCGGGACGGACGGCAGCACGGACGGTCGGCCTCGTGCTGCCGTAGACGCCGAGGGCGTCCTTCGGCGGCGGGGGCTTATGAGCCCCCCCGAAATCGGAGACGGGCCGCAAGGCGGCACCGCGCAGGGGCGGTTCCGGTAGCAATCCGAGTCTATCTCTGGATACCCCGGGACCGCCCCACTCAAGCGCCGAAGAAGGCCACCGCGGGGTTTTTAGTCGGTATTGCCGGTGTAGGGTGTATATAGTGTTAGGGACTCGGCCCAGCGTCGCCCGGATGTCGAACATCTCTCCCGGGCATCACGGCGCTGGGTCGTAAGACCGGCGAACCCGACATACCCGCC
Organism: Clanis bilineata; assembly: GCA_036417725.1. NCBI lineage: Eukaryota > Metazoa > Arthropoda > Insecta > Lepidoptera > Sphingidae > Clanis > Clanis bilineata. Next base: position 36,222 of record CM071157.1, on the reverse strand, counting down.
GCGTCCACCCCCCCGGGCGCGGCGGCAGTGGTAAAACACTTTTCCCCGCGACAAAAAAAAAAAAAAAAAAAAAAAAAAAAAAAAAAAAAAAAAAAAAAAAAAAAAAAAAAAGGTTAGGTTAGGTTAGGTTTTTTTTTTTTTTTTTTTTTTTTTGTGGGGCGCTATGCCCCACTCTCGTTCCCCTAACGAAGTCAGAGATCTTTTGTATCATTTTTTCACTTACCTCCTATCTATTCCCTTCTTTGGGGAGTCCTATTATATCCTATGTTCCCTATCTATTTTCTTATTCTATGGGGGTTCTTTCATCTTTATTTCTTAACTTTTACATTTTCTTACACTATCTTATCTTATTTCTACTTACATCTACTTGACAGTTTATTCTTATTTCTACTTTTTTATTTGTGGTTACTAGCACATATAATCTTATATTATACATTTTAGTTAACCCTTATTTCTACTTATTTCTATTCATTAATCTTATCGCTATTTTTCTACAATATTGAATAAACTTATTTCTATTGTACTTATTCTTTATAATTTCGCTTAAATTACTTCTGTTTATTTTTACACCTAATTCTACTTCTAAATTTGTGCGACTATATATATGTACTGGGCATTCCACCAGTGCATGAATCACGCTTTCGTGTTCTGCTGGATCACAGATGCATGACGGGCTCTCCTTGCATTTGAACCGGTACAGATACTCGGAGAACCCGCCATGCCCCGTGAATACCTGCGTCATAACCGGGTCAATTCGCAACTTTTTGACGAGCTGATGGGCCTCCACAGCGCTCGGAAAGAAGAGTTTGGTGGTCGAGGCCGTTTCACCCTCCACGTAGCGCCCGTTCCACTCATCAATTGACTCCTTGCGGAGCTGTCTCTTGATGAATGAGACGGGGCACCTATCGTAGGATGGTTTGGTCTTCAGATTTAGAGCAGCATTCTTCGCGAGTTCGTCCGCCCGCTCGTTGCCCTCCAACCCCGCGTGAGCTTTTGTCCAAAATAATTTAATTATTTTGCCGTCTTCCTTAATGGCTCGGATATTTTTTCTTATTTTAACCGCTATGGGGTGGAGGGAAACTCCGCCTGTAACGGCTTCTAATGCCGCCCTCGAATCGCTTAGAATGCTGCTCTCAACCTCTCGTCCCTTCAACACCTCCTCTACCGCGCCGTGGAGGGCCAGCAGCTCTGCCTGGTAGACGGTACAGAAGTCCTCCAGCTTGATCTTTTTGGTTCTAGTCTCAGCGGCATCTTTCCAGATAGAAAATGCCGCCCCGACTTTGCCGCTGATCTTACTCCCGTCCGTGTATATAGTTACACCTCGATTGATCTGCTGGTTTAATTCTGCACCGTCCACCAGACACCGGTAGCGTATTGCGCATCGCTGCGCTGGGTGCTCCAGCTCTCCAAAGTCCACAGGCCGCTCCACTCCCCGGTCTCCTACCACCCGCCGGGAATAGCCCTTTTTCACTTCGTATAGGGAAGCATTTTCCCTAATACGAATGTCCAAGGGCAGAATCCCGGCGAGCAGTAGGGCCGAGTTCAGTGAAACGGTCCTGTAGGCCTTGGTGAGCTTCTGAGCAAAACCTCTTTGCACCACTGCGAGCTGCTTCCTCACGCCGAGTTTCCGCGCTGCTGGGGCCCACACGCTCGCCCCGTATAAAATTATTGGCTCCACCACAGCCGTATACAATAATTTTATTACCTCCGGTGCCAAGCCCCATTGCGACCTCGCGGCTCTGGAGAGCTGGTTGTAAAATTTTACCGCTTTTTTACATGCCTCTGTCACGTGGGTATTGAACGTCAACCCGCTGTCGATAGTTATGCCCAGTAGCTTGATCTCTTTTTCGAGGCCAATGTCGACTCCCCCCATGCGAAGGATTGGGGTGTCATATTTTAATTTTCGGGTAATAACCATGGCCTTGGTTTTATGTGGCGCGAACTTTAGTTTATTTTTGACCCCCCAATCCCTCACATAGGCAAGTGTCTCGTTGGCCTGTCTCTGGATAGTTCCCACTTCTGTCCCTTCGAAGGCTAGTACTACATCGTCGGCGAAAGCCTGGCAGTAACTACCCCGTCTGTCAAGCTCTGATAGCAGTGGGTCAAGGAGCAGATTCCAGAAAGTTGGACCCCCAATGGATCCCTGCACACATCCCTTGGAGGTCCACCTCCCATGCTCTTCACCAGCATACCTTAGTTGTACTTTCCTGCTCTCAAGATAGCTATCTATCACCCTCCTGATGTTTATAGGACAGTTCTCCTCCGACAGTCTGACTCTGATAGCCGGCCACCAGGCACTGTCAAAAGCTCCCTCTATGTCCAGTGACACGATGATGATGATTTTCTTTTCGTTGAGTTTTTCTCTAATGTATTTCATCAAGACATAGAGAGAGTCCTCTGTGCCTCGTTGAGGCACAAAGCCATACTGCCGGGGGCTCATCCTTGGGTGAAGATGCCACTTCACTCGGCCCACTACCATCTTCTCCAAAACTTTGCCCATCACCGGCAACAGTCCTATCGGTCTGTATGCTTTCGCCTGGGTATAGTCCTCCCTTGCAGGCTTTCGGAGTACTATGACCGTGGCCTCCTTCCAGATGGTAGGGAAGTGGCCAAGTTCGAGGCATTTGTTAGCCAGTGATAGGAAAAGATCCGGATACTTATCTATAGCTTGCTTACAGATGTCTGCTGTTAGACCATCTGCTCCCGGGGCTTTCTTGGGATTGAAGCTGTTCATAGCTGTTTGAAGTTCTTCGGTCGTAAATGGTGGGTCATGTTTTTCATCATAGACTTCCGCATTTACTCGTGCAGCTTCTTCTCTCACTCTCCGATGTTCATCGTTATCCTCATTTTCATTGTCTTCTGGATAAAATGTTACTGCCAGAAATTCCACCGACTCTTGTGCATTTAGAGTCTTGTCATTCTTCACCAATGGCAGGTCTTCATACCTTTTTGACACCTTTCCAATTATCCTGTAAATTCCTTCCCATACATTCTCCTTGTCCTGTTTCCTACAAAACTCCTTCCAGCTTTCTACTTGTGCCCTCTTTGCTTCGTATTCATATGTTTCTTTTGCTTGCAGGTACTCTTCGACGACCTTCGCTCTACGGATCGGCGCTGCGCATCGGATTCTCCTCCTCCTGGTAGTGACTTCCTTCTTCATCTTGGCGAGCTTCTCGGACCACCAAGGTAAGTTAATTTTATTTTTATTTTTTATTTTTGGTATTGTTTCCTTGCATGTATTTTGTATTATATCTATGTATTTTATTATAATTTTATCTAAATCTGCTTTATTATTTATATTTTGTATGTCCTTTTCTGTCATTTTATTTATATCTATTAATTGCTCAAATTTTCCTATGAAATTATCCCAATTAGCTTTTTTAGTATTATATATTCTCGTGCTTTTGGTTTTCTCTATTGTGTATTTCTTTTTTGTTTTGTTAATTTTAAAGGTTATTGAGTTGTGGTCCGAGTTCGCCATGGAATCGTCGACCCTCCAGTCTTCCACCAGGTTCAGGATATCCTCTGAGCAGGCCGTCACATCAATATGACTAGTGAGGAGTCGTCCCCCTCTCACTGTCTCAAATGTGGGAGCTCGGCCGTCGTTGAGCACCTGCAACCCATGCTCTTCTAGCATTCCTGCCATCTCCTCGCCCCTGCTATCAGTGCTCTCACTGCACCACCAAATGCTCTTGGCATTGGTGTCGCCCCCCACGAGGATTCCATTGGGTCCCAGTTTTTCAACTATGTTCCCCAACTGCTCCAGGTATGGCCCTATAGGTTTGTCCGGCTCAAAATAGATTGAGATGACTACCAGTTCGCGAGCTCCAGTCTGGATTCTCACCACTGTGATGTTATTCGTGGTGAGATTAGGACATTGGTGCACAGTCCAGTCTCCGTTGAAGATTGCAACCGCCGACTTGACTGGGCACCCCTGCCCTCCTTTCCCCTGAAATACCCTAACTCCCCGGTAGTCCCTCACCCTACCTTGGCTCCCTACATACGGCTCCTGGAGCAGCGCCACATCGACCCCCCGACCCTCGGCTTCCTGGAGGAACTCAATTGTCGCCAATTGTTTCCTCTGCAGGTTAGCCTGGGCGAAGAGGGTCGATGAAGCGCCTGTTGAGGAGTTCGTCTGATCCGGGTTCCTGGGATCCACCTTAGCAATATGCTACTGTGGATCTCGCCAGGTTTTCCCACTTCCTCCTCACGGGACACTCTGGGCTAAATGCACTGTGTTCTACCTCGCTAATTTTTGCCTTTATACAGTTGCAGCACGACGGGGGTGCTTTTGCCAACCAGTCAGCGCAATCCGCCTTATGGTGCGGGCCCCCGCAGTGACTGCAAGCATCCCCAACGTCTCGGCAAAAACGCTTTCCATGCCCATAGCCCAGGCACCGCGAGCACTGTATCAGAGGCGACTGGTCTTCCACTCTGACCCTTTGTACGTCTATATGGACGTACCCTTCGTTCATCATCTGCCTCCATAATTTTGGTGGTACTTGTAACGCCACGTGTGACGTGAGTGGGTTTCTAGCCTTCCTTCTGAATTTTACCTTCAAGTTTGTTTTGTCCAGCTTTGCCCCCTCCAGGAGATGTTTATTTTGCACTAGTACTGCCTGTATTATCTCCTCATCCTTGTTGTAATTTAGTACATCACGTAGTAGAACCATAGGATCCTTGTTTTTAACTTCCTCCATATTTAGATCTTTTCCTGCTGTCCTAATCTTTTCCTTAATCTTTCCTAGCTCCTCTTTTGACTTACACCCCACTATTATTTTCCTGTCCTTTCCCTTCCTAATATTGTCTATCTTGTATCCTTCCTCTCTTGCATTTAAAGTGTTTCGGATCTTTTTATATACCTCCTCTCCCGTGACGGTCTCATCTGTCGCGGTGATCACAACAGAGTGCATCACTTCACTCTCCTGTTCCCTTCGCTTTCCAGCCGCCACATTGGCATATGTCCTTACTTCCTTTCTTTCTTCTTTCCACTCTTCTCTGTGTTTTTGTATCTCCTCTCCGATTTTCTCTATCTCTTCTTTGTTCTTCCTAAGTAGTTTACTGTGTTCTTCTAATTTCCTTAATATGTCTTTCTCGTGGCTTTCCTTCTTTTTTCCTATATCCGTTTCATGTTGTATGTATTCCACTGAGTCATCCTCTTCCTTCCTTGGTCCTTTTTCTCTTTCCGTTTCACTTTCCTTTATAAGTTTATATAACTTATCCGCCGCTTCTATGACGTCCGTCCTTATTTCCGTTTTTAAGTTCCTACTATTATTTATTTGGTTCTTTATTTTGAGTAGGCACGCCTTGGCCTCTTTCAGTCGATTTCCTTGTTTCGTCAGCCCTCGTGGTGGTGTTTGGGCTTTTGTGGTTGGGGTCCCGGGTTTCCTCCCTGTGTCTTTATTGTCCATGGGAGCTCCCTTGGGATTCAGTCCCGACGGCCCGGCTGCGCCCGTTGTCTCAGATCTTTCGATCTGAGCCTCCAGGCTCCGCCGGGCCGCCGCGACTGTCACCCTTACGGGCTCTCCTGGGCTATTTTTCCCGGGGGTTTTAACCTGTGTTCTCATTTCCTTTGCTGGTGTTCTAAAACCGAACATCTCAACAGCGGGTTGGCGGTGATGTTAGGGGAATGCGTCAACTGTTTATAATCCCTACAAGTGTATACGGCTTGTGGGGGAGTCCACTGTATTAAGTTTCCGAGATTCGGAATAACCGGGGTCAACAGTGATAAGGGAGCAGCTCGCGTATGCTCACTGCTGTCATATATTATTATTTTGCTCGTATAAAGCACGGTCTTGTAAAATAATTTATAACTAACTTATTCTATGTACTACTCTACTTGTCACTTAACTAACACTAATATTAATTTCTCTTTTTTTTTTTTTTTTTTTTTTTTTTTTCAGGTCACAGGCAGCCGGGAGTTTTGGTTCCACGGTCAGCAGTGTTTTTAGGTGCTTCCTGCGAGGGCACGCTGCGCAGATAACGATTCGATTGACTCTACTATTGTAGAGTCTTTCGCTTCGCACCGCTGAGCAGCTCGCGCAAGGAGCGCCTACAGGTAAGTATAGATTTTTTTTATAATAAATTTTTTCTAGAATTTATAGAGTCGGTGAATCTCTACATAGAGCTCCTCAACAGGTAGGTTTCTTCGTCGCGATTCGATAGAACCCAAACACGGGTAGTCCGGCTTGAAATTTGACTGAGAAATAGTGGTATTAATTTTGTTCAATATAGCGGTTTTAAAGTTTCTTCCTTAGATTTCTCAGCTATTCCTCACCCAAAAATACCCGAGCCTGGGCTCGTTCGTCTCGTCTCCGAATAGACTATCCCTTGAGGGTTGTGGTAGGGTCCCAGAATTTTTTTCAAAATTCTTCGGGTGAAAAACTTGTATTATTTCCGGAGCTCTATCTAGAGTGGCCCAGTGTGTTCTACTCCTAATTCCCTATAAAATGAGTACCAGCACGGTTAGCTTATCTGCGATATCTTCCGAGTAATCCTGGGTTAAAGTTTTCGCAATATAATGCCTGACTTTTTTGACTGAGGATTTCTCGGGTTCTATTTATCGCAAAATACCCGAGTTTGGACTCAAACTGTTTGGACTCGTTAGTTCTATCCAGTGCTGGTGAAATTTTTGAAAAAAATTTTGAAAATCTTTTAGGTCGCTTTTTTGGGGAAAAATACTGTAATTTCTTATTGTTAGTTGTCACTGCAAACGCGCTCCCAGAAAGCCCTATAGTTTTGAGATTAAAGGTGAAAATGTAATATTTTGGGATTTTTTGAAAAAATTTTTTTGATTTAAAAACTGGTTGGGGATGTTATATTACTGATTTTTATTGGTTTAAAAAGGTTTTTGGAATTAATTAAGGCAAAAAAAATTTTGAAAAAATTTTGGGGGAGGGGGAGATTTTTATCCAGATATGTTCTATTTGTCGGGAACAAATTTGTTCAAAAAACCATCCATAGGATGGTTTTATGAATCTGTGGTCAAAATTGAGTTATCTCTTATAGTTTCTAAGTTACAGGTAAATTTACCCTCGCCATACATAAAAAACACTTATTTTGTTATTAAAAATCAGTTTTCAAGCCGAAATTTCCGATTTTTTGCACAGTTGTTGGGTGCAGCGATGCACTTAAATGGGTCCAATAAAATTATGGTGTCGTCGATCGTTTTACGGAGTTTCGGCTAGAAAACCGAAGACAATTTTTTAAAACTAAATATCTTAGTATTTACTTGAGAAATTGATATTGTTGAAACGCCTTCTTGTCGCTGAGGTCACCCGGCACCTGACTGCACCGCTTGAATCCGCCTTCAGCTACTGGAACACCGACCACGTGCCACGTGGTCGGTTGTTTTTTTGGCTTTTGCCGAAAAAGTATAAGCCGCACCGCGGAACGTGGGGTGTCCCTGGATAGGCCTCAGCGGTGCCTTCCAAACGGTGTTATAAAAATCAGGTGTTGCCGATCGCTTTTCGGAGCGCGAGGCTCTTGAAGTTTTAAAATGTGTTGCAATGTCACTTTTCTTACTTTTCCGCTTCCAGCGTGTGTGTCCGGATGTTTTAGACACTGTGGTGTTGTTGCTCGTCACCCACTGCACAAAATGACACCTCACACGCGTTATTCGGAGCACAATATCCTATTTTTTCGAATTTTTGTTTACGGAGCAGCGTTGTTTTCCTGCTTATTCGACCGCGATCAGCGTGAGACTGGTTAGGTTAGGTTAGGTTAGGTTAGGTTAGGTTGGGGTGCGAAGTCAGGAAACCTCCACGTGGTGCACCCTGGGCAACGGCGGTCACGGATGAAGACGGTTTCGAATTTTCGTCTGCTTTCATCCGTGACCACGGCTAATATCCTGGCGAGGTCGGTTGGCAGTCGTCGCGTGTTGTGGCGGCTGTCGTCCAGTTGGGGGGGTTCATTGGGCCACCTTCAGGTTCTGTCCTGAGGGTGTCGGCGGGCTCGGTGTGCGCTCATCCCGCCGCCGAGCAGGCAGTGGAGGGGACGCTCTCCTTCACTGTCGCCGTCGAATATCGTAATCCGGTCTCGGAGGTCTGTGGTCATGTCTCGCGCTCCGACCGGACCGAGGGTCTTGGCTTCACCGCCCGGACCGCGAGGGAGAAATCCTCTATAAAAAGTTACCCCGAATCCCAAGCGGCGGCGCACCGCGAGGGGATGCATGGCCGATGGGTAGTTCGGTCTCTAGTGCGACCCCCGTCGGAGTAACGGCCGACACTCCGGCGGGTTACACCATAGGCTTACCCAGGTACAGGGGGCTCTGCCTGGGTGGACGGTTTATTTCCCCCACACTCGTGGGAACATCATGAATATGTCCAATATAAAACAAAATAAAATTCCTGTAGTGAGAGTGGAGAAGCTGCCAGGGTCCTCTTGTGACCTTGGTTGCTTGGAGGAGGTGCCTATGGAGGGAGTGGCACATGTCTCGGGCATCAAGTCTGAGGCAGGTGTCACTTCGTCTAGCACGAAGAGGAGTCGCAGGGAACGGACGGAGTCCTTCTCCAGCGATAGCGACCAGGGGCCGGAGGCAAAGATGCGGCCACCTGAAAATGATGACGGCAATGCAACGGAGTCCGTCGATGTGCCAGAAGAAAATCTGGACTGGCACATGAGGCTAGCCGGGGTGTTGCGGGAAGTGTCCCAGAAGTCGAAACATTTGAAAGGGACCTTCCAGCAAAAGCTCAACTCGGCGGCTAATGAGCTGGCGGCGAGGTCTCGGGAGACGCCCGCCGCTGAGGTGGCACGCCTCGAGTTTGAGAAGGCGGCGATGGCGAAAGAGATAGCCAAATTGAAGGCCGCTCAAGAGGCCCAGGGCAAAGCCCTTGAAGAAGTTTTGGCGGTGGTCAGGTCCCTGGGGGGGGCACAGCCGGAGGCAGCAAGGTGCGAGAGTTCAACCACTGCTCTCGAGGAGTTTGAACGCCGGCTCCTTAACATACTTGACGCCCGCCTTGACGCGATGGCTATGAGGCTGCCGCCGGAGCCCATTACTCGGCCCCCTTTGGCTGGCGACAGTGCCAGAGGTCGGATGGAGGAGTGGCCTCCTTTACCACGCGCCGCGGGGCCATCACATACACAACCCGTCGTCGTTGCAGGTCCGTCAGCCTCAGCCCCCCCCTCAACAAAGGGAAAAGGCAAGGGGAAAGGAAAGAAAACGGCCCAGCCCATACCTGATGCTGGCGCTCGACCCGTTCCTAATGCCGCACCTCGGCCGACTCCGTCTGGGCCCGCACCAGTGGCTGCGCCTCGGAATATTCCCCCGCAGCAGTCCACCAGCAAAGGGGGGAATAAGAAGAAGGTGAAGAGCGGTGCGACATCGAATCGGCCTGTCCCGGCACCACGCCCACTGCCACCAGCCCCAGCGGCTACGGAAGAAGGCTGGACAGTAGTGGTTAAGAAGGGGGCGAAGAAGAAAGCCTCTCAGGCTACGCCTGTAGCTCCGCAGCAGGCAGTTGGTGGCACACCAAAGCGGCCCCAGCCGCAACAGCGACGGCCGGAACCGCAGAAGATCCGCCTGCACCGCAAGGCCGCTGTCACTATTACAGTGACGCCGGAAGGGTTGTCGAGCGGCGTGACGTATGCCCAGGTTCTGCGCGAGGTGCTGGCAAACGTGCGCCTCGCCGACCTGGGCATCGCCGAGATGCAGGCTCGGCTCATGGCCACGGGCGGGTATCTGTATGAGGTACCCGGCCCAGAGACTGAGGCAAGGGCCGACGCTCTAGCCGAGCGTATGAGGGCCGTGTTCCGCGGAACGGAGCTGGAGACCGTCGTTCGGGTCTCCCGCCCCTGTAAGACCGCGGAACTGCGGGTGTCCGGGCTGGACGCGTCCGCCGACCCGGACATGATTGCGACGGCCCTCGCTAGTGCCGGCGGCAGTGCGAAAGACGAGTTTAAGGTCGGAGAGATCCGCTCCGACCGCTCGGGCCTTGGCGCGGTGTGGGTGCGTTGCCCCGCCAAGGCCGCAGATAAAGTAATTAGGGCAGGACGCGTCCTAATCGGCTGGGTGGCGGCGCGGGTCCAGTTGTTGGAGGCCAGGCCCATGCGGTGCTTCCGCTGCCTGCATAGAGGGCATGTGCGGAGGCACTGCAACGACGAGCATGACCGTAGCGGGATCTGCTACCGCTGCGGTCAAACGGGCCATAAGGCCAAGGAGTGCTCCGCGGAACCACACTGCACGATCTGTGCAGGTGCTGGCAAACCCGCGGGGCACCAGGTGGGCGCCAAAGCTTGCGTCGCCTCCGTCCGCCCTCGCCGCAGTAATCGCGGTCAGGGCGCGGCGGTTGTGACGCGGCCGGACCCGTCCCGCCGAGACGCACCGATGGAGATCGCCCATTAATATGGCGCAACGGTTCCTCCAGGCGAATATTAACCACTGCGCCAGGGCCCAAGACTTATTGGTCCAAAGCCTTGCGCAGTGGTCGATACATGTGGCTGTGGTCGCCGAGCCTTATTTTGTTCCCCCCCGGGATGACTGGGCGGGGGACCTCGACAGCTCGGTGGCCGTCATCACCAGGGGCGCAGCCGGCTCCCCGCCCTTCGAAAAAGTCGTGAAGGGCTCGGGATGCGTGGCGGTCCTGTTGGGGGGGGTTTGGGTTGTGGGAGTGTATTTCTCCCCCAACAGATCCCTGGCCGAGTTTGAGCACTTCCTCGCTCGGCTGGGGGCCCTGGTGGTGCAAGGCAGTCAGCCTCGCCCCGTCCTCGTCGCCGGCGACTTCAACGCCAAGTCCTTGGCTTGGGGTTCGTCGGTGACTGACGCGCGGGGCGAGGCCCTGGAGGAATGGGCGATCTCGTCCGGCCTGGCCGTCGCGAATCGCGGGACGGCGGACACGTGCGTGAGGCATAACGGCGGTTCGGTGGTGGACATCACGTTCGCCACCCCGGCCCTAGCCCGCCGTGTCCGGGACTGGAGGGTCCTGGTGGGCGAGGAGACGTTGTCGGATCACCGTTACATTCGGTTCGACGTCGCCTCGTCCCCAACCACCCGGTCGGGTGGGGGACAGACCGTCCCGCGATCGGACGGCCCTCGCTGGGCAATTTGTCGCCTCGAAGTTGAGGCCCTGAAGGAGGCCGCTCTGGCCCAGGCGCTGGTGCCCGTGCCGGACGGGCCGGTACGGGTCGACGAGGAGGCGGAATGGCTCGGGGCGGCGATGTCGCGCGTCTGCGACGCAGCCATGCCTCGGGTCCGACGCCTCCCAGAGAAGCGCCAGGTGTTCTGGTGGTCGGCGGAGCTCACGCGGCTGCGCGCGTCCTGCGTTGCCGCCCTCCGCCAGCTGTCCAGGCACCGTCGTCGCCGGATCCGTCTTCCCGGCGACGAGGACCAGGAGCGGCTGCTTCACGGCCTCCACAAGGAGGCTAAGAGAGCGCTGCATGTGGCCATTGCGAGGGCAAAGTCTGCAGCTCAAACTGAGTTCCGGAGCACTCTCGACAGCGACCCGTGGGGGCGTCCGTACCGTGTGGCGTTGAGAAAGCTCCGCCCATGGGCGCCCCCGCTGACGCAGAGTCTCCGGGGCGACCTCGTCCAGGAGGTCGTCGCGGCTTTGTTCCCGGCCACGGAGGATGTCACTCCTCCACCGATGGCGTCGCGTTCGCCGACGCCGTCGTCGTTGGATTCGGCAAGGGTTATCCCGGAGGTTTCACCCGAAGAAATGAGGGTGGCGGTGCTTCGGCTGCGGGCCAAGAAAACCGCTCCTGGTCTCGACGGCATCCCCGGACGCGCATGGGTGCTGGCCGTCGAGCATCTGGGGGCGAGGCTCCGCGGCCTATTTTCCGCGTGCATGGAGCAGGGCCACTTTCCGTCCCGGTGGAAAACCGGCAAGTTGGTCCTGCTCCAGAAGGAGGGTCGACCTGCAGAGTCGCCATCGGCCTACCGGCCCATCGTGTTGCTCGACGAGGTGTGCAAACTTTTCGAGCGCATTATACACGCTCGCCTCGTCGAGCACCTTGAGGGGGCCGGGCCGGACCTGGCGGACTGCCAGTTCGGGTTCCGGCAGGGCCGATCCACGGTCCACGCGATTCTGCGGGTCAAAGCGCACGCGGAGGAAGCAGCAGCCCAGGGTAAAGTAGTCGTGGCGGTGTCTCTTGACATCGCCAATGCATTTAACACCCTGCCCTGGGCTTGCATTCATGAAGCACTGCGGTACCACGCGGTGCCGGCTTACCTGCGGCGCTTGGTGCACTCGTACCTGTCAAATCGGTACATAGTGTATCCGGGCGCCGCCGGCTGGCACCAGAGGGCCATGTCCTGCGGTGTTCCACAGGGCTCAGTACTGGGTCCGCTATTGTGGAACATCGGCTACGATTGGGTCCTCCGTGGTACCAACCCCCGGGGCGTCGCTGTCGTCTGCTACGCGGACGACACTTTGGTGACAGCGACGGCCGGTTCTTTCGAGGATGCCATCCTGCTCGCCTCCTCCGGCACCGAAGAGGTGGTGGGTAGGATTCGGCGACTGGGCCTCACGGTGGCCTTGAACAAAACCGAGGCCCTGTTCTTCCACGGGCCTCGGCGAAGGCCACCTTCAGGGGCCCACATCACTGTGGAGGGGGTGCGGATTCCCATCGGCACTACTATGAAGTATTTAGGTTTGATTTTAAGTAGCCGGTGGGACTTCCGCGCCCATTTTGAGAAACTGTCGCCGAAATTGGTGCGGGCAGCGGGCGCGCTTGGGAGCCTGCTGCCGAACCTCGAAGGTCCCGGTAACCCTTGCCGGAGTCTGTACGCCGGAGTCGTGCGGTCCATGGCCCTGTACGGTTCACCCGTATGGGCCGGGTCCCTGAACGCCCGTTGCGTCGCCTTGCTGCGCAAACCGCAGCGTCTGGTGGCGCAGCGGATCATCAGGGGCTACCGCACGGTCTCTCACGAGGCGGCCTGCTTGTTGGCCGGCACTCTCCCTTGGGACTTGGACGCCCGGTCCCTCTCGTCAGCATTCCACTGGCGGGAGGGGGCGTCCCAACAACGGGAACGGTTAGCCCCGAGGGAGATTGCGGCCAGGTTCCGCAGAGCCGCCGTGGAGGAGTGGCATGCCAGGCTGGAGAGCCCGAGTTCGGGCTTGAGGACCGTCGCGGCAGTGCGACCTGTCCTCGAACAGTGGCTGGACAGGCGCCACGGTGCGCCTACGTTCCGGCTGACACAGGTACTGACGGGGCACGGGTGTTTTGGTGCGTACCTGTGTCGCATAGCCGGGAAGGAGGCGTCCGCCGTGTGCCACCACTGTGGCAACTGCCGCGAGGACACGGCCCAACACACTCTTCAGGAGTGCCCAGCCTGGGTGGAGGAGCGCAGCGCTCTCACAGCAGTCGTCGGAGGCGACCTCTCGCTGCCGGCCGTGGTGTCCGCCATGGTCGGCAGCCGGGGGTCATGGCGAGCGATGGTCTCCTTCTGCGAGCGCGTCATCTCGCAGAAGGAGAGCGCCGAGCGGGATCGTGAGCAGAACGATCCCGCCCGCCGCCAAAGGAGACGAAGGAGACGTCGGGTGGACGACTGACCGGCGTCTCCCGCCCTGTGGAATGGGGGCGTTTGGAGAATTCCACCACGGTATCCCCTGCCTGTCGTAAGAGGCGACTAATAGGGGCCTTCCGGGGTCGCGGGCGCGCAGCGGGGGGCTGTGCGCCCCTTTTAGTACTTTTGTACATGCGGCCCCGGGACGGACGGCAGCACGGACGGTCGGCCTCGTGCTGCCGTAGACGCCGAGGGCGTCCTTCGGCGGCGGGGGCTTATGAGCCCCCCCCAAATTGGAGACGGGCCGCAAGGCGGCACCGCGCAGGGGCGGTTCCGGTAGCAATCCGAGTCTATCTCCGGATACCCCGGGACCGCCCCACTCAAGCGCCGAAGAAGGCCACCGCGGGGTTTTTAGTCGGTATTGCCGGTGTAGGGTGTATATATTGATAGGGACTCGGCCCAGCGTCGCCCGGATGTCGAACATCTCTCCCGGGCATCAAGGCGCTGGGTCGTAAGACCGGCGAACCCGACATACCCGCCGCGTCCACCCCCCCGGGCGCGGCGGCAGTGGTAAAACACTTTTCCCCGCGACAACAAAAAAAAAAAAAAGGTTAGGTTAGGTTAGGTTAGGTTAGGTTAGGTTAGGTTAGGTTAGGTTAGGTTAGGTTAGGTTAGGTTAGGTTTTTTTTTTTTTTTTTTTTTTTTTTTTTTCTCCTGTGTTCTGCCGTGATAGTGGTGATTTGTGTCGCTGTGGAGTGGAGTGTGTGTTCTGTGGGGTGTGCCGGCAAAGGAGAGGACCTTCGCTATTTGATACGTAGGTCCCCCCTGTGCCGGTATGTGTGCGTGTAGGGGGATCTTCCGGAGAGGCAGGACTTTCACATAGCAATGTTTCCGTCCGCCTCTCGTCGGCCCCCCAGTAGAGTGTTTTAGGGATTGTGTGTATGTTAATGTGTGTGTTTTGTGCGGTGTGAAATAGTACGCTGTATAGGGTATATATTTTATTATTCTATAAAACAAGGTAAATTAAAGAGATAACAATACACACATTTATATAAAGATAGCTTAATTGAATATTAATTTTAAAAACTCGTATAGTATAAAACATGACAAACTTAAACTAAACACTTCTTTGTTAATTATTACAATAAGGTATATAATAATAAGGAAGTGGAATCAGCTCGTGGAAGCGTTGCTATTGTTGTTAAAGTTTTTAAGTTGGCTGAGGGCGTGTTCGACAAATGCGAGGAACGATGTTAATGCTTCATTGCGCTTGACGAGCTCCAGGATAGGGTTAGGTTAGGTTAGGTTAGGTTAGGTTAGGTTAGGTTAGGTTTTTTTTTTTTTTATTTTAATTGTGGGGCGCTATGCCCCACTCTCGTTCCCCCTATCCAGGACAAGGGATATTTTTTAGGTTTCCTTTATTTGCAACTTTACAATTTTCTTACAGTATTAACTTAATCTATTTATCTATAAACATTTACTTACAGTACAATATCTAACATAAATCTATTTATCCTAATCCTTATTTCTATCTAATTCTTATTGCTACACTTATATAATATTAATTATAAAGCTAACAACAATTTTTACTTATTCCTATTTATACTTTTAACTGCTATGATTTTACAATATTTAATAAATTTATGTCTAGTATTTTTATCTTTAATTATCTTATTAATGTTTCCTATCGTTATGTCCATACCTATTTCTTCTTCCATATCATGTCGATCTTTTGGCGTGGATGGGACACTCGGTGAGGAGGTGTGGGACCGTCTCCCGCAAATCAGGATCACATGGGCACGCCGGGCTCTCCTTGCACTTGAATCGGTTCAAGTACTCGGAGAACCCCCCGTGCCCCGTGAAGATTTGCGTGAGTAATGGGTCCAGGGCGATCTGCCTGACCACTCTGTGCGCATCGACTGCGTCGGGGAAAAACAGCTTCGTTATCGAAGCCGTCTCCCCTTCCGCGTATCTCCGGCTCCATTCGTCAATCGACTCCTGTCGGATCTGTCGTTTGACGAACGAAGCCGGACACCTGTCGTAGTGCGCACGAGTTTTCAGATGCAGTGCGGCCTCCTTAGCGAGCACGTCGGCCCTCTCGTTCCCCTCCAGCCCCACGTGTGCCTTCACCCAGAAAAGTTTAATTTTCTGGGTGCGTTCCTCGGCTTGTTTAAGCAACTTATTAATTTCGAACGCTAAGGGGTGGAGGGACTCGCCGTTTGTGACGACTTCGAGGGCCGACCTGGCATCGCTAAAGATGCCGCACTCAGGAAGCCCGCGTCGGAGCGCCTCCTCGACAGCCTTTTTGAGGGCAAGAAGTTCCGCCTGGTAGACCGAGCAGTACGACTCCAGCTTCAGTTTTCTGGTACTCGTCTCGGCGGCGCCATTCCATATGGATAACGCCGCTCCGACTTTCCCATCAATCTTACTACCGTCGGTGAAGATGCTTAGACCTTCACCGACGTGCTGGGCCAGTTCTGCTCCGTCCACCAGGCATTGGAACGTCTCGCACCTCCGCTCCGCAGGATGTTGCAGGTCGACGAAGGCCACAGGCCTCTCCACCTCCCGATCACCCACCACCCGCTGAGAGTACCCCCTCTTGACCTCATAGAGTAGGGCGTTTTCCCTGACTCTTATATCAAGGGGGAGTATTCCCGCGAGCAGTAGGGTCGAGTGGAGGGAGACGGTCCTGTATGCCTTCGTCAACTTCTGCGCGAAGCTTCGCTGGATCGCTCCGAGCTGCTTCCTGATTCCCAATTTTTGGCTGGCGGGAGCCCACGCACTAGCCGCGTAGAGGATAACGGGCTCAACCGCCGCCGTGTAGATCGTCCTGATAACCTCTGGCCCCAACCCCCACTGGACTTTGGCTGACCTCGCGAGCTTCTTGTAGAGGCCAATGGCCTTGCCACAAGCCTGCGTCACGTGACTGTTAAAGGTCAGTTTCCGGTCTATTGTCAGGCCAAGCATCTTGATTTCGTTTGACAGACCAATGTCGACTCCGCCCATGTGCAGGATTGGGGTATCGTACTTTAATTTGTTGGTGATGACCATTGCCTTGGTCTTGTTAGGCGCAAATTTTAGTTTGTTTCGGATACCCCAATCCCGAACATAGGCTAGTGCCGCATTGGCCTGTCTTTGTGCTTCTCCCGTGGAATCCCCATCAAACACCAGGACGACATCATCGGCAAATGCCTGACAATAATCGCCCCGGCGCTCCAATCCCTGTAATAAGGGATCGAGAAGAAGATTCCACAGGATTGGCCCACCAACAGACCCCTGAACACAACCCTTAACAGTCCGTTTCGCACATTCGGCTCCCGCATATCGGACCCTGACCATCCGATCATCCAGATAGCTGGCGACCACCCTTCTGATGTTTGGTGGGCAGAGCTCCTCCGCCAATCGGACCTTTATTGCTGGCCACCAGGCGGCATCGAAGGCTCCCTCTATGTCTAGTGATATCAATATTATCACTTTCTTTTCTTTAAGTTTTGTTCTAATATGATTTATCAGGACATAGAGGGAGTCCTCGGTGCCCCTTTGTGGCATGAATCCGTATTGGCGGTTGCTCATCCTCGGGAGGATGTGCCATTTGAGTCTGCCCACCAGCATCTTCTCCAGTATCTTTCCCATCACTGGTAACAGTCCTATCGGTCGATGCGCTTTCGGAGCCGTGTAATCGTCTTTACCCGGCTTCCGAAGCACAACGACCGTGGCCTCTTTCCAAATTTTTGGAAAGTAGGCCAACTCTAGGCATTTGTTAGCCAGCGATAGGAAAGACGCCGGATCCTGGGCGATCGCCCGCGAACAGATATCGGACGTCAGGCCATCCGACCCGGGTGCCTTCTTTGGATTGAAGGCCGCCGCCGCCGCCGAGAGCTCCCGCATTGTGAATGGTGGGTCATGTACCTCACCATGAACCCAG
Organism: Clanis bilineata; assembly: GCA_036417725.1. Taxonomy (NCBI): domain Eukaryota; kingdom Metazoa; phylum Arthropoda; class Insecta; order Lepidoptera; family Sphingidae; genus Clanis; species Clanis bilineata. The sequence continues at coordinate 18,856 of CM071157.1, read as the reverse complement.
TCATTCGCACGCGTGGCTAGCTCTCTGGTGCGCCGGTGGTCCTCGTTATCTTCCTTGTGAGGGTCGTCCGGGTAGAAGGTCTCCGCAAGTAATCTTGCGGATTCCTCCGGACCCAATGTTTTGCCGTCCCTGACAAGGGGCTCGTCCTCGTGCCGCTTGGTCAGCCTGCCCAGTACGCGATATATCCCATCCCACACCCCTTCCTTGTCTTGTTTTCCACAAAACTCCTTCCAACTTTTGATTTGAGCTTTCTTCGCCTCTTCTTCATACTTGAGCTTTGCCTCCTTGTACTCTCTTATAACTTTTTCTTTCCTTACAGATGCTGCCCATCGAGTTCTGCGCTTCTTCCTCATCATCTCCTTCTTCAACCTGTCGAGCTCTTTGGACCACCAAGGTAAGTTAAATTTTTTGTTTCTATCTTTCTTTTTAGGTATAGTTTCTTCGCAAGTTTTAGTTACTATTTCTGTGTACTGTACTATCTTGTGTTCTAATTCTTCTGTGTTTTCTATCTTGTCTATCTCTGTTTTGTTTATTTTATGTTCTTCTATCAATTGTTTAAATGTGCTTTCAAATTCTCTCCAATTAGTTTTCCTTGTATTGTATACTCGTGTTGTCCTTTTTATTTTAATTCCTTGGTCTCTTTTAATTTTTAGTTTAAATAATATCGTGTTGTGGTCCGAACTCGTCAGGTCCTCTTTCACGGTCCAGTCTTCTATTTTGTCCAAGAGGTCGATCGAACAGGCGGTGATGTCCACCTGGCTGGAGTAGACCGTTCCTCCTCTTACGGTGAAGAACGTTGGCATATTGCCTTCGTTCAACACTTGGAGCCCCGTCTCGTCCAGCAAGCCGGACACCAACTCGCCTCTCCCATCGACCTCCCGGCTCCACCATAGGCTTTTTGCGTTGGCGTCCCCTCCTATTAACAGACCCCTCGGCCCCAGTCTTCCTGCAATATTCCTCAGTTGTTCGAGGTACTGGTCAATTGGCTGGTCCGGCTCGAAGTAAAACGAGACCACCACGATCTCCCAGGCAACGGAGCGGATTTTCACCACAACTATATTAGTTGTGGTGAATTCTGGACAGATCAAGGCATCCATATCGTCATCGAAGACTGCTATGGCTGCCTTGACATGTCCTTCCGTCCGGCCCGTGCATTGGAAGATCCTGACGGTCCCGTAGTCCTTCATCCGGCCAATTCCTCCGACGTACGGCTCCTGAATTAGGGCCACGGCCAACCGCTTTTCTGTTGCCTGCGCCATTAACTCTTGCGTGGCAAGGGCTTTTCTTTGCAAGTTGGCCTGTGCCACCAGGTATGGCCTTCCGTCGGAGTCAGGTGATGTTGAGCCCGAGGTTTCGGGGACCACCTTAGCAATAAGCTATGGCCGACCGCGCTAGCGCATCCCACTTTTTCCGCACCGGGCAGTCCTGACTGAATGCGTTATGCCTAATGTCTGCCATTTTGGCTTTTTGGCAGTTGCAGCATGTTGGTAATTCGGCTGCCATCCAGTCAGGACATTCCGCCTTCAGGTGCGGTCCCCCGCAGTGACTGCAGGCGTCCAGAGAGCCCCGGCAGAACCGCCTCCCATGGCCATAGCCCAAACATTTGGAACACTGGACCAGGGGAGACTGGTCCTCAACCCTGACCCTCTGGACGTCTACGTGCAGCGCGCCGACCTCGGTGAAGATTTGCCATATCTGTGGTGATACTTTAAGGATGATGTGGGCCATTAATGGGTTCCTTGCTCTTCTCCTATATTTAACTTCCATACGATCCTCTTCCTTTCCGATATTTTGTAGCAGGTGTTTATTCTGTACTCTGATGGCGCTGATAATTTCTTCATCCTTATGGAATTCTAGTACGTTCTTCATAATTAGCATGGGGTCTTTATTCCGAATTTCTTCCACCACCAATTCCTTCCCATCCTTTCTTATCTTTTCTTTGACTCTTTCTAGCTCTTTCTGATTTTCGAAACCTATAATCACCTTCCTGTCCTTGGCCTTCCGAATTCTGTCTATCCTTAGTCCTTCTTCTTTCGCATTTACCGCTATCCTTATTTTCTCCATCACTTCTTCTCCTGAACTTTCTTCATCCTTAGAAGAGATCTTAATCGAGTGCAACGCCTTTGCTGCACCGGATTGCGTCGGGCGCAGTGAACCGGCTGTTACACTCGCATAAGTCACTTTTTTCCATTCTTCCCTATTTCTTCCTATTTCCTCCTTCAATTTTTCCATTTCTTCCTTGTTATCTTGTAGCAATTTACAAACTTCATCCTTTTGCGTGTTTTCTTCTGTTTGTCTTCTTATCTCTTGTTGTAACTTTTCCATCTCTATTTTATTTTCTTTTAGCAGCCTTGCATGCTCTTCTAATTTGTCTATAAGTTCTTTCTCTTCTTGCCCTCTATTTAATTTGTCTTTTCCTTCACTTTCAGTTTCCCTTTCGTTGTCAATTTGCACTTTCTTAGTCATTTCCTTTCCTCTGTAGGGTTTCCCCTCTTCCGCATCCTTCACTAGTCTATACAGCCTTTCAGTCGCTTCCAAAACTTCCATTTTTATTTCAGTTTTCAAGTTTCTGCTATTGTTGATCTGTATTTGGGTCTTTGTGAGGCAGGCTTTGGCCTCTGATGTTCTGTTTTTGTATTCTGTGTTCTTGGGTGATTTGAATCCGGTGTTTGTGGGTACAGTACCACTTGTCGTGGGTTTGTTCGGAGCTGCTGTTGTGGTGGTTTTGGGTTTCTGTTTCACAGGCGCGGCGGTCTTCGGATCAAAGCAGGTATCCAGTTTTGATTCTATGCTCCGGCGCGCCTGTGCAACATTCATCCTGGTCTGCTCGAGTGGGCTAGTTTGGGGCGACCTTACGGTTGTTTTTGCGGGGGTTCGGAAGCCAAACATGTTTATTTATGGGGGGAACGCGTCAAGAGTATAAATATAAAAATTTTTGAACAAGTGTAAAGAGCTTGTTCACTATATGTCAATACGCTATATTGCGTTTAATAATCGTCAGGTATAATTGTCAGGTATGTATATAGTTGTCGAGTATATCGAATGTGTCTATGTGGTACACCAATAGGAATATTATTAATTTATTTTGATTTGTTACAGGTGCAGCAGTCTATTAATTTGTTCCGTGATTGAGGGTCTTCAGGATCGACGGGGTCAACTGGCAGCACCGGCAATCAACGTACCTGTACAGGTGATGTAAGGTAAGAGCAAAATACGAAAAATAATTTTTATCCTAGATATTCCTAAAAGTGGTGTCACCCTATTTCTAGGAGAAAGCCGATTACTTTGATACCTCACACGTGAGTGTAGAGCGTATACTTATCGAGATATTAGCAATTACTGTCTACAATGACTGGAAATCCACCTTAGCGATTGGAACCAGAGTGGGTGGGGGGGGCAATTTTTTCGATTTCTATGTGTCGCAGAGCGGCGAGCGATACGTCAAAAGACGCGGCTCGTCGCGGTCTACACGAAACACAAAAGAACCGTGTCGCTGTCAATACAAAAAATTTGGAAAAAGTCCAAAAAACTGTCAAAATTTTGGAAAATAGTCAATTTTTAATGAATTTTTTGGGAAATTCAAAAATCCAAAAATACCGAAATATACCCTTTCGTTGGTAGTATTTATAATACTAACCAGTAGGTAGACGTCTGATAGAAATTTTTTGAGAAATAGCCGAAAAACCAAAAAGTAAGCCGAACTATCGAAAGTATGCAAGTATCTACAAGTTTTCGGTGCGTCGCTTACGCAGAATTACTGTATCCGTTATTGTCAACAGAAATAAACGGTATACGAAAACAATTTGTGTAAATTTTTATGAAAAATGCCGAAAAAACAAGTTTTTTATGAAAAATTTCAGGATTTTTGAAATTTCAGGGATCCAGATATTGTCAGGATAATAGTCCTTAAAATTCCCTTTAATTTGATGTACCACACTATATAAAAATCTATAATATAATCAACGAAATTTCGAAATATCGATCAGATATTTTTGAATGTTTGCATTAACCAAGAAGGCTCGGTGCACGTGGTCGTGAGGGCAGATGGTGGGGGAAATGAGTGTTTCGATTTCTATGTGTCGCAGAGCGGCGAGCGATACGTCAAAAGACGCGGCTCGTCGCGGTCTACACGAAACACAAAAGAACCGTGTCGCTGTCAATACAAAAAATTTGGAAAAAGTCCAAAAAACTGTCAAAATTTTGGAAAATAGTCAATTTTTAATGAATTTTTTGGGAAATTCAAAAATCCAAAAATACCGAAATATACCCTTTCGTTGGTAGTATTTATAATACTAACCAGTAGGTAGACGTCTGATAGAAATTTTTTGAGAAATAGCCGAAAAACCAAAAAGTAAGCCGAACTATCGAAAGTATGCAAGTATCTACAAGTTTTCGGTGCGTCGCTTACGCAGAATTACTGTATCCGTTATTGTCAACAGAAATAAACGGTATACGAAAACAATTTGTGTAAATTTTTATGAAAAATGCCGAAAAAACAAGTTTTTTATGAAAAATTTCAGGATTTTTGAAATTTCAGGGATCCAGATATTGTCAGGATAATAGTCCTTAAAATTCCCTTTAATTTGATGTACCACACTATATAAAAATCTATAATATAATCAACGAAATTTCGAAATATCGATCAGATATTTTTGAATGTTTGCATTAACCAAGAAGGCTCGGTGCACGTGGTCGTGAGGGCAGATGGTGGGGGAAATGAGTGTTTCGATTTCTATGTGTCGCAGAGCGGCGAGCGATACGTCAAAAGACGCGGCTCGTCGCGGTCTACACGAAACACAAAAGAACCGTGTCGCTGTCAATACAAAAAATTTGGAAAAAGTCCAAAAAACTGTCAAAATTTTGGAAAATAGTCAATTTTTAATGAATTTTTTGGGAAATTCAAAAATCCAAAAATACCGAAATATACCCTTTCGTTGGTAGTATTTATAATACTAACCAGTAGGTAGACGTCTGATAGAAATTTTTTGAGAAATAGCCGAAAAACCAAAAAGTAAGCCGAACTATCGAAAGTCGGTTAGGTTAGGTTAGGTTTTTTTTTTTTTTTTTTTTTTTTTTATAGTGTGAGGCCCTTGGAGCCCCACTCTAGTTCCCCTGATGTCAATATTTCAGAGTCCTTATGTATCTTTTCCTTTGTACTCGTTTTAGTTTTATATTTATTTCAACTATCGATATATATTCTTTCAATATTTATTTCTGTTCTTCTACTCACTTGTTTTTAACGTATTTATCTCTCTATCTTTTATCTATCGTGTCTACCTTTTTTTCATGTATTTCTTCACCTTTCTACCTTTTTCTCAATCTACTCTATATCACTCTGGTTTTAATTTCTATGTTTTCTTTATACATTCTGTTTTTATTTTCTTATTGTAATTCTATCCCTTTTTATGCCATTTTCATAATACTATACATATATAATCTGTATATTATATATTCTAGTATTATTTTTTATACTTTTTAATTCGTGTTTGTGCTATTACTTGTTTTTTACAATTTCTTAAAGTCTTTGGTGAGGTCTTCCACTGCGAGGCTTTCTTTTCTTTACAATTTCTTGCCGGCAATCTGAGGTGGTACGTTATGAATGGCGTGACTTGATTTTTAACATCCGGTCCGCCATTCACATGGCCGGCTGTAGCTCTTCTTCGCAGGTGTTTTGCGCGCTCTTTGATTTGTATTTTATCCCCCGGGTGGAAGACCTCCGCCAAGTTATCTTTTGATTTTATCGGTACCAGAACTACTCCATTCACACTTAGAACAACCTCAACAATACGCCACTGAGGCTCTAGCAATTTCGTCCCATTTTTGACGCACTGGGCACTCAGGGCTAAAAGCGTTATGCTCAGTGTTTGCTGCTTTGGCCTTTTGGCAATTACTACACGAGGGCGGGACTGCGGCGATCCAATCTGGACATGCAGCCTTTAAATGAGCCCCTCCGCAATGACTGCAAGTGTCTACATGTTCATTACAGAAGCGTTTCCCGTGGCCAAATCCTAAGCAACGGGAACACTGAATAAGGGGGGTTTGGTCTTCAACCTTCACTTTCTGCATATCCAGATGGATCGCCCCCGCCTCCGTCAGTCGTTGCCATACTTCCGGGGAGACCTGCAAAACTACGTGTGAGGTGTGCGGGTTCCTCGTCCTTTTCTTAAATTTTACTGTCATTGTGTCTCTTCCTGTACTTATGTCCCTTAATAGATGTTCATTTTGGTTTCTAATTGCTTTTATTATGTCTTCATTCGTATTATAGTTCAACACACTTTTCAGCACTATTAGTGGATCTTTGTTCCTCATGTCTTCCATTTGCAGGTCTACTCCGGCTTTCCTTATCCTTTCCTTTACCTTCCCTATTTCTTCCTTTGTTTGACATCCAATAATTATTTTCCTATCTTTGGCCTTTCTGATCTTTTCTATTTTTATTCCTTCATCCTTTGCATTTACTGTTTTCCTTATTTTATCATATATCTGTTCTCCCGTTTCGTCTTCATCTTTGGATGTTATCACTACCGAGTGTAGTGCCGTAGCTTTCTCTAGGTGTCGATTTCTAGGAGGGCCGGCTGCTACACTCGCGTATGTTTCAATTTCTTTTTGTTCTCGGTTCTTCTTTATTTCCTGATTTAGTTTTTCTATCTCCTTCGTGTTCTCTTCCAAAAGTTTTGAGTGTTGTTCCAATTTTACTATGAATTCTCTCTGTTCTATTCCTTCCTTCCGTTTTTCCTCTGATTTTGTTTCCTCTTCCTTTTCCTTTTCTTTCTGGGTTCCTTTATCTGTGTCTTTTCCTTTGTATTGTTTCTCTGCTTCCGAGTCCCTTACCAGTCGGTATAATATTTCTGTCGCCTCCAATACTTCTATTTTAATTTCGGTTTTTAAATTTCGGCTGATACCAATTTGCGACTTTATCTTCATTAAGCAGGCTTTTGCTTCCGCAGTTCTGTTTTTGTACCCTTTTGGTCTTGGTGAATGTTCGCCTTCAGCGGGTGTTTTTGCTGGGGTGACTGTGTGTTTTGTCACAGGATTTGGTCTTGCGGTATCGCTTGACCAACTGTCATCCTGGTTCTCAGTCCTATTTTCGAAGCTCTGACGAGTCTGCGCCACATTTCCCTTTTTTGTACCGACTGGGCTCAATTTAGGTTTCTCGGGAGTCTTTGGTTGTCTTAGGGGTGGTTGTTTGGCTGGGGTCCTGAAACCAAACATTTCGTGGTTTGTAGCTAAGTAGTTTGGGGAACACGTCAAGGTTTAATATTCTTCGTGAGTGTATAGTGCTCACGAAGATGTATGAAGTTTTAGGTCAAATATATTTTGCTAATAAAGTTATATTTTTAATTTAGGTCACTGAATTTCTCTAGTCAATAAGCCGTTATAGGCTATAAATGTCAATTTTATTAAATTAACTACACAGTAGGACTGTATCGTTTGTATATAGCAGTATTTTAATACTATTTTAGTCGTAAAACAATTTTTAATAGCTCGGTTAAGTGCTTATTAATTTAATTTTTATTTTTGTTTCAGGTGCTTCGGTCTACAAACTTGCTTCGTGAATCAAGATTCTTCGTATAATCAGCGGGATCCACGTGGCAGCTCAACAAGAAGTTGGTAAGTATGGTAAGTATAAGGTTTTTATTTGTTTGTCCAAAGTGAAATATATCAACACCCAAGAGCGTGACGAGTGTAAAGACACCTCTCGGTCGAATGTGGGATCAATAATTTAAGAGAATTTTGAAACTGTAATTTTTGAATATTGAAAATCCACCTTAGCGATTGGAACCAGGGTGGGTAGGGGGGCAATTTTTTCGGTTAGTATGTGTCGTACAGCGGCGTGCGATACGTCAAAAAACGCGGCTCGCCGAGGACTATGCGAAACACAAATAAACCGTGTAGCAGTCAATACAAGAAATTTGGAAAATGTCCAAAAAACTGTCAAAATTTTAAGAAAAGTCAATTTTTGGTGAAATTTTTGGGAAATTCAAAAATCCAAAATAGCCGAAATATACGCCTCTATGGGCAGTATTTATAATACCAACCAGTTGGTATATGTTAGATACAAAAAATTTTGAAAATAGCCGAAAAACCAAAATTTGCAAAGAATTCCCGAATTTAAGGAATTTCAGTACGGCGCTAACGCAGAATTACTATATTAATCTTAGTTTAGCACCAGTATGTAGAAAACGATAACAATTTATGTAAATTTTGATGAAATATACCGAAAAACACAATTTTTTCAAAATTTTCAGGATTTTCAAATTTCAGGAATCAAAAAGTAATCCGAATTATAGCCTTAATTTTTCCCTTTAATTTGATATATAACACTCTATAATAATCTATAGTAAATTCAACGAAATTTCGAAAAATCGATCAGAATTATTTGAATGCTTGACTTGACCAAGTAACCTCGGTATGCAAATTTTGTATGGAGATAGGGTGGAGGGTAATTTTTTCGGTTAGTATGTGTCGTACAGCGGCGTGCGATACGTCAAAAAACGCGGCTCGCCGAGGACTATGCGAAACACAAATAAACCGTGTAGCAGTCAATACAAGAAATTTGGAAAATGTCCAAAAAACTGTCAAAATTTTAAGAAAAGTCAATTTTTGGTGAAATTTTTGGGAAATTCAAAAATCCAAAATAGCCGAAATATACGCCTCTATGGGCAGTATTTATAATACCAACCAGTTGGTATATGTTAGATACAAAAAATTTTGAAAATAGCCGAAAAACCAAAATTTGCAAAGAATTCCCGAATTTAAGGAATTTCAGTACGGCGCTAACGCAGAATTACTATATTAATCTTAGTTTAGCACCAGTATGTAGAAAACGATAACAATTTATGTAAATTTTGATGAAATATACCGAAAAACACAATTTTTTCAAAATTTTCAGGATTTTCAAATTTCAGGAATCAAAAAGTAATCCGAATTATAGCCTTAATTTTTCCCTTTAATTTGATATATAACACTCTATAATAATCTATAGTAAATTCAACGAAATTTCGAAAAATCGATCAGAATTATTTGAATGCTTGACTTGACCAAGTAACCTCGGTATGCAAATTTTGTATGGAGATAGGGTGGAGGGTAATTTTTTCGGTTAGTATGTGTCGTACAGCGGCGTGCGATACGTCAAAAAACGCGGCTCGCCGAGGACTATGCGAAACACAAATAAACCGTGTAGCAGTCAATACAAGAAATTTGGAAAATGTCCAAAAAACTGTCAAAATTTTAAGAAAAGTCAATTTTTGGTGAAATTTTTGGGAAATTCAAAAATCCAAAATAGCCGAAATATACGCCTCTATGGGCAGTATTTATAATACCAACCAGTTGGTATATGTTAGATACAAAAAATTTTGAAAATAGCCGAAAAACCAAAATTTGCAAAGAATTCCCGAATTTAAGGAATTTCAGTACGGCGCTAACGCAGAATTACTATATTAATCTTAGTTTAGCACCAGTATGTAGAAAACGATAACAATTTATGTAAATTTTGATGAAATATACCGAAAAACACAATTTTTTCAAAATTTTCAGGATTTTCAAATTTCAGGAATCAAAAAGTAATCCGAATTATAGCCTTAATTTTTCCCTTTAATTTGATATATAACACTCTATAATAATCTATAGTAAATTCAACGAAATTTCGAAAAATCGATCAGAATTATTTGAATGCTTGACTTGACCAAGTAACCTCGGTATGCAAATTTTGTATGGAGATAGGGTGGAGGGTAATTTTTTCGGTTAGTATGTGTCGTACAGCGGCGTGCGATACGTCAAAAAACGCGGCTCGCCGAGGACTATGCGAAACACAAATAAACCGTGTAGCAGTCAATACAAGAAATTTGGAAAATGTCCAAAAAACTGTCAAAATTTTAAGAAAAGTCAATTTTTGGTGAAATTTTTGGGAAATTCAAAAATCCAAAATAGCCGAAATATACGCCTCTATGGGCAGTATTTATAATACCAACCAGTTGGTATATGTTAGATACAAAAAATTTAGAAAATAGCCGAAAAACCAAAATTTGCAAAGAATTCCCGAATTTAAGGAATTTCAGTACGGCGCTAACGCAGAATTACTATACTAATCTTAGTTTAGCACCAGTATGTAGAAAACGATAACAATTTATGTAAATTTTGATGAAAAATACCGAAAAACACAAATTTTTCAAAATTTTCAGGATTTTCAAATTTCAGGAATCAAAAAGTAATCCGAATTATAGCCTTAATTTTTCCCTTTAATTTGATATATAACACTCTATAATAATCTATAGTAAATTCAACGAAATTTCGAAAAATCGATCAGGGTTAGGTTAGGTTAGGTTAGGTTAGGTTAGGTTAGGTTAGGTTAGGTTAGGTTAGGTTAGGTTAGGTTAGGTTAGGTTAGGTTAGGTTAGGTTAGGTTAGGTTAGGTTAGGTTAGGTTAGGTTAGGTTAGGTTAGGTTAGGTTAGGTTAGGTTAGGTTAGGTTAGGTTAGGTTAGGTTAGGTTAGGTTAGGTTAGGTTAGGTTAGGTTAGGTTAGGTTAGGTTAGGTTAGGTTAGGTTAGGTTAGGTTAGGTTAGGTTAGGTTAGGTTAGGTTAGGTTAGGTTAGGTTAGGTTAGGTTAGGTTAGGTTAGGTTAGGTTAGGTTAGGTTAGGTTAGGTTAGGTTAGGTTAGGTTAGGTTAGGTTAGGTTAGGTTAGGTTAGGTTAGGTTAGGTTAGGTTAGGTTAGGTTAGGTTAGGTTAGGTTAGGTTAGGTTAGGTTAGGTTAGGTTAGGTTAGGTTAGGTTAGGTTAGGTTAGGTTAGGTTAGGTTAGGTTAGGTTAGGTTAGGTTAGGTTAGGTTAGGTTAGGTTAGGTTAGGTTAGGTTAGGTTAGGTTAGGTTAGGTTAGGTTAGGTTAGGTTAGGTTAGGTTAGGTTAGGTTAGGTTAGGTTAGGTTAGGTTAGGTTAGGTTAGGTTAGGTTAGGTTAGGTTAGGTTAGGTTAGGTTAGGTTAGGTTAGGTTAGGTTAGGTTAGGTTAGGTTAGGTTAGGTTAGGTTAGGTTAGGTTAGGTTAGGTTAGGTTAGGTTAGGTTAGGTTAGGTTAGGTTAGGTTAGGTTAGGTTAGGTTAGGTTAGGTTAGGTTAGGTTAGGTTAGGTTAGGTTAGGTTAGGTTAGGTTAGGTTAGGTTAGGTTAGGTTAGGTTAGGTTAGGTTAGGTTAGGTTAGGTTAGGTTAGGTTAGGTTAGGTTAGGTTAGGTTAGGTTAGGTTAGGTTAGGTTAGGTTAGGTTAGGTTAGGTTAGGTTAGGTTAGGTTAGGTTAGGTTAGGTTAGGTTAGGTTAGGTTAGGTTAGGTTAGGTTAGGTTAGGTTAGGTTAGGTTAGGTTAGGTTAGGTTAGGTTAGGTTAGGTTAGGTTAGGTTAGGTTAGGTTAGGTTAGGTTAGGTTAGGTTAGGTTAGGTTAGGTTAGGTTAGGTTAGGTTAGGTTAGGTTAGGTTAGGTTAGGTTAGGTTAGGTTAGGTTAGGTTAGGTTAGGTTAGGTTAGGTTAGGTTAGGTTAGGTTAGGTTAGGTTAGGTTAGGTTAGGTTAGGTTAGGTTAGGTTAGGTTAGGTTAGGTTAGGTTAGGTTAGGTTAGGTTAGGTTAGGTTAGGTTAGGTTAGGTTAGGTTAGGTTAGGTTAGGTTAGGTTAGGTTAGGTTAGGTTAGGTTAGGTTAGGTTAGGTTAGGTTAGGTTAGGTTAGGTTAGGTTAGGTTAGGTTAGGTTAGGTTAGGTTAGGTTAGGTTAGGTTAGGTTAGGTTAGGTTAGGTTAGGTTAGGTTAGGTTAGGTTAGGTTAGGTTAGGTTAGGTTAGGTTAGGTTAGGTTAGGTTAGGTTAGGTTAGGTTAGGTTAGGTTAGGTTAGGTTAGGTTAGGTTAGGTTAGGTTAGGTTAGGTTAGGTTAGGTTAGGTTAGGTTAGGTTAGGTTAGGTTAGGTTAGGTTAGGTTAGGTTAGGTTAGGTTAGGTTAGGTTAGGTTAGGTTAGGTTAGGTTAGGTTAGGTTAGGTTAGGTTAGGTTAGGTTAGGTTAGGTTAGGTTAGGTTAGGTTAGGTTAGGTTAGGTTAGGTTAGGTTAGGTTAGGTTAGGTTAGGTTAGGTTAGGTTAGGTTAGGTTAGGTTAGGTTAGGTTAGGTTAGGTTAGGTTAGGTTAGGTTAGGTTAGGTTAGGTTAGGTTAGGTTAGGTTAGGTTAGGTTAGGTTAGGTTAGGTTAGGTTAGGTTAGGTTAGGTTAGGTTAGGTTAGGTTAGGTTAGGTTAGGTTAGGTTAGGTTAGGTTAGGTTAGGTTAGGTTAGGTTAGGTTAGGTTAGGTTAGGTTAGGTTAGGTTAGGTTAGGTTAGGTTAGGTTAGGTTAGGTTAGGTTAGGTTAGGTTAGGTTAGGTTAGGTTAGGTTAGGTTAGGTTAGGTTAGGTTAGGTTAGGTTAGGTTAGGTTAGGTTAGGTTAGGTTAGGTTAGGTTAGGTTAGGTTAGGTTAGGTTAGGTTAGGTTAGGTTAGGTTAGGTTAGGTTAGGTTAGGTTAGGTTAGGTTAGGTTAGGTTAGGTTAGGTTAGGTTAGGTTAGGTTAGGTTAGGTTAGGTTAGGTTAGGTTAGGTTAGGTTAGGTTAGGTTAGGTTAGGTTAGGTTAGGTTAGGTTAGGTTAGGTTAGGTTAGGTTAGGTTAGGTTAGGTTAGGTTAGGTTAGGTTAGGTTAGGTTAGGTTAGGTTAGGTTAGGTTAGGTTAGGTTAGGTTAGGTTAGGTTAGGTTAGGTTAGGTTAGGTTAGGTTAGGTTAGGTTAGGTTAGGTTAGGTTAGGTTAGGTTAGGTTAGGTTAGGTTAGGTTAGGTTAGGTTAGGTTAGGTTAGGTTAGGTTAGGTTAGGTTAGGTTAGGTTAGGTTAGGTTAGGTTAGGTTAGGTTAGGTTAGGTTAGGTTAGGTTAGGTTAGGTTAGGTTAGGTTAGGTTAGGTTAGGTTAGGTTAGGTTAGGTTAGGTTAGGTTAGGTTAGGTTAGGTTAGGTTAGGTTAGGTTAGGTTAGGTTAGGTTAGGTTAGGTTAGGTTAGGTTAGGTTAGTTAGGTTAGGTTAGGTTAGGTTAGGTTAGGTTAGGTTAGGTTAGGTTAGGTTAGGTTAGGTTAGGTTAGGTTAGGTTAGGTTAGGTTAGGTTAGGTTAGGTTAGGTTAGGTTAGGTTAGGTTAGGTTAGGTTAGGTTAGGTTAGGTTAGGTTAGGTTAGGTTAGGTTAGGTTAGGTTAGGTTAGGTTAGGTTAGGTTAGGTTAGGTTAGGTTAGGTTAGGTTAGGTTAGGTTAGGTTAGGTTAGGTTAGGTTAGGTTAGGTTAGGTTAGGTTAGGTTAGGTTAGGTTAGGTTAGGTTAGGTTAGGTTAGGTTAGGTTAGGTTAGGTTAGGTTAGGTTAGGTTAGGTTAGGTTAGGTTAGGTTAGGTTAGGTTAGGTTAGGTTAGGTTAGGTTAGGTTAGGTTAGGTTAGGTTAGGTTAGGTTAGGTTAGGTTAGGTTAGGTTAGGTTAGGTTAGGTTAGGTTAGGTTAGGTTAGGTTAGGTTAGGTTAGGTTAGGTTAGGTTAGGTTAGGTTAGGTTAGGTTAGGTTAGGTTAGGTTAGGTTAGGTTAGGTTAGGTTAGGTTAGGTTAGGTTAGGTTAGGTTAGGTTAGGTTAGGTTAGGTTAGGTTAGGTTAGGTTAGGTTAGGTTAGGTTAGGTTAGGTTAGGTTAGGTTAGGTTAGGTTAGGTTAGGTTAGGTTAGGTTAGGTTAGGTTAGGTTAGGTTAGGTTAGGTTAGGTTAGGTTAGGTTAGGTTAGGTTAGGTTAGGTTAGGTTAGGTTAGGTTAGGTTAGGTTAGGTTAGGTTAGGTTAGGTTAGGTTAGGTTAGGTTAGGTTAGGATAGGTTAGGTT